>JAAGEH010000041.1:46385654-46985654 GCA_011751065.1 Lasiurus cinereus
ACACACACACACACACACACACACACACACACACACACACACACGCTGAGTGGCCAGATGATTATGCATTCAGAGATCATAATCATCTTGCCACTCAGTGTATATATGGAGAGTTACCTGATCCAATTTCATCAGAAAGGTGAAGAGACTATGGCTGATACAATGTTCCCTGTAAATAGTGTTGCTACTTAAGAACCATAGATATAGATATAGGTATATAGATATAGATATAGATATAGATATAGATATAGATATAGATATATTTTTGCCTGAGTTCCATGCTGGGGAACTGAGTTTCCTAAGCCTATTGTCCAGAAAGACAATGCCTCCTGGAATCTCAGGCACAGAGAAGCCCTTTGGCTGTAGGCAGCACAGCATCTCTGGGGCTAAGCCCAAGGGGCCAGGCCTCCCATTTGCAAACTCCCAAGGAACCCACCAACAGAAAGCCAGGAGAACCCAACAAATTCCCAGGTGGCATTTTAAAAGACACTGTAACTACAGACTTCACCTGTTCTATCCAAATTCCAGCAAAGGAAGTGAGAATCATAAAGCCACAATTAAGATATGCTAAGTCAGTGGTGGGCAAACTCATTAATCAACAGAGGGGCAAACTGCGGCTCGAGAGTCGCATGTGGCTCATGAGCCGCAGTTTGCTGACCACTGTGCTAAGTGAATTCCACTAACAGGCTGGGCAGGATGTTCCTTGACAGTTCTGGGTTGGGTTGGTGAGATGCTAGCTCTCTCTGCTGCTGGGACATTGTGTGTCTGTAAGCTCATTGGTGTAACTGTGGCCGGCAAACTGGGGCTCCCGAGCCACATGCAGCTCTTTGGCCCCTTAAGTGGCTCTTCCACAAAATACCACGGCCTGGGCCAGTCTATTTTGAAGAAGGGGCCTCAGAAGAAATTTAAGTTTAAAAAATTTGGCTCTCAAAAGAAATTTCAATTGTTGTACTGTTGATATTTGGCTCTGTTGACTAAAGAGTTTGCCGACCACTGGACTGTAGAAGATCTTGTTGCAGGAGTGTTTTCACTTACTACGAGGTAATAATTTCTGAGAAAAGAAACCTCTGGAAACAGTATTACTCTTCCTAAGTAAATGTAAATCACCCTGCAAAATGAGGCACTATGCTAAAAACAAAATTCATCCCATTTAGCCTAGACTCGCAGTGGTCAGCAAACTCATTAGTCAACAGAGTCGCAAACCGCAGCTCTCAAGCCACATGTGGCTCGCAAGCTGCACTTTGCCGACTACTGGCCTAGCCATTAGAAAATAGAGGAATTCAGAAAACATGAGCCCCCAGAGTTAATAAACCATATTTAGAACCATTCAAATGCATTTTACACTTACAGGAATTTTATTTATGGTAAGAATTGAATACGTTCTGACCGCCCCCCCCCCACACACACCCTCATTTATAAAAATTAAGTGACATCATTTAGCTAGAGTATTGAATGCCCTAAAAAGAACAGGCCGAATTGTTTCTACCATTTAAAAAAAAGGGGGCGGGGGGGGGAGAAAAACCAAACCAAACCTAACAAACACGGATTTTTTTTTTCTCCTCCTTCACAAAAATAACAGAAGGAAAGCTGCTACTGTAATCAGCAGTGATTGCAGGCATTTCCTGTATTTTTATATCAAGCTGGTTGTTTTTTTTCCATTACATACCCAGTGAACTCTAGTTAGGTCAAGACTAGAGGAAAACAGAACTAATTATGCCTCCAAACCCACAAATCTGCCTACTTAGCTCTCTGCTAATTTTATTGGGTTGGCTCCATGGTCCAAAGGAGCCAGTGGAAGGAAAATCTCCATGAACCCTTTGCCACTCTTTTCCCAGAGCCAAGTCCCTGACCAACCACCCCTCAACACCCACCATCTTATCCCACGTAGAGCCCAGCATCCTCAGAAGGGATCTTTGCTTCGCCTGCCTCAGAATGAGATTCAATCAAGTTGTTCAAATAAGAGGGTCTTGGGTCAAAATCCCCTTTCTCAGAAGTCCCCTGGGGTCAGTGCTCCGGCCTACCTCAGGACAGGATAATGTCTAAACCTCCAGATCCCAAAGTTACTCCTTTCATCACGAGGGACTCTCACTTTTAAGTTTCATCCTTAACAAGGGCAAGAAAGTCTTCTTCTTCATGCCTCCCCTTCCATGTCTTTGACTTTAAGTCCCTTTCTTCCTGCTTTGTCTTCTGTGGTTATAAGGGCATTGGGGACCTCTTTATTAAAATAAATGATCATGCAGTAATCATCCAATCATCCTCTCCACTTCTCTTTTTTACTTTTAGACTTCTCATGAAAGGTGTGCTCTACTGTGTCTCTGCCTGCCCTCTCCAACTTTTTTATAAAAAATATATTTTATTGAGTTTTTACAGAGAGGAAGGGGGAGAGAGAGTTAGAAACACCGATGAGAGAAAAACATGGATTAGCTGCCTCCTGCACACCCCTACTGAGGATGTGCCCTTGATTGGAATCAAACCTGGGACCCCTCAGTCTGCAGGCCAACGCTCTATCCATTGAGCCAAATCGGTTTCGGCCCCCTCCAACTTTTAATATCTTGCTTATATCCCTGGTTTTTGCAGTCAGCATACTGTTTTCACAGTTACCAGTACTAGTTTCACTTTCAAACCTTCTGAAAAGCTGGGGACACTTTATCATAAAAAGGTGACAAGATCCCTGGCCATACTTGGGTATTTACTCTTTCTCCACCCTGTCCCGCAACTATGCAATGCCCACTCCTCTTTGTGGACCTTCAGGTAGGTTTTCTTCTTGGCAGTGCCTCTCATGCCCAAGTTAAACAAATGACTTCATGGTTTTCAGAGACGAGGTCACAGAGGAGTTTCTCCAGCTGACAACTGTCCAGTACTGTCCTAAGGTGACCATTTAGGATGTTTTCCTCTAAGTTGAACCTATAGGTTACTTGACTCTCTGGCTGTTTATTCTTCAATTATCCATGCTACTTAACATTTTTTCTTATTGTTCATATTATATTGTTTGATGAAATGGCCAATTTCATCAACCACTATTTACTTTGAGGTAAATAAATGCCATTCTGGAGCAGTTTTACAAGAAGAAGGATTAGTGATGTTTCCTTCTGTAGTTACCTCAGGTGACCCTAATCTTCACACACAGGTCTACTTCAAGTCCAAACCTGACATCTTCAGCAGCAGCCTTGCAACCAGTTGACCAATATAAAGTGATTACCAACCACATACCTGGCTCCACATTAAGGTATTATAAGAGAATAATAGCAATAAGTGATTCCTAAGCCCTTCCTATGTGTTTTTCAAGCATTACCTCATTTGATACAATAATCACATGAGGTGGGTATTTTTTAAATGAGGAAATCACAGAAGGTAAAATGAACTGGCCAGCATGCAGAGCCAGGATCCCATCCTCCCTAGGTGTGCCTGCTCACAGGTGGGCCATCCCCCAGCCAGGCCACTGCTGCCAGGTTCCCTGGAAGTTACTGTGCAAAGTACCGAGGCTACTGCCTCTGCCTACTTGCTTGCTCGACCTCATGTAGAATTTCTTTCAGAATCTATCATTTCAAAGTCACTTGGAAAAAGCCGGGGTTTTCATATATACTACTAGAGGCCTGATGCACAAAATTCCTGCAAGAGTAGGCCTTCTTTCCCCCAGCTGCCAGCACCAGCTTCCCTCTGGCACCTGGGATCCAGGCTTCCCTCTGGCCAACTGCAGGCACCCAGGATCCGGGTTTCCCTCGCAGCCCCAGCTTCATCTGGAAGGATGTCCAGTCTAATTAGCATATTATACTTTTAATATATACATATAAGGATAAGTCTGATTTCTAAAAATCATTTTATATAAAAAAACAATCATATATATATAATGATTTTAGAAATCAGATTTACCCCCAAAGGAGGACTACTAAACAGAAAAGACACTATTCAAAGAAAAACATAGAGAGGCATATACAAATATTCAAAGTAAAAGCAGTATTTTTGCCCTGAAAATAAAGTCTCCCAGGAGGACTCTTTTAAAGGAGATGACAATACTTACTTGGCTATATAAACTCTGGTATGTTTGTTTTTTTTAAAAAATCAGTCTATTTCCTCATGGCAGAATTGAGAAACTCCAGCCTCCTGGTGCCTTCCCAGGCTTTCTGGAAGAGCTAATTCAACAGGACTTTATAGTACTTTTGACAGTCAATTGGTTTCCTCCACTTTCCTTCAAACATTAAATTGGGTTCTTAGCTACTAAAGATAAAATTCTTTGTTTCATGTTTTTTATTATGTGAAATTTGACCTATAATTTCCTATACCACAGGCTTCCCTTTAAACAATAGTAAGAAAAACCACCCCCAAATTTGTTAAATCCAAATGAAATGTCTTTCTGCTATCCACAGTTTCCTGTCTCCAAACCCAACCATTGCAGCCCATACAGTCTCATTAGCTCCTCTTTCTCCTTCCCCTAATTTCAGTCTAAGATGTTTTTAACCCTCCCATTTCTCTAGCCTGGCTTCCAAGAAGGTTGTTTGTTGTTGTTGTTGTTGTTGATATAGACATTCTTCTCAGAAAAAGCATTACTTGTGACTTTAAAATTATTGTCTCTGGCCAACCACATAGAGAGTGAAGATGGACAACCATATGGACCATAAACTTGACTAGTAAGCACATGAAGACTGTGAAATTAGCACTGTAATGAGCACAGACCAAATCCCATCAATTAAATGCCCTCTTGGTTTGGGCCAAGGGCAGATGGAGGGGGGTGGAAAGGAGAAACACATAGTCAGTGTAACCCAGCCTTCTTATTTCCTAATTGTTCCAAGATGTCCACAGTACCAGGTTACCCTAGGAGCTCTCCAATCTCCCTTCACATTTGTCTTCATCTTATTTTATTTGAAACTGAAATGGAAGCATCCATGTCACGGCTACCAAACTGCTTATTACTTATTCACAGGGATGTTTTAGGTTAGAATCCTGAGGCTTCTCTTGTGGGTTGTAGTTGCCAAGTGGTTCATGCCAACCTGTGCACACTGCTCTCTGAGAAGTTCTTAAAGGCAGCTCCCATTTGTCATTCTCCATCTATAGAAATGTGCCCACCTGCCAAACAGAATTATTCCCCCTGAAGCAGGCTCACCTCGTACACAGCCCTAGGCTAGGCATCTTGGAGGACAAAGTTATGGTCCCTAACAAAGGGCTAACAATTTAGTTGGGGAGACAAAACTAATAAAAGGGAAACATTTTGAGATGGAGCAAGTACTACATCTCTACCTACACTCTGAAATCTCATTAGCCACTGGGCAAGTACTCATTTACCTTTTGGGTAAATCTCACTCCAACCCTCTTGCCCTTGTAACACTATAAAGCAAGATCTTTCCCTCTGTAACTTTAGACCTTTGTTTCCTAAAAGTAAGGAATTTAATTGTCTTATATTGAAAAACAACAACATACACAACAAAGATGAAGAGTCACATACAAAGATAAAAGAAAAGGCTGCAAATGATGGGAAAACTCTCTCTCAGCTGTGATCCCCAGAGTGCCCTCTGTGATGGGGTGTTAATTACAGAGGGAGAAAGAAGCCTGTGTCTGATTCCAAGGAGGTCCTAATTATAGCTCTGAATCTTGGTTCCATTGAAAACACTGATTTATAATTCAGACAAACACACTAAACGAACTTGGTAGCTTTGAAGCAAGTACTGATGAAATATAGATAGCTCCAAAGTACTATGGCCTTCTGCATGCAAAGTTATGTCTCTTACCAATGGCCAGACACTGTGTTAATAAGGACACAGATGCACCCTACACAATCAAGTCTCTGGAGAATCCTATGGAATCTTCAGGGATATAGGGCTCCTGGGTTCTTTTACAGCCCTCAGCTCATTTTTCCAGGTATGTATTCAGTGGCTTAAATCTCTGGACAAGACATACTGGTGGGCATTTTTCACTGGTGATTTGGGTTTTATGAAATACGCATTTCGTTGTGCAAAAAATAAGTTACGTTTTCAGGCTCTCACCAATAACCATCACTTCTTCTAACTCACAAGAACCTGTAAAGGATGGGAAGCATGCCGAAACCGGTTTGGCTCAGTGGATAGAGCATCAGCCTGTGGACTGAAAGGTCCTAGGTTCGATTCCGGTCAAGGGCAATGTACCTTGGTTATGGGCACATCCCCACGCGGGTGTGCAGGCGGCAGCTAATCGATGTTTCTCTCTCATCTGTGTTTCTGACTTTCTATCTCTCTCCCTTCCTTTAAAAAAAAAAAAAAAAAAAAAAAAAGAAAGACAGACAGAAAGAAAAGAAAGAAAAGAATGGGAAGCAATGTCTGGTAACAGGCCTTCTCTGTGATGCTGGCAAGGTCAGGCATTCAGAGTTCAAGGTGACAGGCTAAGCTTAGGACCTTGGTTCTGGCTTTGGATAGTTGATAACTTGTGAAATATTATTTCTCTGCCACTTTATCCAAGCAGCACCCTTCAGTGCCTAGGGCTGAGGCTTGAACTGCACTGTGGTCAAGGAGGAACAGCGGAGCGAAATTGTCCAGGCACCTGACTCACGTGGAGGTCGCTGCTCAGGGCAGGCTGAGGCCTCCATGGAACTGACCCTGCATTTCTGCTGCAGCCCAGGCCTGCAAGACAGGGTTTCCTGGGATCACCTACAGCATATAATCTTAGGAAAAGGGATCCCTAAGAATACATAAAGGCTTCAAAGCCTATTTCTCCAAATCCTGCACTTTTTTCTTGGCTTCAGGTCATTTAAACAATTACTCTAAATCACCACAATTTTTAAACTCATATCAGTATATCACAGAATTCTCACTGACCATCTCACTTTCCTGCTCAAGCCCAGGTTTCTTACAGGGGTGCAGAGGGAAGAGCCTTTTATCTCTTCAGTTAGCTTGCCAGCTTCCAGTGGCTTGGGTCCTTTCCATTCACCTTTCTAGCTTTTGGCCTGCCCCATGTAAGAACCTCCTCCATCCCCTGCCATCTTGGCTAATGGGGGAGACTCCTTAGCACTCCCTGATTGTCTACAGTAATGGGGAGATGGGGCTGCAGGACCTGCCATCAGGAAGCCTGGAGATGTGGCAGCCCTCAGCCCACTTCCTAAGGCTGAACAATGTGCCCACACATCTAGGTAGCCAGTTGGAGTCTGTGGGACACCTCTAGATCCCAGCATGCCCACATGCTCTGCACAGCCCCTGGGTGGCCCCTCCAAAGTGGCCTCATGCTCAGACAGCCAGTTGCCTACAGTAACAATGGGAGAGGTCACTCTCCCTAGAAAGCCTTTCTTGATTTTCTTCAATTAGCTGAAGTATCTCCATGATATGGTTTCTTGGCAACCTATCTTTGCCCATTCTTATCAGTTTTTATCGTTACTGCTTGTTTTATTGTCTGCCATCCCCACCCAAACTGCCAAGAGGGCAGAGAATGTGTGTCTTTTGTTGTTCATTGCATCTGGAAGGCCTGCACCTGACACACTATGGGGGTTAAACCGTTATTACTGGCTGAACAGATGGGTGTCTGCTTAAACATACTGCTCTCCAAACAGTAGAGACTTCTTGGTTTTGCCTCAAGAAAAGGTACAGCCAAAACCGGTTTGGCTCGGTGGATAGAGCATCGGTCTGCAGACTGAAAGGTCCCAGGTTCGATTCTGGTTAAGGGCATGTACCTTGGTTGCGGGCACATCCCCAGTAGGGGGCGTGCAAGAGGTGGCTGATCGATGTCTCTCTCTCACTGATGTTTCTAACTCTCTATCCTTCTCCCTTCCTCTCTGTAAAAAAATCAATAAAATATACTTTAAAAAGAAAAAAAAAAAGAAAAGGGACAAACTCAAACAAAAATCCCTTTTGGATGAATGCTCTTTACATTAGCAGATTTCCAACAAAGGAGGGAGTTTCCTCCGAAACAGTGGTCGGTAAACCGTGGCTCGTGAGCCACAGTTTGCCCACCACTGCTCTGAGAGATGGATCACCTCCGAAAGGGTTCTGACCCATGGTTGTAAAGGGTCTTCATCCCGACGGGATGGAGAAGCAGCCTTGCTTCTCAGCCAGTTCTTATCTCTGTGGTGGGCTTTGGCTCTTCGGGGGAGCTCTGCTCACCACAGAGATTAACATTCACTCAACTTGTCAACATCGAAGCCCTGGAACTATTTGTTTGATTGAAAGGGAGGACTTTGTATATGTTACAGAAGGGAAACCCACCTACAGTGATTTGATCCTCAGAGAAGCAGAGCATGGGCCACCTGCCCATGCAATCTCACATTCCACAGACCTCTATACCCTCCCAGTAGGCACTGGGCATTCTTGCTTCTTAGATTCACTTCCCTTAGAGTCTCACTGAAGTCATTTGGAAAGGCCATTTCAGAGGTCCATTTTTAGATTCTGTTCAGGTCATTCACAGACCAACAATCTTGAGATCACAAAGCCAGATCATCAACCCAGCTATCATAGGGACTAAGGTTCAGAGAAGAGAAGTAATTTGCCTAAGGTCAGCCAGCTGAGGTCCCGGTTAGAATGTTGTTTCCATGGCAGCACTTCACCCATGAGACACTGTGTAGAATAACAAATCCTGTGGAATGGGGCAGGGCACACAGAAAGGAGGTCCAGCAAGAAGTACATTTGAAAACATGTCCTCTGGCCAAATATGCTTAGAAAATCCCTCCATTTCCCTGTAGGTATTTTCTGGGTACATTTGAATAGGTTGGCCAAGAAATCAAGAGTCATTGGTTAAAATCACAAATTTAGCATAATCTGAGAAAGCTCTATACTGAGTGGCCAGATTATTATGATCTCTGAACATGTAATAATCTGGCCACTCTGTGTGTGTGTGTGTGTGTGTGTGTGTGTGTGTGTGTATATATATATATATATATATATATATATGTATATTAGAGGCCTAATGCATGAATTCGTGTATGGGTGGGGTCTGGCCAGCCTGGCAAGGGGGAGAGGACATGGGTGGTTGGCTAGCCTGCCTGCTAGTCGAACTCCTGGTCAAGGGGACAATTTGCATATTAGCCTTTTATTATATAGGCTACACACTGAGTGGCCAAATAATTATCTGTTCAGAAATGATAATAATCTGGCCACTCAGTATATAAGAACTTCCAACCAAGAAAATTACACTTTATTGTGAGTAACGCTCTAATGTAGAAGATGCAATGCCAACAGGAGGAAGAAGACACTAACTTTGCTTGACAGGGTCAGGGGAAATGAGTTGAAGCTGAATCTTAAGGGTTGGGAAGGGTTAGAAAAAAAAATAAAAAAGGAAGCATGCTATTCCAGGGAAAAGTATGGTATTTCTAGGCAAAGGGAATGGTCATGCTGTGATAGTTGATGTTGAGGATCTAGGTCAAGCATGTCAAACTCGCTGCCTGCGGGCTGTATGCCTCGTTTATTTGGCCCGTGTTAGCCTTTGAGTATGACATGCTGATTTAGGTACTAAATGCATGCTATGTGTAGCTGATGAGGATACCTCCTAGGCTTGAGAAGAGATTTAAGGAGGAGCTTGAGAGCAGGTGCACTTGGGAAGTCAGAGGGCATAGAAAGGAACTTGTGTGCAAATCCCAGAGTTAAAACTAGTGAGAGGGTCAAGCTTGGGGATGGGCTTGCTGAGTGCAGATGTTACCCTGAGACAACATGGAGTTATTGCAGAAGCCTGAGCAAGACAGTGTCCCAACTTCTTGTTATATGACAATCTGCAGGGATGGTCAGCCTATTATCACATGACCAAAGAGAGAAGCAGAGCCATTTAAGTGTGGCCCCACATGCAGAGGTACTCCCTCCCAATCCCAGCTCAGACAGTCACCCAGACTATGTGGCAAAGCCATCCATTGTTTGCTAAAACAATCTCCATTTTTAGTAGCTCAATCATTAGCCAAAAGCATTGAAGAAACAATACCAAAATGACTAAGTCTAGGAGAATTCAGGTTATGCTTTTAGATGCATTGCACTAATAATACATGTTCTAAGGTTTCTGCTTTCTGTAGAGCACTTCATAGTTATAAAATAAAAGCTAATATACACATACTAAATTTCCTTCATTAGACAAGTCCCAACTCCTCAAAATAACTGGTGTTTGGAAGACTTTAACTCGACAAAGTGTTTTCATCAGTTTGACCGTTGGCAGGATACATTCAGGGTAAAATTTTTAAGATGGACAAAGTGAATCTTATTAACTGTCCATCAGCCACATGTGAAATAGAACAATAACGACAGAAATAACAACAGCTAACATGTAGTCTGTGCTTACTCAGCACCAGGCACAATCATAATTACTATACAGGCATTAATATGTATTTGATTCTCACAGTATCTCTCTGAAGGAGGTAATATCCCCATTGTACAGGTGAAAAAATTGAGGTTTAGCGAAGTAAGTTGCTTGCTCAAAATGCTATATCTAATGAGCAGTGGAGACAGAGTTTGAGACCAAGAGTCCCTAATCACTATGCTGGGTTCTCAGCTCTATGGTAGGTGTCATGAGAGACACAAAAGTAGGGTCCCTAATAATTTTTTCTTTGAACACACACTACCAGCTGAAACACTCAAACAAATTTAATCAGAAATTTCCCTCTGGGTCCAAACTTCCTGTTCGCTCTGAACCTACAATGCCAGTGGGAGTCATAATTCTTCTTCTGCTCTGGTCAGCAATGACGTGGCTTCCTTAGAGGAATGTAAACTTGTCTTTCCTCCCAACCTCTTCAGTCTCTACTCTCTCCTTCTCCCCTCCCATTTATCACATCACAGTGACTTCACTCCACACTATCATAGGCAGGTGACACTACAACAACCATTTGGGGGTAAAGGCCTTGTGGACCTACAAAAAAGTGACTATTCCTGAAAAACCCATGATAATATTTAGCATTCCTTTATCAGGAGGACAAATCCCTCAATTATACAACATGGTAGAGTGAGAATGACTCTCATTACCTAAATGCACATCTCTATTTTTTTTTTAAATATGTTTTCATTGACTTGAGAGAGTGAGGAAGAGAGAGATAGAAACATCAATAAGAGAGAAACATTGATTGGCTGCTTCCCACATGCCTCCTTCTGGGGATTGAACCTGTAACCAGAGCACATGCCCCAACCAGGAATCAAACCAGTGACCTCTCGGTGCCTGCGTCGACATTCAACCACAGAGCCACACTGGCCAGGCAAAATGCACATCTCTAAAATCAGTTTGTTTGATGAAACAAGTCATGTAGGGACCAGGTGGTGGGGTGTTCATAAAGATGGACATTTACAAAGGGAGCCCAACAGAGAGGCTGAGGCAGACTTTGCAGCTTTCCAATGCAAGCACATCTATCAGCTGTCCCAGCCTATTGGTTACTGCCATGTGCATTGATCAGTACTTACTTATCCCATCCCAAGGTCCCCAAGGGGTCATGGTATTGGCATACAGCCTCCCTTCTCTGGAATCTGGGCTCTGCCCTAGATGGCCCTTAACCTGCAAGGGGGACACACCTCACATGTCCACCACCCTGCTCCCAGGAGATAGGGACACTGCTTCACTGTCACCATTGCTAGCGTGTCTATACTTTTCCCCAAACAACTTCTTGAGGCCCTGCTAGGTCAATCAGCTTATTTAAATCTTTCAATGCATGCCCAAACTGCATCTTATTTTATGTAATATCTATTATCAGCTCCATTTTACAGCTGAGGAAACTGTGGCTAAGTACTGAGAGACTAAGTAATTTTCCCATTAGTAAGTGGCAATGCTGTGCTTTGATCCTGGTCCTCTGTATTGGATGACTTAAGCAATAAAATTTATTTTCTCACAGTTTTGGAGGCTAGAAGTTCCAGATCATGGTGCTGGCAGGACTGGTTTCTTCTGAGACCTCTCAAATAATGGTTTATAGATGGGTCTTCCCTACATACATTTCTGAGTCGTACTTTCTTCTTCTTATAAAGACACCAGCCATAATAGACTAGAGCCTACCCATACGATCTTATTTTTACTTTTTACCTCTTTAAGGCCCTATCTTCTAATACAGTTAGATTCTAAGAGATTGGGAAATAGAAATTCCCCAAAATATGAATTTGGAGAGGACACAATTCAGCCATAACATACACTGACTCCATTACCCTATGCTTCCCGTTCATCCAACCAACACTTAGAGAGCCTCCTAGGTACTAAGGATTGTACTCAGCACTTCTGCAAATGTTTCCTCAATAAATTCTCAAAAACATGAGAAACCTCCCTTCCAGGAGGTTCGTGTTTTAATTCCCATGGTACAATGAGGAAACTACATTTCAAACAGTTTAAGTATTCTGCCCAAAAAAGACACAACAAAGATGAGGCAGGCCCAGGATTCCACCCCAGTTCTCTGACTCCAAACTCAAAGCGCTGTCTCCAGCATACAACATTGCTTCCCACGTGAAAGTGCAGTTGGCAGCAACAGGACATGGTGACCTGACCGTGGCAGCAATGGAGTGGGAATGGGCAGGATCTCCTTTTTTGGAAAGAGCCTCAATCCCAGGGATAACAGCGGGATCTACCATACAGGGCTGTTGTGATGATGAAATGAATCACAGAGTGCCATAGCAATAATAGCAACAACAACAACAACAACAAGACACTTACTTAGCCCTTGTTACAAACCAGACAATTCTGAGCACTTTGTGATTCAATTAATCATCACAACAACCCTGTATGATAGGTCCCACTATTCTGTTGTTGTTATTATCATTACTGACTTCTGGATAGACGGTAGCTTGACTACCCACAACAATTTTGCTCTTCTTCCCAAAATTATACACAAAGGCTTAAATACCCAAAGATGAGGAGAAAAAGAGAAGCAACAATAGCACATAAATCTGGAAGTGGGAAAGCAAAGGGATAGTGGTAAATGACTCGGTAGACTCCAAAAGAGCTGAATCCTAAAGTGGCAATGGAGAAAGTCAAGAACAATTAAATTTATGCTGAAGAATCTCCCACCTTATGTTCCCCCAAAGCTCAGGAATGTGCAATAACAGTTATTTCTCAAAGTAAGGGTAATGTGGAGAGAGACAAAATAAAGATATCTGGTGGAAAAACAGTTATAAACTAGACATTCTTCTTTACTTTACACAGGTCCACCCCTGCCCCCGGGGTTTATTTTCTAGAGAAAAGAAACAGAGGGTCTGCAGGCTCAGAGTGGAACAGAGAGGACAGGCACCAGGGAAAGAACTG
This sequence comes from Lasiurus cinereus, assembly GCA_011751065.1. Lineage (NCBI taxonomy): Eukaryota > Metazoa > Chordata > Mammalia > Chiroptera > Vespertilionidae > Lasiurus > Lasiurus cinereus. Next base: position 46,398,783 of record JAAGEH010000041.1, read on the forward strand.
AAAAGAAGCGAATTACATGGACACATGTATTCTAGGAGCTGGACACTCCAACACTCTTTCCTCATTTGGCTCTTACAGTATTCGCTGCCATGCCCTTTCTCCCAAGGCAGGACTCCGAGGGTAATGTGAGCACTCTCAGAGGAAAGGTACCAAAAGACTGATTCTCAAGGTTCCCCAACTAAGTGGTCAGCCAAATGTGTCTACTACGAACCCCAAGCTAAGTAGTCCAATATCTGAATGTTAGGTCCAGAAAGAGAAAACAGAAGAGAAGGAATCAATAAAGAAATAAACATTTTCCAGATCTAAGAACATGACTTTCTAAATTGAAAAGATTTATCCAGGACTCAGTGAAATAGATGAAAATAGGCCTACACCACATTATCTATAATAATAAAAGCATAATATGCTAATTAGACCAGACAGCTGAACGACCTTCTGGATGTCATTCCAGATGTCTTTTCAGATGAAGCCGCGGAGGCGGGAACCAAGGCAGAGGCAGTTATGGGCGATCAAGCAGGCAGATGAGTAGTTAGGGGCATCAGGCAGGGATATAAAGTGGTTAGGGATGATCAAACAGGCAGACAGAGTGGTTAGAGGCAATCAGGCAGGCAAGCTAGTGATTAGGGGTGATCAGGCAGGTAGGCAGAGTGGTTAGGGGAGATCAGGCAGGCAAGCATGAGGAAGGAGCCTGAAGTCCCGGATTGTGAGAGGGATGTCTGACTGGCAGTTTAGGCCTGATACCAGCAGTCAGACATCCCCCAAGGGGTTCCAGATTACAAGAGGGTGCAGGCCAGGCTGAGGGCCCTCTTCCATGCATGAATTTTGTGCACCAGGCCTCTAATTAAGTAAACAACAAGCTTCCAGAGAAAAGTAATAGTGTGGCAGGCACTATTCAAAATATTTTTAGATTTCTTAATGGCAACACTGGGAGTTAGAAGGCAATAAAACAATAAAAAATTTTTGAGGAATAATTATTTTCAATCTAGAATTCTATACCCAGGCAAATTCTTTATCAAGTTAGGGAGTAAGACAAAGATGATTTTAGTTGAAACCGGTTTGGCTCAGTGGATAGAGCATCGGCCTGCAGACTGCAAGGTCCTGGGTTCCATTCCGTCAAGGGTATATGTATCCTGGTTGCGGGCACAACCCCAGTAGGGGGCATGCAGGAGGCAGCTGATTGATGTCTCTCTCTCATCGATTTTTCTAACTCTCTATCCCTCTCCCTTCCTCTCTGTAAAAAATCAATAAAATATATTTTTAAAAAAAGACAAAGATGATTTTAGATATAAAAGGAAGATCTCAAAGATTTCCTTCCCATACTCTTTCTCAGAAAACTGCTGGGGTTGCTTTACCACATTGAGAAAATATATCCAGAAAAAGGACATGGAATAAAAAAGACAGGACCTCCCACATACGAAAGAAGCAAAAGGACAACAATGCAGGGATGTGCCCAAGTGACAGCTATGCAACAGGCACTGAGGACAACCATTCAGACTGGAGCAGTTTAGAAGGCTTTGGATAAATTTATCTGGGGATATAAAATTAATAGAATACCTATGACACTTCAACATCCTGAAGGGAGATGTGGACAATCTATAGAGCATTTGAATTCATAATAACACATAGAGCCAACAGATATTGCTTATCTGCAGGGAAAACAAATAATTTATATCGGAAAGGAAAAGTAATTAAACCAATGGCTTAGTTCCAAGTAACATTTCACAGTCATAATAATGTATACAATGCATATTCATTTAACCAAAATTACAGTAAACTTTAGTGAAAGAAAGGGAGGATGGGAAGGGTGGGACAAAGCCCTAAATTCTCACTTTCATAGTGGAAAGTCTCTAGATAATGCCTAAAATAAAGTTTTTAAAAAGGAATAACAAATGCATGTCATTCACAAATACAGATCTATGCTCAAAGTGTCAGTTAAAGAATTGCAAGTGGTTGTCTCTGTAAAAGAGAAACTGGAAGGGAGGGCAGAAAGCAGTTATTTATTTATTTAAACACCTGGTAGAACAGTCTGACTTTATTTATATGTACATCTTTGATTAAAATAACATTTGAGCTTTCTAACACCTCACTATGTAAACCTGGGCGAGTGACTGCCCAGTTTTGGTTTCCAAGTTCCATCTATAAAATGGAGTTGGATTACGGTGTCTCTGAGGCCCTCACTGATCTGACATTCACAACTGAGATTTCTGCCATGGTAGGTGTATCCTCCCATTACACACTCAGCCCTTAGATCCTTAGGAGTTTTATATTAAAATATCAAGTTCTACTTCAGGTGAAGATGGTGGAAGATAAGAATTCTTACCAGATGTGATACTAGGGACTGTAAGAAGGTAGAAATAAAGTTAGTATATATATTTTTAAAATGATAAATTAAAAATCAGATATCATTTTCTAAGGGTGGAGAAATGCCAACAACTGAGAACAATGCTCTATGGAGAAACAGATCCCCAAGAACCCCAGTGATTTTTGAAAGGACAGGTCCTAGAAGACTGGGAAGGAGAAAGGCATCACCCCAATTTCTCCTCCTCCCCTGCTTTGTAGCATTAGATTAATTGAAATATTAGATCTTCCACCTATTAATACAGGATTTAACTGGAGACTTGATTATGTCAGGAAACGCCCTCGGTACCAATACTAGATGATCCCAGGGATAGAGATAGGCTGACACTTTGCCCCCTTTGCCCAGCAGGAAAGCAAGACTTCAGTTTTCATCACAAGTTCATATGCATTTTCCAGGGAGGCCCAGCTTGGAGAGTGCAGCTACAGACCTCAATACATCTCCAACTTTTCCAAGGGAAACCCTTTCTAAGCCCCTTCTTTTGGGCTTTGTCCTGGAGAGGACAAGCCATTTAAGACTCGGGCTTATTAGGTGCTTTGAGGTTTCACTAAATCTCCATGCCCTGCTCCTTTTATTTTTATTTTTATTTTTATTTTTTTTATTGATTTCAGAGAGGAAGGGAGAGGAAGAAAGAGATGTTAGGAAATCCTAACATCAATGTTAGGAAAGAATTATAGATTGGTTGACTCCTGCACGCCCCCTACTGAGGAGAGAGCCCATGACCTGGCATGTGCTCTTGACCAAAATCAAATCCGGCACCCTTCAGTCCACAGGCTGATGCTCCAGCCAAATCAGCTAGGGCTGCTCTTAATTGTTATTTGACTTTTCATAAACATTATCATAAACAAAGAAAGCCTTTTCTAAGCACCTCTTGAGTACAGAGTGATCTAGCCTGGGCCAAAGCAGAAACATCCTGTCTCCTCTTGTCTCCCCACTGCTCACCTAGTTCTGGCTTCAAGCACACACAGGCTCGGGGCAGACTGACTCCTGGGGAGTGGTGATGAGGGCTCATTAAAGACTGAAAGTTTTGGAGAACTTACAGAGCAAGAGAGCTTTAGAACTTAAGACTTCCTCTTCTGCTGGATAAAGACCAACTTTTAGTGCTCCAAGTGACAAATGTTAATCATTAATAATACTTAACATAAATAAAGTACCTTGTCATTTCCCACATGTTTTCATACCCTTCACCTCTACCTCTACAGTTGGACCTCCAGTCACCACTCTCGACCCACACATGAAGGAGACAAGGCAGGGTTATCTGAAAGGTTCCAATGGAAGGAGGTTCAGGAACTTGCTCCACAAGATTTCTCGAATTTTCTAGACATTATTCAACTGTTTTACCCTAGGGAATTAAGAGTTCGGTAGAGGGGAAGCTGATTTTATACCTTTCTTTGCTGCTTAAACTTTTATTTTTCCTATGATTAATAAATATATATATATTTATTTTTATAAATATATATATATTTATATAATATAATATAATATTTAATAAATATATATATTTATTTATATTTCCTATGATTAATATTTATTTATTTATTTATTTATTTAAATGAGTTTTCATTTTATAAGAAGGAAGGAGGGATTATACCCCTTCCTCCCACCCCTCCTTGCAATTCCAGGACTCCCCTTTGAAGTCAGGACTGGATAAAAGATCTCTAAGGTTCTTTCATCTTAATAAAAATAAATTCATGATATAATAACATTAGCTAAGCTTTACTGAGAACTTACAGTGTGGCAGGCACTATTCAAAATTATTTAGATCTATCAATTCACTAAACCCTTACAACCTCATGAGATAGGGACAACAACTGTTCCCACTTTACAGATGATGACACTGGGCCCGGGTGGCAGAGGCCATGTTCTTTGCCACCCTCTGGTGCAGTGCTCCTGGCTTCCAGATTATGAGAGAAGGAGATACATTCCTGTAGCCAAGCCTCATTCTCCTCCCAGGGCCCAGGCAGGTCACACAATCCCCTTATCCAGGCCGAATGGGCAGACGAGTGCTCTCAGGGAGTCAGCCACTGCTACTGAACAGCTCAGAGAAAAACGCACAAGCATGGAGCATGTTGGAGAGGAGGAGAGAGTTCCCTGAACCAATTTTGGAAAGAAGGCCCTCCCTTCAAAAGCTCCACCTCTCAGTGAGCCAATGCCTCCCTCCACAGAGGCGTCCCAGGAATGCTGGGAAGAGACATGGAGACAGTGTTCTGTGGCTGCCTGGCTTGGGGAGCCTGACACAGAGAGGGGCCAGGGAAAGGGAGCTGTGCCTGTCAGCGTGGGCTCCCCTGCATGTGAGCCACCAGCCAGAGAAGTGTCATCTTCTCTTAGTTCTTGAACACGGGCCCATTAGTCGCTAATTAGTTTGTGTGTAAATTCCAGCAAGAAGGCTGGAAAATTCAATCTCAACGTCAGCATTGAGGTTCTCCTCCAATAACTGGCTCTGCCAATCTTGCAAATAAAGCCCCCGTAGCACACAAAAGGTGGACTCTTCCTGAGCTTCAGGACAGCCAATAGGACACTCACTGCCTCTCCAGTCAGCTGCAGACTATCCCAAATAGCTTTCTGCTGACAGCTTAAAACAAAGCATCATGGGAAATAGAGATCACATGATCCTCATTAATTCATGAAAGGGAAGTTTTGAAGAAGTGGGGACCTTGTAGGGTCAAGGGAAAAAACTGTGTGTTGTATGTTAGGAATGCTTCCAACACAGACTTTCAAGAAGTACACACCTATGACATAGCAACCCATTGGATTGGAAAGCTCTAGAGCTGTAGACGAGAAGAACAAGTATTTAGTCAACACCTACTACAAACAGGAGACTGTCCTAGGCCAACTAGGTGAGCACGCAAGTGTGAAGTTCTCAATCACAAAAGGGCAGCAAAGGGCACCTGCAAGATGCCTGGTACAGGGAGATGTTATGTCACTCAGGGTCAGTATGATTCCTATGACAGGCTGGGTGGTCAGGCAAGGCTTCACAGAGCAGGAGCATTTGACATAGCCCTGAAGGCATAATGGCATTTTTTTTTTTTTAGACCTGCAGTCCCTAAATGACCTGAGGAATGCTTTTAAAAAACAGTCATGTCCTGGCTAGTCTGCCTCAGTTGGTTGAATGCTGTACTGTGCACTGAAGGTCATGGGTTCAATTCCCGGTCAGGGCACATGCTCAGGTTTCAGGTTCAATCCCCACATGGAAGGCAACCAATCGATGTTTCTCTCTCTCTCTGTCTCTCCCTCCTTCCCTCTCTTCCTCCCTTCCTCCTTCCCTCCCTCTCTCCACCCTTTTCTGGGGCAGAAGCCAGCCACACAGCAGTGAGAGCCCCACCTCCCACTAAGTGCCTATGCTCTTCCTGCCTGTGTTCAAACCACAGAACTGTGCACAGCAGCCCCAGGGTCCGGTGGGAGGGAGTACAAAGCCAGTGAAGGGGACAGTGCTTTATCTTATAAGGGTTGTAGGATGCAAGGAAGGGAACGTGGGTCAACAGCCTGTGCTATGAAAGACTACTGGGCAACAATAGAGGGGAGAGGGATAGACAGTCAGGCAGAAACCAAGAAGCAATGAGTCAAGTCTATAAACCATTGCAAACTAGCCAGGGAAGAAAGAAGAAGGCCCTGAAGGTCAAGTCTTGAGAGAGACATTTGAGAGAAAGATCTTGTTTGGGGTCCTAGAGATAACTGGGGTTTGGCTATCGTAATGAGAGTCATAGGCACATAGGAGTCCTTTGAAGGCATGCAAATTCAGGGTAAGAATAAAGTGAGATGAAGGCCCTGGGGAAAACCAGAATTTAGCGAATAGGGGTTGGAGGGAAGAAGAAGCCAGGACCGTTGGTAATAGAGATTGAGGAGAGCCAGTCAGAGAGGTGGGAAGGAGATTGGAGTGGGAGAAAGTATGGTTCATAGAAGCCAATAGAGCAAAAACGTTCACAGGGGTGTTGAGAGGGATGCATTCCTTTAGGAACATGGAAAGGAGGAGAAAAGTAGAAAGCTGGAGTTTGGACTTGGACTTGAAAAGGCAGGAGGTACAGCATTAGCTTGTTGATCAGTCAGTCAGTTAGACTTGCTAAGCCTGTCACTTACCAACTATGGCCCAGGACAAATTATTTAAGGTGAGCCTCAGAATCCCTGCTGGTCAGCTACGGATGACTCCATCCACTCTAATAGGGCTGGCATGGGGATGACATCTCAAAGAATCACAATTCTTTTTCATGGCATGCCACCCTAAGAGTGCAATGCCTTATAGTATGGGTGACCTTTTCACCGATCTAGTTTGTAATCTGCTTTGGGGGCAGAGATTAGGGTTTAAAACTAATTAAAGTCAAGAAAATTGTGTAAAATAAAAAGATTAAGGGGTTAAAATAAAAAAGAAATGGCCTTTAGGAGTTTAGAACTTAGTGAAAAATCTACATGGATGCTTCACCCTAGCACAAGGTACACAGTGGTAGGTGCAGCCACGAAAGCCTCAAATTGCAAATAAAAGTGTGTGTGGGGAGGCGGGGGTGGGGGAGGGGGAGTGGAGAGGCTCACTGTGGTTGGGTGACTAGGCTTTGTGCAGGCGGGCAGTAGTGCAGGAGGCTTCCTGACTAGATAGAGAGGGTAGAGAGGAGGGCTTCTACCCTCTCTATCTTGCCCGGGGAAGTTGGGAATTGGCAGGTAAGTTTGAGAAAAGCTAAGAACCTTGGTGGGTTCAAAACAGGGTATTGTGGGAAGTGAGAAGAGAAAGGTGTATTGAGCTGTAGCAGGCAAAAGCTAAGGTGACCTCCGATGACTCACACTCTGGCACATCCCATAACCCCCTCTCTTGAGCTTGGTGGAAACTGTGGCTTACCTCTAACTAAACAATGTGGAAAAGGTGATGGGACATCAACATGTTGGTTATGCGATATTATAGGGCAAAGGTAAAGGGGTTTTACAGTGATAATTAAGGTTCTTAATCATTTGATTTTGAGTTAAATGAAAAGATTATCCTGGATAGGCCTGATCTAATCAAGCAATTTTTTTTTTAAGCCCTCACCCAAGGATATTTTTCCCATTGATTTCTAGCTGGTAGTTTGTCACACATCAATAGGAAACAAGTAATGCCCTCATAATGTGGAGGGCCATGAACACAGGCTAGAAAGTAGAGGCTTTATTATGCAATGCATTGGGAACCACTGGATGTTTCTGAGCAGAGACTCATCCTTTTGGAAGCTAAGAGATACCAGCAGGAAGGGAAGCCTGCAGTAGGAGTTGGTCAGAAGCCCTTTACGAACATTAGTCAGGGCATGGCTCCCAGATGGGAGTTTTACTGACCAGTAAAGACCTTGTGAGGGACTAAGTTTTGGGATGAACCAAGCCAGCTAATCTACCCCATTAAAATAAAATAAAAAAGAGGAGGAGAAAGCAAAACCCAAGAAATTGACAGTCACTGAAAAAATCTTAAGGAACTTTAGTGTCCTTGTTGCTAATTATAAATATTTACTCCTCCCAGAATTCCTGACCTCACAGAAGAGCCTGCGTAAACAGTCCTGCTGCCTTACTGGAAAGTGTGTGTGTGTGTGTGTGTGATGTTTTCTTGGACCAGGGAACAGGGCAGTAATAAGGGACTAGATGATCTGCAAAGAGTCACTTCCTGTTGGATATTGTCTAGTTCCCTTCCCCTGCTCGGCTGGGATCATAAACCCTGAGACCCCCAAGCAACTCCTCCTTCTCTGATTCTATCTGCTGGAGACAACTAAGCCAAACAAACTCAGGAAGCCACAAGAGATTGGGAAGGGGAGGAAGTTCATGGCACAGAAGGAAAAAGAAAAGAGAATGCCCTGATGTTGAAGGAAGAGGGTGGGGAGAGAAAGAAATGAAGGTCACCCCAAGGTCGTTGGGCGCCAGGCCTTTAAAATGTCGTTCTTGGGCTTTCAATCAAAACTGGCACAAGCAGAGTGTCTCCTGGGGCTATTCAAATATTAACATTCACAGTGATAAACAGCTGCCACCCCCTGCCCCCCAAGTAATTCCTCTCTAAGCAAATTAAAACAACTGATCTAAAGCGGGTCACTAAGAGACCAGCTGGACAGGAGCCAAGTTAGCTCCAGTGTCTGGACAATGCTTTAATTTTTCACTTTTAGGAAAGAGAGGAGAGAAGAACTACCTGTAGATGACTCCGTGCTGGTGGAGGAACATGAGGGCTGACGTAACCTCCGCAGCATAGAACCGGGAACGAGGCTCATCGAATTTTCGGGAGCGCTGAATCTGGAACATGAGGTCTCCACCATTGACATACTCCATGACGAAAAAGAGGCGGTCCTGAAAAGAAGGAGAAAATGTCATTTAGCTGGTCCTACTGCCACTGCCCACACAGGCCGGCATACTGGGCACCTTCGAGACACTGGGTGCTGAATTAGAAAAAGGGGGTGCTCTCTGAATGGGGGAGGCAGAAGAGAGGGGCAGTAGGATTTTACATGGGGCAAGGCCCGGAGAGAAGGAGGAGGTGTGTGTATGTGTGTGGAGGGAGGGTGGAGGGTGAAGACACGAACAAATGCCTGGATGTGGGAATGCTTAGGGACCGGTAAACTGAGCAGTTCAGCTGGGGTGGAAGGTTCATGAAGCAAAGATGAAATGGTGATGTTTGAGAGGTCAGAGGAGCAGAGTACCTTCTTAACATATAGACAGAGTCCTAAATGAAGCCGCCAGGAGAATGTCAGCATATTGTTTTCAGTCAAAATCCATGGAATCACTTCCATTAAAGACACAGCAAAACTCTCAATGATATTTCATTCATGAAGCAGATTGCGCATCTACCTTATTATTGGCATCTCTTTGAAATTAAGTCAGTTGTTAAGAATTGTTACAAATTCAGATGACCTTCTCCCGTTCCACAATCTCCAGAATTTTCTCGGCTTTACTGCTATTCACAAAGGATTCAATGTCTAGCTTCTCTTCCACTTGCCCTGCTCTTCCCCTTTAAGACCTGCCTCACTTTCTCCCCACAGTACTCTTCTGTACTCTGAAGTATAGAGGCCTCCCGGCTGACCACTCATTCAATCATCCATTCCCCATGCAAACCTTCATGCCTAAACCCGAATGCTCAGGACAACCCCAGCCCCATGACACCAGACTGTCTGAGGGGAGGACTTGGGCATCCGTAGTTTGCAAAGCTCCCCACGTGATTCCAATGAGCATCTAGGGCTGAGAACCGCTGGCTTCTGCCAAGGTGTTCTGCATCTGTGAGGTACAGGGATTCTGAGTCATTGAAGTTTTCCTTTCCAAGGATTCCCAAGAACAAGGAATTCTAAACTTGTGTGTCAACATCACACAGAACTGTATTAGAATATGATTTCCTGGTTCTACTCCTGATTCAGAAGATCAGGGATGGAGCTTGAGAAGCTGCATCGCCTAGTTCCCAGTTGATGTTGATGCTACTGATCCAGGGACCCCCATTTTGAGAACCACTGCCCTGGAATACTTGTGCTAGCCTCTCACCTGGCAAACACAGCCCTGATGTAGCTGAACCACGCCATCATGAACAGCCACTGCGACACCATTCCACGGTCACCAACTTGGACTAGGGCTATAGCAACCATGAACTATTTGTTGGGCTGTGTTTGAAAGACTCCAAATCTTTAAAGAGGAAAGGCCTGCCCTCCCTGCACCCTACCTTGCTGCCCGTTTTTCTCCCAACACTGGGACTCACAGCGTTGAAGAAAAGGGGCTGTGAGAAAGAGCTCCCACCCCAATTTCATCACTTACTGGAGGAGTGACCCCAGGCTAATGACTTCATCTCTCTGTGCTCAGTTTTCTCCTCTGTAAAAATGAGCAGGATAATAGGACCTGCCTTACAGACTTCTTATGAAGATTAAATTTACTGTATAGGTTAAAATGCCTGGCTCAGAATTGGTGGTGCTCCATGAAGACGTCTAGTCCTGTTGTTTCTGAAGGTATTATAGCTGTTATTATTATTATTATCAAGTATTCATTTTTCCTGTCCTTTTACCAGCATTTCTCCCTGATCACTGTCTCTTCCAACAAACACTTGTTCTCTTGGCTTTCAGGCTGTTTTTTCCCCCTGTATTTCTACAGGGTTTTTCCTGCTTCCTCTTAGGTTTCTCCTCTCCCAGCATTAGGTGTTGGTATCCCACATGACTGAGTTCTAGACCCTCCTCTTTGCTCACTCTGTACTCGCTATGTGATGTCATCCTCACCCACAGTGTCCAATGCACCTTAACTCAGAGAGAACTCACAAAGGTCTACCTCTATCCTAGACCTCTCCTCCAAGCTGCAGACCCATTCAACCACCTGAATTTCTGCTTCTCCCTCTAGGTGCCTCATACCCAACATGTTAAAAACCAACTTCATAATCTTCCTCCAGCAAAGTGGTCCTCATCCAGGGTACTTGTCTCAGGGCATGGCTTCACCATTCAGCCAGTTGTAAAAGTCAGAAACCAGAAATTCATTCTTAATACCTTCCTCTCCCTCATCCCTCACATACATCACCAAGCCCTGTTGCATTTAACTATTGTATCTTTGTACTTAATGTTTTGAACCTGTCATATTTGTTTACTTCTGCCCATCTCCACCACTCTCATAGCCACCATTATGGCCCAAGTAATTATCATCCCATGAGTTGATTTCCCCATGTTATTTCTCTTTGTAACCTTGTCTAGATTCTTGCAAGTGCCTTTTTACTAATGCTCTCTACACTGACTCCAGCCCTCTCTTCCCCCCGAAAATGCTGATCACACTACAGGCAGAGTATCCTGCTGAAATGAAATGCTGATTGTAAACCTTCCTCCTCTCATTCTGCTGATTAATTCTTTTAAAGGCTTCAAGTCAGAATAAATAGAAAGTTCCTTAATATGCAGTGCATACCATATAGTTTGACCCTACCTACCTCCTGAGTCCTATCACTTCCAGCTGTCTCTTGCTCCCTCTGCCCCATTAGCAAACTCCCTCCCGCCACCGGGCCCTTGCTCATGCTGTTGCCTCTGCCTGGAATGCTTCCCCTCTCTCTTCACTTGGTCAATCTCTCCTCATCCTCCAGATTTAAGTGCAGCCATCTTTCCTTCTAGGAAGCTGTCCCTGACTTCTCTCCCTAATGTGTGCTATGTTCTCATTGCAGCATTCAGCACAGTGGAAGTTTTATTTGTTTAACTGATTTATGTATTTCTCCCCGGGTACTCTGTATTCTTAATGAAGGCAGGAACTGTGGGTTATTCTTTTTTTTTTTTAAGGGAATTAGCCTAACCTCAAAGAAAAACTACCATAATCTCCTTTAAAAACAAGCACTGTGTGGGTAGAAGAATAAAGTTAGGGAGCTAACTCTAAGAGAGAGCATGAACCAAAGGATGTTTTGATATTTGTATCTGCAAGTTCTCACTGCTTAGGGAGTTAAAGCTGAGCCAGCCACTGCAGAGAGCCTCCTGCCTGCGGAATCTGGAGATGGAGATGGTGCCCACTCTGACCTTTCACCCCCATGGGGTCTGACTGTGTCAGCACCCACAATAGGTTATAACTCTGAACAGCAATTCTGTTTTGTGGGCCAATGTCCTCACTTCCCGTGAGATGCTCAGTTCCTTCAGGACACATCTTATTCTTCCTCCATTATCACTGGCTCTGAACTCCATACCTAGAGAGGCACTCAATAAAAATCTGCTCACTCCCTATGAGCCTCAGGAAGTGTAGATCCTTAGTGATCTACAAGCAACTAGAACTAGCACAGAGGGGGCTCTAGTATATCTTTGTAGAATTCATGAGTGTTTGAACACTCACCATGGACAAGGCTCTAGATCAAGTATGTCAAACTCAAAGGCTATCATGGGCCAAATAAACAAGGCATGTGGCCCTCAGCCGTGAGTTTGACATGCTTGTTCTAGATGCTGGAAATTCAACAGTAAACCAGAGTTGATTCCCCCATGTTATTTTTCTTTGTAACCTTATTTTGAGTATTATAACTTGAGCCCATTAAAATTTTTTTTAAATTAGAGAGAGAGAGAGAGAGAGAGAGAGAGAGAGAGAGGAAAAGAAGAAGAAGGAGGAGGAGGAGGGGAATCAGCAGCAGCAGCATCTGTGTGAGAATGAAATATCGATCAGTTGCCTCCTGCACACTCCCCCACTGAGGATTGAACCCACAACCTGGGTATCTGTCCTAACTGGGACTCAAACCTGTGTCCTTTTTGTGTATGGGATAATGTTCCAACCAATTGAGCCACACTAGCCAGGGCTAACTTGAGCCCATTTTAAAAGTTAGTTTTAACCTGCATGCCACGAAACATAATCAGCCCTTTCTACATCATCAGGAATGTTTTAAAGCAAGGTAAATTTTTCACTTCCTTTCCCTCCATTCAGTGAGTTGGCTGTTTCTGACCTCTACACCTAACACATCTGAGAAGCATGTTTTGACACAGAGTGAGAACCTCAAGTCATACTGAGAACTGCCTAATTACATAAACTGAAATCAAAAGAAAGCTGGCAAACCCAGCAGCTACTCATTAATCCCCTCTTGGCATCAGTAGAAAACAAAACAAAAGAAAACACCAGCTTCCTGGTAAAGTAAGCAAATATGTTTTCTGAGGTAATCAAAGATTTTAAAAGCCTGATTCCACCTCCTCCTCCCTTAATCTCACCTGAATGTCTAAAAGTTATGGTCTTGCGATACCAAATAAAATAATGAAATTAGGAAAGAGATTATATGTCACGGCCATTTAAGGCGAGAATAATGACCTACGAGCCAGAAGGGCAGCACCCTGGGTTAGAAACTCCCATTGGGCTCCATTTTCCCAGAGCACTAAGCTTTCCTGCCTTTGAAGGGAAACACAGGCCCGCCCTGTTCATCTTTCAAGGTGTGATAGATAGCCAGTGGCTTCCTCTCAGCAGCACTGCATGTTCTGCCAATCGGGTTTGTTTGGACACACGCTCTCGATCTCTTGTCCCTGTTTATATGTGCAAAGATTCTATCACTTTTGAATCAATTTCACACGAGTGCCCAACAAAAGACCGGACCTGGAACAGTTTGCCTTTGATATGCCAGTGACAGGATGTACCATCTCTTCAACGTGCTGTCTGAACGTCCTCACTCTACACTCTGCCTCATCGCCACTTCCCCTGTGTGCCTACATCATTTAACATGTCAATACAAAGGGTCTTTCCTGGGGTAGAAGCTTGGAGGACATGGAAGATGACGTAAGCCATGGCTTTGGCTTCCAGGAGCTAGGAATTGAAGACAGGAAGGCATGGAAAGCTCTATCTTTAGGTGCTCAACTCTCCTGTATCAGCAGGTTGTGACACTATGTATGTGGGTTGTATCTTCTTAGCACCTTTAGAGAGTAACTGCCTGTCCCTTGGGCCTTAACACTTATGGAAGAAAACTTTCTATATTTTATTTTTCATATGACAACTGGCATTGATGGAACTGGCCATTGCTGAAACAATATGGTGAGACAAGTCTGAATGAGGGGAAAGACCACACTTAAGTAGGGTCTTGAACACTGGGAGGAGGAAAGAGGGAGGAGAGAAGGCCTGGCAAGTTTGCAGCATAGCCCTGCAGGGCAGCAGTGAGGAAAAATGAACATTGCATGTGGGGTTGAGCGGGATCAAAGTGAGTCAGTGAGAAAACTGGGAAACAGTGCATAAACTCTGGAGACAGGCAGGAAGGCCATAGATTGGGTAGTGGGGTTGAGGGTGGGGAGAGGAGGTGGTTCTGAAAACACAGGTGGAAAGTAAAGAACCCTAGATATCATTTGAGTTGTAAAATGGCATTATGAAAGTTGATGTTGAGAAAAACTATTCTAGAAGCAGAGTTCAAGATGGATTGGAAAAGGATAGCCTGAACTTATTCTCTCTCTTCCCTGTTTCCACTGTCCTAAATATCCTGTTATCTTTGACAATGAACAAGCAACCCTCCTGCTCCATTACACTTCCTTGGGAGAACCAAGGGAAAGATCCAAAGACTTTGAGACACTTAATAAAATCAATTTTATTTCTTCACAAAAAAAGCACAGGCATCATTACTATAAACTAAAAATAGTTCATGGTGAGTGGGACTTTCTAGCTCCTAAGCCAACATACACACCCTATGTAAGTGATAGGCAGAGCCTTGTCTAATTGGGGTCAGTGCAGAGAATAAAGAGGCTCTTTGTTCTTACTGGGGACTTATCTGTCAATTAATAGAGAATGAGAGTCTCATCTAAGTAATAATAATTATCATGTAAACTAGTGGCCCGGTGCATGAAATTCATGCACATTAAAAGGGGATTGATTAGAAGAAATAATTTAATATTGCTATTTGCCCTTTCTCTATCATAGAAGTGTCAGAGATGAAAGAAAATTAGTAAAATGTATATGAAAACCTTCCTCCTGTCAGAGTCTGGGGCATACCACAGGACCCAGAGTCAAGTCCTCGCTCACCTCCATGCATCTCAAAATTGCATGAGACCCTTATTGGGCTAGATCCAGAACTGGTTAGTCTCATCCTTGTCAAACCCCACTGGGCAGGGGGCATAGCTTCAGGTCCCCTGGCCTGGCACCAGGATGGGGGCATGGCCTGAGGTCCCTAGGCCAGACCAGGGTGGGGGACATGCCTTGAGGCATCCCATCAAGCTTCCCTGGATGGGGGGCATGGCCAGGACCTCCATCAATCCCTGCCAGGTCGGGGGCACAAACTCTGATCCCCCATCAAGTCCCACTGGGAGGGGGGACGCAGCCTCAGATTACCCTATTAAGCCCCATTGGGCAGGAGATACGGCCTGAGTTCTCCCGACCCAGCACTGGGGTGCACCTTGAGGTCCCCTGTCAAGCCCTGCTGGGTGGGCGGCATGGCCTGAGGTCCCCTGTCAAGACCAGCTAGGCAGGGGGGCACAGACTCAGGTCCTCTGGCCTGGTGCTGGGGCGGGGGGCACAGCCTGAGGTCCCCTGTCAAGCCCTGCAAGGCAAGGGGCATGGCCTGAGGTTCCCCCGGCCTGGTGCTGGGGCAGGGGGAGCAGCCTGAGGTCCCCTAGCCCAGCCCCAGGATGGGAAGCGCACCTTGAGGTCCCCCGTCAAGCCCTGCCAGTTGTGGGGTATGGCCTCAGGTCTCTTGGCCTGGCAGTAGGAAAGGGGGTGCAGCATGAGGTCCCCCAGCCTAATGCCAGGGTGGGGGGCATAGCCTGAGGTCCCCTGTCAAGCCTTGAGGTCCCCTGTCAAGCCCCATGGGGGGAGCATGAGAGGGCATAACCTCAGGTCCCTGCTGATGGCTCCTTAAGGCTTCTTATGGGAACTTGGCCTCAGCTGATGGAGTGATGGCCAATGAGCATATTCCCTCTTTATTGGATACGATTTTCCTATGCAGCAACAACACTAAAAATTATCTAAATAAAAATGCTTCTGTTTTTGTTTTTTTAAAGTCTTTTTCACACATTCTCAGCTTCTCTTCCAATAGGCCTTCTCTTCCTTTCACCTCCCAAGTCCTTGCTCAAGTGTAATGACCTTGTGATCTTTCCCCAAATTCAGATTTATTTCAACCAAATTCCAATGACTAATTATGTGAACACTAACAGTCGTATGGAAAATAGAGAGTGGGTTTTCATATGGCTATTTCTTATAATGGTCTCCTATAAGCCATAGAGGGTAGAGTCCACCCTACTGTGGCTAAAAGATGGGATGCCTTTTTTCTAGTAGGACAGCTTTAACCTAATTAGAATTGGCCAAATAGTAAATATTCCACATGACAGTCTGCAGGGTGGGAAGATACAACTTTCATTCATGTGCATCTGATATTTGTTTCCAATTGCTTAAAACTATGATTATTTGACTTACACAGGATGCCTAAGTTAAAAATGACCTAAAGTTGTACCAAACTGACTTGCCCAATAAAGGTCAAATGAACATTTCCTGCCTCTGGTTAGAGCTGCATTTAGCCCAGGGAACAAATTCAAGATACTGCCAACCTGCCCCACACACTTGGATCTGTGCCTTTTATAGGATCTTCAACATCTTAGGAAGTTTCAATCACATGGCGAGACAGTTCATGTGGTAGAGACCCCCAATGTAAAGACTTTATAACCATCTGCCGTGCATCTCAACAATGCTGAACATGAGAATGATCTTCTGCCATGAATAAGAGTGGCATCTAAAGCTAAGTACAAATCATGACTTGTCCTTGGATTTCTCTTAGAAAAGGACAGAATCAAGAAGGTTTAGATGGGAAACATAGCCAATGAGAGTACAGCAGTACTTCTGCATCATCACTGTGTACATGACATCATCACAGTATCAATTCTGGTACCTCAGCACCACCTTACAGTACCTGGCTTACTTTGCTTACAACTATTGGCTGCTTTTCCCATCAAGTGACACTCCTGGGGCATGGCATTTGCCTACTGTCCTCTGTCCCTGTTGACCTGGACTCCAGGAAAGTAGCAATGGGTCAGGAATCTTGCTTGCCCCTAATCATCTGTGCAACTTACCAGCCTGGTTATCTTGCAAAGGCAGAGATAATTTAAACAGAAAGAAAACATTGGTTGCTCACTAGAGCCCACCGTCACTAGTAGTTAGCTGTGTAAAGCCAAAGTTAAGGACCTATGTATGAAGTGCTCCTTGGTTTTCTTTTTAATTGAATTTACTGGGGCGACACTGGTTGATAAAATTATACAGGTTTCAGCGATATACTTCTACAATATGTCTTCTGTATATTGTATTGTATGTTTACTACCCTAAGTCAAGACTTCTTCCATCGCTATTTATCCTCCCTTTACCTTCTTCTACACCCCTCCCATGTCCCTTGTGTTTTTAAGCATAGGAATATAAGTATTATTGTTTTAATCCTATTTCCTCAACCAAGAAGAACCTGGTACTTAACCAAGGCTCTTCCCATAAACTCAGGCTGCTCCTCCCAATCCAATGTGGGACTGCATCAAACTGGTTGTTTCCCACACATGTGCCTTCTTGTGTCCCGCAGGACAATAGCTGGGGCTCAGGATGCCCCTTTCTTGTGTATCCCCATCTTGTCTGGGCTCAGTGCATGTGTTGCTCAAGAGTCTCTCTGGTTTCCAGCTCAGATGTTAGAGGTGCTCTCTGCACAGGTCTGAAGCAACCAAATAGTTGCTGTTCTGATTCCAGAAACTCAGAATCACCTTATTATCTGCTGTGTTTGAAGCAAAATAAGTAGCACCCACAGCAGCCATACTTAAGGTGTGGTTTCCAGGAAGCTCATGCATATCCTCCTGCAAATAAAACCTGCAGTCCTGTGACAGGTCAATCTTTGAACCACGTAACTGCAGCTGCTATTGTTGCCGCTTTCTCTTTGCTTTTTGTTTCTTTGCATGTTTGCTTATTTAGAAAGAAATCCTGCTAACTAATCAGAACATTAGCGCATACCCACACTGCTGTTAAAATGACCAGTCTCTTCAGTAGAAAGCAATCAAGAAAACCCTGTTCAATCTTGTGTACACACGACTGACTAGTTAACTGTTCACTTTACAACCAGCTGCCAACATCACAATAGTTCTGTTCCTAACTTTTCTTTTTCCAAAGAATATGCAAAGTTCTAGTGACAGTTTTAAACATAAGCAAATACTAGGTAGCTGACACTAAGTAGAGAAGGTACATCAATATTTCCCTTCAATTGTGGGAAGAAAACTTAACCGGCTTTCGAGGGAAGTATTTAGGTTGATCACACCACACAGAGAAGAAAGGAAGACTGCCTCCTCATACCCCCATGGCTTAGGGTGGCCCTCAGAGCTGATCCTATACATGAGAAGCGATGATGTGGCAAGAGTCTCTGTTTAGCCTGCAGACCAGGTAATACACCCATCCTGTGGCCTGTGCAGCAATTTTCTGGGTAGGCAATGAAACTTTTTTCCCCTGCTTGGAATCCTGGAAGGATGATCTCTCTCTTCCAATCCATTCACTAGGACCTGGCTCATCCCTGATAAGTTCAGCCACCACTGACTGTTTCCCCCTTCCTGACCAGCATCTAAGCTTTCTGTCTGCATCAGTTTGGGCCCCAGAGATACAATGGACAAAAAGTTGGCGGCAGGATCTGAAGATTATTTAAAATTTTCCAGACTTCAGAGTGAGGATCATAGAGTATGTGATAATAATTCTCCAAGATTCTTTGATTCAGACAGGTAGAGGAATGGGGACTGAAGGAATTCCTAGCTTATTTAAGCCTAAATAAAGTAAGCTGCTTAAGTAATCAGCAATCTAATTTATGAGCATGATATGTTCTCTAAACGATGTGGCAATTTCATTGCTTTTTGTTCTACATCTTTTTGTGAAAATTCCACATGCTGATATATCTAACTAGAGCGTACATTCTTGGACCAGTGGTTTCTAGACTTCCTCCATCCCATCACTCTGATGGACAAAGTGCACTCTCATGAAAACCACAGTTTTCCACAACAGAAGGTATCTCCTGGAGTGACAGGGTCATGTCCCCTGCACCTGGCTGCATCCCTGCAATGCTTAACACCATACTGAACTCATCCAAGCCATTCCGGCATCACCCTAATAAAGCACCTACTGTGCAGCTGATACTGTGCTTACTGTGTTTGCAACTACATTGCCAAACGAGACTAAATCAAGGGCCTGACATCCCCACCCACGGCTAGAAAGCGGTGCTTTCACTACATAATTGTATTTCTTGTCTTTTTCATCCTATCAACCACACTTGGCTTGGCTTTTAGTCCTATAGACATGTTGTTGCATTCATATGCATGGCTGCCCTGAACCAAATAAGCCACTCCATCATGGCAAGAAAGCGTAGTTGACATCACCTCTGTGCTAAATCCCCTTTCATGTTCTGACTCCTTTAATAAAGCCAAAATGAAAATGTGCTAATCTGGGGGAAATTGGCAACTTGGAAATAATATACCAACGTATGGATACAACTCAATCCTGTGGACTCTGAACACTAGATCACATTGTTTTTAAGTCTTAAGTGGCATGGCTAGTGGCTGCAGGCTGCTGAAGAGGATTTCCATACCACTTCACTAATACTTTCATTTGATGACAGACAGAGCGTGAAAGGACATTTTTTGATTATTAAGTTCTTTGATCTCCCTACTTCTGCCCAGGTTGACTCCGAATGCCGAGCAGTGTGGTGAGATAAACTTATAAATATTTGGTGTAATAGCACAGGGTCCTCTCTGAGGTACTGTTTAATCGTGATGGTGCTGTTGTAACGAGGTGCTAGATTCCAGCCTGTGTTGTTTTATGAAAATCTATGCACACAGACTCCAATCAACACCCCGTGGTCTGCATTAAGCAGGCCTAGGTGCTTGTAGAAGCAGAACAAAAACAGCCTGTGTTTCATCTGTCCACAAGCCTTTTGTTCTTAACAACCTGGAAAGGGGGTGATGTAGACAAAGCAAGAGAGAGTTTCAGGAGCACAATGCCTCTCTGACACAGACAGAGAGCCGACAACTTGGAGAGGTTGAAATCCATAATCTAAACAGACCTGTTAAGGACATGGATCAAGAGAAAGATTTGGGAGCTTGAGAACCTCAACTGAAACAGTTCATGACTTGATTGTACTCAATCCCCATTTGTGGTACTCCGTCATGGGTGTTTTTGGATGTTCTAATAGCTTTTTCCATACACATCCCGCCTACATAATCCAAACTCGGGCACTGCACTCAGGCTGCCTGCATCCGAATCCTGGCTCAGCTACTTTCTGGCTGTGTGAACTTGGCTAAACAGAGGTGTTGGTGTCCCCAGCTGTAAAAATGAGATTCAATGCTAGCTACTTCCTGGAGAATTTAAGTAGATTACCCTTAATTGTAGGTATCTGGCCAAAAATCAAACACACAAACAAACAAGAAACTGCTCAGGAAAATATTAATTCACAAGCCTCCTTTTGGTGGCTGCGTATGGTGCAGTGCTGAACAAATGTCAAATCAGCCAATTAGTTTGTATTTATAGGGACTACAATCCAAAAGACTACAATCTAGTTGAAGGAAAGAGAAATTCCAATGAAAAAAGAGTTAACACCACAGCATGGTATTTATTATTTGAGGATTTGTGATGAAGAAATAATGAAGGAAAGCTCTATGGAAACCTGGTAATTAATGGGGGAAGGGCATAAAAATGGGTGAGGTTTGGGTATCCCAGGTGCAGGAAAAATACAAAAACATAAACATAGGGATGCATTTGGTATCCTTAAGAAATAATGAGGACACCTAGCTGTTTGAAGCAAACCACCTCCATCCTGGCCTTTTTGTTTTTCTTAGAAAATTCTAAATTAAGGCTGATGAAATACAACTAGGAGAGATTAATAATGGTTATCACTTATTGAGTGACTACTACATGTGAATTATGAGCTATCTTCCCACTGATGCAAGCATCTTAAAAGCAGGCGTTAATACCTGCATTTTCTATAAAGAAACAGAGGCTCAGGGGAGGGAGTTGACTTGCCCAAGGCCACAGAGCAACTAAGTAACGCAGCCAGAATTTGTATCCCAGTTTGTTTGTCCCAAAGCCAGGCCTCTTTCCATTACACCAAATGTCACCTTCAGCATCATTCACTAAAGCTCACAGTAGAGTTCTCATTTTATGCATCAAAAATAAAGATGCTTGAGGCTAAGATTCAAGGCCATGTGGTCAGATCTGCACATTAAGCCTTTGCCCGGGTGATATTTATAGAGGTGGTTTTGAATCTTCAGGACAAAAACTCTGCTGCTTTTTGAAGGAGCATGATAGAGATCTGTTTTCTCTGGGACCCCTGCTCTCTCTAAAATCAACCTAGAGTCTAGGTGAACACAATGACATGCCAATTATACAGTCCACTTCCTACCAAACTTCAACATCTGGACTACCTCTGTAATTATAAGGCGGGAAAACGTCCTCTGAGTCGGGGAGGGAAACACTTAGGCGAAGAACTACGTGATCCACAATACAAGAATCTAACACCACTCTCAAGTCTATGGGCCAAAGACGAATCTGTGATACTGTAGGCAAAATTAAGGTCAGGATTTTAACCTGAAGAAAACTCCATCCTTTCCTGCTTATTGGAGCAGTGAGGTGGGAGATGAAGGTATAAGTGATTGCTAGAATTGACCCCAAAAAACTGCCAATCTCAGCAATTTTTAAAATGTTTTTATTGATTTTTTTTTGAGAGAGAGAGAGGAAGGGGGAGGGTTAGAGATAGAAACATTGATCAGAGATAGCTGCTTCTTGCAAGACCCCATTGGAGGATCGAGCCCGAAACCCGGGTATATGCCCTGACCAGGAATTGAACCAGTGACCTCTTGGTTTCTGGATGGATGCTCAACCACTGAGCTACTCTGGCTGGGCAATGTGACAATTTTTAACCGAACAGCAGTCCTAACTTCTTATAGCCCTAAAGGCATTATTATACCAAAGCCACCAAGTAAAATTATTTTTGTTTTCAAATTCTTTTTACCAAGATTTGAAAATATGTGCTAATTTTATCATAATAGTAATTCTATTGTATTAATAATTATACAATGATATTTTTTGGGGAAAAATTCCCATTGGAAAAGTTTACTGGTTTATAAGAGCCATATTAACTATGTAATGTGGAAATATGAATTTCCTGATAAATACCAGATAAATGAGCTGATTCAAAATGGTCAGAATTGACTTTTTAAATGGTCAGAAAATATATGAATCAGTATATTTTAAACCGTGAATCATCATATAGGTATTTGTTATTTTTGCTAATTTAAATACTTTTTGCAAAAGCACACACTTAAAGATACTTATACAAATATACCATAGATGCACACCACATCATTAGTTGGAAAGGCCTAACCTTAGCCTTGAGAAACCACTTCAGAGAACAGTTATATGACTTTAGCTTCAACAGTTAGATGACTGTAGATGATTTCATCTTGCAGCTGGCGGGCACCAGGAAGTGAGAATGCTGAAGAAGCTTCCATGTAAAAGTCATTTTCCCAAATGCCCTGGGGTGTCAGTCACTAAAGAACATGCCACATCTCCACTCATGAGCCTTCAAAGTGTTGTCATTTGGAACAAAGCCCAAGTTATCAGTAGCAGTGTTCTTCAAACATTAGCATGCATACAGAATAAACTGGACACTTAAAAAAACAAACAAAAAACCTACAGATCCTGGACCACATCCCCAAAATTCTGAGTCTGTAGGTCAAGGTTGGGACCCGAGATTCAACATTTCCAACTAGCTCTCAGGTGGTGCAATGCTGCTAGTCTAAAGATCAGACTTAGAGTAGTTCAGGTTAGAGCCTCCGCAGTCTATCTCACTACTTCCTACTTGAGTTGACTTCTTTTCATGCCCAACTCTTGCTCTTGGTCACTTCTGAACTATCCAGGCAACTCTGCTCCCAGTCCCTCCTCTCCGCACAGCAAACACTTCCTCTTCCTGTTCTCCTCCTCTCTGGGGATGCCTTTTCCAATGAAGACAGCATTTAGAGACCTCTTCCTCTTATGAATTCATGGTAGTTCTTCAGCCATCAATGTGATGATTAATCACATCCTGTACATATAACCTCATACCATTGTGAAGGCAGAGAATTATTTAACTCAGTGTTAGTTTTCTGCTCTACTTCTTCAATTGGACTTTTCTCAGTCCTTGAGAGCAGAAATCATACCTTGCACACACACACACACACACACACATATAATAGTCAATCAGTTTATAATGATTGACTAATTAGACATATCCATTAATATATTTAATATAATTTTGTTTTTGCTCAGCTATGATTGTTTGAATCACCAAGGTTGGTGAATGCCATTTCTTTGGACAACCCACTTCAACACCATTTTAGGGTCTTGGTTCCCAGAGCAGCCGCTGAGGTCTCTTTCTGAATCCCATTACTGAACCTAACAGAGTAGCCATGTTCATAAATTAGATGGCTGATTACTTAAGCAGCTCATCTAAATAGATTTCTTCTCTTCATCTGGATACAGACCAGCTAAACTTTATATAGTCATGACTCTTAAGAATTCCACAGTGGGAATCTACCCACCAGTGATGTAAAGTGTAGGCAAGACAAACCACCACAGTCTCTGATGGACAATGAAAACAAACGAGATTTCCATTGTCTTCTGACTAATCCCTTAATTTGTAAAATAACCAGTGAGTTGGTGAGGAAACTCTGCTTTCAACCACAGCAGGATGTTAAAAAATGTGAATTCTTTTGCAATACTGACCTACAAACAATCAAGTGCCAGGAAATTCTAAACAAATGTCTGGAAAGGGGATACATTTCCCGATTCACATGACTTTTACTGTTCTTCTACTGTGTCAGATTCTTGGTTTGCCAAGTAGGAAGAGAGCTAAGTGAACTGGTTTCATGAGAATGGGCAATCCGGCAATTTCTGACTCCCAGACTCCACTTCACTAACTGGCAGGCTGGCACAATGATTCTGTAAGTCCATCGCCCTTTGGCAGGTATCTGTGGATGCAAGGCAGTATTGCCTCCTGCTCCTTCTCTACCTTTCTCTCAGAACTCCAAGACATGCCTATCCTTGAAATTATACTTGGTGTTTCATTTTGTATCCTATAGTCTGGGTCTGAATCCGAATAAGCACTGATCGTGCAGAAGAGAGGAGCAAGACAGCAAGAGCACAATGTCCCTGCCTGGGACTGACAGGCACCCCCTCACGGTGACCTCTGCCCCAAACCTCCTCTCCCTGACCACCTCAGGCTGTGTCTCAGGGCTCTAAACTGCTGCGCTGGTACCATGCCTTTCTCTTGACACCAAACTGTTTGAACCAAGTTGCTTTGATGAGCAAGGAGTAGTGCACACCATCTACTGGCACTTGTTCAAATAGAATGCTGTGAATATCCTCAACAGGAGCAAACTGAACATTTATTTTTATAAAGAAATGCACTGCCTAGCCACTTAATAGCCAATTCAAAAGCACAAGCATTTGCAACTAATTTAAGAACATAATTTTCTAAGCACATCCACAGCACGCATCTATTTAGCAAATGTGCTAATTGAAATGACTCTTTTTATAAAGAAAGGTTCTGAGGAACCTCTACCTGGCAACAATTGGTTAGCAGTTCTAACTACTGTCCATGCACAGAAGTAATATAATGTCATCTTTCTTAACATATTCCACACGATTCAGATTTACAACCAATTCTAATTGCCCAAATTAGTTTCCTTTTGCTGTGTATCTCTGTTTGGATAAGATAAAACTCTGCCAACTTGGGAAAAACAGAAGCACTGACAAAAGAATAATTAGCAAGAGCGCCCCACCAACCCACAGGCAGCCCTCACCACAGTGCTAACCTCTCCTCCTCCTCTCTGTGAAGCCTCCACAAGTTCCCACGTACTTACAGCCCAGGGTCAGCCAGTGACAACAGTTGCCTTAGCCTAACCGCACAGCGAGAAACTTCTGCCCTGCTCTGCTCATCCAAATGGAAAATGTACGAGATGCAGACAGATCGGTTCACAGACTACGTCCCAAGCACCCGAAATAACTTATTGTCACAATTTACTTGGACAAAATGTACTAGGTAATAGAACGCTGTTAAGTGAATAGAAGTCCAGGATTTCTAATTGGAGTTGATGGTTCCCTACCCCATTGCCCAGAGTCTGGAAAATTCAAGATGCAATCTATAGCCTTAGCCCTAATTCAACCTCTGCCTATCCACTAGTATTTCCATTCATAAATTGGGGGGCAAAGAAAGGAGGGAAGGAAGGCAAGATCTAAATGAAGACAGGTGACTCTTACAACTGCAACATTTCCTTTGGGGTGACTTTAGCCAAGCTGGCAGAAACAGAAGGGAAAGGAGTTTATAAATGCTCTCTCCTTGCCCAATATTGATCATCAGCGCCATCTCACCACCCCCTGCAGGATCCTGAAGTCTCTTCCCATTTCCATGTCCTTCTAGGGCACAGCCTCTACTCCTATGTTCTCAAGGGAAATGACAAGTTAATGGGGTTGAGGAGCTATCAGCATCCAGCCCTTTGGAATGTCTGTGAAACAGTCATGTCTGGAGGGCTGGATCTTTGCATACGGGAGGGGAATGGAGGGGAGAAAGGCAGCAATCCAGTCTCAAAAGAGATAGTTAAGACAACTTAAAGAGCAGCATTCCACAAGCCCTATATGCATAAGGCAAGGGTGCCTCCGCTTCCCAGCAGACAATGCCATCAGTTTAAGCATGAATCAACTGGTCTGCTCTATTTTCTAACCTTGCGCAAACACTTTCCCGGAATCAGCAACATGACTCAAAGCACCTGCCATCATTTATGGCTTGAAAATTGAAAGAAGATATTTCAGGATAATTTTTCAATCGGAAAATATTTAAATTTTCTTTTTTTTTGGGGGGGGGGAGGGCATATATTTCTGACCTCTAGAGACATCATATCCTGATCATTAATAATCAGAAGTATCTGGTTCTAGAATAGAAAGCAAAAACGATTTTGCTAAAATCTGGAAAGTAGTTAGAGCAGATCTCATCTGAACGTGGTCCTCGCACACAAAGAAGATTTGGGTATTCAGATGGGTCGACCAAATAAATCATTTACCAAAAGAGCTGTGTTTTTTCTCAGACTGTGAAGCTGGAGTGGACCAATAAGGTAGAAGATCTGTTGGTGGAGTCAAAGAAAGTCTTTGCAAGAAAGGATGTCTGCTTTCACTTGTTGGGAAATAGACTGTGTGAAGAGTATGTTAAAAACACTGTTTCTCAATGAGCTTTTCGGAGGAGTGAGTTCACCCACAGACAGACTCCCTGCCCTTTGGATACTAGATAAACAGCATTCTTTCAAAGTCTTCAACAGCTGCTCCCCCTTTTTCTTTTTCCTTAGTAAGTAACCTTTTAGGCTTAAATAAGCTAGGAATTCCATCAATCCCCATTCCTTTACCTGTCTGAGTAAAAGAACCTTGGAGAATTATTATCACACACTCTATGGCCCTCGCTCTGAAGTCTGGAAAATTTTAAATAAAATATTTAGAAAAGCCAAGAAAGAACTTGCAAGGGTCAACTATCTTAAGAGCATGGTCTTGCAAGTTAGAGAGTCCACACTTTCTCCTTCAGATTCTGGTGAAGAATGAAGAGCAGCATCTGTAGACAGCTCAAGCTCACTGTCAGCAACAGCAGTGCCTCCTTCCTTTTCCTCCCCCGAAACCACCAGCAAAGGGAGATACATACATTCCACAGGTCACAGACCTGGGACTTTGACAAGCAGAGAGAAACAGACAAGTCATAAAGTAGCAAAATTCTACAACACAAACTAGCCCAAAGAGAGAGCCCAGGAGGATTAGAAAACTTCAGTCACTATAACTCTGCCTCCTATAGTAATTTATCATTTATGCACCTTCCAATTCCCACAGTTTGTACTGTCACCTAGATCAGAGTATAACCAGCCTTAGAAAATGTTCCCTTGTATCTCCCTAATTCTTCTTTCTATCTAATCTGGAAGAAAGATAGCATTCGGTAAGTGCTTCTGGTGCAGGCCTCCGATGATATCTCAATCTCTTGGGCTATAGATTAAACTGTGGTTGCCAAGACTGTCCCTTTCACTGTCACCCAATAACATTTATATATATAAAGAAACCCTCAGGGCAAGAAAATCTAGTTAATTTGGGGTGGCTGACTAGTCAGTATTAAAAAAAAACAGCATATCATTAACTGAAATTCATGTGAACTTCACTTGTAAATATATTTTACATGATTTGGGGGTGCCAAAGAAATAAGGCTATATAGCAAAAATGAGCAGAAACAGGATCTGAAGATTAAAACCTCATTACAGTTAACAACTCTTGACTCAGAGCGGGACTAGGATTCTGTCAAGTCATCAGCAACGAACACTCTCCCCTCTCCCCGGGCTGTGTAGTAATGCACACCTTTCGTGAGTTTGATAGGAGAATGCTACCGGGATGTCGGCAGAAGAGGAGTCACTAGCAAGGATTCCTGCAGCAGAAAGGACAGCGCTGAGGCTTTGTTGGGAATTTGCTGCGAGTCCTTTCCTGTCCCTTCCTGCATGGTCACAGTGGCAGCACGCTCTGTCCTGGGAGCAAGCCTGGCTTCCCCTTTCAAAGGCAGGGGAAAACAAACAAACGGCTGCTTCACATGGCCTCAGATGGCTGTCTCCAGAGATGGGCCTCACGCCACATCAGGTGGGTTTTTGAGGGCCCCAACCACAGAAACTGTCTGGGAGTCTGTGCTCAAGAGTCCAGAGCAAGTCAGAAATTGTTTCAGCTGTTCCCCTTTTGGAAGTAAAATAAAAACACCCAGTAGAAACAAACATATGCTCCTATGTATCTATTTTTAAAAGAGAAGCACAGCTCAGCCGCTTTTTGTCCACTGCTTAACTTGAGGATGTTGCTCATAAAAAAATACACCGCAAGGCTGCAAATGGGGACCAATTACAAAATTTCTTCTCCTCGAATACTACAAATTCGCTCACTTATTTCAGCCTAAGGCAGTTGAAGTCTTCGTCTGCTCTTTCTGGCCCTGGGTCAATCAAACATAACAACCAGTTGCTATTTCATCAATATCCCCTGGTTCTATATGGACCCTCCCAGCTCTACCTTTCATCCATGATCACCCTCTAGTGGCAAAAGCGGTTTACTGCAAGCTACTCAGCATCTGAATTGTAGAGAGAGGAAAAAAAATACCAGCTTTCCCCCACTCTGCTTTCTGATGGATTTTTTCCAAGAATACACTTAGTAAAATGAGAGACATGCTTGAAGATGGGTGTGCTATTGGTTTAAATTTAGAAAAACTTAGGTTAATAAGCTGAGTTTTTATCCTTCAACTCGCAGTTGAAAGAATATATATGAAGTGAGGAGATGGCCAATCCAAAATAAAATAACAAGTTATTACATTGCGAAGAACCTCAGGCATCATCTAACTTCCCTATTTACCTTAGCCCCCAGTGTGTGTCTCTCGTTCCTAATTTCCAGAGAGAGTTTTAGAATCACGGCAGGACTTCCTTGGCATGCTGAGCTTCCCATGGCTTCGTAGGGGGTTATTCTGGCTAGATCAGGTCAGACACAGCCACCTTGGGAGCACCCGGCAGGGACAGGCGTGACCTGTCACCAGAACACACAAGTCAGCCCATGTGCGGGGACAGACGTTGCTCCTAAAAGTTTAAAACTCTGGTCTTCTGTGTGGTGATTATATGTGAACTTGCTTCCTCTGTCACTCCTCTTGTTAACTTTAGCTGGAGGCCTGACACTGCACTCCTAAATTGAAATGGTATCTGTAGGGAAAAGATACACACTGAGTGGCCAGATTATTATGATCTCTGAATGCAAAATAATCTGGTCACTCAGTGTAGACTGACCACAGAGTTGGGATTTTAAAATAAGGTTTTTCCATGTATAAGAACTGCATTGTGGGTAGCTGGAAAGAAGCAGAGGACTTACTAGCCAGAGGCTGGGGGCCACTATCTCCTGGTCCCTTGACATATCAAGATTTGCAAGCTTTCCCTTATACGTAAGTACAATGAATGACCAGATTATATGTAAGTACAGTGAACGGCCAGATTATTATGCGTTCAGAGATCCTAATAATCTGGCCACTCAGTGTACAACAAAGCGACTTCTCCCAACATTTAATAGCATTTAATTTGAAGCCAAAAATATGCTCTGCTGTCCCTTCACAGAAATACAGAATAATGCATGCTCAATCAATTCGACACTGTTTTGTGCTTTAGACTTGTAAAGCTTTTTTATTTTGTTTGGTTTTCTTTTTTTATCACACATGTGGTAATAGAGTAAACACATGACCCGGAGTATAAAGCAAGAAGAGCTAGTAATAAGAACACACTCTTGCTGGCTCATCTCTGAGATGCTCCACATCTCTTGAGTTTTCGTTTATTTAAGAAATAATTCAGATATCGTCTTCAATGAGCACGTCACTAGTGGCGAGCAGATGACCCAAACCGGACACGCAATTTAGAGAACTTTAAGAAACACAGGCATGCAGGGACTAACCAAAATGACGGAATGCCTCTCACATCTGCTTGGAAAC
Source organism: Lasiurus cinereus (assembly GCA_011751065.1). Taxonomy (NCBI): domain Eukaryota; kingdom Metazoa; phylum Chordata; class Mammalia; order Chiroptera; family Vespertilionidae; genus Lasiurus; species Lasiurus cinereus. The sequence goes on from JAAGEH010000041.1 coordinate 46,428,017, forward strand.
ATTAGTGAATCACTGATCCCTGCGAGAACAAGATAAATGTCAGCGAGTCACGGATCACCCTGCTTGATGCAATGATCTACGAGCTGAGGCCGCTGGACTCAAGAAGCTGCAGAAGAGAACCTGACTGGCCAAGGGAACACAAGGAAAGTGAAGGCAAGCAGGCACTGACACTGTTTTAGTCCACTTATCTGTGTCCATTTAAGTAATGGTCCAAAGGGTCATTCAATGTGACTTAACCCATGGCATTTGGGGAACCCTCTTAGAACATCTGGAAAACTGGCAGCACCTGGGTCTGTCCTGCTGTGGTAGGAGCCCAATTCTCTGCTCCCCAGATGACATGCAGAGTGTGTGTTGTGGTGACATCTTTGCCATGATTTTCTGACTGGAAGCACCTCTCAACTCCCCTTCCCCACTGCCAATGCCCCTCAGACCAGGTTTGTGGATTTAAAGTCCAGACTCTTTGGCTTCTTCAGCTGAAGTTTGGTTTGATCAAATAAATATTTAGCATCTTGAACAATGAGCCAGTTCCTCTGGAAACATTTCATTCCATCCCCACACAATGAGTACCTGGCCCCCATCCAGTCCCGGCCCAGCCTTCCCGTGGCTGGCTGACCTCCTCTTGTCCTGACCTGCCACATAGCCCAGGGCATTTGTGTCCTGTCAGAGGAGAGCGCTAGAGACACTTGCTCCCCACAGAAGCTGCAAACCCTGGTCTGATGTCTGTGTGAGCTCAAGCTTCACCTCCCAAGAATCGAATCGATGGCTTCTATAATTCCTTCTAGCTCCAACAGCAAGGCAGCGAGAAAGGCATGAATTCACCCCTTATTCTGCAAACTGGAAAGTGAGGATAAACAGGGGGCAGAGGAAAGGGATCTGGGTTAGAAGGTAACTCTTGATTTCAGATCCTTCTTGGGAGAAGGATCTAAACATCTACCATTGGTTGAAAGAAGCATCCTTGTCCACATTGAATGATCTTGTCACTCTTGTTGGAAATCAAATTAAGGCAAAGGTTTATTTCTGGTCTCTCACCTCTGTCCTATTGATCCAGAGGTCCACCCTTATGCCGATGCCACACTGTTTTGATTACTGTGAAAGCTTTATGGAAGTTTTGAAATCGGGAAGTGGGCATCCCTCAACTTTGTTTTTCTTTCTCAGTATCCCTGTAGCTATTCAGAGTCCTCTGGATTTCCATATGAATTTTTAAATCAGATTTTCAATGTCTGCAAAGAAGTCTGCTGGGATTAGTTGAATATGTAGACCAATTTGGGGAGAAATGCCATTTTAATAATTTTGAGTCTTCTAATCCATAAACATAGACTGTTTCTCCAATAATTTAGACCTCCCTTCATTTCTCTCAGCAATGCTTTGTGTTTTTAAGCAGTTGCCTGAGAGAGCAGCATCCAACCTGACATGACACACATATTGTCCTCCCTTTTCCTATCTGAATGGGCACAGGATGGAAACGCGGGGAGAAGAGAAGCAGTGAGAGTCAGAACCTTCGTGGGACTTCTCAGATGATGGCACAGGAGGTAGTTCTGGCCATGGTGGGCATTGAGAAAAATCACTGGGGTGACTGTTGTTTATTCTGGAAAGGAGTGGGGCTTTGACAAGATGGGAGAGAAATGGGAGAAGACACATTCAAAGTGTGCCGGCCTGCCCCCAAGTACTCCAAGGACATGACTGAAAAAGAAAATCAAAGCTCTACCAGGTCATGTTGGTTCCCTGGTGACAGTGTCCTGAAATTGCCCCCACCCACTATCTCTGGAACTTCAGTGCTGTGGGAGCAGGAGGGGCAGGGGAAACAAAATCTTTGTTTCTTCGCAACCCCCAAGTCACACCTAACATTTTATAATCCATTCAGCTCACTAGGGAGGGGTAAGAAGAGAGAGAGGAGGTGGGAAAGGCAGGAAAGGAAACCAAAAGACTAAAAGTAATGCTTCCTCTCCATTACAACCCACATGGTTGAAAGCCATTAAACTCGGAGGTGATTAGAGAAATTAGACACCTTTTAAGGAGTGGAACACTGGAGCCTAGGTGTGCCCAGGACGGGCATGCAGGGGCGGCTCAGACAGCTTCTCACGGCTGGCTAGGGGATTAGGAGGAAGACTGTTGACTTAAATTTCATAAACTCTACAATCACAAAAGGATCGGAAGAAATGACCAGTGCCAGGGACTTGGTGGCACTGTTTCTGTTACGTTTTCCTCCTTCAGCCTGTTTCTTGTGAAAGGTAAACATGATCTAAGGCAGTGGTCAGCAAACTCATTAGTCAACAGAGCCAAATATCAACAGTACGTACAATGATTGAAATTTCTTTCGAGAGCCAGATTTTTTAAACTTAAACTTCTTCTAACGCCACTTCTTTAAAATAGACTCGCCCAGGCCGTGGTATTTTGGGGAAGAGTCACACTCAAGGGGCCAAAGAGCTGCATGTAGCTCACGAGCCGCAATTTGCTGACCACTGCTCTAAGGGAAGTGACTCTATAGGTTTGGGAATGTGTATCTCCCAAAAGGGCTCACCTGAGCCACCCCCATGAACAGGCAGTGGAGGGAGCAACCGGAGGCCAGTGGAGGAAAAGCCCAGCTCCAAGTCTGCAAGGCTGGACATTTCCTCAGCAGGCAGGGACTTGGTGCCTGCCCTCCAGCCTTCAGGACTGGCCACGAAGACTGTGAGCCAAGCACCTCTGGAGCACCTGCTGGGGCAGCGCTGGGCTGCATCCTGTAGACAGAGGACCTGATCTCTGCCCAAGTGTCTATAGTCATGATGGGAAAACACAGACTAGAGGAAATTTATCACAGGACATAAAGTGATATGTCCTGAAGAACTAAGAGGATGCAAAGCATGAGGAGCGGGGCAGAGGGAAACCAATGGGGGAGATCAAGTGAGGCTTCCTAGAGCAGGTGGGACTTCCAAGAGTTCACAGCAGAAAAGTGGAGGTGAGGTCCCTCAACCTTTGGCGACAGGTGGAATCAAGTGAGAGTATTTTTTCATAGCTTCAGGGGAATCAGAAGGTGTTTCCCGCAGTAAGTATAAAACGTGCAGATGCTTGCCCCTGACCAGAGTACTCCTCAGGAACAATTCAGGCTTAAACCAGCTTGGCTTCACAAGGCCTGGACTCTGGCCTGGCTCACAGTTAATTGTAAAGGACTGTGCACCAATCTGGAGCAGGCTGTTCCATCTCACCCTGCCTCAGACCACTGTAAGTCTGAAGAGGCTTAAAGGATTTGTAGGCCTAAGAGAGGGCTTGGTTATGTGCTTTGCCAAGATGGAAAGAAACCAGGGTGGCACTTATGCAGGGGTGGGGGTTCCCACCGTACCCCAGGCCCATACTGCAACTAGTGACTGGTTGAGATGCTCCTAAGCAGAAACCCTACTAGGGCAAGGGATGGGGTAAGTAAAAGTTGAGGAAGAATGGGCCTGAACAGAAATCACTATCCCAAGCTCAGTCTGGAAGGGGAAAGAAGGGCCTCGTTGTGTCCTCCTACCCTTGCAACTCTGACTATAAAGGTCAAGTCACCACCATACAGGGACTCCAAGAGAAGCCCTGGTGCGACTCTAGATGCAGGGAAGAGCCAACGAAATTGTTTTGAGAGCCTCTACTCCTATAAAGGTCAGGCATCAGGCACTGTTGTAGAGTCATGTGACCCAGGCCCAACTGTTACACTCTGTGATCTGTGCCAGGTGGAGGAGTGAAAGGAGAGAATGTGTTCTCTATGGGAGGGGGAAGGAAGATGGCCAGAGTCATAGGTTTTGCAGGATGAGCAGAATTTCCCCACGTGGAGAAGGCTCTGAGTTCACTGGCCAGGCCCTTTTGCATCCAAAGCCCAAAGTGTTTCGTCCCAGAGGAATAGGGCACCCATCAGACAGGTTTCCTTCAGGGCCACCACAACCTCCATGCAGAGAAAATCATTTCCAGTTATCACTTTAGAGAAAGGCAAAGTGTTAAGGGGGAAAAAGGGACCAAGAACAAATGGACTGATCTCTCCGCACTCATGTGCTGAGCCCCAGACCCTTGTTCAGAAAGCCATCTGTTTGGTGGGAGGTGCTGGCATAGGGACGCTGGTAGGACAGTGAGTACAGTGAATTCCTCTCCTGAAAGAGGGAAATCAATGGGGGAATACAAAATACAAAAAGAACACATGGTAGAATTTTCCATTTCTCTCATACTGCCCTTTAAGTCTCAGGACAGCTCTATGAATGAAGTAGGAAAGGAGTGTTGTCTCCATTTCACAGATGAGGGAACTGAGGCTCAAAGGATTCATCATGTAGTTGCCTTAACACCCTACAGTCACCAGAAAAACAGAAAAAAAAACTTAATTCTTCTCATTTTTCCCATGTGCCCTTATGTAAGTTACTAAACCTCACAATGGTGGGCAGGTAGGTTTATCTGCAGAATTCTTGCCCACTGAGCAGAAATATGAGTTAAATTAAAACACACTGATTTTGTCTGTTGATCATAGTTAACATGTATGTTACCCTTTTAATTTTTAAAGCACTTTTTACACTTAAGTGAAATACCCATACAATATTTATCACCTCATACTGCTGGAATTGCATTTAAAACTCAAGTTCAGTAATCCAGGATTTGCTTGGTAGTTGACAGAAAACATCCTATATGCAGGATGTTTTCACTTTGATCAGCAATCAAAGTGAAAATGCTTTGATAGAATTTTTTAGATCAAAATATCCTTTATCCTTTCTCTTAAACGTTTTTCACCCCAAAATTTTTGCTTTTGAGTCATTCAGCAATCTCACTCAAAAATGAGTGAATTAAGTAAATAAATATGAGGATTGGAGAAATGAAACTGCTTTGAAGCTTTAAACAAGTGAAATAACTGACATTGGTCAAGTCTGTCTTGATCCACTTCAGTGTTTTGAAATGCATAGCTTCTCAAACATTTATCATCTAAAATGTGATTAATGGATTAAAATTCATAGTGATCTGTAACTCAGAAAGTTACCCAGGATGTGCCAACTTACTCCCTCCTTATATTGAACACATGGCACTATGAGCTTGGCAGCCTGCTAGGTAGGCAAAGGGCATGATGACCTCCCAGACGACGTTTTCCATGACATGTGTCTTGCCTTTTTCTTATTCCAGCCACATGTCTTCATTGCTCTATAAAAGAACACCAGCATCCCCAGTTGTATGTATCGAGTCCTAATGAGACCTTGTCCAGTTCATTTTTGTACTCTTTTGGACTTCTAATGAAGATGGCAGTGTAGGTAAGTGTGGTGTGCACCTCCTCCCACAACTATATCAACTAAACTACAAAACCACCATCATTCAGAATTGTCTGAGTGCAAGTCCTACAACTAAAGACTTAAAGAAGCCATACTGAGACTGGTAGAAGGAGACAGGAATGAGCTAGTCTCACACTCATGTGTACTGGATAAAAATCAGGAGAGAGATCTCAACTGTAGAGGTCACCCCTGAGGAGTGAGGTTTCCCAGACCCACACAAGGCTCTCAAACTCAGGGTTTCAGTGATGTGAAGAGAAGTTCTCATAACTTCTGGCTGTAAAAACAAAGAGGAATTGAGGATGAATAAGATGAAGGGCTGCTGAAGTCCCAGGCAGTTCCTCTTAAAGGGCCTGCACACAGACTTGATCTGACTCACTCTTTCTGAGCAAAAGCACCAGGGACATATAGGGAGGAACTTAATGATTGGCATCATTTTGAGAGTTGGGTGGGCAGCTTTCTCCCAAACAAAAGTGCTCATAGAGGTCATTGTTCCTTTGTTGAGCCAGAAGGGATTGTTAGGAAATATGCAAAGTGATGAAAAGCAAGGACCTACAACCAAGATTACTCTATGCAGCAAAGCTATCATTTAGAATTGAGGGGCATATAAAAAGCTTCCCAGACAAATAAAGATAAAGGAGTTCATCATCAGCAAACCAGAATTACATAAAATGTTAAAAGATCTTCAAGAAAAAGAAGGAGGAGGAGGAAGAGGAGGAGGAAGAAGAGGAGGAGGACGAGGGGAAGAAGATATAGTTCATTGTTATACAAACACTAAAATAGCAATAAAATCATATCTATCAACAAATTAACCTCAACAAAACAAATAAGCAGAACAATTAACAGATTCGTAGACACAAAGAACATTTTGATAGTTGTCAGATGGGAGGGGGAATGGGTGAAAAAGGTAAATGTATTAAGAAGTACAAAATTTTTTGTTGCAGTATAGTCATGGGGATATAAAGCACAATATGGAGAATATCTATATATATATTTATAAAATCCTAATATGCAAATAGACCAATCAGTGGAACAACTGAACATCCGGTCGCTATGACATGCGCTGACTACTAGGGGGCACACATGGAATATGGTGGGCATTGGCAGCAGGGGGCAGAGTGTGGAACATGGTGGGCATCAACCGTGGTGGGATGGTGGAGCAGTTGAGCGGGGGCGTCAGACCAAGGTAGAGTGCCAGTTGCTGTCATCAGGGTGAGCCTCTGGCGCTTACTGAAAATTCTTTGCTCCCATGTACGTGGTCCCACCTGGCGCTCACACCTGCTGCCGGCACCAGAGCCACCACTCACATCTGCTGCCAGCGCCCAGCGTTGGCCCTGATCACTCGGCACTGTCAGTGTGTGTGAGCGGCAGCTGCTAGCCCTGATTGCCCCTCAGGGCTTCTCTACTTCCCCCTGCTCCTGAGGGGCAATTGGGAACAGCAGCCACAGATTACACTGGCTCCCACCTGCTGCTGCACCGGCCCCAATCACTCTGAGCTGTCACCTTTTAGTGCGTAGGAGTGAGGGGTGGTGGGAGCAGAGCTGCTGGCAGACAGGGGACCAGGGGCTATGGCAGAAGGGGCCAGGCAGAGGCATGGAGGATAGGCTGAAACCCACCCGTGTCCACCATAGCCTCGCATTCCACAGTTCCTTTTAGGGTGTACAAATTCATGCACTGGGCCATACAGTGTCAGATGGGTACTTGATTTATCAGGTGATCACGTAGTAAGTTATATAATATCTAATCACTGGGGGATATACCTGAAACTAATATATGTTAACTATAATTGAAAAATGAATTATTTAAATTAAACATATTTTTTTATACTCTTTTCCCAATGAGTGTTTTGGAAACAGCTTAGCAAAGAGTTATCAGACCAGTGGCACAGCTCAAGGAGAGCCCTTGGCCATAGGCTTGCCTGGTCCTGCCTGCTCTGAACCCTGTGCTTTAAAACTTCTCTAATTAAGTTAAAGATGGCCAGAAAGGCTGGATCTCCAGAAAAATATAAAACAAAGCAGGGACCTACAACCCACAGGATTTCTCAAACACCTGGTGGCCCAGTCCTTGTTTATAAGGTGATATCTTTAAGAGATGCCTGAAAGAGTCTTGCTCAAGGTGGAGGCCCTCAGGGCAGCGATATATGTTGCTTCTGCAGATAAACAACTGAATTTCCTCCCCGCTTTTAAGTTTTCAACCAGCTATGTAAAAATCCTGACCAAGAAGAATAACCCAAATTAGGCCACTTTAAATGTTTTTCATTATAAAGTAATACACCCTACATTATTAAGTGTTCCATCTTTCAATGTAGTATGTACATCAAAGAAACTCCAGAGCTGAAATTCTCAAACTTTAATGTGCAGAAGAACCCAGTGGAAGGCTTGTTAAAATCACCTGGGAATCAGCCTGAAGATGATTTTGATGTGAAGCAAGAGTTTTCTGGGCCACTTTCTGAAAAAGACTGCCTTGAGAAGCTGTGCATCCTCACGTGTTGCTGGAAATTCTCTCTGTACTCCTAGAGGTGGGACTGGCCCCAGAGCCACGCTAGAGTGCTGGAGAAGGCCAAACCCAGCAAGAGGAAGAGATTGGCTGCATGGTCAGCCTTTGAGCAACCAGTTTTCTCAGAACAAGGACGGCATCTAACCCTTTAGGAATTGGGTCTGCCCATGGTGCTCACCTCAGTTCTCCCACCAGGAATGAATCCTAGCTATAGACTGCTGGTGAGTGGGGACAGTGATCTCTCTGGTAGACAGGGAGGCATTTCATTTGCCATCAGACACCATCCTCCTAGGTACTTACTGTCTTACCCTCTAGAGATGCTATTTTGGTCTCTCACCTGCTGACTCAGTTTCCTCTGCCAGAGCCTCACACCATATGCAGTTCAAGACTTTCAGTCTAACATTCCACTTTCTACAGCAGAGTAGACATACTTGATACTCCAGAGGAAGAGCGAAAGAATGAAACCAACATGCAGACCCTACTCATCAGAGCCTGAGAAGTCCCTCCAATATTACTAGCCTGAACGTCCCTGTGAACCAGTGAACGCAGTGATAGCCTTTCGTAGGCAGGAGTAAGAGAGAAGTCAGCATGTGAGGGAACATCGCCTATGTCAAAGAATATGGCCAGAATCGCTTCGAACGTCTCTTATTCTGTTTTGCTTTATTTTTAACACAGTGCTGATAACTCACAAATATATATGTGTAGACACATACATAGCCAGCTTATTCACACATCTGAGGGTATAAAATATGACAGTACACCCATATGTTCTGCACATACATACACACATGTATATGCATAAGTAGCTGAAAGTGTTTCCCAATATAACTGTTATCTCTAGTACATGTATATATAGGTGCACTCTTGTATTTTCTATCCCATTCTATTTCACTAAATTCATTCACACTCAATGAATTTCAGGACATACTAGTCAACATGACCTGGAGTTTGAAAAGGCTGCTTTAACTCGCCTGGGAGCATAAGATACATGGTTCTGTGTATTCTGCTCTGTAAAATAAAACGTGAGCACAAATACATAATGTGTACAATAAAGTATACTATAGAATAATAAAGTACAAGCTCATGATTTAACATATCCTAGCACCCTACTCAGTGTACAGTGATGCCCTTCTCCTGAGGAGATGCCCCTGCTTAGCAGGCAGGGAGGGGCTGAGAACCCCTGAGCACAGAGCAGGTCCACAGTTCACCTGCCATAGTTTATTTGTCAACCATCTCTTAAGTATGTGAGCATACGTGAAAGCTTTGTGTGTGATGACCCTAGTGGCTGTCAGGAGTTTTGGGGGTCCCAGGTTTCTATAGGCTTAGGTATTGCCAATGCTAAAGGGTGCAAACCCTAGACCAGTGGTCAGCAAACTGCGGCTGGCGAGCCACATGTGGCTCATGAGCCACAGTTTGCTGCTCTGTTGACTAATGAGTTTGCCGACCACTGCTCTAGACTGAATAACAACATGCTAAATCAGCAAACCCCTCAACTCAAGAGTAAGCACATGAAGAGAAAATGCTGAGCACTGGCACAAAAATGGGATCACGTCACAGCTAAATACAAAAGTAATTATTGTATGGGATGTCTCCAGACAAGAGTTAAGCTGCCACACTTGAATGAAAGCCCCAAACCACCATGAGAGCTCAGCCAAGGCCACTATCATCCTTCCGTGAGACATAACAGTGTAGGGAGCAGCAGATGCTTGATGGAAAAACTGATAGCCACTGGCCCAAATGTTGTGTAAGGAAAGATGCTTGGATCCCTGCATTAGAATGACAAAGCCATTGTTGAGTTATACCCTACAGTAGTGGTTGGCAAACTCATTAGTCAACAGAGCCAAACATCAACAGTACAATGACTGAAATTTCTTTTGAGAGCCAGATTTTTTAAACTTAAACTTCTTATAACACCACTTCTTCAAAATAGACTCGCCCAGGCCTATTTTGTGGAAGAGCCACACTTAAGGAGCCAAAGAGCCACATGTGGCTTGCAAGCCACAGTTTGCCGATCAGTGCCCCATAGTATATGTAGCTGTGGGGCCACTACTCAGAAACCAAGTTTTATTTTTGTGTGTGTATTTTTAAATTAAATGTGTTGGGGTGATATTGGTTCAGAAAATCATGCAAGTTTTAAGTGTACAAAATCTCTAATACATCATCTGCACCCTGTCTCCTGCACTCACCACCCAGTCACCTCTCTTTCTGCCACCATTTCTCTCCCTTTTGTTCTCTTCCACCTCCTTCCACCTCCCCTTTCCTCTGACACTGTTGCTTGTGTCTGTTTTTTTTTCTTAATCCCTTCACCTTCACCTTTTTCACCCAGTCCTCCAACCCACGCCCCCTCCCCACACACCCCACCCTGCTCTCTGAGAGCTGTCAATCTGTTCTATCTTTGAGTTTGTTTCTGTTTGTTAGTTTATTTTGTTCATTAGATTCCACAAATAAGTGACATACAGTACTTGTCTTTCTCTGACTGACTTATTTCACTTAGCATAATACTCTCCAGGTCCATCCTTACTGTCACAAAAAGTAAGATTTCTTTCATTTTTACAGTAAGATTTCCTTCATTTTTATAGCTGAGTAGTATTCCATTATATAAATATACCATGGCTTTTTTATCCACTCATCTACTCATGGGCACTTGGACTGTTTCCAGATCTTGGATATTGTAAATAATGCTGCAAAGCACACAGAGATGTATATATTCCTTTGAATTAATGTTTCATGTTTCTTTGAATTATATTCATAGAAGTAGAACCAATGGGCAGCAATAGTTCCATTTTTAATTTTTTGAAGAAACTCTATACTGCTTTCCACAGGATCTGTACCAGTCTGCATTCCCACCAACAGAGTACGAGGGTTTGATTTTCCCCACATCCTCACCAGCAGTTGTTGTTTGTTGATTTATGGATGACAGCCATTCTGACAGGTGTGAGGCGATATCTCCTGGTGATTTTAATTTGTATTTCTCTGATGATTAGTGACATCAAGCATCTTTTTGTCCTCTTTAAGAAATGTCTACTTAGGCCCTTTGCCCACTTTTTAATTGGACTGTTTGTTTTCTCACTGTTGAGTTGTGTGAGTTTTTAATAAATTTTGGAAATTAACACCTTATCAGATGTATCATTGGCAAATATGTTCTCCCATTCAGTGGGTTATCTTCATTTTGTTGATGGTTTCCTTTGCTGTAAAAAAGCTTTTTGGTTTGATGCAATCCCATTTGTTTATTTTTTCTTTTTACCTGTATCTAAGGAGATATATCAGAAAGTATTGCTATGAGAAGTATCTGAGATTTTACTATGTTTTGTTCTAGGGTTTTTATGGTTTTGTGACTTACATTTAAATCTTCAACCCATTTTGAGTTTATCTTTTGGTACAGTGTAAAGAGGTGGTCTAGTTTTCTTTTTTTGCATGTACCTGTCCAATTTTCCCAACACCATTTATTGAAGAGACTGCCTTTACTCCATTGTATATTTTTGCCTCCTTTGTCAAATATTAATTGGCCATAAACGTGTAGGTACATTTCTGGGCTCTCTATTTTGTTCTATTGATCTATATGCCTTGTTTTATGACAGTACCATGCTGTTTTGATTACTGCAGCCTTGGAGTATATATAGTTTAATATCAGGTAGCATTATAATACTTTCAACTTTGTTCTTTCTCAAGATTGCTGAGGATATTTAGACAAATTGAGATGAGATAATGAATTCATGAACATAGAAATAAAATTCCTTTCTGATTCCTTCACCTGCAATAATGGAGGTGCAGGGGAACAATCAGAAGTAACAGAACTCGTCTCTTGCCTTACTTTCTCTGAGACATCACCTCAGTTGCCCAAAACCCTTCCCTGTGCCCCCAACCTCCAACACATTGCCACCACCCATACATGCAACCAGTGACTCACTGACTGACTTTAGTGATAATGAAGAAAATTAGTGATCTTTCCATTACTTACTATAACACCTTCTCGGCAACAATGCCTTCAGAACCATATATTTTATCTCTAGGAGTATACTATGTAACTGCCCTTAGAGTTAAAATAAAAAGTTAATGTAGCCCTAGACAGTTTGGCTCAGTGGATAGAGTGTTGGCCTACAGACTGAAGGGTCCCGTGTTCGATTCCAATCAAGGGCACATGCCCAGGTTGCGGGCTTGATCCCCAGTAGCGGGGTGAGGGTGGGGTGCAGGAGGCGAAGTATCAATGATTCTCTCTCATCATGGATGTTTCTATCTCTCTCCCCCTCTCCCTTCCTCTCTGAAATCAATAAAAAAAAGTTAATGTAATCTATTACAAAAGAATCAACTGGGCATTTCTAACATCACTTTTTCAAATTGGAATAGTTACCACATGTATGAGTCTTACTTTCCCTATTGGACTGAATATTGTTTTTCTTGCCATATAAGCATGTCTATAAGAAGTCCAAACAAGCTCTCAGTTATATAACATATTTCACATTTTTGGGGGCTATAATTAAAGTGATAAGATTATGGCAACGATCCTGGAACAGATTAAGGACATAACCATGATGAAAGAGGGCTTTGGGTCAGTAAAAGTACAGATCTGAAACTGTTTTATTTAACATGATTTTGGCACAAAGAGTAGTAATAATCCCATATTTACAGAACACCTTTCAGAGAATGTTTTTCTGAAGGCCCCACAAAGTTCTCCCACATCAAAATGTTTAATTTGGATGGGAAGTTGCCTTGTGAGTTTTGAATGAAGTTATAAAACAAAGAGGACCTCTCAGGAAACCACCACAACTTTAAAAGGGCTTGAAAAGGCAGGAGCTACAGAGGCCAATATCATTGTGAAACTTGACTATGTTCTTCTATTAAAAATGCTATGCACAGAACAACAGTGTTGGTATAGAGATGTCTGAAAACGAAAGTGATGACCAATTTCGGGCCTGTGAATATGCACGTTCATGGCGAAGCCCAGAGTCGACCTGGAGTAACCCTACTGGTAACCTGGGAGAATTAAGAGAGGGTCTCCACGGCTGGGCACTAGGGAGTGAGCCCCTGTCCCACACCTCTGATATTTTATACGATGGATAGAAGACTTCTGTGGGGGGGGATCTCTTCTCCCATTAGTTACTTAACCATATGCTGCTCAGGACTCATGCCATTGGTTGAAATGAAATAGAAGGACCAAAAGCAGGTTCAACAATGGTCTTTAAAGGGGTTGGGAGTGGACCCTGTTTCTCCTGAGGCTGCCACATGTAACTAACTCTTCAGCTGGGCTGGCCATGTCACTCTGTGGCCAGACTTTACTTAAATTTGGAACAGAATCTTGCACTCTGACCTCTCCTATTTACTTGTGTGGTTTTTCCCCTTCTTACCAATGTTACTTTAAAAAAAAAACTCCAACTGATCTAGGCAGTAAACGAATGGAAAAACTGTTTTCCTCACCTTAGTAAGAATATAAAGGGGCAACATTTTTTAGGGGGGACTAGGATGTTGGAAAGAAAAGGGAATGGGAAGGGGGAGTTCACAGAGATGGAATGTGCGTCAGCAGTGGGAGCTACGGCCCTTCTTAGCTGAGTGAGATCCACATGCTGTAAAGACCAGCAAGTGCTTCTCCATAATGAACTGCTAATTTATTAATGATAACTTTTTCTTTTCTCATTAAAGTACTATTTTCAATAATGTTAGTATTAACTGGCTGGTATTCCCAGTAGTCAGCTTTTGGAGGTTAGCCATAACTGCCATATATATTTTTTAAAAATACAACAAAAAATAAAAATGGGATTTCAGGAAAGGGACTGCCAAATGACACTACATTCTGTGATCTGTAAGTCAGACATTGTGATAACTAAAAATCAACCACAGAAAAGGAAAGCTCACACAATGTCCTTAGGGTAGCATATATGAGGTTTCAAGCTTACATGTTAAAATGGACACTGTTTTCTGTTTTTTTTTTCAATATCAAACTGTTGGCAGTGCTGTGCCATTTTAAGGTAAATTCTTCCAGCTCAAAGAATTTTAAATTTCACTAAGCAAGGTAATATAAACAGATCTATGCTTTGTCCTGATGCACATGGAAAGATATTCACCAGGAAACATTTCAGTACTATGTTGTTCTTTCCATAGTAAGCAAAAAGCTATTATTTGTGACTTTTGAGTTAGTTTGGTAAACAAACCCAAAGTCATTGCCTTGATGGTTACTCGGGTCAAGCTGGTGAAGCTTGTTAAGACTGGGCCAAGATTCTCAGAGTTCCCGAAAATGCTACAACTTTCTTGGTGGAGCAGTTTTCTGCCTTTCTTCTAGATGCCAGCATGGATGTGCCTGAGTTTGGACAGGTACAGGGAGAAATATGCACATGTGACTTTCTTTCTTTAAAACCCAGTGTGATCCCTTGAGGATATATGTGCTCTACAAGGGTATATGCCTTGATGAAAGCCCAAGCATCAGGTAAGGCTAATGAACCAATTCCCCCATGAAAAGCATTTTGTTTTGGTTGAATACTGCTTTAAAAATCTTACACAGAGCATGGGCATACCCGGTATTCTTGATCAAGAGTAATTATTGGTTAAAGTTCCATGGCTTAATTACTGATACCAATATGAGCAACACTTAAGATTGTGTCCTTGCCATGAACTTGAAGACCCATGGAACACACACCTACTTATGAAATTAATACATTGTATCACTCATTAACAGAAATGATTTTTTAAAACATCAGGATATGATGGTTAAGCGAGATGATTTATTTTGAATACTGAAAATATAAACAGTGCCCTCATTAACCTGTAAAATTATCATTCCTGGTACGTATGGTGGCTTTTGCTGTGACTTTGATATAGGATAAAGTCTGAACCATATTTAAAATTGTAATTCGTCAGTTTGCAAGCATTCAAGAAATCAGCAATTTTCAGAGTGTGAGGGTTATGAATAAAGGAAAGTAAGGGTAGTGAAGCCTTAGTCACTAGCATTGCCCACTCCCATTGTTATTAGTCCTTATCGTTAATTCTGTGTCAGGAACAGATCTCTTTAATCGACTTTTATCCAATTCTTTCTAAGTTCACTCTAGAATTCTAAACTCCAGCTTGAAGACATAGAGGCAGATTCTGCCATTTCCCCAGGATTGTTAGCCATTTATATTAAAAGAAGCCTTCTGGTGTGGTAATCTCACCACATTCTGTAAAGTTACCCTGTAAGTCCTAAGTCAGTGGTTCCCAGCCCATCCCCAGAACCCTCCTCGGACCCCAGTTCCAACTGAACTAGGGTGAGGCCAGGGGGAGGTATGTTTATAAAGTAGCCCAAGTGATTCTAACCTGAAGCCAGAGCAGAAGACAACAGTGCTCTAACATATTCAGAGCTTGCTGCCCTCTTGTCTGTCCTCTGATTACTCTTTTTTGTTGTTTTTGTTAATCTTCACTAGAGGATATTGTTCCATTGATTTTTAGAGAGAAAGAGAGAGGGAAAGACAGAGAGAAATACTGATGTGAGAGAAACACATTGGTCACCTTCTGCAGGCACCCTGACCAGGGTTTGGGCCGGGGAGGAGCCTGCAATGGAGGTACATGCTCTTGCCTGGAATTGAACCCAGGACCCTTCAGTTTGAAGGCTGATGCTCTATCCACTGAGCCAAACCAGCTAGTGCTGATTACTCTCGTATGTAATTAAATTGCAGTCTATTTGCTATTCACCCTTCAGAATTCCTGCCCCTGCTTGTGTCCTCTTTTGTGTGGAAATCCCTCCCTGGAATGCCCCTAGATCTCAAGTTCTTCCAGCTACATTCTAATCATCCTTTGAGGCCCCGTTCAGTTCAATTCAGTTAACATTCTCTGGGTACCCACTGTGAGCCAGGTACTGTTTGTTCGGCTCAGAGAATCCAAAAAATGCACCAAACACAGGATCTGCCTTCAGGGAGCTTCCAGCCATAGTTGAGAAGTCAAAATTTTCTGAGATATCAAATGTCTACCCTCAGTAGGTAAAAATGGCAATTCTAGAAATAGCATAGGTTGGTAAGCATGGTAGTCCAGAAGCACATTCACAGTAAATTGAAGGAGAGGATGAATAAACTGAGGATGCCATGGAGACCAGCAGAGACGACCCCCGCCCCACCCCACACACACCCAATGTATGTAGATGGTGGTGGAACCCCTAACATTCTCCTCCTGGATCAGTGGTAAGCATGAGCCATAGAGAAAATTAGCAGCTCAGACTTGGGTTAAACAAGGGGCCTTGTTCTGAATGTCAATACTGTCATCCTTAACTATTTATTGAATACACAATGAGTAGGAGGAAAAATACTTTAAAGAATATTAGCTTCTTCTGGAAGCAGAAGACTGAGTTGATCCAGAGATCCAAGTTACATCTTGGGAGCAAAGTTTTGTTTGTTTGTTTTTAATAACATGAACCAACGTGCAGCCAGAAAAACACAGTCAGTAGAAATAAAGAGACAGCCTAGGTTGAGGTTTATTTAATGACAATTTTCTGGAACATTACTATGGGAAATTAGAAGCTCTGATGGGTTCAGTGCAATTGTGGAAAGAAAATGGCGTCTGAACTGATAACTGGTTTCCAAGCTCCCCAGAACTACTCTCAGAAGGTATGGGAGGCACAGAGAAACTGGGTAGGAGATGGGAAAGTTGAAGAGCATAGTAACAGAAATCATAGCAAATTAGATGTGTCAGATGGCTTACTAAAAACTTCACATTATAACCACTCGTTCAATCCTCAACATTTTCCTCATTAATTACTGTTCTCTTTATTTTGCAGATAAAAGGAATGGAAACACAGAGAAGTTAAGCTGCTTGACCAAAATCACACAGCCAGTTAACACAGAAGTGCAATTAAGCCAAGGCCATGATCTTACCACCATGCTAACCTGCTTTTTAACAGTAGATGTGAAAAGCCTTAGGAACTAGATAAATTGCACTTGAAAGGCATTTTCTGAATATGAACTAGATGCCAGGAACTGTGCTGGCATTTCCAATGTTGATTAGTAGGATCAAGTTCCCAACTTGAAGATATTCATAGCTGCTACAGCAAAAAGCACAAAAATTCAAAGTAAATCAGCATTTTAAAAAAATACAAATAAATCATCTATTTCTGTCATTCCACTGTTTGGACTTGGTACAAGAGCTGTGTTTATCATTACGAAGTAGGGGTAAGCCTGGAAGCTTGATGTAATGGAACAAGAAGGTTACTCACAAGGAAATATCTGGAAAAGTATTGTGTGTGAGAGTGTATGGATTCGGGAGGGCAGCTGTTATCACTATGCCTTCATTTCCCCCTTTTCAGATAGTCACAGCACATCACAAGGACCATGGCAAGCACTGGGAAAACTTGGGGAGGCAGGAGTGTTTGTGGGTCAAGACATTTTTCGAGCCTCTTCCAAAGCTGGTTCATTTGAAGTTCACACATCACCTGGGAGCTAACAGTAGTTTGAACTTTTGGCCTGCAAGATATCCTGCCCATTGGTAAGTAAACATGCGGCGGGGACAAAAAGTTTTTACATAACTCTTCGTTGTACAATGATAAGATCTGGGGAAATTTTTTTTCCCCCTAGTTTAGATTTCTCTATTCAAATATCACACTCAGAAATTCCCCATCCCACTTTGCCAAGAGCTGACATTTGCTCCCTTGTCTGGGAACTTCAGTCACTCGGCAATTGCTGCCAGTTTTAGACGCGGTGCAGCCTCTTGGATTTCGTTCTCAAAATTACACGACGAGGATAATTGGCTTATAAATATAGAGGAAGGGCCTCCAGCCATTCAGTACCACACCCAGCTGGTCTCAAGTCACCTCACTAAGCACCTCGCAGACATCAACACATCCAAACCCTGAAAGAACGCTAGGAGCTGGTCATCGACACCCATCCCCATTGTCGCCCAGCTTTACTGAGACATAATTGACATGCGGCATTGCATAAGTGTAAGGTGCACAATGCATTGATTTGATACACTTACATAAGGCAAAATGATTGCCGCCTCACTGTTCGCTAACACCTGCCCCGTTTATCTTTTTATGATGAGAAAACAAGGGTTCAAGGAGTTTTCCATCATTTTCCCAAAGTCAAAACCCGCCTTCAAATCGAGGAAACCTGTCTCTGGCTTTGAAGTCAGTGATCCTTTCCTCTTCACCACAGCTAAGCTGCCATCTTCCAGCTTTCCCTCCGACTCCCCCATCACCTGCCCATAACCCAGACCCGTTTCTGTAGGCTGAAGAAACAATAGCCTCCCGACATCCTGCCCACAGAGGTAAGGTGGGAGAGTTGTGGTTATTTCTTTCAAACGTATTATTATTGGGTTGAATAATGGCTTGGCTAGTTTTCTCTCTCTTTTCAAAAATGGCAAGTAAAACAATACTCAGCTATAGTGTTACCAAACTGGAGATGGAGCATTAGCCTGGGGGACATTTGAACTCCTCCAGTGTAACTTACGTAACAATGCCTCCCCAACCAAATGGCATTAGCAGGTAATCCCTTTGGCCACCCCTGTGGCAACGTTGCCTCCCTGCTTTTCTCATGCCCAGGTAACCCCAGATGGACGGCAGGGTGAGCAAGTGCTAGGGCCGTGGTCGGCAAAGTCATTAGTCAACAGAGCCAAATCTCAGTACGACGATGGAAATTTCTTTTGAGAGCCACATTTTTTAAACTTAAAACTTCTCCTAATGCCATGCCTTCAAAACAGACTCGCCCAGGCCGTGGTATTTTGTGGAAGAGCCACACTCAAGGGACCAAAAAACCACATGTGGCTCGCAAGCCGCAGTTTGTCGACCACAGTCCTAGGGCTTGCTTGCAGAGATGCCTGAGCTGGAGTTGAGGATCCTTATCTTCAGCTCTCCACTGCCTTTTTAGTCCAGGAACTGAGCAATGCTTTTCATAAGAATAGCTGCCCACCCCCTGTCTGTGGCATTCGAGTGGTTCCAGAAAGACTGGAAGAGAATTCCTGCAGACCTCAGGGATTATGTGTGGGGAGGGTGCTGTGGCCGGGAAGGGACCTGGTTTGTGCCCCTGGCAGAGCAATAGTCATCACTGGAAGGGATGCAGGAAAGTCTGAGTCAGCCATGGACCGGGTGACCCCGAGGCAGGGTGATGGGGCTGAGCCTGGCAGGGTTTGAGGAGCTCTCAAGAGCTGGCATCTTAACTGGCCTGGGCCCAGTTGCCTGTTTGGTGGAACTGAACCTGGGATAGCCGAGTTTCCAGTGACCTTTCACAACTTTCTACCGCCATCCGAGACCCTCTAAACACAGCGCCCCCCTGAGTTCAGTTTTATCTCCCACTAGGCCCCTGCAATGAAGAGCCAAAGCAGATGAAAAAGAAAAAAAAAAGTATGAGTTCCATCTAGTTCTTCACCTTTTTTAGAGTCTAGGTTGGTGGGAAACACTGTCACAGACATAACTACCATATAGAGAAGCAGAAGGTGAATCATGCCACCGAGTAACAGTCTTAGAAGGATTAAAAGAAGAAGAAATTAGACTTCTTTAGAAAGGGGGGTGGGGTGGGCACAGATGCAGCTATCTGCAGAGAGACAATTTAGATGGATCTTAAAGGTCAATAGGTGAAGACATTTTTTTAATTTTAATTTTTAAAAATTCATTTTAGAGAGAGAGGAAGGGAAGAGGTGTGTGTGGTGAGAGAAAGAGAGAGAGAGAGAGAGAGAGAGAGAGAGAGAGAGAGAGAGAGAGAGAGACATTAATTTGTTCCACTTATTCATGCATTTGTTGGCTGATTCTTGTGTGTGTCTTGACGGGGAGTGAACCTGTAACCTTGGCATATTGAGATAATGCTCAAACCAACTGAGCTACCCGGTCAGGGCTTTTTTCTTTTTTTTAACAGAGACAGAGCTCTAAAAATGACTCTAGGAGCCCAGCAAACATTCCTTAGTGTGTGTGTGGTGGTGGTGGTGGGGGGGGGGGGTTGGAGGGGTGGGAGGAAAACCTCGGCTGAGGGCCAGAGGGCCAGCACAAGAGCTCAATTCCACCCATATCACTGTGGAACTTCTGGAATACTCCACCTGTGTTCTTACCCATTAAATAAGGTGGCAGTCCCTTAAGTTCCACCTAAGGATCACATAAAAGTGAGGGCATCAAAAATCTGGAACATACTTTATAAACAGCATCAAGGTATACATAGCTCATGGTGGCCAAGACACCCTTATTTCAGAGCAAAACCTCTTAAAAGCCCAGAGTTCTATCTGCCGACTTCATCCTGGTCTAGGCCAGTGGTTGGCAAACTCATTAGTCAACAGAGCGGCAAACCGCGGCTCGAGAGCTGCATGTGGTTCGCGAGCTGCAGTTTGCCGACATCTGGTGTAGGCTAAGACCTTGCCTTCTGACGGTGGGCTGGGCCACTGCCAGGCTTGGTGCCCCCTCCAGGCTCATTAAAATGAACATGGGACTCCAGGGAGCCTTGGCCAGTGCCTGCTGAGCTCATGACTTTCTTGAAACTAAGACATATACTTTCAGGCTGGGGAAATAGCCAGCTCCAGGCTGCCTCACACTGGTGGCCCCTCCTCAGAAATGCCCCCACTTCCCTCTTACCCCCAGCTCTTCAAGGCAAATCCTTCAGTTCCCCAGGCTCGACTAAGGCACACCTCCCACGCCCAGTGGGCCCCTGTGGAAGTCCGCCAGCAGTCCACCATGTGATTCTGTCACACCCTGCACTGCCCACTGCACGTCACACACGTGCTTCAGAATGAGGATAAGGCTCGTAGCATATGAATCCTTTGCAAATCCCAGCAGGCCTAGGCCAGTGCCTGGAGCAGCTACGTGCGGATTGACTTTACAGCCAGCTCTCTCCGGCAGCAGGCAGCTCTGCTTCACCAAGTGTGGCCAGTGACTGCCCTGCTCTCACAGATGCAACCCCTGACTCCTACTGAATTGGAATCTGCAGGGGCGGGACCTATAACTTGCCATCCACCCAGCTCCCTGAGAGTTGCAACGCACGAGGTGCCATGCAATGATCCACTTAGCAAGGCCCATGTTTGACAGTGATCAGGAGACTTCTGGAGGGCTCTCTGTGGAGACCCGGGAAACCTTCCACTTCTGTGGGACTCTCCACCAGCACACCAAGTGAACATGATGAGTAGCGACGGCCCCCCGTCTCTTCTCTTGCTCCCCAAATGCTGACGTGGTGGTGCGTCGTCATTCCTGCAGATAAAATGACACGCCTCACGTTTGGCTCACCTTTTCTCCTCTCTCATCCTCCCCGAAGGGACTGATCTTTGTGAACACTCCAGTGGAGGTCTCACCAGTGCAGCAGGAGTGCGGCCATCTGGCCCAGGCTCCCGCACCTTTCACACTGATTGTGGGCGCGAGTGGCCCATCCTCCTCCAACGGGATGGCTCCAGTTCTATAAATGAAACCTTGACCTTTAGAGGCAGCCCTGATGCTCGCTACTTCATTTTCCATACTTTCCTGTTTCCAGTACACGGTGAATTCTTGGCAAGGAGTCCCTTTCTCACAGCCGAAAACACTGGCCGGCCCCAGAGGTGGAAACCTCAGCTGGGAAACATGAAATTTCGTTAATATCCCCTAGAGCACACACCTTGGCAAAGAAATCTGACCCATGACTAATTAGAGAGTCACTCTTAATGAGGAAATAATGGAGAGGATTAAAACGCTTCATCCCTTTCTCTCGGCCTCCAGATTAGGCGAGTCTAGGGTTACCGGATTTCTCATAAATCACCGCTCGCTTCGCCAGCCTGACTTCCAGCACCAGCACGCGGGGCTGCCTGGGCTTTTTTCGGCCCGGCCAATAAAATCTCTAAGTCCTCCTGGAACGTACTGGGATTCATGGGATATAGGAAAAAATACATGGCAACCTTTAAAAAACCCTACTACTGGAGGCAAGCAGAGAGGAAGGTTCTGGAAGGCGGTGGGTGAAGAGGTGGCCTGACCATAATGAGGGGAATTCCTGCCAGCCAAACTCATGCCCATTTTAAGAGAGAGACAGGAGTTTTCTCAGGCAGAAGCCTGCCCTCTCCCCATCGCCCCTAAAACGCACGTGGCAGAAGGAGCAGCACAGGAGTGGATGTGAGTCCCAATCATGGGCCTCACTGATCCGTGCATGTTCCCTCATCCATCAACTGCTCATCTCATTGGTCCCGTGAGGACGGAATGAGGCGATGATGTGCAGAAGACTCTGACCAGCAGTGTGAGAGCTGCATGTGGCCACCCACCAGTACTGCACTAAGGGCTGTGTTCTCATAAATTCCCATCAGGCCTCTGAGGGGGTGAAGGGACCAAGACTCACGGGCATCCTCAATATTCGCCAGTAGTTAAAAAACACCACCACCAGACAAGACAATAGATCTCTGAAAACGAAATGCCTGGCAAAACGAGATACCCTCCTCCTAAGGAGCTGTGAGATGAGTTTGTCTAAGGTGATTCTCTCTTATGCCAATTGCAGTCCAGCATGACTGGCCGTGAGGGGCAACGTGAATAGACTAGTGCAGAGTCCTGTTCAGGGCTCCACAGCCATGTGCTGAAAGAGGGAGGATGATGAGTCAGTGGCAAGACGCAGCTGATTTCAATTCCCAAAATGGGTGTGATCACGCCAGCTTTCACTAGCACTGCTACCACAGGACGCATTTACGGAGCACTTACTCGGGGTAAGTGGGCTTTTCCTACACACACACACACACACACACACACACACACACACGGAGAAGTTGGCATTGGCCTTTGGGTATTGTAGTTGGTTTAGGGAGATCAGTTGTGCATTTACATCTAACAGAGAGTCAGCCTGTATATGCCGGTGCCGAGAGAGAAGAGTCATTAATAACATCAGCGATGGTGTGCTGGTACACCGCTGAAAGAGGCCATGGCTTTCCAGAAGTAACACTGATGGGGGAGAAGGGACAACACTTAGAATTCGGGGGGTGGGGGCGTGGTTGGGAAAGCCAGCGGGGGACTCTGATGATCGCTACTTCTGCCCTTCTTGTCTCTCCCACTCCCTAAGCCCTCAGGGCCAAATACCACTGTCCTGGGCGATTATGAGATGACAAGACGAGCTTACGTCTGAGGAGGCTGCCAAGAAGGCCTCTGGTGTGGGTTGAAGGCACGTAGACGTGAGGTGAGGAGGGATACTGGTGTTCTCCCAGCAAGTTGGCTGTGTCTGAGTGTATTCTCATCTGGAAGGTTCTCCAGTGCTGCCTTGCCCAGGTGCAAGGGAGATGCCTAGAACACTGTCCGCGCTCTCAAACCACAGCGGCATGCTGCGCCCCAGGATGTGAAGACCACGGAGATCTGTCAGCCTGGGCGCCCCACTCAGCTGCCCTGCAGCTTTCCAAGTGAGGACTTTTCACGCCCCAGAGGAGAAGGAGCTGGACTTGCTAAGGGGTTTACAGACTCTCCAGCATGTTTTGCAGGTGGACTTTCCTCCTTCGATCACAGCGAGGGCAGTGAGGAGAAAGCGCGGTACAGGAAACACTCAGAGAAGCAACTTGAGAAGGGAGTCATTATGCATGGAGCCCTCTGCTACAAGGACCCCAGCAAATCCCACTAAACTTCATTTCCTCCACTTCTAGGAGGGAGAGGGAGAGAGAGAGAGAAGAGAGAGAGAAAGAAGAGAGAAGAGAGCTAGAGGAGGGTGATATTTTCTTACAGTTTCCTTTTTCCGGACTCTCTCTGTACAAAATGACATAGTGGTTTATTTTAAAGCTCAGGAGTCGGCCAGCATTGTATGAAAAGCTTTCCCACAAAAAAAAAAAAAAAAAACCCAAAACAAAACAAAAAAACACATAATAAGACACCCTCCTTTCCATGATGTTTAAGCAATTAGCAATACATGTACAGGCTCGCCCATGCTCTCGCTCCAGCAGCCAAACACCCTGAGAGGAGGAGTTTCCATCCCATAGGGGTGGGGTCGGGAGGGGGTGGCGTGAAGAAGTGGGTAAAGAAGTCAGGGACAGATGAGATCTTTACTGGTCCCATCCCAAAGCCACTTTCAGGGCTCCCTCTCATCAACTCTTCCTGAGATGAAATTCCGAACCTCAGCATGCTCACCCCTAAAATGGGAGAATAATAAGAGGTGTGGTCGGCGTAAACCACACTTGTCAGGGTGAGGGCATGTTCTCTGAGGCAGCGCAGCAGGGTGAGCGGTGAGCACTGGGACAAAGTTAGGAGAGAGGCCGGGGCTCAAACCTCAGTCCCACCGCTCCCTAGCTGTGTGATACCGGAAGGCATTCCAGAGGCATTCCGCCGCTCCTTGTCTGGGAGACCCAACTCATCCAGCCCCGGCAAGGGTTATGTTAATTGACAAATGTAAAGAGCTTTTAAATGTAGGCAAATTGCTGTAAAAAATGTGGGCTGCTATTATTTCTGACTGATAAGGAAGGCTCTATAAACCGCTGTGGGTGATGGCAGCAAGGAAGGTGAGTCTGGGGGTGGGCGGCACAGGAAGGGACTTGTCCCCAACAGACAAGCTGTCAGAATCTCAAATGGACAGGCAGGCACGCACACAGCCCCAAAGCAGAATTAATCCACAATTTTGTAGGTGGAAAATGGAAAGATGTCTACAGTTTTCATAATATAAATTGCCAAATGAAATGTTTCACTACTGCGCTCGGCTGTAAAACCTGGCTTGAAAAATGTTGGGCAGCACCAAAGTGGAGGGAAGGAGGGAAGACTTCTCCCCCGATGAGAAGGCATGCTAAAAGAGGAAGGCTGGGCTGGGTTACTCCCCAAGAGTCCTCAACCTGAGAAAGGGAGGCCCCAGGCCAGGGGGTAGGGGGTAGACCAGCTCTCCTGTGGATAACCCCTGGAGCTCAGCCGCAGCCTGGCCTTGGCCTTGGGTCAGGAGATGGGGACTATGCTTCAATCTCCCAGCTAAACGACCATGTGACCAGTTGCCACATTTCCTGTCCTTGAGTCAGACCTCACTGTCAAAGACAACAGGAAAAGCAGGACTTTCGTGGCACAATAATGATATGCAGATGCGTCCTCCAGCGCAGAGGTTACTACAGTGAGAACTGTTTTTGAGGGGCACCATTATTTAAAATGCCAACATATATCCTTGGCAGCTTGGGTACCTTCATGGTCTGGTTCTCTCTCCTCTTGTGTTATAAAGCACACCTATAGAAGAATATATATACCGCATACATACATATTTTAAAGAATAATCCAACAAAGCAAACTCCCTGTTAGCCATGACGCATCGGACAGATAAGAGATAATTGCTGGACCTCAGATGCTCCTTTAAACCACTCTGGTTGCAACCCCTCCCCTCCCTCGCTCCATTCCCACCCAGGGTAAGGATAATCACCATATGGACTTTCCTGGTAATCCCTGCCCTGTTTTTCTTTTTAGTTTCATCACCTACGTGTTTATCTCTAAACAATATATTGCTGCATATATCTTTCTGGGACTTACATCTTTTATCTGTGTCTCTCCCTATTTAATCACCAGTTCTTAAGGCTCAAGTCTCAGTTCTTAAGGGCGTATCACTTTCTTTTAAAAATGTCCTTTTAAAAAGTCCCTCAAGCATTCTCCTTAAAATGTCATAACACGGGAATTGAACTGATTCATTCTGTTTCCTTGGATGCAAACTGCCACATTTAGGTAAGCTGTGGTCAGTTCCTCACCTTTTCAATTCAAATACTATTTCCTTACATTAAAGTGACAACTTTTTGATAGATTTAAAGATCAAAGAGTTACATTCAAACCTTCCAAATTATACATTCTTCCAAAAAGAGATTCATATTCTTTTCTTTTTTTTAAATTTATTCCAGCGATAGGAAGGGAAAGAGTGAATCACCCATCAGTTACCTCCCCTACATATCCCAACCAGGGATTGAACCCAAAACCTGGGTATGTGCCCTGACCAGGAACCAAACCTGTCACGTTTCTTTGGTGTATGGGACAATGCTCCAGCCACCTAAGGCACCTCGTGAGAACCCAAGCATCCCGATATAAATATTTTTGCACAGTTTTCTATGTTTCTCATTTTGTCCAACTGCTCATACTTTCATTTTTTTTCCTTCTTTACCTATGCAGTCTAAATGTCCCTTAGTATAAAATTGGGGTTCACCTTAACCTTTAAATAATTTGTATAGATTGAAAAAACAAAACAAAAAAACACCAACCCTCTAAACTTATACTTTTCCCCTCCCACAAAAATGCCTATTTGGATCAAATGGGCTTTTTACTCTCACAATCCTGCAAACTATTCATACCATTTCCTATAGCGGGAGAAGGAGCATCTAAATGTCTGCACTTTATGCTGAAGATTGAGCCATCAAGATTCACAAATTGGCAAATAGCTCAAAGGGCTGAACAAAACCCACCCTTCTTGGGATACAAAGGCCCAGGAATCACTCAAGTTTTGATGTGGAAGCATCTATCACTTAAAATTTTTCGAAGAACCCCATTTGTTTCTGCCTGTGGCATCCACAAGATATTGACTTCTTGTGTCTACCCAGTGCCCAGGACAACAGGTCTCTTCAGTTCCCATGGTGATAAGCTGAGGAATGCGATTTAAAGCTGCAGAGATCAACAGGGGGCCAGGCAGCTGGATGGGAGGATCTGAATGACATTAACATCTACATGTGTCTCAAGGGTTTGTTCCTTTGCACACAATGTCATGATTGCACAGAGTCAATCCCACATGCTCACCACGCATGGTTCTTACTCCTGTGACCAAGTCCTTCATATGCCAGCGGAGAGGGTCCCTCCAATTTGTAAATGCATGCCTACTACTCAAGCAATCAAACTTGTCTTTCTCTGACTCTCTAAGATAATTTCTGTTCCGCTCAGTTTTGTATAGAATCATGCTTCATTTTCTGGTTCACCTGTGCTATCTTCCCTCCCTACATAGACTAGACATTCTTTGGACAAGGATTGTGCCTTTTCTATCCTAGCATACCTGGTACTGAGCTGAAGCATACCAGGTCTCGAAAAAATACTGAATAATATATACTAAAGCAGAACCCTTCCTCCCTGATTGATGGTACATGTTCCAAGTATCTTCCCCTCCCTTCCCTGGTATGGCTCCTCCATTGCTGCTGTGTTTATTGCCTCGAATTTTGGCTACTCTGCTGAACCCCGATACAGGTCAGCCACTCCTTCCAGCAATCCAAGTGGGTCTTGCCAGCCTAAGGTGCTTCCTAGTGAATTAATCTGTAAACATTTTATAAGTGTTGGCTTTTGTAAGGTGAGCAATCACACCTTAATTTATTTACTTTTAAAGGTCAGAGTTTTATTTTCAAGTTTTCTCCTAGTGCACCTACTTCTTTGTAAAGTGCACTTCCAAAGTGCACTTTAAGAAATACTTCCTGTATCTCTAGTCAAGTCCCCCAAAGAAGCAAAACTGGGTGCTTTAAACTATGGAAGAATTTCAACTTCAATGGCATTTGGTGTTAATATGGGTGAATCTAGAAACTCTTTATAAATTAGGGCTTGATAAATGAGGCTGAATTTAAGCTATTCCCTGAACAAAACAAGATGGGCATGGGTTAGATAAATGATGGGAGAAACAGTGGGGACAAACATCATTTTCCCCACCACTCCTACCTTCTAACTCATACTGTCCTGCACCCCCATCCCATACTGCTTTCAGAGGACTAAGGAAGGCCACAAACCCTACAGCCACCTTGAAGCCCAAACCAAGCCTCAGAGCCAGAGCAGGATAAGGAGCTTAGTTCCCTAGCAACCT
Source organism: Lasiurus cinereus (assembly GCA_011751065.1). NCBI lineage: Eukaryota > Metazoa > Chordata > Mammalia > Chiroptera > Vespertilionidae > Lasiurus > Lasiurus cinereus. The sequence continues at coordinate 46,455,363 of JAAGEH010000041.1, forward strand.
GCACACGCGTTCCCAATAAAAAGGATTACATACTGCTGATGAATCACAAGTGAATATCACATTGACCCAGGAGAGAAGTGAATGAATGCGTATCTCCTGCCACACCACAGGGGTCCTTCCTACACTTTCCCTGGAATGTCAAGGTGAAAATAAAATGCTATGGTGGGGTCAAAAGTGGATGTTTCAACTTCTTATTGCCTCTGCCAAAAAGTTCCTGTAACACGAAGAAGAGGGGCTGTTTTTCCTTCTATTACTTTCCCGATACAATTCAGGTTGTCTAAAATATTACCCCAAAGAGTTATTCCAAGGAGCCCTGGGTAACAGACATAAATGGTCTGATCACCCACCAAAACAAATTAACCGACTACCATTTTATATATACCCTGGTCTCTTAGGAGTTCATTGTCCTCAAGAGCTTAATCTCTCCCAATCATCAGACAAAAGGAAGTTTCTTGAAGCCAGCTAGAGTAGGCCCTCTTACCCCTCACCCACGGTTTCACTATCAGGGGTTTCAGCGACTTGTGGTCAACCACAGGCCGAAAATATTAAAAGAAAAATTCCAGAATTAAAAAAATCCTAAGTTTTCAACTGGGCACCATTCTGAGTAGCATGATAAAGCCTGAGGCCTTCCCACTTTGCAAGACATGAATCATCCCTTCGCTTAGAGTACCCACACTATAGACACTGCCCAAACGTTAGTCACTCAGTAGCTGCTCCGGTTATCGGACTGTTGCAGAATCCCAGTGCTTGTGTTTGTGTAGCCTTTATAGTGGCCTCATGCTATGTCACAATGCCAGGGTCGCTCATCTCACTTCATTCACCTCATCACTGTGGCACCCTATCTCACTTCATCATAAGCATGAACACAGTGTAATAAGATATTTTGCGAGAGGAAAAACCACATTCATATAACTTTATTACAGTACTAGAGGCTCAGTGCACAAATTCGTACACGGGCAGGGTCCCTCAGCCTGGCCAGCAATCGGGGCAGACTGGCTGGGGGGAGGAACCGTGAGAGGTTGGCCAGCCACAGGAGGTTGGCAGTGGGAGTGCAATGACAACCAGGGGGCAGTTCCTGCATTAAGCGTCTGTCCTCTGGTGGTAAGTGCACATCATAGTAACTGGTTATTCAGTTGTTTAGGCTTTTATATGTATAGATATTGTTAAAATTGTTCTCTTTGTTGTTAATCTCTTACTGTGCCAAATTTGTAAATTTATCACAGGTATGTACATATAGGAAAAAACATAGTATATACAGGGTTCATATTATCTGTGGTTTCAGGCATCCACTGAGGGTGTTGGGATATATCCTGTAAAGATAAAGGAAGGACTAATGTACCTGGGTTTGAATCCAGGATCTACCCCTTCTAGATGTGTGGCCTTTTGTTGGGGATAATGATTAGAGGGCTAATGTGAAGATTAAAGAGTTAGTGTGTGTAACAAGTTTAAAATTATACTTGGCATATAATAAGTACTATATACTAGGTGTAACGGTTAATAACACGGAATTTTTTTCAATAGATATAGTTACACGTATGTTGATATATATATGATTTGATATGTATGCTATTTTGTTGTATTGACAGCAAGCTTCAAAACTTCATGTCAAATTATCTGAAAGTGTTAGTGTCATAGATATTTTTACACTTAAAAATGTTGAATTTCACTGAAACCGGTTTGGCTCAGTGGATAGAGCGTCAGCCTGCGGACTGAAGGGTCCCGGGTTTGATTCTGGTCAAGGGCATGTACTTGGTTGCGGGAACATCCCCAGTGGGGTTGTGCAGGAGGCGGCTGATCGATGTCTCTCTCTCATCAATGTTTCTGACTTTCTATCCCTCTCCCTTTCTCTCTGTAAAAAATCAATAAAATATATTTTTTTAAAAATGTGGAATTTCGTGCCCAAAAAGAGCATTTGCAGGAAGTTTTAATTCATTATTTTGAAAAGAAGTGCTACTGAATACTTCGGGAAGCTTATGGTAAACATGCTCCATCTCAAGGTACTTGTGAACGCTGATTTAAAAAACGCTTCAAAAGTGATGATTTCAATGGGAAAGACAAAGAACATCCAAGTCAACTGAAAAAGTTTGAAGACCAAGTATTATTGGATAAAGATGCATGTCAAAAACAACTTGCAGAAAGATTAAATGTCGCTCAGCAAACAATTTCTGATCGTTTATAAGCAATGGGAAAGATTTTTAAAGGAAGGAAAATGGGTGCCACATCAACTGAATGAAAGACAAATGGAAAACCAAAAAGTCATCAGTAAAATGTTGCTTCAACAGCACAAAAGAAAGTCTTTTTGCATCAAATTATGACTGGCGATGAAAAATGGATTTATTTTGAGAATCCCAAATGCACAAAATCATGAGTTGATTCAGGTCAACCATCAACATGGACAGCAGGCCAAATCGCTTCGGAAACAAGACAATGCTTGGAGTTTGGTGGGATCAGTAAGGTGTGGTGTATTATGAGCTCCTAAAACAAGGTGAAACTGTTAATACTGATCACTACCAACAACAAATAATCAATTTGAATCACACTTTGATCGTGAAATGACCAGAATGTGCCAGAAGACATGGCAAAGTAATTTTGCTTCATGATGACGTACCATCACACACTTCAAAACCAGTTAAAGACACGTTAAAAGATCTTGCCTGGGAAGTATTAACCCACCCGCTGTATTCACCAGACCTTGCTCCTTCAGATTACCACTTGTTCTGATCGATGGCACATGCACTTTCTGAGTAGCACTTCAAAACGTACGAGGAAGTGGAAAATTGGGTCTCAGAATCGTTTGCCTTAAAACAAGGAAAATTCTATTGGGTTTGTATCCACAAATTACCTAAATATAGGGGAAATGAGTAGCTACCAATGGACATTACTTTGAATAAAGCACTTTTGATGTTTCTCTTGAAATTACCGTGTTTTCTTTGATTACAAAATCCTCCTTATTACCCAGTACACCTGGTAAATGTTTGCTCTTATCATTATCATTGAGCCAAGGATGACCTTGAAATGGAAGGGTGTACTAGCCCAGCTAGTGCACTGTAATAAGACAACCAGAATACCTCCTGCCAGACCTCTGAAGGTGTTTGAATTTGGAACCCTGATGTAGAATGCCAGCCTTGTAGACATAAAGGCTTTGGTCAAGATAGGAACATTTACTGAGCTGAACTTGGAAAAAGAGATGCCAGCCAGAAATACTGTTTGCTCATGCTCAGAAACAAGTCTGTGATGGCCCCACGGTGGTTCCCAGAAGCTACATTTCCACAGACCTTTAGGATGAGATTTAGAGCCACATAGACCACGTCTCCTCTCTGCGTTCTCCCCCACCTTTTAGCACGAGTGAAGAAATAAATGCCCCGCCAACGCTCTCACAGCAGGCATCAGTGGCAGAAGCCAGGCCAGAAACACAGACCCTTGATTCATGGTGTCCTCTCTCCTGCATCCTGTGCTAACCTCAAATCAATATGGCGCCCAAGAACAGGAGGAGCCAAATGGGCTGCACCCACCACCTGGCAAGCTCTGCAAAGGCGAAGCACAAAGGGCCAGCAGGGGTATCTGAAGCATCTGAGGCCCCTGGAACAAAAGTCCAGGTGATATAAGAAAGGCCCCCTGCTCACGTTGAATAATCTCAGCAGACTGGGTTGAAGCTTCTCTACAAAATGCCCTGTGTGTAAAACATCGGCCCCTATCAAAACTCAGCATGCATCTAAAAATAAACACTTAAAAAAAAAAAAGGTAAATCCTGAAACCCAAGAGATGGCATTGAGAGGTCTGACGTCAACCAATGAGGAAACTGGCTTTGTTTGGTGAAAGGGTTAGGTAACTTGGACTCTGGTTTTAGATTTCAAGAAGAAACTTTTTAATTTCAACTTGATCATTATGCACCCATTGAACTGTGGGCAGTGGACACTCTAGAAGTGTATAGGTCACAACCCAATTGGCAGAAATCTGAGTTCTCGTTTCTCCTCAGTCCAGGGTTATGCAGTCAGTCTTTTCTAGAGGATTAAGCAGAGTGCTCTACCTTCTTCGCAAGCAGGCCGCCTTCCCCGCTGCAAGAGGGACGTGGAATGGCCTCTGGCGGCTCTGCCTTCAGAAGGTCTTCCAGTGCCTCTGGACTCATGAGTTCCCGAAACAGCCTCCTCACCAGCAGCTCTGCTTTCTGGTTTCCCCTTTAGTCCACACCACATAGAGCTGCCCCCTTGTGCTCTGTGTCACCACTTCCTGGAACCTCCAAGGAACCCTTTTCTTGCAGAATCAGTCCAAACTTGTTGGGTCCTGTACGAACCCCGCAGCGAAGCCTGCAGCTGCTCAGGAGGTGGTCTTTCTCACGCTCTCCCAGGGGGCGCCTGTTGCTTCAGCAGCCATGTCATGAATCTCCTTCAATTAGGGTTTCTTCCTGCAAACTCCTCCCTCCCTGAAACTTGCTGTGCCCTGCTCCTCACCCTCCACCCAGGGACTCCCTCTCAGAGCACATGCCTCCTCCATGGTGGTCCTTCTCTCCCACAGGAGGCAAGGGTGGGAATCGCTGGTCTGAATCCCAGCTCTATCATGAAACTATCTGTGTGACCCTAGCCCAGTCATTAAGCCTCCCCGAGCCTCAGTTTCTTTACCTGCCCAGGGAAATGGCAATATCTATACCCCATGGGATTGGTGTAAGAGTTATGAAATGAGTTCTTTCACAAGGCTTGCCACATACTATCTTTAGTCGAAGTGACTGTGTGATATATATTGTCACCTCTCCTTGAACACAGGAGTCCCAGTCCCTGTTATCTCCCAAAGATACCTAACAAGGTTCTGGCACAGAGCAGATTCTCACGCTCATTACTAGAGAAGCATCATATCCCAGTTGCATGTTCGTTCTCTCCCTCTTTCTCTCTCTCTCTCTCTCTCTCTCTCTCGCTCTCTCTCTTTCTCTCGCTCTTGCTCTCACTCTCTTTCTAGGATGGAAAACCTTCTTCAGTGAGACAATGTGGTTTAAGCACATGGCTTTTAAGGATTGTGTCCAACAAATACATCTATGAGTGATCCAACCAAGTGAGAGACACCACTCCCAGAGAAGCCAGAGATGTATGTTTCAAATCTGCTTCCAAAATTCCCTCTTTACTTAAGTCTCAGGGACATGCCCATATTAATAATGGATGGGCATTTGTAAAGGAAACCTTCAGGAAATTATGCCAGCTTATACACATCTGGTTACATGTGGATAGTTAAAAAGCATCAAGACTTACTCCAAACTCTCAGCAGAAGTTGCAGTGGTTTTAAACCTTTTTTCTTTTCTTTTTCAAAATGAAATTCTTTCTTCAAATGATATTCAACTTGGAATAATAATATGCGAAGCAGCTGAAAGTGGAATTTCTCTGAAGAGCAGAATGAGGAGCATAGAGATCCTCCCGCCCAGCACACGCAGGGCCTATGTGTCCAGGAGTGTGTGCATGGGTGCATGCATGCTAAGGCGGGACCCTAAGGCACCTCCACAAAAACTACAAGCTTAGAAGAATAACCAAATAGTTTAGGAGAATGAGGAACTCAATCCCTTACTGATGAAAAAACATCCATCAGAGGAACACATACACAAATGAAAATAATGTCAAAAGAATTTAAATCTCGTTCCTATGACCGACCTATGAAATATGTCGATGTCAGATTCATTACAAATTGTCCTCCCATAGTTTATGTTATAGAGAGAGAAATATAAAGAGAATGAGGTGGTTCTATGGCAGAGCAGATGCCATCTCTGGGCAACACCAGGAAGTACATGCCGGTTCCCTTAGAGCAAATATCAGCTGCATGGGAAGCGGGGGTTCATAGGCAACCTGCAACCCCCCAAACACGAGCAGCCCTTGGATGATGTACAAATTTAGAAATCATTTGTTTGAAGATATACATGGTTTCCTAGAGGAGTATGGCACCAACTCTATTAATAAGTGTATGTGTGAACAGATATGTTTTTTGAACTGGAATTATACACTTCAAAATGGTAATAGTCATTAGAGAATCATTCTTATTGTTCTTTCTGAACTTTCCAAATCTTTTTACAATGAACAAATATTCTTTGTGATAAAACATTAAATATGATTATTTTTTAAAAGCCAAGGCCAACAGTTTCTGAAGAAGGACAAAGCAATGAGTTCCAGGAACTACTACCTTGTTCACCACTAAATCCCTCCCAGGCAACACATCGCTTGCCATGATGTCCATGGCATGGTACATAGTAGGTGCTCCATAAACGATGGTTGAATGGACAGGTGTAAGGGTCTCCTCTCATTCAGCCCAAGTTTGCATGTAAGTTCTGTGCCCATGGGCCTTTCTCTTCCCTTCTCTCTTGTTCTCACAGAAAACAGAAACATTTCTGGAAACAGGCTGACAGATTCTGCTACTCTTACCAGATTATATGAGCATTATTTCTTTAAATTTCAATCGCACTGAGTGCAAGTGAACCAGACCCTTTCTCAGGTATGTGGCAGCAAATGGAACTGGGGACAGGGGACTTGGAGGTGAGGATACATAAAGTAGAGAATTTGGACAGGAAGGCGGGGTTGGAGACAAAATAATGCCTTGTTGGGAAACTTGGATTCCAATCCCGGTGCTGTTGCAAACAGGTTGTGAGACGTAGCTGGGCCTGTTTTCCCATCCCTGAAAGGAAGCCATGTCCTTGCCTCACAGAGACATCATTAAGAAAAGGGGAGGATGGCTGATTAAGTAAAGGCATTTTTAAAAGCAAGACTCCTATTCAAATGCAAGGTTTCCTTAGAGGCAAAGAAGATATATAAGGCAGCAGATTAAGAGCTAACAGGTACACCCTCTCTGCCTTGGGGGCATGTGAGCATTAAATAACTTTACAACCTTTGGTTTCATCACACAGAATGCTTCCAGACCTGGTCCTCCTCCTCCATGAAGACTTGCTTGATTATGAAAAGCATGATCTATTTTCTCTGACAGACTTGGACACCCTGATCTGTCTGCACATAGACAGCCTTCAACCCCCACTCTCTCTTATTCCTCACCAGTCCTCATAACCCTCAGAACAAGTCCTCAAATGAATCGAGTTTATAACCCCATGAATTTGACAGAGGCCCCAGCACAGAAGTCTGGTCATGCCCTGCAGTGATCTACTGTAGACCCTCACTGAAGATCTTTGTTGGCCGATAAAAATAAATGGCACTGCTGACCAGCCTGCATGCTCAGGCAGGAATCATTTTTAGGACTACAGAGACAGAGTGTGCTAGAGACTGATCCCTGGCAACTGAGTCTGCCAATGCCAAGCTCTACCACCGAGCTCATTTCACTGATATCTGTGAAAAATTATCGAGGCTATCTCGGTTTAAAATCTTTTATTGGAAATCATATTGATTCCCAGGTGGCCGTCTGACCCACAGACCAACTCCTGGTATTGAACTCCTCAATCCACCCTTGTGAGGTATTCACCGAATCCAACAGAACCCCTCCAGACTTCAGGCTACTGCAGGAAAAAGACCTCAGTTTATTCAATTGCTTTCCTGGTTCTTGTAGATTTAATCTGACATAATCAACTATTTTTTTTTAAACAAAAATTTTTTACATTATTTCACTTTCATGTTTGCTGTTCTTCAGAGTCAATGCTCAAAATACACATCAGAGTTCCCTGAAACTATAAGTTTTCCCTGAATTGTCAACATGCCTCAGCAGTTCTTACCCCAATATAATCCTATATAATAAAAGCCTAATATGCAAATCGACCAAAGGGTGGAACAACCAGTGGAATGACTGGCCACTATGACGTGCACTGACCATCAGGGGGCAGATGTCCAACGCAGGAGCTGCGCTACACCTGCAGCCCCCAGGCCAAGAGGGAGGTGACTGGCAGCAATAGGGCGTGGGGGCAGGGGCAGTGATTGGGCGGCTCCAGGCCGGCCAAAGTAGGTGCCAGCCGGGCACTCTCTCCTGCCTCCCCAAGTCACCCCACAAATCAGTCCTGATTGCTAGCTAGGCCTAGGGACCCTACCCGTGCATGCATTTCATGCACCAGGCCTCAAATATAATCAACTAAAAATCTGACAAATGACCAAGTAAGTAACTATTGAATTCTAAGCTCATACTAATAACTAAGACTCATTTGAAAAATGTCTCCAGCTGCTTTTTAAGGATTTTTCCATCTTGTATTTCCCCAGGGCAGCAAGGGAGGCTGGCCAGGGCGATTCTTCAGGAGTTCACCCTCAGTTTCCTGAGCAGTGGCTCACACAGGCAAAGCCCTCCCCGAGCTGGCTTCCCAGGCCTGGTGGGAAATGCCAAAGAGTGGGGGATAGGGTCAATTAGGGAGAGAGAAAGAAGAAAAGTCATGGATAAAATTATTCAAGTCAGAGTTTGTGGGATCCAGTTGGAAGATGATGATTCACAATGGGGATCATACACAGAATCTAAAAATGCCTGAGAATTTTATTTCCTGTAACTATAAAAACAAAAACAAAGCAAACCTACCACTCAGAGGCTTTCCTATCCCTAGGAAAATGGGAGCCCAGAAGGAGCAATTCCTGAAGTCACTCCACCCCCTGGCCTGATTCACTAAGCCTGTAACTTTCAGAGCCTAGCTAAGTGCCCTGCCCAATGAAGTAGGCTCACAGTGTTAACCTCTCCTCTCTACCAACCAGTATCTGATCTTGCAGACGCAGGAATTTCCCTGTTTTGCAAATACCCTCCCCTGCCTCCTCTTCTTCCTTGTTGTTTAGCCACTGTCATTTCCTGGAGGAAGCCAGACACAGAATGCTTGAGTTGAGGGTTCTAGCTTTGGAAAAATAATAATGAAAATGAGATTTGGGGATACATTCTAGGTCTTATCAGCCATCTCTTTGCCTTTATCCTCTTCCAAATGCTACCCATGTTTCACAGTCCAGATTAGATTCTACCTCTTCCAGGAAGCCTTCCAAAATACCTTCCGCAGTGCTTCAGAGGAGTCACCCAACTGGCTCCATCAGAAGAGCTACTATGCTATAGAATATCACTTTGTGTGTCTTTCTCCCCACTAGATAGTAACCTCCATGAGTTTAGAGTCAATAGCTTTGGAGTGTTGTAGCCCCAGAATCTAACAGTGTCTGACATGTAACACATGCTCAATAAATACAGGTACATTCATTGAAATAATTACAGGCCACAACTTTTTGTTCTAACCAAAGCCCAATTATTATGTGTATGTATGAAAATATTAAGCATGCTACTAATTTAACACCATTAAATCATCTGGCAAAGTTAAATATGAAAATCTTAGTTTCTCATGCACATCAACAGGAAGTACAATTTCTGTAATTCTCTATGGCTATATCTGTCTTGATGAGCACATGCCTTCATTAAATAAGAATTATGCCCAGGGTTTTTTAATTATAAGATAGAGAACCTGAGAGAAATGAGGCTACTCCATCTTGGCTGGAGTCAGAAGTCCCTTAGCTTCTTTTCATCTGATACACTTGACAGTTAATTAAATACAATTTTGTAGTGTTCCCTAGTTGTTTCCATTTATTCTAGCACCCCGAAGAGCACACAACATAAGGGGAACTCAAGTCAAACAGCAGTTTAAATGTGATTAAAATTAAAGTTGTTTCTCATAATTTACTGGTTTGTCTGCCTTTTCTCACTGGCCCTGGAGAGCTACCATTCCATTGGCCTTTTCCCCTCCAAATCCCATGGAGGGTGATCAGTGTGCAATGAGCCAAGGGCACGTGGGCTTGGTATACAGAAAAGGCCAAATCCCTCTTTAACTGTAACTGGGTCATTCAACGGCCTATAGTGACCAGAACTAACCTTACCTGAGTTCATGAATGATGCCAATGGGTTTGCACCATCATTGCCATCAGTCATCCTACCAGACCTGGTACCCGCACCTCACACATTGTCAGTGCTGCCAGCAACCTATGTAATAACCAGAAGCCGTGTGCGATCTCTCTGAAATGTTTCCATAGGGGCTGTTTTTGATCCTACAAACTGAAAAATAAAGGCTCGCCTTAAAATAATTAAACCTGACCTAACATTATCAATGCTCTGTGTATCTAAATTAAACATGAAGACAAGATATCTTACTAGGATTGCAATTGGGTCTTGTGCTCCTTAATCACGTACGAAGTCCTGGTTGAAACCAATTCAGGGTGGCTCAGAGGAATGGTCCTTTCTTTTCAGGAAAGGTGAAACTAAAGCAGGACCCAATGATGGCCACTTAACCCAGCTTCTGTTCCCACCCCAGTTCTCCCCACTCTGCAAAGCCTGGCTTGAGCTCCTTCCCCTTTCCCAGACACTAACCAGCACCCTCTCCTCCGAGTCCCCCTGGTTTGAACACCCCACCCAGAATGTAACTATGCATTGCTGTTTGCTGCTCTGCTTGCTTATGGAAATTAGGTACCTCCCATTCCTTATTTAATAAACCCATCTACTTGAGAATCACCTTCCTTTTTGCTGAAAACCCCACATCTAGCACTAAATTCAAGAGTCAGATACATAATAGCTATTCATTAAAACCATGGCCACTGGTCACATTTCCTAAAAGTTCAGCCGGAGGTTTATAAAATGACTCTTCACAGCATTCCCTTCATTAGTAAGTGAAGGTGCTTTGGTGAAGTTAACTATGACTCCCTTTAGGAAAATCAGGTGCACAGATATCCGTAGAGTGAGGCATGTTGTGTTCTACTGACTAGTGGTGGCACAGGACAAAGTTGCTCCCATAACTGTGGCTGCTGGACAGTGGCCTGAGAAAGAGTTAGTAAATCTCTGAACCACCGAGGAAAGTCTCTCCTCTCCCCAGCCTCACCCCAGCCACCCAAACCCCAATCTCCATGTCAGTTTGGTTATTGTTTTCCCATAAAGGAAACCCATGGTGTCATTCACCACCATTTTGTGCTTGCAAAGCTGCCTCACGATGAGGAAGCCAGCCTGGATGTTCTGAAAAGCACCAGGAGAAAACCACTGGCACGAAGACACCATGCTCATGCCCCCACGCATTCACCAAGGGGTGCAGGGCAGCTGCTGCTCCACGGGGACTCCCACCAGGTACAGGGGACTCACAGCTAGACTGACCCCTCCCGAGAAGTTAGTGCACACCTACAAGGTGTGAGGCCGTCGGACAGGCACTGTGGGAGATAAAAAAAAATAGTGGACATGCCCTGGCCAGTTTTGCTCAGTGGATAGAGCATCGGCCTGCGGACTCAAGGGTCCCAGGTTCAGTTCTGGTCAAGGGCATGTACCTTGGTTGCAGGTGCATATCCAGTGGGGAGTGTGCAGGAGCAGCTGACCGATGTTTCTCTCTCATCGATGTTTCTGACTCTCTATCCCTCTCCGTTCCTCTCTGTAAAAAAATCAATAAGATATATTTTAAAAAAAGAAATCATGGACACATTTCTCACTAACCTAGAATTATGTTCAAGTGGAGAAAAGAAGAAAGCTGACTTTGATCCTCTAGCATCATGTTGGGCCTTTGTGCATGTACATAAACACACAAATGCACGGACCCACAGACCTTTGGCCCTTCATAACACACATAAAAATCAAGGACAGCTAATATAAGCCCTGTGCTTATTCAGAAAAGGGCTTTTCACATGTTCTGAGAATATTTCTTTCTTCTGAGGGATCAGAGGGATTAGAAAAATTCCATTAGATGTGGTTCTCAGTCTGGAATGGCGGGGATCAAATAATTACGAAATAGTAGGTTACATAAAAGTAACTTTTTGTCATTGCTGGTCTTCTTGGGGACTTACTTCAGCAAGTGTGTACTGAGATACTCCCAGAGAAGTCAAGATTGCAGCGTCTCAAAGTATGTGCCACAGAGTTTCCCAAGTGAGGAAGGTTCTGGGAAATACTCTTTGGGAAACAGTGTGCCAAAAAGACATAAATTCTCTGAAGCTGGGGTCTCTGCCTTGCTCACCAAAGTATCCCCAACACCTGGCACCAGGGAATGATTTGACATAATATAATTAACTCAAAACCTGCCAAGTGACCCAATGAGTGACTGTTGAATTCTAAGCAGAAAGACTGGCATTCACAATGGGGATGAGAGTGTGCCAAGAGCAGGGAACTGGCTCGCCATGATGGCATCTTCATGGTCTGCGCTCCAGGTGGGCACAGGTAAGAGTTGCAGGTGAGGTTGCCTTCACCTTTGCAAGAATCCGAGAACTACAAATCTGTAAGGCATCCTAAAAGACTTTGCCCATTTTTTTCCCCCTAATAAGAGCTTCATAAAGAATGTTGGCGTTTCTCTTTCTTATTCAGAATAAGAAACAACTCAATCAGAGGTCAGACTCCCTAATGTGGTTCCAGATTATCTTTGTTTCTTTACTGCCACCTTCTGGTAACCAGGTTCCTACATGGTAAATTTAAAATGCACTTATTTGTATTGCCCTATGGCATTTCAAGCACTTGTTTACCTCCTTTACCTCCGATGCCATTATGCAAGCTAGGAGTGGCGAGGGTGGCCTTTATTCTTTTTCATTTGCCCTGAAAACAACATAGAGCTTTAGTGATTTGCACAGTGATAAGTTAGAGCAGAGCCAGAACTAACCACACCTGTTGGCTGGGCTTAGTCATTCGGCTTTGTCCAGATACATCTGCAAAGAGTTCTGTGGCCCTCTCTCATCCCCTCACAAGCATAACCTTGAAAGGAAAATTCCATGCCTTTAAAAAAAAAGAGGATACTTTTCAAATACACCCTGATCTTCTCCAGGGTAAAATCTACTCCGCTTTACAAGGTTTTTGAGAAAGAATATAGAAGGTCTACAGTTGATTTTTCATCAGTCAGTTAAGATACCACATGTCCCCCAGCGCTGCCCCAGGATGGCGATCCACCAGCTTCGGTCTAAGCATACCTTGGTTTGGAAGCAGCAATAGAGTTGGGTTAGGTACGGGTGTTTCCGCGCTAGAGCCAAAATCCTCTTCTCGGTCATCGTGCAGTCCACGTCGTCGTCCTGAAGGATGACGTCCTTCTTTAAGACTTTCACAGCATATACTTCGTCTTTGCCTTTGAGCTCCGCCAACATGACCTGCAATCAATCAAAACCACCCTGTCAGTATTTACACGCAGGGAGAGAAGAAACATGAGTCAATACCAAGTGCTTAAAAACGGAATCCTTTCTTTCTATCATTTTAAATGGTATCAAAGCCTTTAAAGATGTCTAGAAAAACTATCCATCCCAACACAGCTACTACCACTTACTTACTTTTAATCTCTAACACATTGTCTGGGCAAAGAAAAGTTCAATGCACATCTGTTAAATAATTATCCATATGTTTACATACATTTGTCATATTTGCACTTAAGAGTATGATAAATATAGCGTAGCATTTTTTTTAACCAGACAGTATTTCATAAGCATTTTTCTAGACAGTCTTCATCTTTATCATGGTGTCTGATAATTCAAGTAAATATATTACAAGTTATTTAAACTTTTACCTCCTAGTAGACACTTGAGTTATAAGTAATTATCAAGTACTATTTAAAAATTGCAAAGAATATTTTTGTACATATAATACTTTTCTTTCTTTTGGATCATGTCCTCAAGATAGAAAGTGGGAGAAGTGGATTATGGGGTTAAATATTTGCACATTCCTAACTGATTTTCAAAAAAGATACACAATATAATGTGCCACTAGCAAAGGAGACATGTTTTAGTTTCCCAGCGATTTACCAACATTGGGTGCTTCACTTAAAAAGTTATGTTGTTCATGTAATGAGTGTGAAATGTTACCTCGATGCTGTTTTAACTTGCAACAAACTTTTTAAATATTTGTTTTCTAAGTAAATTTCTTTTGTGTGAACTATTTGTCAGTTTCCTCTTACGTATTTGTATGCATTTGGTCCATAAAACATACTATCACTTTACTTTCTGTAAAGGTTTTTCTACATGTGTCTTACAATTTTCTGTTCTTTTTTCCTATTAAACAGGTTCATTTATCTTTTTGTAGTTGAACCTGCCCTTGTTACCTTTGTGGTTTCTTCTGTAGCTTTAAAGCTGGGAGTCATGAGTCGTTCTCCAGAGAACCAATGAACAATTCTGTTTCTTAAATTTGTTTTATCCTTTGATATTTTTGCACTCATTTCCCTACAAATGTGACAAGCCTTTCTCCCATTCAATAACTAACTCCTCAGTACAGTTCCAGGGGGAAATGTTAGCACTGAAGAGCAATAACTCAGAAGCTTAGGGAGGGAATTCGGGATGTCAATGTGAAGACCTTTAGATGTCCACATAAAATGCAAACTCTTTAAAACTGGCTCACTGTGACTGTGGTTTTTCCTAAGAAATAATCTAGATGCTTCAGAGTCATCAGGGTTCCCATCCTGCCCACGCGCCATATGGAACCCCGAGGCCTTTGAGGCTGCTCGTTCCCCATGAATCTTGCTCACAATGAAAGCCACTCACATCCTCAAGTTATGCTGGCCAGAGGACTGGGGTCTGCTTCTTATTTATCCCGTCTCTAAAGAATGTGATTACTTCAGCCTTGGCCATGTAAGCAGATCCAGTTACTTCCTGCAGCATTGATCTCAGACTGAGATGGGGCAGGTGAGATGGGCCAGGAACCAAGCTCTGTACAGAGACATTCTCCTAGGAGTGGAGTGGCTCTGTCCCCCAGCAAGTCTCCTGACCCCCAGCCAGACTCTGAGCTTGTGATTCCCAGGAGGTCTCAGAGGCAGGTGCGCGGGCTCAGGACAGGGCCTCTGTACTCCAGGAGGTCCTCAAAAAACAACGCTCATCCACTCCCAGGCATGGCTTTGTGAACAGCCAAAGAGCTGAATAGCAGAGATCATAGCTGAAATGTTAATCAGCTTCTTAGGCTCTCTGCCTGTCCATCTCTTTTCTTTAAAAAATTGTTTTAATTGATTTCAGAGAAGAATGGAGAGAGAGAGATAGAAATATCAATGATGAGAGAGAATCATTGATCGGCTGCCTCATGCATGCCACCTACTGAGGACTGAGCCCACAACCTGGGCTTATGCCCTGACTGAACATCGAACAGTGATCTCCCGGTTCATAAGTCAATGCTCAATCACTGAGCCACACCAGCCAGGCTGTCCATCTATTTTTCTAAAATGATCAGGAATTATTTTTCCACCGCACTCCACCTTCAGAATGGTGGCTCATCACCATGAATGTTGTATTTGAGCACCCTCTGCATCCACACTCCATACCACTGTGTCCATCACAGTGGGGAGCAGGATAGGGAGGATGGCACCAAGGGCAGAGGACCCTGATCCAAGAGAGGAGGTGATTATTCCCATTTTCTTGCACAAACAGAGGTTAAACAAAGCATTTAGTAAGTGCCAGAAAAGTCAGTTATGTAACAGTTAACTTCCACAGTAACATGTGCTAAGACTTGTTATGAGCCCTCATTTCACAGAGGGCACACATGCTGGAGTTGTTTGCAAAGTCTACATGATGAATTAAAACCAGAATTTCAGGAGACTCTTCAAAGGAGAGAAGAACAGTATTGTTACCATTATTGATAATGAAATGCCAAGCACATGTAAAGCAACCTGAACTTTTCAAAGTGCTTTCTCACCATTTCAGTCACTTGATTCCCATCCCCATTTGATAAGTGGGTTACACGGAATCCCAAAGAAGTAAAAGGCCCACACTAACGTCCCCCAGTTCCTATCTGCTTAGCCTCAGGTCACTTCCAGGCAATAAGGAAGGAAAATAGAACAAGAGCAGGCTGAAAGGTTCATCGTATATCAAAGAATGAGGGGGCATCTGCCCAGAGCACAGAAAATCAGCAGTTCTGCCCACACAGGCCACAAACCTTGCCAAAGCTGCCTTTGCCCAACACTTTGATGAAGTTGAACTCGTCCAGGCCCAAGCGCTTGGCCTGGCCTTGCCGGACTTCGCCGTTCTCTCCAGGGCTTGCCAGCTGGCCGTCAGTGGTCCCTGATGCCCTGTGCTCCTCCCCTCGGTTGTCAAATGACAAGGCCTTCCGGATGTTGTTTTCAAGTTCTTTTATTTCTAGATCCAAGGGAGACAAGAAATGCATTAGTGCACAGCTCACGAGCCCTCAGATCTCAGAATTTCATCGCCATGAGTCCCCACCCTCCTTTTGGCTTTTCCATAGCAACAGATCCAGTATGGCGCTCCTTTATGTTCCTTCATGTACACACTTTTATTGGCACATAACATACAGCAGGGCCTAGGCATGCAAAGAGGAGGACACAGCCCAGCAACCAACTCCTTCAGCGTAGACTGGGCCACGGCCACCTCTCCAAAAGTCCCTTTAGCTCGTGGCCTGTCCAGTTGTTCTTGGATAGTGCAAGAATCCCAGCCTTCTTGGGAAGCTTGCAGAGTTCCAAAGGCCACAGATAACCTTGGAGTTTCCTTTGAAGATTAGAGTAACGACTCACTTAGAACTGTCATCACAGTAATCTTGGTGATAAAGTTATTTCATCTTCTAAAAGACTTTATGTGGCTTTGTTGCTGGGTTTGCTCTAAACACCCATCTCATGCAAGGTTACTTAACAAAACAAGCAAGGAGCTTATCATTAACCAAAGAACTGCTTCCCCAAGGGGGGACATGCTGCAGATGTATCTCAGATGGGGCAGGATTCTCACTACAATTTCACAATGGTGAGGCCGGAGGGACGCAAGGCTGTGATGCAAACCCCTTGGGGGTGATAAAGCTGGGTGAGTCTTAAGCCTTTTCTCTTTGAGGAAGCTTTATTGTTAGCTCTTAACTTACCCAGATACACATTCCTCTTGTAGATATGGGCATCTTGAGCATAATCCGATTTTAAGACACTCATGAATAACACTGGGATTACACAAGAGGAACATAGACTCTAACGCATGGGAATCAGAATCAGGCATGAGCGACCAGGAGCTTGACCTAAAGAGATCTTCAGCTTCTTTCAGAAGACTGAGACCTATGGCAGCTCACTCAAGGAACCTGGGGTCTTTTGTAGACCTGGTCTTTGGTTCCCCTGAGAAGGGGAGAGATGGGGAGAGCTTCTGAGCCTTCCAATAACCCCCCACTCAATCGGCAGTTTCCTATCACATACTCTTCACTAAATATAACTTTTAGTCTCAGCATAGAGCAAAGAGTCTCAGTTTCCAAGGCAAGTTATTAAATAGACTTTGGAAGACAGAACTTGGGTGTTTAGAGATACTGAAGCTTGAAGAAAATGTCTATGTTCTTACAATGGAGCAAAGAGAAACTGTCTTATTTCTGTTTCATAATAATGCCATGTCTGGCTCAGAGAGTTTTCACATTCATCTGTGTACATGTCCCTGGTGGGTAATACTGGTACCTGCATTAACTGGGGACAGAGAGAGGCCCTAAGAGGCTGGATAGCACACTGCCAAGGCTGGGCAGCACACTGGATAGGAACCACATAGAAAATGGGTCTACCCTCTCAGTTAGGGTCTCTTTACCATAGGACCCATCTCCTTGAAGTTCTCAAAGGGAAATAGGAAAACTCCCACACTGGTCCAGGATAATACCTGCTCATCTAGAGCTCACCGAGCATCATCAGATGCCTTACCAATGGGTTCAGCCTCTTTTGGACTGACACACACTCTAAAAATACAGCAAGTTAAGTAGAGCAGCACAAAGAGAGACTCAGACCAATTATTTTGTGGCCTCGGGACTGGCACACTGCCCTGCAGCTGTTTTATTTGCTCCTGGGCATGAAGAGCTGGGTCACATCTGCAGGTTAAGATGACCTGGGAGGCGGGTTTGATGGCACAAACTCGGAGAGTGGGTTCCCTAAGCCAGGAGGGGCATGGTCTCGCCCTTTACCTCTGGTGTGGATCTACTGACCTTTACCACTAAACTTTGGCCAAATCTTTGCAAGTCTCTGACCTTCCACTTCCCACCCTGTAACATGGGGACAGTAAAGGAGCACCAGCATAGAGTTGGTGTGAACACAGAATTTGGATAATTTCTACAAAAGTGTCTTCAAGAAACCCAAGCGCTCTAACGCAAAACAATTAGTCCTGCTCTGCAGATGCGTATTTCCCTCCCTGTGATGTCTGGTTCTGGTCAGCAGAAGGGAAGTTTTGAAGTATCTAAGTCCCTCCTCAGCCTCACCATTCTGCCTGCAGAATCAGAAACCTCTGCCTGGCCAGCGTGGCTCAGTGGTTGAGCATCAACCTATGAATCAGGAGATCACAATTCGATTTCCGGTCAAGGGCACATGCGTGGGTTGCCAGCTTGATCCCCAGTTGGGGCGTGCAAGAGGCAGTCGATCAATGACTCTCTCTAATCATTGATTGTTTCTCTCTCTTCCTCTTGTTTCCTCTCCGAAATCAATAAAAATATATTTAAAAAAAAACAAGAAATCTCTGATTACTTAAAATTTATCCCTATGGGGAGAAAGGAGACAGCCTGAGCTGAACTTTAGAGAGGAGCAAGGCCCAGAGCTGGCTTCCTGCCCACTTCTTGCAATCTCGTCCCTAGCTTTATCCTATCCCCACCCACCCTGGCCAAGCAAGATAGGAGACATCTTCCCCACCCATCCCCTGATTCCTGCGCTGATCTTAAGTTTTGGGTGTGATGGTTAAAGTCAGGAGGAATTAAGTCAAACTCAACTGAGTGACACTGGCAGGCCTGGAGGCAGACACTGGGGCCCAGTGGTAAGAGAAGGGGCTATATGCCCTCCCTCTCCTGCACTTGGACCAGAGAAAAGAAAGAACCATAACATCACGTGCTCCTCCTCTCTTACTCAGGCCTGGGAGGGATTTAAGGTAGAAAGGCATTAAGTGCCTTGCCCTCAAGACAGCCTTGTAGAGTGAAGGAACCGCTAATGTGTCAACAGGACCACTGGCTGTTTTGGGGAATGCAGGGCCATTCTTGGGTAGGGAGGCCTCAGCTCCTCTGAACTTCTGATGACCAAGCTCAGAGGTAAAGAAGCAAATCCAAGGGTCTCACCCTGGTCACAAGGGGAGGTGGGTGCTGACTTGGACCGGTCTTCCTCGGAGGGTGAGCCTCCAGAAGCGGGCTGCGGGGACTCGGCACCAGCAAGGAGCTAGAGAGGGGGGAGAGGAAGAGGGAAGAGAGGCATCAGAAGCGAGGGTGGCGAGTTTCCCTGAGGTCAAAAGCTTCAAGATCCCCTACCCAGCACCAAAGGAGTTCCTGGTGCAGTGACACTTCTGAATTGACAGTCTGAAAGCATAGTCTCATGGTTTTCTTTGCCAATTAAGGGGAAGAAAACAAGAGACTTCAGTTTGTTCAATTATTATTCTGCCCAAATACAACTGACCTTTTTAAGTGAAACTCAAGCATAAAATCTTTCATAAAATCTCCCTCACCTATTCAAGTGATGCAAGCTACCTTATCCAAAGCAATGTGACACAGTCTTACCACCAGTTTGGCATATACTCATGGCTTGTTCAGCTCTAGTTAATACTCTCTGTATGTGCATATTATGTGGGGCTCTCTGCTCAGGAAGACTATATAGGTTTTTTGCAGGAAGGTATTGGTATCATCCTGGTGATTTATTCCAAATGATACACATACTAAGGGCTCAGTGAATACTTACAGAGGCACTGATATTTGTTAGCAAAGTTGAAAAGAACACTCTCAGTGAACTCTAGTTTTTACACAAATGTAGGCATATCTATTTTAAGTTCTCATTAAAGTCTGAGGTTTGGACTAAGAGACCACAAGCATTTCTGTTCCCTTTTCCTCCTCGTTTACCAGCTGTGTGCACAAGTCCTTTCTAGGTAATGGACTGACTACTTGCAAGGGGCAAGATGAAGGGAACAAAAAATCTAGCAAGCCCAACTCTCCCGCAAAGAGACCAAGGGCACTTGTCTCCCATCTTCTTATAGAAACTTAAGCTTATACTTAGTTCACTTAGCTTCTTTCTAGCTTTTGCATCAGGGCATCACAGCAATAAAAATACCAGGACTGAACTTCCTTTGTCTTCTACTCTACTTCTTTCTGAATTTCTCCATGTTGGCTTCTTACCACCAGATTCCCCAAATCCAAGATAGACAGATGATGCCCAGGTAAATATGGGAAAGAGGGCAGGTACTGAGTTTTCTTTTAAATACTTCATGACAATAAATATTGCCTCAATTTACTTCTAGCAAGGGAAAACAAAAGCCCATGTCTTCTGAAAATGTCTCTCTCTAGAGCTCATCAATGTGTGTGTGTGTGTCCAGCCTTTTTGTACATCACAAGGGATTTGTACATCCTGCCTCTTCAGCAGGGCCCTAGCACTCCTGGGTACGGACATTCTGCTTGCAATTTCAATGCGCTGGGTCAATAACTTAAGTCCTGTTTCAACCAGTGGGGTAGACAGAGCTGAGAAGAGCCACCAGAAGCCCAGAATCTCACAGTCAACCATTAAAACAGACTTCATTTCTGCAACTCTTGCAGAAACAGCTTTGTTGATTGGGAAGGTAGACAAGCAGCAGCTTAAGAAGATGAAAACAATCCACACCTTCCCATTCAAGGGAGAAGGCTCTTCTGAGAGGCACCAGGGAAAAGGCATGGGCAGCTTCTAAAATGAGAAGGGAAACACAGAACCCTTCAGAAGGTATTTTATGGCAAAATTTAGAAGAAACACTTAGGGGTCAGGATGATAGAGGCACCCAGAGCTAGACGTGCATTTCTAGGAAAACCTTGAGAATGCCTGACTCTGGGCAATGAGGGCCACTGTCTACCCACCACCGCCAGGATTTCTTGTCCAGTTACCTTGGTTCTGATTTTGTCATAACTTACTTTTTCAAAGATCATTACATCCTCCAGGTTAGCAGCCAAGGATAAAAAGAGCCTTCAGAGCAAATGCTCTGGGTACCCTTTGGCTGTATTTGCATCCATGGGCCCTGACTTACCAAAACAACATTTTAGCAAACAAATCTCTTCCTACTGACATTCAGAATGTCACATGGACAGAGACAGGGCTTTGGTCTGCAATGAAAAGCCCAGATGTTTCATGTCATGGGGCATTAACCATGTCCCCCGGGCAGCCAAGTGCCGGCGCTATCACAGATCTTGGCTTGCTCCCTAGAAAAGAATGTGGCTCCAGCTCTTCATCCCTTTATCCTCATCGCAGTGATAGCAGGGGCAAAGTTTAAACACTGACATTGCTTTCATGCCAGTTCTGGAGGCAGATGTGCTTATATCCTTGTCTAAAGTTAGCCTGCTTTTTCTAGAAGAAATTCTAAAGTCCTCCTCTAGGTTCCCATGAGAAACATAACAGTTGGGGCTGCACCCGCTTTTGGAACTGAAGGAGACGTTAATGTTACCTGCCTGGCCTCTATTTTTTTCCCTTTCAAGCACATGCTGTTTTGAGTACAGTGTCTCAAACCCAGCAATTCTGTAACCTCACTCCAAGACACTGCCAGAAAGCCAGCGCAGAGATGCGGACCCACAAAGAGCTCCAGAAACACCACCAAGTGGCCTCTTACCTTTTTCCTCCTCTGGCCACTGTTAGTGATTTTGTCTGGGGTGACGCCAAGGTCTGCTAGGACTTTGGCGATTCCTCTGGCGTCCACTCCACAGTTGGGAGCCACATTGGTCTCGCAGCGTCGGTGAACGTTCATCTTGCAGACTATAAGGAGACACGGAAGAGAAACTTCACAGTGTTCATGGCCTAAAACTGTGCTTTGTTGTTTTTGTTTTTGTTTTCTGACTGTTAAAGTACTGCATGTTCATTTGATAGGATTTGGAAAATACAGAAAGACAAAAAGAGAAAAATAAAAGTCACCCATCATCCCATCACACGTAACTAAAATCATCCATCAAACCATCACACACAGATAACCACTGTTTATCAATTAAATAAATGTCACATTTGCACTTCCTTTCAGGGAACAGAACACTGACTGTGGAAGAATTTAATTGGTTTATCTGAAGCAACGTTGACTTGAATTGTGAACCCAAAGGGGTCACATGCACACAGTCTGTTCTATTACTCTTTGAAGAAATACTTAAAGTATTGAGAGAAAACACCAGCCTACACATACTAAAAGGTGAAATCACAGTTCGAAGAGACAGATCAAGCATCAAAACCAGAACTGGGGATGCTGGGATTACCAGACTAGACATTTAAAACAACTACAATTAATATGCTAAGGGCTCTGATCAATATATAAATGCAATTAATATGTTAAGGGCTCTGATCAAAATTTCATACCTGTAATTTTTCTATTGTTATGAATCATAATGTAAATATCTATGTTTTTTTATGGTCTTAGGCAACTCTGCTAGCGGTTCTAGGAACACTATTCATTAACAGTAGCAAAATTACAGTTATGAATTAGCAACGAAAATAATTTTATGGTTGGGGTTCACCACAACATGAGGAACTGTATAAAGGTCACAGCATTAGAAAGGTTGAGAACCACTGGAATAGTAAGAACAAAAAGAGAGAAAGGAACAGAAGAAATATCTGAAGCAAAAATGACTGAAAATGTCCTTGAATTAATGTCAGACACCAAACCACAGATCCAGGAATCTCAGAGAACACCAGGCAGGATAAATTACCAAAACAAAAATAAAAGACCAACAACAAACTACACCTAGGCATATCATATATGAACTGCAGAAAATCAAAGATGAAGAAAAAAAATTGTGAAAGAAGCTGGAAGGAAATAACACCTTACCTATAGAGGAGTGAAGATAAAAATTACACTGGCTTCTCAGAAGCCATGTAAGCAAGAAGAGAGTGAAAAGAAATACTTAAAATACTGAGTGAAAACACCAACCTAGAATTTTGTGCCCTGTGAAATTATCTTTCACAAGTGAAGGAGAAATAAAGACTTTCTCAGACAAAATTATGGGGAAGTTGCTACCAGTAGACCTGCTTTGCAGCAAATGTTAAAAAGAAGTTCATCAGAAAGAAGGAAAATGATGTAGGTCAGACCCTCAGATCTACATAAAGAAAGGGAGAACATCAAGGAATAAGTGACAATAAAATAAAAACTTTTTTCTTATTCTTAATAAATCAAATAGATAACAGTTTTAAAAATAATAGCAACAGCCGAGACCAGTTTGGCTCAGTGGATAGAGCGTCGGCCTGCGGACTGAAAGGTCCCGGGTTCGATTCCGGTCCAGGGCATGTATCCTGGTTGCGGGCACATCCCCAATGAGGGGTGTGCAGGAGGTGGCTGATCGATGTCTCTCTCTCATCGATGTTTCTGACTTTCTATCCCTCTCCCTTCCTCTCTATAAAAATCAATAAAATATATTTTAAAAAATAATTTAAAAATAATAGCAACAATATATTTGATTATGGTGCTTATACATATCATGTACATAAATATATATGCTTATGTATAAGTGAAGTGAATGACAGCAATGATTCATCGAGTGGGAGGAAAGAATTAGGAGTATTTTATTATTATAAGCTATTTTCACTACCCATGAAGCAATAGAGTTATTTGAAAGAGGAATGGATTGTAAATGTATATTGCAAACTCCAGGGAAGCTACTAAAATGAGTAAAAAAGAATAACTGATATGCTAAGAGAAAATGGAATCTTATAACATGTTCAATTAAAACCACCAAAGGCAGAAAGAATGAAAGACCAAGAAACAAAGGACAAAGAAACAGGGCATTAAAAACACACACACACACACACACAAAAAAAAAAAAACAGTAGCAAAACCATGGTTCTTAATTCAACTATATCAATAATCACTTTAAACCTCACTGGTCCAAATATACCAATTAAGAGAGCTTGTCAGAATGGATCAAAAAGTAAATCCAAACTATATGTTGTCTATAAAAAAATGCACTTGAATTATAATACACATACAGATGAAAACTAAAGATATAAAGACATACCATGCTAATGCTAATTTAAAAAATAAGGAGCAGCTATAGTAATTTCACACAAAGATGGCTTCTGAACAAGGAAAGTTATTAGGGATTATGAAGGATATTACATAATGATAACGGACCTTTTTTCAGCCTTTTGTCTTTTTTCTATTTGGAAGTTTCTATTGACATATATTTAAATTCTGAGATTCTTTCCTCTACATAATGGTAAAAACCCTCAGCAAAGTCTTAGCAGACTGAATCCAATAATGTATTATGATCCAATGGGATTTGTCCCAGGTATGCAAGGCTAGTTCAACATTTGGAAATGAATTAATGTAACCCATCACATTAACAGCCAAAAGATGAAAAATCATACAATCCTACCAACAGATGCAGAAAAGAGCACTTGATAAAATCAAACATCCATTCATGATGAACTCCCAGCAACCAAGAAATAGAGAACTTTCTCAACTTGAAAAATAACATCTACAAAAACCTAAAACTAATCTTATGCTTAATGCTCATAAAGAACTATTTATCCACAACAGGCAAAGAACTTTAAAAAGTCAACAACTAGAAAATAAACAAGCCAACTGAAAAAAAATAGTCCAAACACTTGAGCAGAAACCTCACCTAATAAAATATACAGATGCCATAAAAGCACATGAGAAGATGTTCATATGTCATTAGGAAATTGCTAATTAAAATGAGATACCACTACATAACTATTAGAATGGCCAAAATCCAAAACATTGACAACACCAAATGCTGATGAGGATATGGAGCAATAGGAACTCTCCTTCAGTGCTGGGGGAATGGAATGGTACAGCTACTTTGAAAGACAATTTGGTAGTGTCATATGAAACCAGACATACTCGCAACCTGGCTAGCATGGCTCAGTGGTTGAGCATTGACTTATGAACAAGGAGGCCATGGTTTGATTCCTGGTCAGGGCACATGCCGGGGTTGCAGGCTTGATCCCCCAGTAGCGAGTGTGCAGGAAGCAGCCAATCAGTGATTCTTCTCATCACTGATGTTTGTATCTCTCCCTCTCCCTTCCTTTCAGAAATCAATAAAAATATGTTTTTTAAAAAATTAAAATATGCCAACACTGGTTTGGCTCAGTGGATAGAGCATCAGCCTGCAGACTGAAAGGTCCTAGGTTCGAGTCCAGTCAAGGGCATGTACCTTGGTTGTGGGCACATCTCCAGTAGGGGGCGTGCAGGAGGCAGCTGATCGATGTCTCTCTCTCATGGATGTTTCTAACTCTCTATCCCTCTCCCTTCCTCTCTGTAAAAAATCAATAAAAAATATATATATTTAAAAAAAATAAAAAATTAAACCAAACATACTCTTAGTATACCACCCAGCAAAACACTCCTGGTATTTACCCAAGTGAGTTGAAAACTTATTTTCACACAAAAACCTGCACACATTGGAATGTTTACAGCAGTTTTATTTATAATTGCCAAAACTTGTAGGCAACTTAAATGTCCATCAGTAGGTCAATGAATAAATAAACTGTGGTAAATTTGTACAGGGAATACTATTCAGCACTAAAAATAAATTAGCTATTAAAGCATGAAAAGATGAGGGAAGCTTAAATGCATATTTCTAAGTGAAAGAAACCAACATATTTTATACATTCTACTATTTATGTGATATTCTGGAATAGCAAAACTATAGAGCAAGAAGATCAGTGGCTGCCAAGGGTTAGGGGGAGGCAGGGATGAACAGGGGAGGCAGGGATGAATAGGTGCAGCACAGAGGATTTTAGGGTAGTGAAACTACTCTGTATGATACTATAATGGTGGATTGACATCATTATACATTTGTCCAAACTCAGGCAATGTACAGCACCAAGAGTGAACCCTAATGTACATGGAGTGATAATGACGTGCTGGTTCATCATCATGTAACAAATGTACCACTCTGGTGGGGGATGTTGATGGTGGGGGAGGCTGTATCTGTGAGGGGCTGGGTGTATAAGAGGAAGTTTCTATGCCTTCCATTTAATTTTGCTGTGAAGCTAAAACTGCAGTAAAACTTAGTCTATCACATACAGACACACACACACACACACACACACACACACACACACACACCCCTCCCTCTTTCTGGAATGAAACCAGGCAGGATGGCCAGACCTCCTGCTGGCCTTGCATAGCTTGGTCACTGGCTTGGAGGGAGGGACTGCTCAATATGGCCTCCCAGACCGCAACCCAGGCTTCAAGAGTCCCATGGCGCTGTGGAGCTGAAGATGCCCACAGGCCACAGGCGAGGAGCGGGGGGTGAGGATTGGGGGGTGAGGAGGTTGCGGGGAGGGGGCTTTCTCAGAAAATACAAGCAAACAAGAAAGCTCCACAAAGCCTGGCTGTGGTGCTGACTCCATTAACTGATGTCTGAAAATCCAGACCCAGCATGCCCCCGCTCCCCACAGCCTCCCCCCACCCCACCCCCGCGCCGGGCAACAAACAGCACTCTGTTCTAATTACGCTGTCCCCCTCCCTTTAGCAGCAGCTACACTTGACACTCAGTCCACTTTACCTGCCCCTGCCCACCAACCCGCCATCGTCCCATTCTTTCTTTTTATTAGGAAACAGAAAGGACGGGTATTGAGATCATTGCTAAGGGCAGCTTGTGTGCATAATTTAACCACTGGCCCCCTCTGGTGTTGAAAATCTAGACTTGTCTGTCCTAACAAAACAATTAGCCTGGGTTGGCAGGTCAGCAAATAGAAATGGTCTTTGAAGATTTCTTTTTTATTTTTAAAAACTGTTATTTTCTGGACAAGCTGTGTAGTTGTCTTAATAGGTTTTAAAAAAAATCCCAATGACATGTCAGTTAAAATGAATGACATGAGACCGACTTTGAAAGTGCTTTTAAAAAGCATGGAAACAAGAGGGCAGAGCTGGCTGAGGCTGGGGAATGTGAGATGATTCAGGCAGCCACTTGGGGCTCCTGGAGGCAGGAGGGTGATGCCGGAGGCTGCAGACCAGTAGATGAATGTGGATGAGCCACTTGGAAACAAAAGAAAACCTGTAATGTGGGATGAACAAACCGCCCCAATATCCCTCTACCCCGACCCCATCACTATTGCTGGACTGCCACTCATTGGCCTAGGCCAGTGATCGGCAAACTCATCAGTCAACAGAGCCAAATATCAACAGTACAATGATTGAAATTTTTTTTGAAGGCCAAACTTTTTAACCTTAAACTTCTTCTAACGCCATTTCTTCAAAATAGACTCGCCCAGGCCGTGGTATTTTGTGGAAGAGACACACTCAAGGGGCCAAAGAGCTGCATGTGGCTCATGAGCCACGGTTTGCCAACCACTGGCCTTGGCTGTCCTTAAGGCTACTCTTTCCAGGCTGCCTCTTGGTGTTCACTTTCACAGCTGGTTTTGCATGATGACTGCGCTGGGAGGAAAGACTGCAGCCTTGCTGGGACTCCTTTGAAGGGGAAGTCATTATTCTGCCACTACCAATTTTTCAACACCAATTCATTGAGCTCCTACTATGCACTGGGTGGTGTTTCAGCAGCAGCAGCAGGGTCATCCTGGTCTTCATTCCTTTTGGTTTCCATGTTTTCACCCCCTTCACAGCTGAGATTAAAGCGAGGATTGCAATGAGGTGGGTCAGCCTGCTGGGAATTCTTCCAAAGCAAGCAGACAAGGTTCTGAGAACAATGACAGAGCCACGCCTGAGGAGATGGGCAGGCCTATGTGTGCCCGCAGAAGTGTCTTTGTGTTGGGTGATCTGGCCCTTCAGGGTGAGCCAGGGCAATGGTTTGATTTCACAACAGGTTATAGTCAGCCATGCCATTCTTGGGAATAGAGAATAAACAATTATGACCAGGAAATTGTGTAACTGTGCAAGGGAAGTTGGCAGTGACTGACTGCAGAGTCCTGGACAGAAGACGAGAAAGGGAGAGTAGAGGAGTAGCTCCACAGGGTCACTTGGGTACCAGTTGTCACCAGATAGGGAATAGGGAGTCCTGATCACACTGGAAATACCACTCAAAGCTTTCCAGCGACTATGACTGGCCAGCTGCCTGCTACCCAGCATTGCTCAGATGAAAACCTGGCTGAATCTCTGGTGATCTGCCATGCATGATGGCAGTCACCAAGTCTTTAATTATTTTTCTTAAACCCAGGCAAGAGGGGTCCCTGCTCTGGCCCCTGCTGGCCTCTTCTGGTCATAAGCCTCTCTGTAGGTAAGGCATCTGCAGGGGCAAAAAGACTTGAGGTTGAAAAAAGAGAGAAGTAAACACACGGGACGTGGGTACAGTGAAACTCCTCTGTGGGAGCTACTAAAAGGGTGGATACACATCATTATACATTTGCCAAAGCACATTGAATGGCCATCCATTGATCCCCAATGTAAACTGTGGACATTGGATGATCACGATGTATCAATGTAGATTCAGCAATTGTCATAAATGTACCACTCTTGTGAGGGATGTTGATGGTGGGGAGACCAATGTATGTGGAGACAGAGGGCATATGCAAAATCTCTGTACCTTCTGCTGCGAAGCTAGAAATGTTCTAAAAATAAAGACTATTGAGAAGGGAGAGAAGAGGAGGGGAAAGGGGGGAGGGGAGAGTCACAGGAGTAGGAAAGAAGGGGAAATGCCAAGTCAGGATAACAGAAGAGCAGGAGAGGAAAGATCTGTGAACTTTTGCTGGAGGCCCTACATTCTGAACAGCCTTTGCCTTCTGGTCTCCCTGTGGTCTGACTCCCTCACAATTCCCTGGGCTCCAGGAAGCAGGTACCCTTGCTCTAGGCAGCTTCATTCTCCCATTCTTTGCTTGAGAGTATTTCCTGCCAACAGACCAGAACACACCGTCTCTGGGCCCTGTCCTCTTCTAGGGCCATCCAGGGACCCGCAGCCTAGCAACGACGCCCGAGTGTCTGGGTTGCTTTCTTAAAATATCAGTATTTATGCGATGGTATTTTCATATGAATTCCTTAGATCAATAATTGATACATTTACTAAAAATCAGATATGGCCTCATCGGAGTCCCATTCAAAGCAGGCTCTGTGCTTCCCAGCAACTCAATTTAGCTCTCCAAAAATTTAGCACTCCTCTGCTAAAAATATTCAAGATTACTGTCCATTATTTTCTTACTCTTCCTTTGTCACAATGCCATTGAACATTAGAAAGGATGCCAGCAGGCTTTGTTTCTCTCAGGGCTGGGTGCTAGAATCCTAGAAAGGGAGCCAGGAATGTCTGGGAACCTCACACAAGTCAACAGATGTGCCAACAGTTGGCTCTTCCTCCTGTCCTGGGTCCAGTCCTCCGCAGTTCCCACCACAGCCATCTCCAGACTTTTCCACTCTCCTCACGCCTTCCACACCCCTACTTGTCACATTGACTTCAAAAAGGATCTACTTCCATCGCAATGCCCTCAACAGATTCAGGATGTCGATAAGCACTTTGCCCCCTCACTCCTCCTGGACTCTTATCCGGGACACAGCAAACCTCTGAGGCATTCCCTCCATCTGGGAGGAGGGGCCTCAATCTTCCCTTCAAGGCCCACACCTCCTCTGCCTCTGCTGTAGCAATGGTCCCCTCTGCCTCCTGGCTCATTGTCCCACTGTCTTTTCTCTAATTATACAAGACATTCTGAAAATGCCACACCCTCTATCCTCTATTCAGCCTCTGTATTTGGGCTCCATCTTCACCATCCCATTGAGATAGCTCCTGCTGAAGTCACTATGACCTCTTCGTTGTTAAATCCAACCCCACATTGCACTTCCTACCTTACATAACTTCTTGGCACCACCCATTGCTTCCTTGTTAATTGTTTAATACTCTCTACTCTTTGGCTTCCACAATGCCATTTGTCCATACCTTTCCTCCTTCCTCTGAGGTCCTTCCCTGTTGCTTTTGCTGGTTCATCCTTCTTCCCCTGAACCCTAAGGTGCTAGCCTCCATCTTCACACTCAAGGCACTTCTCCTGGGGATGACATCTACTCTATCACTTTAACTACTACTAAGATATTGAAATGCTTGGTCTAAACTTCTCCCCTGGATTTAAATGAGAATGCCCAGAAGTTGGGCAGCTCCATGTAAATTTCCCACAGGCACATCGAGGTAGCATGTCCCCAGCTCAACTCCACATACTTGCCTCCAGCATTGTATACCCTGTACTCCCTCTCTCTGCAAATGGTGTCGCTGTTCTCCCAGCTGGCCCTGGTCTCCACATCCAATAAATTACTCCTCAATGTCACTGAAGTTATTCGCCTCCCCTCTATTCTCACTGAAGACATTGCCTCATTTCCAATCCTACCAATTTCCCACTGAGATCCCTTAATGACCAATTTGGTCATGGCCTCAGCTTTCCTTCTTATACTTTACTCTTTTTCTAATGTTTCCACATTTATTAATAATGTACTCAGTACAATATTGTTTTTAAATAATAGCCATGCAATTTTCCTGCCTAATAGTTCCTAGCTGCCCACCTCTGTGAGTGGACTAGACTAGCTTATGGAACTGGACACTCTATTTGGATCCTCCAGTTAGTTCTCATGGTCCCATATTATGTACTATTACCCGTGTCACTTAGCATGCCCATCTGTACAGAAGGAAACTCATGGGCAGGTCAGCAGAAAATAAAGGAAAGTTCAGAGTCAAAGTTCAAACCCTACTTGAGCTAACAAGCTGTGTAACAAGAATAAGTTACTTAGTCTCTGAGCCTCAGCTCCCTCACTGGGACGTGGAATAATAGCGCCCACATCATGAACCTATGAAGGATGAACACACTTATGTGACAGCATTCTACTATGGCCCCTTCCAAGAGTAGGCTCTGAACCACGGATTGTGACAGAAAAATATCTATTACTCCTTTCAGTGCCCAACTCCAAAAATATTTGTTCCCTTCTGCTCCAATGTATCTTTTCCTTAAATGATGTCTATGCTTTTCCAGGCTCATCTTGTCTCCCCAGCTTGTTAACTATTCTAACAGGTGAGGGCACACCTTCCTCCCCGTGGTCCCGGGTGGAGGTGGAGTTCCCTTGGCCAGTGTGGTGTCAGCACAGCGACTGCTTAACAAAATCGTCGAGTGATTAACAGGGCTGGACAAGAGCTTCTGCTCAGTCCTCCCACCAAACCCGGAACTTACCTTTGAGGCTATGAGAAACAACAAAGATTTTTAAAAAGAGGAGACAAAGGAGCACGCGGGGGCAGGCGGGTCGAGGGAGGCACGGAGCGCCTTACCTTTACACTGCAGCCCCTGCCGCAAGAGGCCCCAGAGCAGGGACCCACAGTGGTCGCAGAAGGTGGGGACCTTGTAGTTGTGGATACTGAACTTGTGGGGCATGTTGACGCTGAACCGCTGGGAGCCCACCTGCAGGGACGGCAAAACACAACGTCACGGCCAAGCTCTTGTGCAACCTGGAGTGCTAATCACTGGACCTTCTACAGAACTTTCCAGAAGGCATGGTCATTGCAGGTGGCAGGCCCTAGCTTGGCTCTGAAAACTGCCCTGAGAAAGGAGGTGAAGAAAGCCTCCCTCCTGCCCCAGGGCCTTTGCTCCTGATGCCTTCAACCCGTTTGCTGCCACTCTGTTAGACTCTGAGAGTCACTTCTTTTGGAAACCAGATCAGAAATCCATCTGATTATAAGCTGTCTCTGACCTGCAATTCTAATGGCCTATGGTCATGCAGTATGTATTACACAAAGAATTAAAACATGGCTTTGAAATAGATAACCCTATACTGACATTCACAGTCTTCTCCTAAATGGTCAGTTAGGAGAAACCTAACTTCGCTATTGAATTTTCTTGCTTCTTTACCATCAGCAACTTCCCTAATAGTCCACCTGACACTGGTTTGTAAGATGAAGAGACAATCGTGCAGTGGTCAAGGGCTCAGGCTCTGGAGCAGACTCCTGGGTCTGAACGTGGCTCCTTCACATGCCAGCTATGTGACTTGGGGCAAGTTCACTTGACCTCTTTGCTTCTATTCTCTTTGTTGTAAATGAAGATGATAACAACATCCATCACATTAAGGTTGTTATGGGACTAAATGACATATGATAAAGTGCTTATATCAGGGCACGGTAAATTCCCAATGAATGTTGGCTATTGTTGTTACTGAGGCTATTTCCGCCTCCTACATGTTTCTGGGGTTTGCTAATCCCACTCCATTCCCCCACCTCGTAAAGATAAGCTCCTGCTCCTATATTGACTCTCCCTCTCTGTTTATGAGCGAGTGTGCGGGGCCCCTGGCACGTCAGTTAGCCGCTTCACTGTTCCCATGAGATAATGGCATAAAAGAATACATGTTTTCCTCGGGGGCTGGAGCTCCGGGATCACACAGCTCTTGGCACAGTCTCCACAGACGTA
Organism: Lasiurus cinereus; assembly: GCA_011751065.1. Taxonomy (NCBI): domain Eukaryota; kingdom Metazoa; phylum Chordata; class Mammalia; order Chiroptera; family Vespertilionidae; genus Lasiurus; species Lasiurus cinereus. Next base: position 46,487,422 of record JAAGEH010000041.1, read on the forward strand.
AATCCGACTCTGAGCCACGCTCATTCTGTAGATTGTGCCTCATGCCGGAAGGCTGTGGACAACTCCCTTCATTTTTGATCAACACAAGGAAGAAAGCAATGGGATCTCAGAGAGATAAGGTTTTACTTGGGGACTGTGGGGGAGGCAGTAGAGGGCAAGGATGGCAGTGAAGAAAGCCCGGGACCTCAATGCTGCAAATATTTACCTCGTCGGGAGTTTCCTGTTTCTTTAATCCAGCACACTTCGTGATGATGAGCTCATGGCATCGCTTGTGGACCACGCAAGTGCACACTGCAAACAGCAAGACATGGGGAGGCTGAGCGACAAGTAGGGGAAGGAAGGTTTCACCCCATGATTCAATCAGGCTTCCAGCTTTTGGATCCCCCGTTAGTTCTCATGGGGATGAGGGGAGCCATGCCCCTTCTGTCACGGGGTCTTAACGTAACACCCTACCCGAAGCCCTTTACGCAGTGGTTTCAAAGCCCGCCGCCATCCCAGCCATCCCGGTTTCCTACATGCTCTGGAGAAGAATGGATCATTTGTATACAAAGGGCATCAGCAGTTTTCTCCAGTTCCAGGAGGACCCATCAAGTTCCTTGCTTCTATGTGCCCAGGCCAGGAAATCATTTCCCTTCCACACAGTATGTCTATCAGAGACAGGACATCTTCTTGCTCATCTCAGGATTGTGTCAGGGCTGTCTGATGTGTCAGGAGGAACGCAGAGGGAGAATGCATGTTTTGTGGTACCGAAGTTCTTAAGCTTTTGATCTGGTTGTGTCCTTACATGCCAAGCATAAACATTTCTGTTCAACTGACTGCCTCCACCAGAAGTGGTCTGTAGCTCTGTCTTCAGTGTCACAGGGCAGTGTGGGCAGTGAGGGGCTGAGGAAGCCAGTAACTATTTGCACACACAGCCATACCCAAAAGGACCTACCCAAGTCCCCAGGTGTGAGACCAACCAGTGGCTTGGTGGGGAAATGGAAGAGCCCCCCAGACCAAACCACAGAAAACCCTCCACATGACCACATCACGTGCCCACCCTTCAATTCGGGACCACTTAACCTTGCATTTGTACTCAATTAACTGCAAACAGAAGCTTCAATAACTGAGTGCATTTTCAATGTGTAAGAGCTAACAATTCCAAAGTAGAGGCAAAAAAGAGAATCGGCAAGGACCATCGGGGATGCTGTGCATAAAACAGGCAGGGGAGGGAGAGAGTAAGGGAGCCGATGGGATACAGAGAACCCGGTGTGGTGCCTAAAGGGACTTTCGAGGGGCCTCTACCTGACGCATGTGTCTACTAGCAAAGATGGGAGTGCTACTTGCCAACCGGCTGAACCCCTAGGGCCCCCGGAGATACATCTACTCCCACATGTGCTTGGAGGAGTCATGGCCAGGCAGCGACAAAGAAAACTGGGTCCTGCTTCTCGCAGAGGGAGCAGGAATGGAAACTGTGGAGAGCTTCTCAATGCCATCAAACCCAGCACACACCTTCCATGAGCATTAGCGGCATTAGTGATCGGGATGGGCCCGTGGGCCCTCAGGGATTTAATTCACACAGCACCTCTTACCTTGACATTGGTATCCCTGCTTTCCTATGACACCCCTGAAAAGAAGAATACAACCCTGTAAGTAACGTCACCCTTTAGTAGGTCAAAAACCACACCAAGCCCCTGCCTGCTGGTCACCACCCACAAAGCACCATGCACGCTTGGCGTACCTAGCAGTGCAATATCCCTCCCACTCACAGGCTACCCTAAAACGACTCCCTCAGAAGCCATAAAGGGCAGCCTCAGCGCTTGCAAGGGGTGCAAAGATTTGGTCAGTGGACTGGCTTGGTTTCCTACACACACACACACACACACACACACACACACAAACAGCCGTCCCAGTGGGACCAGCAGGGCTCAGGAAACCACAAGACTCAGGTGCTCTCTGCGGGCCTCAATGAGTCGCACGAGCCCTTCCTTGTGGGCAATCCTGGAGGCCCTTCCCTGGCGTTCCAGAAGCCGGCAGCGATCACAAGTTAGTCTGTGGCCAGGACTGGGAGTTCAGGGGACCATTTGGGTGAAGGCCAACATTAGAAGCTCCTTTGATGCCCAAAGAGTCTCTCCTGGGGCCAGTTTAGGGTCAGCATGGACACAAGCCAATCAACTTGGCCTGAGCCCTGACCTCAGGGCACCCTCCCCCCCTGGTCAGGCAGCTCCCTGGAGCTCCTGGCCTGGTGCGAGGAGCCAGAAGGCATTGGGGCTACATCTCAGGAAACCTGGGGCTCAGTGTGTTGGCCACGGGCTCAGAGGAGACCTGTATCTACACGACTCAGCTTTCAGAGCCTCCGTCCCTCCAAAGATGCAATTCAAAAACACAACCCTGAAAAGGGAGCTCGCAGGGCTCAGGCAGCCCTGGGAGTGGGGTGCTACTTCCGCCTCCACGGGGTTGAGTCTGCTCGGAACTATGTCACCTCAGATCTCCATGCCAACCTCAGGGATCGGTTCTGGAACACCACGAGGATGACACGAGCCACTCCTGGACACCCCGTCCTCCGGAGTGCACCTCACATGTTTCCCAGCTGGGCTCATGCTGCAATTTGGCCTCGTTCACTCTTTCCCGCTGGATCCAAGGGCGCTGGCAAGCTCCAGTCAGCTTCAAAGCACCCAGAGAGGTTGCCAGAAAGGCCGGTGGGGCTTCAGGAAAAGCCTGAGCTTTCAGTTGTGCTCAGCAGGGGTGGGACCCGGCCTCTGACACTTCCCAGCTGGAGGAGTGCAGGCTAGTCTTGCTTTAATTTCTGAGCTTCAATATTGTTGTTAGCGGAATGGGTTTCACAATACATAGCTCAGAGGATATCGGGAAGATTTAATTAAATATTTCCAGTGCCTGAGAGAGAATCTGGCAGGTGGTAGGTATTCATGAAGTCTCCCTCCGATCCCCAAGGCCAGTGCTCCTTATCCCTTTCCACCTCCTCAACAGGCCTACTACTTACCTATCTCTGCGTATCAAACTCCTAGTCATCATGAAAGGAGAGATGCCACCTCCTCCAAGAAGCCTTCCCTGAGTGCTTCAGCCAGTGCTAACTCCCTCACTCTGAAACCTCAGGATCCTAGCAGCACCAGTGTTACAGTCGTTACTAAGAACTGCTTTGTATTCACAGTATTGGCCGTTGAGTATTTTTTAACTTTATTATGGAAAAATTCAAACATATACAAAAGTATGGAGATGGACCCTTACGGGCTCATCACCCAGCTCCAACAATGATCAATGCATGGATGCTCCTGTTTCTTCTCTACCCTCAGGTCTTCCCCCGCTTCCTCCCATAGTAGTTTTTAAAACAAATCCAAGATTCATATCATTTTACTTGTACATAATTCCGTTGGTCTCTCTAAGGAGAGAGATTCTTTTTAAAGAAACCACAATCACAGTACATTGTTGGTTATAAAACCTTCACTCCTGAAATGTGATACATGATATGATCCTAAGTACAAAGTCACCAGGAACCATAGTTTCTTTCCATGCGTCCTCCCAAGCACCAATCACTTAGCTTTTTAGAAAAGTCTTCTGCAATTAAACAAAGAAGAAATAGCTCACATCAGCACTTTCTACAGTTGGTAATCTCCCAACGTCTGGGCCCAGAGAAGGCATAACTAGAAGATCCCAGAGAGAGGGCCTTACCAGATAAAATCCCTGCAGTGGGAGCAGTAGGTGGGCTGCCGAAGGTAGGTGGCCATGAACTTGTGGCCGTTGACCTGGTGGACCCTGCGCCTGACGGCCCCCTGCCGCTTCCTGGGCCGCATGCGCTCCCTGAACACGCGCTCTTCATTGTCTTTAGGGGCTGGGGAAGGAAAAGAGAACAGAGAACAGTCTGTGTTAGCACACCTAGAAAGTGGCCTCGTGCGGGACAGCTGCTCCATCTTCGGGTACCTGGAAGTGGGAGGGGACGTGGGGGGGCAGCCTTCACTGGTGGAGGGGTTCGGGGGTCTGAGGAGCCTCAGTGCTCAGCTCTAGTGAGACCACATGGGGTGGGAAGGCCCAGACTGTGCAGTTCCCGACACCAGCTGCACCCTGAATATCCGTCCCAATCCCTAGTCGCTCCAGGCATGGCTGCTCCACTCCTCCCATAGCAGGTCGGTAAGGTAAGGTGTGGGATCAGAAGGCTCAGGGCTCACATCTTACTGCAACTTCTGAGCAGTGTGACCGTGGACAGCCAGTGCTCCCTTGCCCAGGGCCTCTGTGGGCATGACCCACTGTACTTGGGGGTGACAGTGCCCTCCCCAAGGAGCCCTGTGGAGTCAGTGGTGTGACCTCCCTCTGCACCCAGCCACCTGGCTCAGAGAAGTAGCAGCCTAATAAATCCGACTCTTTTGCCTCTTGCCTCTTACCTAGACTGGGACTCCAAGAGCCTTCTCCCAAGGGTCAGAGGAGAGGGGAGTGTGACACTATGAAAGCAAACAGTTTCTATGGCAGCCGCCTACAAGTCAGGAACCCAAACACGCTGGCATCTTGTTCTTGGACTTCCAGCCCTCAGAACTGGGAGAGAGAGATGGCTGCTGTTTCAGCTACACCGTCTGTGGTCCTTGTTAAGGCAGCTGATCTGAGTAAAGCACTGATGGCAATAGCTATCGCATATCGAAGACTGACGCTGTAGCAAAGCATGTTAAATGCGGTACACGTGGTAACCCACTGAATCTCCACAATGAGCCTAGTTGAAGGGCACTGCTGTTAACTCCACTTTGCAGGTGGTGCAAACTGAGGAATAGAGAGTGTAAGCGACCTGCTCCTGTTAGCGCAGCACTGAAGTGGTGGAACCCGGGTTCTAACCCAGAGAGCAGGGGAGAAGCCAGTGCTTCACTGTGCACACACTGCCTCTCCTCCAGCCAGGCCCAAGCTCTCCTCGGAAAGAAAGATCAGCTGCTGTGGCTTCTCCCAGGGCAGGGGAGGCAGGTTCTGGGCCTGCCCGGCTCCTAGCACTAGTTCGGGCCCTGGAAGGCCGCCTGCATGGCACAGAGTAAAATGTTCTGGGAAGGCTCTATGACCTCTAATACCCTGACCCCACGCAGCCCGCCCTAACAGTGTTGATCCTGGGAGGAAGGCATCACTCTTCCCCAGCCTCCTTGAAGCTCAGATGCCCTGCAGGGGTCACATGTGTGAGCCAAAGGCTATCCAACGCCAGGGCGTCTTGTCAGCCCAGAGAGGGCAGGAGTGGAAGGCAGTAAAACTGAGGGGGGAGAGGCAAGAGCGGCCGTGCATGTCCAGGGGGCTCTTAGGGGAAGCAGCCTCCGAGCAAACTGGAGCATTGTGGACCCGGAGCGCATCCTCAGGGATGCACAGACAGGATGACACAGGCCGGGCTGCTTGGCCCCTGCCTATTGGCCCCCAGCCTGCCTGCCTTCCCTTCTCAACTGGTGCTTATGGCCTCAAAAAGTCTGACACTGACTTCCTTCTGGGTGTGGAAAGCCACCCCCTCTTGCCCTGCCACAGCCTCGGGGCCCAGACCAGCAGCCTAAATTCTCACACGAAGACCTAGTTCTGTTTTCACAGAGAGACACTGACAGACGCGCGCAAACACATACAGAAATATGGCAATCATTACTCAATTGTGCAATCATAGGTAATTTTCATTTCTGCCTCATACTTTTCACTATATTTAGAATATTCTACTATTCTTATAAACTGGAAAATACATGTGGTGACTTTAAAAAACACACGAATCTTTTCAGTAGCCCTCACTAGCCACAAACCTGACCTACAAAAACAAACCAAAAAACCCAGTTCTGGCAGCTCAGGCCAGAGGATGGGAATTCTCTTTTGTCAAAGGCATCCTTCCAATTCTTTCACAGAAGGATTCGCCAAGGAGTGTATTTAAACAGTAAGGCAGCCCCCTAATGCATTTAATTTACAAATTCTGCAAGTGTATTAGTCATTTTGACCCTGGAAAACTGTATTTTCAGTTAAGATGGAGATGAGGGCAATCTAGTTTTCTCAAGGAAGCACTGATGTCAGGGGGAGGTATAGTCATCCCCGAGGGCCTTACCTCTTAACTTTTTACAGAGATGACCAGCCACCTGTGCTTACATTGGTTTAATGTAAGTACAGCAACCAACTAATTTAACTCCATTTACCTTTAATTTAACTCTTCTTGAAGAAGAGTGCTGACACCTGGATGGGGGAGGGGGCAGGTGAGACACGGATAAATCCTGCTCAGTCAAGCTCTGACGGGATTTCCCCACAGGGTTCTGTTGCTCCTGCCCATCCAGACTACTTCGTTAGTCAGGTCTTATGCCAAAGGTGTGGGAAAACAGAACGAAAGGAAGAGCACAGGCAAGCTTCATGTTCCCAGTGAGGTCCCCGGCCACCCGCTGTGGGCCAAAAAGGGGTGGGGGCCCTGGCTGTGAAAATAGCCCCAATACTGCATCCTTCTGCACAAAGCAGCGCAGGGTCTGGCCAGAGCCCTTTGTGCCCATCACCCCCACACATAGAAGGAACAGCCTGATCACATGAGGAGGGAAACCACAGGGTTCCTTGGCCTCACAGCATGACTCTGCTGGGATCTGGAGTCACCCACAGAAACGGATCTCTTCAGACTTCCCACTGCTGTGAAGGGTCTCTATTAAAATGCAGCTCCCAGGGGTAGGGGTGATGGATTATGTGTGCATGTGTATGGGTGTGTGTGCGTGTATGTGTATGAGAAAGGAGAATTAGTAGTATGAATCTGACATAATTGTGTGTGTGTGCATGTATAAGAGGCAGAGGGGGGGGGGATTAAGAGTAGCATGAATGTGACACAATCCTATATAATAAAAGCCAGTGTCCAGTCATCTGGTCAGCCAACCAATCAAAGCATAATATGCAAATGATATGCTAATGCTGCTCAACTGCTCACTATAATATGCACTGATCACCAGGGGGCAGAGACTCCAACGGGTAGGTGAGCTTGCTACTGTGGTCTGGCCGATAGAGACTGAGCAAGACAGGCCAGGCACACCCTGGAGCCCTCCTGCAATCCCTCTCCGGCCCCAATCATGCACAGGTGGGGTCCCTCGACCTGGCCTGCGCCTCTTGCAACCAGGAATCCTTCAGAGGATGTCAGAGAGCCAGTTTCAGCCCAAAGGCGGAATAACCAGTCACTATGATACTCAGTGACCACCAGGGGGCAGATGCTCAATGCAGGAGCTGCCCTCTGGTGGTCAATACGCTCCCACAGGGGAAGTGCCGCTCAGCCAGAAGCCAGCTCATCACTGGCAAGCTTAGCGGTGGTGGTGGTAGCCTCTCCTGCCTCTGCAGCAGTGCTAAGGATGTCCGACTCCTAGCTTAGGCCCTCTCTCCAGGGGGAGCAGGCCTAAGCCCTCAGTTGGACATCCCCCGAGGGCTCCCAGACTGCAAGAGGGCGCAGGCTGGGCTGAGGGACGCTCCCCGCCCAATTATGCAAATTTTGTGCACAGGCCCTCTAGTTAATTTATAAATATATATGTGTGCATAATATTCAATTAATATAGGATTTATATATTATGTAACATAGTATATTATATTAATATATTTTATGATGACCATAATATAATAGTATTACATATTATAATTACAAAATTAATATTCCAACATATTATAATGTAATTATATATAATATGCAATATGATATAAACATATGTAGTTTTGCTGAGCTATTTGAAAGTTGCAGACATAGTAACAAGTTATCCCTAAATACATCAGCCTTTATCTCCTAAGAACAAAGACATTCTCCTCCACAAACACAATATCAGAGTCCAGAAATTTAACACTGATGTAACATTATCTGATATATAGTTCAAATTCAAGATTTCTCTAATTGTCTACAAAACATTCTCTATAGTTGCGATTTTAAAATGTTGGACCCAGGAGCTAACTAGAGCTCATGAATTGCATTTAATTGCCATGTCTCTTTAGCCGCCTTAACCTGGAAACATTTTCTCAACTTTTTCTCCCTTTTTGTGATACATTTATGAAAAGTCTAGGATGTTGTCTTATGGAATGTTCCCCAATCTGAATCTGTTAATTTTCTCCCAATTAGTTTCCAATTAAATGGCCAGAACACCAGAGATTTCTATGTATGAACAAGTCCAAATATATACATCAAGACCCCTATAGATAACTGTTTAAGTGACACGAACATGCACGTATAGGAGAGATATAAAACATCCACTCGTATTCAAAATTTTTAAAATGCAGAAAAGTTTTGATATTCCACTAATTTAACACATAATACCTAATAAAGAAACAATTTTTAAGTGACATTATCCACTGCTATGGAACTGATTTATTCATTCATCGCCACAGGCCATGTAACAACATCTTCTGAAAGCAACACTACAATACATAGCAAACACAGTAAAGCGATTCATATCCTTGGATTTGGAAACTCCTTAGAAATTTACTTTGTCAATTATTAGACAAAAACTAGCACCTTATTGATGCTTCCCCCACTCATATCTATATTGGCCAACAAACAGAAATAACCTCATTGCCTAACATTAGAAGAATGGTCTAATAAATTACATTATATGTAGAACAATTTAAAATTGGTGAGGAAATACTATGTAGGAACATGGGGAAATGTAATAAAATGTAAAAATAGAAAGCACACTAATAACAACTCTATATAAAACATATTTGCAGGTATAAGGTAACATAAGATGATGGAGATTATGCATTATAATATTTGGACAAATTCTCTCTAATGCTCTTTAATGAGTTTTAAAGAAGTTCTCTCTGCCTAAAGCACCAGGCAGTGGAAAGGAGTCGGGGCTACATGGATGAACAGGAGAAGAAGACACCAAATGTTGCTGTGGAAAGCAGGACAGACAGAACACATGTCATCGGCTTTTCAGAAGCCTGTGGTTCTGGAGTGAAGAATCACCCTCGTCTGCCCCCACAGCTGTGATCTGTCCCCCTATAACTGTGCTCTGCCCCCTATACCTGTGCCTCACTCTGAAGAATACTCACTGCTGTCATTGGACGCCTTCAGCCATGCCCACCTGGTGCAGCCTCTGAGGCAAAACCAAAGCTGCTTTCCTCCCAGAGGACCCTTTCTGGAACCTTGTTTAATGTCTGCATCTGCCTTTAGTAGAAGGGGTGACCTTGAGAAGGGGTGGGGCTCCACACCAAGATGGATAACGTGTGAAACTCTGTGCAGAAGTGAAGTTTTTGGCTGATTAGATATAATGACAAGAATTCACAGAGGCATAAAGCGAAGCAGAGATGTCATCTGAAGCAGCTACGAGATCCTCAGTAACCCCAGCTCCCACAACATTCCAGGCACATGCCTGCTTGATCTGATTCCTCTATAACCTTCAAACTCCTAGAGCTTCTACACCAATGATTATCTTACAGCTCCCATACTCAGAAGACTCTGAAGGTTGCATGCAGGTGGCAGGAGCAGCAAAAGAACCCACACCTTGCAGTTAAGTGTTCTGTTGACCTAAACTCACCTGCCCCTTTTCCTTGGGCAGAGACCACTCAGACATGACAGGGAGCACTCACTCACAGACACAGGGAGTTGGCAGCCCCAGTGCCAAACCTAACACCACCTTTTCTGCCCGTCTAATTACTGAAGGTCTCACGACTCTGCCATCAGCTCCCTTTCCTGCCTCAGCTCCCACACAGAAAGGGAGCCAAGGACAGACTGAACACATGAGGTCAAGGGCCCCCTTAATCTCAGTGCTCTCTGGATGTTAGCAATACCCACCAGGGAATTTCTCATCGGCCCAGACTAATGCACCCCTGGATGCCAGCACTCCCTTCCAGGGTCTATGAAGAAGACCTAGGACCCAAGCATCAACCTTGCCCAAGACCCTTCACCACACTGGCCAGTGTGCATAACCTGCCACCCCTGGGCACTGCTGCCATTCCTCACTGGAGGATGGTCACCGACTTTTGATGTGCAGGGCACATAGGGCCCTTCCCTCAAGCAAGTATGCTTTGGGGTCATCTTTATTAATTTGTGTTTTTATTTTTAAATATATTTTGTTGATTTTTTACAGAGAGGAAGGGAGAGGGATAGAGAGCCAGAAACATCGATGAGAGAGACATCGACCAGCTGCCTCCTGCATGCCCCCCACTGGGGATATGCCCGCAACCAAGATACATGCCCTTGACCGGAATCGAACCTGGGACCCCTCAGTCCGCAGACGGACGCTTTATCCACTGAGCCAAACCGGTTTTGGCAATTTGTTTTTTTTACTTCCCCTTTTTGATCTCTTTCTGCCAGTATGGTTGAACTCAATACTAGGAGACTGTCTGCCCCAACTTGCATTATGTCCTCCAACAAGTCATTCAATCTCTTTAAGCCTCTGTTTTATCTATCAAAAGGGGGTAATGTAATGGCTCTGCCTGAACCCCAAGCTGGTACATTTCTTTCTCTCTTCCTGGAGCACATGACACCTCATTACTGAGGAAGAGTGAAACAGCCACACCCCACTCTGCAAAACCTACTGATAGCCCTTGTTGTCCCCACCCTGCTGGGGCCCAGCTACCTCCAGATGTTCCACATCTGTCACTGTGAGTAAAACAGAGAGTCAGCATTCTCTCCCCCAACCCCATGAGGGGCTTTAGAAAAACAGATTCCATCTCCAGATTTGGAAAACTGTCAGGAAGACTGGGCTGGGCTGGGCAAGGAACCCTGACTCAGCACCAGGCCAAAGGCGGGGAGAAATGTGACTAGTTTGAGGAAAAGCTGTGGACCTCCCCAGAAGGCTAACCCACACAAACAATGAATCCAGCCCTCAAGGCAGGTAATTTCACATCATGAAGAAAACAATTCAATCACCCTGGTATTTTTGTCTAACTAGCGGTCAAACCTTGGATATTTTTCAGAAGCTGAAAAATAACAACTACCAGTTGTGGGGCCTTTGCCATGTGCTGAATGCCAATCTAAGCATCTTTTACGCATGAAGTGCTATTCCATACACATGAAGTACTGTTCCATACATTAGGTTCTGTTCCATATACATGAGGTTCTATTACATATACATGAGAAAACTGTTACATACTCATGAGCTATTATTACATATACATGAGGCATGACTGCATGCCCATGAGGTATTACTGCATATTTATGAGACATTATTAGATATACATGAGGTTCTATGCATACCCATGAGGTACTGTTCCATATACATGAGATATCTAAGTGACTTATATCCATCCTCTAATGCCATGAGGTGGTATTACTCTCAACTTACAGAAAAAGAAATCAAGGCTCCAAGGTTAAATAATGAATTTGGTGAATGTCAGTCACACAGCCAATAAACAGTAGTGTCAGTTCCAGAATTCCCACCCACCCTTGCCTCCCGAGGATAGTAGAGTAGCCTGAGTCCGCTTGTGCCTAACTCTGTGTATGGAAGTCTCCTCCCGCTGCTGTTCACCTGCTCCTCCACACACCAGCCCCTGCTCTCGTCTAAAGACTTAGAGGAGAGGCTAAAGGTGACTGACTGATTCATGGGACATCCACACAGTGGGATGTAATGCAGGGGTTACAAGTATATATGCTAAGTCCACCAAGAAACAATCATGGGAAAGGAAAACCAAGACATGTATATAGTTTGTATTTGCATAAAAAAGAGAAAAGGTTAAATATACTCAAACAACACAGGCAAAAAATGCATGTTGAGAATTTCAGAAGGGAATAAAACAATCTTCACCCAAAATGTTTATTATGTGGATACTGGATGCCAGACACTGTTCAGGGCAGGATGGACCACGGCCACTCTCTCAATGATTAATTCTCAGCTATTCTGGACTTGATCCTTACTACAGGCTCTGCTAAGAAAGCAAGCAATTAGCCTGGCATTCCAGACAACAGTGAGGGCAGGGAGGTGCTCCTGACGGGAGCCACATGGACCTCTCCCAGCAGCCTCTCAGGGTTAACTCTCCCTCTCAACAATCCTCCGGTTTGATTGTATGGCCTTATTGGCACACTCCTCCCTCACCCCCCCAAAAAAAACACACACACACATACACACATACACAACACAAAACACCAAGATCAATAAAAGGGAAAAAATAAAATTAAAAACTGGGTGCTGAAAACCAAAGGCGCAGTGCCTTTTATTTTGTATTTGCCATGAGGAAAACAGGCTCCAATAGGCTCATGTGAAATAAATGCTTCATGACAGTTTGAACTACTAAGTAAATATTTATGTGATGCCGAAGAATATGTTCCACATGTCGTACTCACACAATACATTAAAGAAAATTTCTGTTCAAAACAGGAAAGAGGAAACAGCAATGAACTCCCCAAGAGAGATCATCCCATGGATCTGTATCTTCCCAGCCTGAGAGCAGAGCCGGGAACTGTCCGCAGGCGGTGTTCTCCCTGCGACCCAATCAGAGGGCACTGGTGGCAGTTCAGGGTCAGCAGCTCAGGTTTCATGTAAACCTTCCTTTTCTCCCTCTTCCGCACATTCTGAATGATCTGTTCTGTGCTCATGTCATTGCTAATGCTCTGTCCACTTATTAAAACAAGCGTGAACTGAGGTAAAACACAGTGATGGCTGGACCATGGGATGATCACCCAGGAGGAGTCCGAGGGAGAAAGCAGAGGGCACCCCCAATCCCACCACGCACACATGGACACGGAACACCACTAGAGAGCAGGGATTTCCTGAAGCAGCAAGTCTGCTTGTCTCCTCCCCATCTGTACTCATTCATTCCCTCCTTCCTGCCTCCATCCATTCAAAATTACATTTGGGAGCCACTGAAACTTGACTGTATGCCTCTGGTGCCCAGGAAAATCACTATTTGCCAGAAGGAAACCACAAGCAAAACCCCTCCGGGCAGACCTGCTGAAAGCTCAAAGAGCATTCCCAGCCTGGGAAATCAGCCAAGTGGGGCACCAGCCAAGGGTGGGGCCAGAGTCCCTGCTGGTGCCAGTGATGGGCCTATAATTCATACAACAGGAAATGAAGCTGTTGCTGAATTCTTGGGCACCTGAGCCCTATGGGGCTCATGTCCATGAGGCCAGGTTCTGCCCATTGTTCATGTTGCTGAAATGCTATATTACACAATGCCTGCAGCAGAACAGTGACAGAAATCCCAGCAGGGTGTCTGCCTACTCCCACATGCAGTCCGTGGTCCTGGGGAGCACAAGTGTCAATGCCAAGTGAGGGCTGGCACACCCCTCAAATATATCACAAGCCTTTAAAAAAATTTTCCCAATAAGCCCTGCAAGTACAAGGCTTCAGAAAGTTGGGTAAAAACTCAAGAGTTATTTCTCTCCAAGGAAATCTTTAGTAAAAGGCAGGAGATGTTTATGATCTGAAGGGAAACCAGAGGATATAACAAGCCTTTCAATGCCACAGGCATCTGATCCAAAAGGGTTAGAGTGTCATTGATTGAAAGCCCACACCTCTCCAGTGCAGCTAACATCAGCAGTCCACATTACCCAATCAGCGGCAGGCAGCGTTCAGGAAGATTCCAGCAGAGTGAGCTAAAACTCATACCCTCTAATGGCCCAGTGGCCCACACCTACCTAACCTGGACTCCAGTCAGCTTCTCAAATGAAGTGGCTATACGATTTCCCCCAACACCACAACAAACAAACTTTTTAATTTCCCCAAAAGTCTTTGCAAAGGTGGTTTTGGGTTCTCACTAATGTTCTAAAGATAAAATTAAAAAAAAAAAAAAGACCCTGGCCCATCCCAGAGAGAGCTGGAGTGCTGCGCAGGGTTCCCTGTGAGGCTGACCAGGTGGGTATTTCCTGTTACACTAGCTGGGAAAGTAGAGTTTTGAGTAATCAGAAGATTATAAAAAAAGAAAATAAAAGGCAATGAAAGAATGGCAAGACAAGGGGGCTGAAGAAAGAAGATGCTTATTAAGTGACAAAGTACAGGTTGGCAATTGGCTAAATGAACTCCACATCTTCTCAGGAAGCAGATGGATTTGTCTTAAGTAACAGAACCTCCTTTCCCCAGTGCTTTGGTCCATATTAACCAAGAAGTGAGCTCAGCCTCCTTCCACCCTCCTTCCTAAGCAGAGCGCTAGGGGATGGAGTTTCCCTAAGAAGAGTAACAGGTGAATGAGGCACAAGGCTTTCTACAAAAACAGCTATAATGGCCATAGCTCTTGATGAATTTACACCACTTCTCTTATAAAAGCCTGCCTGAATTAAACTTTTTCTTACAAGTTTTTGTTCCATTCAGATTGGGGCCAAAAAAACTGTGCACATGAAGAGAGAGATAAAAAAAGTTAAAAGCAATAATGCTTTTATTATTAACAGGAAGCACCTCCATAATCCAACCTGATCTCTCTGACCTCTCTCTCTCTCTCTCTCTCTCTCTCTCTCTCTCTCTCTCTCTCTTTCTCTCTCTCTCTCACACACACACACACACACACGGTGTGTGTCCCACTCCCCCCACCCCACCTGGCCCCTCTCCCCAGTTTATGGCTATAAACTCCCATACAGTAAATATGAAAACTTGCAAGGGCAAAGAGGGGAGAAACCCTAATTTTTCCATTCTGATGAACCTAAGAAAATATTCCGAGGCCACAGATTCTTAGGGAAGATGTAGTTAGCTTAGATTTTAGTGGTAATAAAGAACAAGTGAAGATCAAGTTCCCCAAATAAGTTATCTTTGTCCATAGGGGAAAAATGACTGGCCACAGGCCCTGCCTTGAATAAATCTCAACCAACTTCTTGCAGGTATATATTCTTAGTCACTAGGGCCCGGGGGAAGAAGTAGATATGACTCACCCTATAACTTACTGCCTCAGGGCAGCCAGGAGTTATGTCTTTACATACAGAAGATGGCACTTTCCTCACCTGGAAATCTGGGCCCTTCATACAGAGAAGTTACTTGCCTGCCCTTTCAATCAGTTTTGGCTTGAGCAATAACTGGGACTAGGCAGAAAGGTTAAGCTGAAGTGAAGGTCTACCATCCAGTCTTCAGAGTCTCAAGAATCCTAGAGATGGATTAGCACTGTCCCTGGCCAAAGCACATTGCTTCATGTAGAAACATGTCGAAAGTGTGAGTGAATCTGCCTATTCCTACCAGGTCACAAAATGCCAAAGAAGAGAGAACTGAAGTCCATCTAGACTAGAGCATGCATGTCAAACTCAAGGGCTAGCTGAGCCAAATAAATGAGGCATGTGGCCTGTGGGCCAAGAGTTTGACATGCTTGAGCTAGAGGAAAGAGAAAGAAAGCAATTTTGGTTTCTGGGAGAAATAAGAAAGGGTTGAAAGAGTTGTATGGTATCCATTCTCCATGATGCCTCCTGCCTCCTGGCATCCTCCTTTGTGTGGGTCTTTCCTATAATAGAGATGACCTGCTGGCTGTGTAACCAGAACGATTTTGCAGAAATGACAGTGTAACTTCTGAGTCTAGGTCATACAAGACACTGCAGTTCCACCTTGCTCTCTCTGGGATCACTCCCTCTGGAGAAAGCCAGCTGCCATGGACGAGGACACTCAAGCAGCTCTGTGACAGATGCATCTGGTGGGAAACTGAGGCCTCCTGCCAATAGTCAACAGTGACTCATGAGCCATGTGTGTTAGCCACGTTGAAATAGGATCCTCTGCCCCCAGCTGAGTCTTCTGTTGACCACAGCCCAGCTCAACGTCCCAACTGCAACCTCATGAGAGATGGGCCAGAACCATCCAGCTAAAGCTGTAGAATTCCTGATCAATATCAACTTGAAGAGATAATACATATTCATTATTATCTTAAGCTGCTAAATTTGGAGTAATCTGCTATACAACAATGGATATACAATTCAAGAGAAAATAGGTAAACCAAGCAGGACAGATATAGGGTGGACATTGGAAATAGCAGTTTTTAACTGTAAGAATTGTACATTCCCACAATAAATATTTACTGAGGGCCTCCTGGATGCGAGGTACTGTTGCCTCTACTTCATGTTACACAATAATCCTGCCGATGGAGAAAGAGAGAGGGAAGAATAAATATTAACAGGACAGGTTATATTAGAATCCCAGCCACATGGCTAAAGTGAGGTAGACTGACCTGGCTCCTGAGAGCTGGGAACTCAAAGATACTGGTGTCCTAAAAAACTCCAAAGTGATCCCTGTTGGTCTCAGCTCCAATGTGTTAGCTTTATTCCTTAAGCTTGAAGCTGTAACCCTGTTAGAACGCAGATCCTCTGGGAGGGCCATTATGAGTTTAGTGTGGATGAACTGCAGATCCTTTTTGAAGCAGTTGTACTGGGAAGATGGGAAAATTGTGGGGCATAAAAAGGGTTTGTAGGGCCTTCAGGGAGAGTGCTAGCAGGAGATAAATTTTGGAAATGTTATAGTCAAAGGCTAATGGGTACTTGGCATATTTCAAGCAGAAGATAAAATCTGTTTTTAAAAAAATCTAATAATAAAAATAATAGGCACCATTTACTATATAACATATGATGAGAACATATTTTCTCGACTTCTCCAAAGGATTCTACAAAGTTGGCATTATTATCCCCACTATACAAATGAGGGGATCAGGGCTAAGAAAACCTGAGTGACTGGCCCAAAGGTGCACAGTTATTAAATGCAAGAGCCTGGTTTGGTACCAATGTCCATCTGGCTTCAAAGTTCACAGTTTCCCCCACATACAACACATGTTAAATAACATGGGTAAACATTATTGTCCCCTTTTCATCTCCTGTAGAATCTGGAAAACGAACATAAGAAAATTTGAGCATGGTATTCATATTTCTCTCACAGGTGGTTTATAGACTTTTTAAAAATGAAATTTCCTTCTTAAATGGTGTCAAAGAAAAAACGTTGAGGAAAAATTATTAACAGATTGGAAGAGGAGAGGCCAATTTCTTTCAAGTGAACATGGGGTTTGATGAGAAGTTCTGAAAGTTGTTTTGGAAACCAGACGGCTGGCAAAGTAACAGAAAACAAAAACTCACAGAGACAACTCACTTTCCTACCACACTCCACATGCCAGGGAGCACGAAGCGGGTGGGGTAAGCTGGGGAGGTCAGAAAGACCAGAGCCCCTACTTTCAGACCACATACAATGATTCCAGTATTTTCCTGCTGAACTTTAAGAGACAGGAGGAGATGTGAGGTACCGCACAGAAGCAAACACAGCCCTCACATAGCCAACTACCTCATGGAACAAAAGTTTCTGTGCATAAGTCAAGCAAGGAAGAAAGTTTCAGATTAAAGTATTCCCTAATCCTGACCCACACTATCAAGTGTCCAGCAGGAATACACAGCCATAAAGGAAGTCTAGTCTCTTCACCAGGTCAGTCTCTTTCTCAATCCTAAGGTTACAAAGATGGAAATTCAATAATGCTATTTAAAAAATAAATAAACGTTATCCTCTTTCTTCAAACAGAGCATTTAGCAAAAGTTCAGATCAAATCTAACTGGAAGCCCTGGCCAGTGTGGCTCATTCAGGTGGGTGCACCAAGTCGCTGGTGGGATTCCTGGTCAGGGCACATGCTCAAGTTATAGGCTCAATCACCAGTAGGGGGCATTCAGGAGGAAGCCAATGTTTCTCTCCCTCTCCTTTCCACTTCCTCTCTCAAATCAATACAAATGTGTGTGTGTGTGTGTGTGTGTGTGTGTGTGTATTTTACTGGAAAATTAGAGTTGAGAGGTTAAAAAAGTATGTGTGTGTATAAGGTATAAGAACTCAAACCAATATAGATAGATACAACACTATATTTTTTGTTCTTTGAAACTAACTTCCTGTGGAAAAGAGTACAGTGTTGAAGAAGGCACCCTTCCTCTATCTGGAGTCCAAGCCTGGGCTAGCAGCCTGGTCCAAATGATCTGTGCAAAGCAGAGTTCTTCTCCACTTGGGCGATGACTGGTGATTTTCCTCTTGCCCTGGGGAAGCTTGGAGCTTTTTAAAGCTTATGCCCTTATTTGCAGCTCGAGGGAATCGTGGTAGATTTCAGAGTGAGGATGACCTGAAACTTGACCACTCATTAACCAGACCTACTAGCTGATGCTCCCACTGATTAGCCTGAAATGTACGCCCACTAGACCTCTGACTTGGCTCTATCTGAAGTTGATGTCTCGCTTGAAAACCTTCCTAGATATCAGAACCCGCCTCTCGTTTCTCCAGGGGAAATCTCATTTCCTGTCGCAGTGTGATGGCTAAGGGAGTTCAGAAAAATATTTTAAAGGCTGAAAGGAAGGGGAAAAGAGGATCTTCTTTCTTTCAGACACAAAACGGCCACAATGTCTTATCAAGTCTGAATTAGAACACAGAAGAACCTAGATCAAGCCCATTAACATAATTCCATCACCATTTTCTTCTAAACGACCTAAATTCTGACTCTTTGACTCCTTAAAATAACAGTGATTCTCAAACTTCAGCATGCTTCGGAATTATTTGGAGGGCTTATTGAAACACACACCGCCTGGCCAGTGTGACTCAGTGGTTGAGTGTTGACCAATGAACCGGGAGGTCACGGCTCGATTCCCAGTCAGGGCACATGCCCGGGTTATGGGCTCAATCCCCGGTGTGGGATGTGCAAGAGGCAGTCGATCAATGATTTTCTCTCACCATTGATGTTTATATCTCTCCCACCCCTTTTCTTTCTGAAATCAATAAAAATATATGGAAAGAAGGAAGGAAGGAAGGAAGGGAGGGAGGGAAGGAGGGAGGGAGGGAGAGGGGGAGGGAGGGAGGGAGGGAGAGGGGGAAGGAAGGGAAGAAGAGACACACTGCTGGGCCCGTCCCATGTTCCTTTCAGCAGGTTTGGGGAGTGGCTGGGAATTTTATGTTTAACTGGTTTATAGGTAATGCCCATGCTGCTGGTCTGGGACCACAGTTTAAGAACTGTCTGCCAGCAGTTGCCAACCAGTGGTCTGTGCGGTCCAAAAGGTTGGCAGCTGCTGGTTTAGACCACATTAGCCACTTTACCTGAATCATCTAAAAGTGATATACTTGGGTATCCAAAAGTAACTAGGGCCCTGCACTGATGTAGAAAGCTAAAAAGACTATCACTGCCCCCTTACAACACAGCTCTGTGAGGGCCTCCAGGAGGCACTGCTCTCCCCAGATGAGTGGGCTGCAGGCTGAACCCCTTTCTCCCCTCAGCAGCTCAGGTGGTCATTTGGGGTGTACACCACCTGGGAAATTGGGGAGAAGCTCACATGTATGATTCCCTTCTTTCTCTGTTCTCCCAGGGAGAGACCTTGAGCCTCTCTCCCTATATCACAACAGGAGCTTTAAAATACATGGAGACCATGCCTCACTCTCAGAGATGCCATTAAATGGTCAGGGAACAGCCCTCCAGGGACATTTTCAGCTTCCCAGGTGATTTTATCCAAAAGTCACTCGTGAATTTGGTCCAAAGAAGCTTGTGTTCTTACTTTCTCTGCCATTCATGTGGCACCATGAGGACATCTTCACAGCCAGGAGATTCGTTTTACACCAAAAACAAAAAGCTAAAGAAAATGGCATTTCTTTATGTCTTATTTTCTTCTTCTTCTGTTTTTTTTCTTTTTAAAATATATTTTTATTTTTCAGAGAGGAAGGGGGTGGGAGAGAGAGAGAGAGAAATAAACATCTCTATGCTGAGAGAGAATCATTGACCAGCTGCTTCCTGCTCGCCCCACAACGAGGATCAAACACACAACCCAGGCATGTGTCCTGACCAGGAATCAAACCATGACCTTCTAGTTCATAGGTCAACGCTCAACGACTGAGCCACGCTGATCAGGTCTTATTTTTCTAATAGATAAAGGCACTAAATAAGACTGCAGGGGAGCGGTGGTGCAGCTTGTGTGACTTAGGTGAGTCCATTGACCCCGGTGAAAACTTGACTGTCTCGGTACTTCTTCCACAGCAGCTGGTAAATTAGGATCAGCAGGTATATAAAAAAATTGGGACTAATATTGCATGGCAACACTAACTCTCAGTAAGACTCACCTGGAGAGTAGTGAACTATACCAGGCCCTGGGCCCACCACAGACAACTCAATCACAGTCTTTCACTGGTATTGCTGTAAGCTCACCAGGGGATAATAATGTGCAGCCAGGGTTGAGAAGCGCTGATGGAAAGGGTGGGTGGTAGCGGTGCAAATAAAAATCAGGAGAGGCATGGAGGGGCCACAGCACTGATGGAGCCCATGGCTTCTGACTCAGCAGTTGCCAGTGACATTGCAGTGTTTGAGTTCAGTGTTCTTGAGGCATGACTCAGAAATAGGCATTCCAGCAGGGGTATCTTCAAGGGGAAGAGAGAGAAAGAAGGAAAGGGAGTCGGTATTCAGGGAGAGGAGGAGAGAACGAAAGAGGGGACGAGATGTTGAAAAACATGAAAAGTGCCCTTGACTGGGAGTCTGGTAACAGGATAAGATCTTGGTTCTGACACTAATCAGATAAGTGAACCCTGGGTAAGCCATTTCTCTTGCCTGGGTCTCAGCTGCCCCGAGATAAAATGACAAGAGTGGCTGTGTGTTTTCAAATCCTTCTGAGCTGAGATTTTCCAGGTGTGGTCTGTCAAAATCACAGTGTTAAATGGGCATTTGCCTGGGTCCTGTGACTATGAGGGAGAAGCAGGGGCTTCAGAGCTGAGTGCCTTTCAGGTAATCTCATGCAAATGCTAAACACTGAGAACTGGTCAAGGGCTTCTTTAGAGCTATCAGTTATGTACATATTTGAAATTTCATTATCACACACACCACCCGATAACGTCAAGAAAGGCAGCTGGCTTGACCTTCCTATTTTACTTTATTTTTTATTGATTTCAGAGAGGAAGAGAGACAGAGAGGGAGACAGAAACATCAATGATGACAAAGAATCACTGACTGGCTGCTTTCTGCATCCCCCATATAGGGGATTGAGCCCACAACCCAGGCCTGTGCCTTGATAGGTAATTGAACCATGACCTCCTGGTTCAAAGGTCAATGCTCAACCACTGAGCCACGCTGGCTGGGTGACCTTTCTCTCCATCCAATTAGTTTTGGGAGTGACTCTAGGGTACCCTATAAAACAAATTCTCCCACTATAATCTAGAGTTCTCTTTGGCTACTATGTTTTGTATTTTCTTAGTTTATAAGCTCCTTGAAAACGGGGACAGGTTGTCTACCAGAACGTTGGTGTTGTGTCACGGCTTAAACAAAGCCCCTTCAGTGGTCTTCCTTTTCTATAAAGTTATGTTCTTGGAAAGCTGCCCGTCAGTGGAACTGCCATCAATCAAACCCAATTTTAAATGCACATTAAGTGCTATATGAAGAGCCGTGTGGTGAGCACTTTTGAAGAGTGCCTACATTTGTGGGGAGGGGGAGGGAATGCTAATAATTATACCTTAATCAACTGTTTGGTAAGCCTAAAGTTTTAACATAGCAATTTTGATGTAAAATAGAGGTTGTTCTGTGTTCCTTTAATTTGAAGTCTTAACAAGGGTTTCTGGGGCATATTATAATACATTCTATAGTTTGTGCTCCTTCAGAATATGTTTGGCAAAAGGAGAGCGTTTCATTGGTTTAACATTCAGTTGCTTATGTGTAATGAGCCACTTACATACACGGAACAGTAATGATTTGTGCATGTTTACAAGGCCCAGGAGCCATAATCACTGTGAGTTGGGGGCCTAGGTTCTCCTGCTCATCACCATCTAGCTGTGTGCCCGTGCATGAATCCCTTTCCTGTCCTGGGTCCTGTGACTATGAGGGAGAAGCAGGGGCTTCAGAGTTACCTGTGTGATGGAAATATTGGACTGTGTGGGGTTTACAGGTCCTTCTCTGCCAGGTCCTGGACTCTCGTGGATGGAAATTAGACAGAAAGGATATGAGAAGTCATAGACGTACAAGAGAGTCTTTACTATAGACCAAGTAGCCATTAGAGATAACAGTTCTTCAAAGTAGCCTTACAAAGTAGCCCTTGCTAATACTATAGCAAACACAGGAGCTATAGTAAGCAGCCTCACACTGGCTGGTCAGTAACACATCCTTATACTAACTTAGACAAAAGAGGCTTCTTGCCAAATAGTGATATCATTACTTGGGCTACAGAAAGGCACACCTGCACAGAGTATACAGTACAATCACTGTGTCCTTGCTCAGGTGGCCTTGAACATCCGGCGTACTCTAGACAGGGCCCCAACAGACTGGGTGATTTCTAATGTCCTATAAGAAATTATTATTTTTTTTTTGAGAGAGAGAGAGAGGTTTTCTGCTCTACTTACTTATTAATTGTTTCTTATATGTGCCTGGACCTGGGATAGAACTCACAAGAGCATATTAGAATAACACTCAAACCAAATGAGATTCTAATGTCCCTTTCAACTCTGGCATCCTGAGATTTTAAGGTTCTTTGGAGAGTCTAGATTACCTGAAGGTGTCAAATTTTACAGTCCTAAAACCACCCGGTTAGTGCTTTATCTAGCTTGGCTAGATGATGATGAGGTGCGAGAGAACCGAGCCCACTGCGTGTAGTTGGGTAGGTTATGCACTGAAAAAGCACACTCGGCCTTTGCTGCATTTGCTCAGTTGGGGATCCCACTGTATTAGGTGCTGCATGGTCTAGCCTGGCCTGGTGATAGCAAGACCTTTAAACCTAAGGGCAGCAAAGCACAAACCTTGTGGTTCACAGCAAAGTGTGATCCCATCACCAGAAAGCCATTCTTCTGGGCCCAGAGGAGGCTTTCCACAGGTGCGGCGATCACAAACCTGTAAGTATCACTTAGTTTCGGGGAGGAAGTTAGGGTTCAGGGGAACTTATGGAAGCCCAAAGACTTGCAAGGTAGAGGGACATGTTTGAGTGGATGGCTGTGACTGGGAACATTACGTACTAAAGAGTACACATGAAGCTGTTTCTAGAGGACCTGGTTCCTCGCTGGAGCCCCGAGCAGATGCTGTGCAGAGCAGTGGTTCTCAGACCTGCTGATGCAACCAGACTCCTGAACTGGCCCTGAATCCTGTGGGGTGAGGCTTGGAAATCTGTCATTTCAATCACCTCCCCAGGAAACCTGGTGCAGCCAGCACAGCACCAGACGGCAATACAGTGTTTGAAGAACTCTGGTGTAGAGCCATCACCCGGGCGCTGGGTAAGGACTCAGCTGTGGAGAAGACTGGCATACAATTTACAGTCATGACCAGGGATCGACTCCACCAGAGCAAGTGCAAGGACACTGTTTGGGGATGTCCTGGGGGCCAGGTGAATGTGGTCCCAGACAGAAAATCTGGGGCCACCCACAGGGCAATGATAGGTCAAAGAGATGAACCTGGTAATTTGAAGACATTTCATCAGGGGAGCTGAGTTCTCAGAAGTACTTGAGGAATGCACAAACACACACACAAAACACACATTGTCCTCCAGGGGCTATACCTTGTCCCTTATCACTTCTCACCTTGAGCCAACAGAAACTAGGCAGACACCAGACACCAGACACCATGCTGATCTACATCCCACCGCTGGGTATCCATCTCTCTCTGCTCTCCATGGGCCTGCAGTAATTTTTTTTTTACTTGTTACTTATTAGACACTTGGCCATCTGGTAGCCTCAGGGGAATCTGGGGCCAACTCAAGAATAAACCCTGGTGATTGACCTTGAAAGCTATTTATTTTCTCCTCACCCAGTCAGAGTTCTCCATGCAAATGCACTGTGACATCTTCATCAACTACCCTCAAAATTAGAAAGGGAGAAGCAGGAAAAAATGAATTCTCAGTAGTATAACTAAAATCCTGCCAGAAAATTGTAAGATAAAGCTTCTTATAAGAAAAGGCAAAAATCAGCAGAGACTGGTTTGGCTCAGTGGATAGAGCGTCAGCCTGCGGACTGAAAGGTCCCAGGTTCGATTCCAGTTGGGGGCATGTACCTTGCTTGCGGGCACAACTCCAATAGGGGGTATGCAGGAGGCGGCTGATCAATGTCTCTCTCTCATCGATGTTTCTGACTTTCTATTCCTCTCCCTTCCTCTCTGTAAAAAAATCAATAAAAAAATATATTTAAAAAAAGAAAAGGCAAAAATCAAATGCACTCATCTAAAGAACAGAGAAAGGCTGATGTCCATTATAGGGTGATCAAATACCTAATCCATATAAAGCCGTGATCTGTTGTACGCCTACTATATAAGTATTAGTTTTTGGTAAATATGTTGATTTTTATAATGGCAAAACACACACACACACACACACATACACACCTAAAACAAAACAAAATCAACTAAGGTAAAGATAATTTCAGCCTATAGTAAAAAAATTCACTTTGCATAACACTGCTTTCATTATGTTCCCCGGGATATCTATTAGGGACATATTTTGGAAGGATTTATTTTAGGCAAGTGTTTAACTTTAAAAAATATTTAAGTTGGGATGAAATTAAAAACCCAACTCAATATATAATCATTTTTTAAAAAATCAATAATTCAAAAATCAATGCATTTACAATTTAAACCCCGATATTTCTCTCTCACACATCGAGGCACAGAAGGGCCAGAGGTGGCAGGGCTGAGAGGACACTGTCCTCGGACTCTTCTAAACTGAACCGTAACAGGAGTTAATGTTACAGGAGCCATGCAACTCAAAGGGCTAAGAGGGAGGAAGTGGATCCATCATCAGCATAACAATAGGCACGAGGACTATTTGCTGTGCACCTTGGTGACAGATGATTTGGCATACTATCTCATTAACCCTCAAGACCCCTTACAAGGAAGGAACATCATCACCCTAATTCTACAGCTGAGAAGATTAAAACTTAAACAGGTTAAACAATACAACAGAAAGTGACAAGTCAAATGTGACTCCAAAGCCAATGTCTCTAATTTGGAGGGTGGCAGTGACAGGTTGCTGAATCCACATTACACAGCAGTTCGTGGAGCTCCTGATCACTGCGGGCCAAGACAAGACTACTTCACTCCCAGAGTGTGTAGGCATTGGGACTTTTTGGAGGTGGTGGTAGCTAAAGTTTGCAGCGGCTGGCATCCTTGCACTGATCAAAACTATGTAAAAATAAACACCTATGGTCACACCCATCTTTATCTAGACTTACTATCCACAGAAACCTCAGGCAGGCAAGCAGGCAGGCAGGGGGAGAATAACCCAGAAAACCATGTTGGTATCTTGAGCACAGTCTGGTTTCACTGACCTTTAATTCATCTCTTCAGGGCACTTCAACAATAACTTTTTACAACTGGCTATTTCTCAGGGCACCAGCATAGATCTCAGAAAGATTAAGGTGCAGTGGGCTGGCAGGGTGCTTCCCATACCATTTCACTGTTGTTAACCTTCTTCTTTTATTTTATTTTTAAGAGTCTCTTTCAAAATAAATATATTTTTTATATTGATATCAGAGAGGAAGGGAGAGGGAGAGAGAGATAGAAACATCAATGATGAGAGAGATTCATTGATCAGCAGCCTCCTGCATGCCTTGTACTGGGGATCTAGCCTGCAACCCAGGCAATGTGCCCTGACCAGAATCTAACTGTGATCTCCTGGTTCCACTGAGAATCACTGAGCAATACAGGCTGGACTGTTGACCTTCTTTGAATGAAATCTTCAAGGCAGATGTCCTTGGATTAGACAACTCTGTTCTCCAGGGCCTTGTCTTCTCTTCCCTTTGGACAGGTGTTTCCACTATACCCACTTTCCCCTGAAAATCCTGGGAAAAAGCTGAGCCAGCATGTTTCAAGATTCTGACTCAGGTCATTTATAACCCATTTCATTTCCATAAAATTTAAATGAAAAATAGATTCAGGGCAAGTACACCAGAAAACAAATGGGAAGGCAAATGGGCCATGTGGCCTTATTGCCTGGTTAGTCAAAGGTTGATTGAGCATGACTCACAGCCACCAATGATCTGAACAAGGGTCTTGTGGGTTGGGAACCTACTGGTGGGCAAACTCTGGTCCTCTTGCTTGGTATTCAGCCAACATCTTAAACCCTGGGAGGGGTTCTGTCAGGTTCATAATCAATCTGGCCTTGCAGGTGAGTTTTTAATGGCAGCCCTAGTCATTAATAAACATAGGACAACTTGTGCATGGAGATTACTGAATCCACTCTATTTTTTTGGTTTAGCATCACTGCCATCCACTGCTGGCCTCATACATAGGCATACGTGGTCCTTCATGTGAAATCTTCCCAGAACATGTTCTTGTCTTAGTGCATTGGTCTGTCAGTCAGTTCCCTGCCTCATGGGAGGAACCTGTGGCAGCTGAAAGCTCAGGAAGGAGAGGTTGGAAGAACCATTTCTGAGAGAAGAGCACCAAGAGGCGTGGCTGGGAACACAGAGACAACAAGTGTTTCCACTTGACCGAGGGCCTCCTCTGCACCCATCAAAAATGGTTTGGGGCGTGGATGGAACTTACCCACCCAAATGTCCAAGGATTTATAAGTGAGGTCACTTGAGGGTTATTCTTTTATTAACTGAGGATTAATTTACAGAGATCTTAAGTGTACACACTGATGAGTTTTGACAAATGTATATACTAGTGTTCCTACCACTCCAACTTGAACTGTCTTTTATGTACTGGCTCCAAGACTTCCATACAGAGCTCACACATCAGGAAACCCACTTGAGAAGACATGGAACCTTCTCTGCAGGCCTGGAACTCAAGGCCATCCACAGTGTTCGGAACAAAGGTGGTGCCTACAAGTCAGAATGAAGGGAATGGGACTAGAGCAGTGAAGCAGAATGGAGTGGTGAACTGAGTCACCAGCTAACTAATTGCATCCTAAAAGGCTGCGGTATTGCCCTAGCCACTTGGCTCAGTACATAGAGTGTTGGCCTGCAGACTGAAGATTCCTGGGTTCGATTCTGGTCAGGGGCACATGCCCAGATTGCAGGCTCGATCCCCAAAATGGGGCGTGCAGGTGGCAGTGGATCAATGATTCTCTCTCATCATTGATGTTTCTATCTCTTCTCCTTCTCTCCTTCTCTCTGAAATTATGTGTGTGTGTGTGTGTGTGTGTGTGTGTGTGTGTGTGTGTGTGTCTGTGTGTTTTGAAGGCTTGTGGTATCAATGAATCTGGGTAAGAATCTGCATGGAATGGCCCTGTGGGAATGTCACAGTGGTTGAGCACTAGAACTGACTCATGACACCCACATTCTCTCCACACCTGACTCACCCATCACCCCACTCTCTGTTTTTTTGTTTTGTTTTATTTCGTTTTTTTTTGTCGTTGTTATATATCCTCACCTGAGGATATTTTTTCATTGTATTTTAGGGAGAGTGGAAGGAAGAGGGAGAGACAAAAGAGAGACAAACATTGATGTGAGAGATATATGGATTGGTTGCCTCCAGCACGCACCCTGATAGGGGCTGGGGATTGAGCCTGCAACCAAGGTACACGCCCTTGATAGGAGAAATCGAATTTGGGATTCTTCAGTCCACGGGCCAACGCTCCATCCACTGAGGCAAACCTGCTAGGGCTCCCCACTCTCTATTTTTGAGAAAACTATATCACAACTTAGTGCCTCAGCCTCCAAACTGTAAAACCATGAGTGGACGAACACTTTTCTGTGGGGTTATTTTTGTGTGTTTTTGTTTTGTTTTGGTTTTTCTTCCTGGCTCCAGCAGCTTAATCCTCTGCTGGGGATCTGGACAGGGCAGTTTCACTGCATGATTACTCCAAATTCCCCCTTGTTTACTTGACACAGACACAGCCTCCCTTGCAGCTGTCTGAGGCGTCCTGCAAACTGGGACTCTTGACAAAGAGGACACAAGAAAGCAGCAGGGAGGCTCGGTTTACGCCAAGATAGTGCAACTCAGCACATTTGTATATCCTGGTGTGTGAGGAGAACCCTGTATTCCTCCGTCCTCCTCGGAGGCATTTGGGATAGTGGAACCAGAAAACATTCGAGAATGAAATAAAAGAGATCTGAAAAGAAGACATTCTCATCTCTGTAATTCTGAAGACTTTGACTATAAGGAAAACTAGTTCTCATCTTGTATGTCTAAATTCTAACTAGCCTGCAAGGCCCAGTTCAAATGTCCCCTCCTCCTGGGACGCCCTCCTAAGCCCTGGTAGAAGGGTTCATGGAGAACTCCTGTGGCCCTTTCCCTGCACCCCTCTTTGCACACATGTCCCCTGTGCTAGAATGATGTATATGTACCTCCTGTATCGTGGCTGGAGCTGGTTATGGTCCTTTTCATCTTTCATGGGCTAGTTTAGTGCTTTGTACATGGTAAGTAAAAAATCCTTTTTAAAATTGGAGAAACAGTGAATGAGTGTTAGGTTTATGGTAAACTGAATTATGTCCAAAGGAATTTACCTCCTACAAAGGAATGTATCTCCTACAATATTCAAAAGTAGGAAATTACCTAAAATGAGCTCTTAAATCCTCCTGAATCTTCACTGATGTGTACTGGCCCACAAGATACAATTGTTCTCTTGGGCAAAGATGAGTTGTCAATTTAGAAAATACTACAGAAGTTGAAATATTATCTGGAATAAGTAATAATTAAAATAGTCGCATGCATTTGCATAGCATTTTGAACTATTGTATTAAGAAAGAAAACTCAGGGGCAGCTAACTCCTGGGGGGTGAGGGTGGGGGTGAGAGGACGGGAGGGCAGGGAAGCCAGGCCGCTGTTACTTCACTCCTGACAGCATCCTCTGCGTATTGGGCAGTGCTTGCCTGTGAGCATGTGTGGGTTTACTTTATTTAAAAAATATATATTTTATTAACTTTAGAGAGGAAGGAAGAGGTAGAGTAAGATAGATGAGAATTACAGATCAACTGCCTTCTGCACACCCCCAACTAGGGATCAAGCCCAAATCCCGGGCATGTGCCCTGACTGGGAATTGAACCATGACCTCCTGGTTCATAGGCTGACACTCAACCACTGAGCAACACCAGCCAACTGGTGTGAGTTTATTTATTTATTTTTTTTATCCTCACCCAAGCATATTTTTCCATTGATTTTTAGAAAGAGTGAAAGAGAGAAGGAAAGATAGAGAGAAATATCTATGTGAGAGAAACACATCAATTGGTTGCTTCCTGCATGAGCCCGGACCAGGGCCCAGGCCAGAAAGAAGCCTGCAACCAAGGTATATGCCCTTGATTAGAATCGAACCCAGGACCGACACTCTATCCACTGAGCCAAACTGGCTAGAGCTGGGTTTATTTTTTAAATCACATTTAATTGAAATAAAGTTTATAAACAGTTTTGGCACAGATACACTCCTTTAATTATGTGTGTATTGTAATACATACGATGCATCATAATGCATTTTGTTGTTGAAAGAAAATGAAATCTCAACGAGGTTAAATGACTTGCCCAAGAGTTAATTACAGAATCAATAAACAGTGTGCTTCTGGGACAAAACACAGGGAAGAGGGAAACTGGTATTCCATTCACGTCCTAATCCTTCCTGTGAGGTCGTAAGGACCTCATCATGAGACCAATATAATTTACTGACTGCACACACCCTGTGCCCGGGCCTGCTACTCCCTTTCCGGCAGCTCCACGAAGCATTCACCTCAGGATAGCTGCCCCTTCCTTCAGAAGGGACACATACATACAATATTCAAGGGACCTGCTCACTGATGCCACCTAAATGGGTTCTAGAACAGAAATGTTATCCATATTGTCATCTTTTGCTCACCTGTAGTGTGGAAGTCATCAACCAAATGATGTTACTATCCTGGTCCACATGTAAATTTTTCCAGGCATCTCAGGCCGCACCCAGATAAGCACTGCCTTGTGCCAAAAATGTTTAATTGGTGCCTTTGGAACTTAACTAGCACAATGATTCGTATTGTCAACAGAATCAGTATCTGCCTCAGATGGACACAGGAAGTAAAGAAATATTTGTTTTTAATGTTGGGTTCCTACATATCTCTTTCTAAGCAAGAGTGCTCACACCCCTGGACCATGCCAGGTGTCATGCCTCAAGTAGAAGCAATGAATTCAGAACAGGTATTAGGTTTGGCTTCCAGGAGTTTGCTTCGATCGCTCTTTGGAGAGATGGAGCCCCTCAGAAAGAACGTGCAGCTAATTGCAGCAGCTTCCTGCCTGGGTCCCCTGTTTCAATCCGTGTGAAAGAGCTGAAGCTCCCTAGCAACGAAGGTCTTTTATCCCAGGCAACAACCTCCCCATACTCAGTGGATTTATCACCTCTGCATCCAGGCTGTCCTGTCATCATAAAACCCCAGGGCTCAAGTGCACCTGAAAGGTTATCTGGGTCAGTAACTTTCCACCATGGATTCTCTAGGCTCCTCAGGGTATGCTCCAATAGCCACTATTCACTTCGGAATAAATGACTTGAGCTCAGCGGGTCCCTGGTCCCTTGACAGATGGAACTTCACTGGCTGAATCTTCCTTCCCCCTCCTTTGTAAGTTTAATTATCCATCCTTCAAGGCCCACCTGAAATCCTGCTCCTATCCCAAATTCCTCCCACTGATCCACTCCCTCCTGGCCCTTCTTCCTCTGCTTCTTCCATTCCTTGGACCTACTCGGAATGACTAAGCCAGAGATCTTCAAATATTTTTGACTGAAAAGACCAGTAAAAACTTTTTGATGTACATTGTAAATACTTTACAAAGTCCAGCACATTGTAAATACCTCTCAGTGCCTCGATTGACACAGGTCTGTATTACCTCTCAATGCAAATACGAAGTGTCTGAAGGTTGGAGACCATGTCTTCTCCTCTCACCTGCCCTCAGGTCACCTGGTCTACCAATGACTGCACTGATGGTGTCCACCCAATACATGCCACGTGCTGACTTCCTGTGGCTCAGGTCTGATCCCAGCCATGCTCCCGATATGGGGATCATGTGGGGGAGTTTTGGGTTACCACACAGGTTATCTGTTTAGTTGGGAATAGGTGTCTATTTTCGGTCATTGTAGTTTATTAGGCAAAAGGTAGAGGTATGATTGAGAGTGTGTGTGTCTGTGAGTGTGAGAATGAGAGTGTTTGTGTGAGAGTGGGAGTGAAGGTGGGTGTAGTTGTATGGAGTGATGCATGTGTCAGCACAACATGTGAGTGTGTGAGCATGTGTGAGTGTACAAAGGCATGAGTGTGCATGCACAAGTGTCAGACATGCCCCAGACACAGTGATCACCTTTGCTCTTGCTTGACAGACACGTTGTCTGCTTCTTCCACTCCTTGGACCTACTCGGAATGACTAAGCCAGAGGTCTTCAAATATTTTTGACTGAAAAGACCAGTAAAAGATTTTTGATGTGTAGGTTTATGTTTTTTATAAGTTATAAATTCTTACTATTAGCCATCCATATACTAAATATTAAAATGAAATCCTTTTCTTATTTCCTAGGTAAGAAAATAAATACAAGTGGAAGGTCTATCACTTCTTTCCCACATCCCAGTAGCTGTACGCAGACTAACTATGGAGGCCACTCTCTGGAGCACCCCCTCCTAGACACACACATGCACCCTGCTTGCACATGAGGATAACCCCAAATTTGCATCGCTGATGCCAATTTCTAGGAGCCAATAAGTGAGGGACAAAAGGAAGAAGCTAGGAAGACACAGACATGAGTTCTAAAACATGAAATCAAGCAAAAGCAAGGAGACTCTCTGAGACTATGTGGAGGGGGGTTATGCTTATCTCCCCTGAATGCACCTGCTGGCAGCTCACGGCCAGCCCAGAAATGATAGCAGAAATGATAGCAGGTTCCCACAGCAATTGACAAGCGTGCCTTCAAAGTGCATTAGCCAACAGCTGCTGGAATCACTTAAGGATAACATTTTTAATTCATTGCATTTTTTGTTAATGACATGGGAGTGAGAGTGTCTCTCTGGAAGCCTTAGTAATGTAGTGAAAGAGTGCCCAGATTCTGCTCCGCAGAGGAGTGCGGTGTAAAATATGGCAGGGCAGCCAAAAGGTCAGCTGCAAGGCCTGCCCACCTGACATGAGCAGGGCTGAGTAGGGAATGAAATGGGGAACCCCAAGAAAGGTGCTGGTGCTGGTTTTATACTAGCCTGTCTCTGGTCTGTCACTATTGGGGTGCTAGCAAGATAAACTCTTAATATGTTTAATTAATTGGCTGGCCAGTGTTGCTCAGTGGTTGAGCATCAACCTATGAACCAGGAGGTCACTGTTCAATTCCTGGTCAGGGCACAAACCCAGGTTGTGGGTTCAATCCCCAGTGCAGGGCATGAAGGAGGCAGCCGATCAGTGATCCTCTCTCATTACTGATGTTCTTATCTTCTCTCCCTTCTCCTTTCCTCTCTGAAATAAATTGAAAAAAAAAACATATATATATATATATAAATAAAATGTTTAATTAATAACATTTCATACTTGTCTCAAATTTCTCTTTCCCCAAACATATCAATACCCATGATTTCACTGGAGACTCGCCGTGACTGTAGGGATGAGG
Source organism: Lasiurus cinereus (assembly GCA_011751065.1). NCBI lineage: Eukaryota > Metazoa > Chordata > Mammalia > Chiroptera > Vespertilionidae > Lasiurus > Lasiurus cinereus. Next base: position 46,519,644 of record JAAGEH010000041.1, read on the forward strand.
CTCAGAAGAGAACAATGCATAGAAAGAGGTCTGTGCTTGTGTTTTTACATTTTCCAGGACGGGTAATAACTCAGAGAGTGACAGTCCGGCACCTCCTCCGCCCTGGCAGGGCTCTCTGAGCTGGATTTCGCTGGGATGGGGGGGGGGTTGGATGAGGCTGGAGACAGTGGGGAATCAGCCTCCTGCGCTGGATTCCTGAGTGCTGACTCAGCCGCAGAACTGCAAGAGGGCAGAGAGCTAAAGGTGCCAGAGGGAGTTAGAACCAGGTGCCCACCACGCCTGACTGGGTGAGAACACGGGCCGCTGCCCTCAGAGGTTTAGAGCTGGAATACATCACAATTAGAGCCAATGTTTCTGAGATTCGTAAATGAGGGAGAAAGAAAATCAGCACAATTTTGCAAGTGGGCGCTTTCTCAAGTTTAAGCAAATTTGTATGTCTGAACTTTTTGTTCTGAAAGTTGCTGAATAAGGCCTGATACTAGTTACGGTCAATTAATCAGGAAAAGGCAACGTTTAGGCAAAAGAGAAGGGGTCCGTAAGTTAGGAAAGAAGGCAAATTGGAGGCCAGAAAAAGTCAGCTAACTGAATAAACAGCTGCCACAAGGGACTGGCGGGGGTGAGAAGGGCAGGTAATCAATGTTGAAGGGGCCTTAAAGGTCAATCAAGGAAGCAAGGTGGGAAGTGCCAGGACATTTACAGAGTAGGTAGGAGGGAGCAGATTCTGATTTGCCCAAGAGAGTCCTAGATTTTGCCTGTTTTCCCAAAATAATTATGAATAGTGCTACCTTCCCCTGTCCCTCGCGTCCTCTCTTCGAGGGTAAACTACATGCCACCCTAGTCTCAAAAGCCCACAAGAGGCACTGAGTTGCTAGACAGCACTGCCTTCAGCCGCACCAGGTACACTGGCTTCTACATTTGTGAAACCTCCCCAAGGGGCTTCTACATCTGTGAAACCTCCCCTCGGCCTGCCTTGAGGAGGACACGCTACTGTTCCCTCCTGAGCGGATAGTTAGGGGGAAGTTACAGCTCTTTGATTCTGGGCCCACACTGGCTCTTAGAATACAAGAGAAATGGGAGCAGGGCAGAGAGAAGAGGTGGTAGGGAAGAGGGACGACTGAGATTTGGGGACTGGGCCCTCTAAGTGACACTAACAGTGAGGTAGGCAGAGCTCGCCCTCACTGGAGAGAAGCTAGTGAGTAGGGTGAGAGGACTAGTACCTGTCCTCTGGAGACCTGTGTTCTTTTCCCAGACCTTGAGGCCAGCTGCAGAACCTCAGTTTTCTCGTCTCTAAAATAAAGGATAATATCGTCTGCCTTCCAGAGTTAGTGTGACCTAGAATGCAATCATTATAAACTATCAGGCACATAGCAGGCACTTAATAATAGTCACTTATTGGAGTGATGATGGATACTTCAGCGGAATTTTCTTAAATCCAAGCCACCTAAAATATGGGGCTCACCAGGTTTTTAGCCCCCACCCCATAACACGGTGGCTTAGATCACCCTCAGGCAGAGAGACACAAGAGGTCACAAGGGCATTCTGTGGGGGACTTCCAGGGTGGTCCAAGGGATATGGCTATGGCTGCAGCACCAACGCATCTGCTGTAACCCCCTGATCAGGTATTCTTATTTAAGTACAGTTATAAAACTGCACACAAGAAAAACATTTTAAAGGAGTAGATAAAAAAAATATAAATGGAAATCAAATTTTTTCTTCCCAAAGGGGATTATCCTGTTCATCCCTTAGGGAGCACTTCTCCTCTTTCATATCACTGCCTAAAGGGCCTATCACAGAGGTCCGAGCATCTGTGGAGTTCAAAATATAAGCACTGGCAGCCTCGCATCCACACCAGGCCCTGGTCTCCACGCTGGAGATTCAATGCACAGCCCTAGCTGGTGTTTGGCAAACGCCTGAGAGTGTGAGCAGAACAGGCAGAGGAACAGTGTTTAAACGGAAACACCCACCTTTAAGAGACTGTGTGTTGGAGGAAGTCTCCCAAAACTGGGAGCGGGGAATATCTAATTACACCCACAGAAAATCCGAGGGCCCCCCAAAAAAACCATACCTCACACACAATTGAAGTTGAATGAGGCCTTAGGATGCTTCATGGTTAAGAAATAATAATAAAAATTAAATTTTAAAAAAGAAATAATAGCAATAAGCAATCAAAAATCATGCAAAATAATCTGCTTTTCAATGGGTGAGTGCCAGGGCTGCACCTTGCTAGCTGCCTTCTCTAAGCCTGGTGTAAGAAAAACCTTGCTGATTTTTCTAAACGCACCCACCAGGGCCACACGGGGGCGCTCGAGTCAACGCCTTGGAGCTGGGCTTCCTGGCCTTTGCTCAGTAAAGGAAGAAAAAGCACTGGAGGAGGACCACCAGCTGACCCACCCACCCTGAGCAGAGGGGCACTACTGGATGATTCCTGGCTTGGGCCGCTGCCACCAAGGCAGTGACTCAGGCTGATCTGCCTCGGGTGTTTCAAAACTATGTGGGTGCCGGCCCAAAAGGTTCCCCCCATCACTTTCTAAGTACTTTCCCAGCACCATGGCCTGGGGCACTGGTTGCTGTTCTTACACCAGGGAAGGGGAAACAGGGAGGAGTGGAGGCCAAAGGAATGAATGAACACAATTTACAAAGAAAATAACCTCCTAACCCACCACCTGGGAGCAACTGAATACCCCCACAGGAGGCCCTCGGAGGATGGCAGGCCGGGGTGGGGTAACAGTGTGCCCACCATCCTGCCCCTGGCAGGAAAGGCATGCTCAGTCTGGTGCCTCTCAGCTTCAGTCAAGAATCCAGCCTGAGATGCAGGGCACAGGCTGGCTCCCACACAGAGCAGCGCTCAGCTTCTGGAACAGCCGGTCTCCCACACCCACGGGCTGCATGCACCTGCACCACCACGAATACACATGTCCACACCCCGGGGATGAACATGGCCCAAACACCCTACAGCACTAGGCACGCAGGCAAGGTGCAGGCAAACTGAGTGCCGGATCCAGGGCCCAGGTGGGGCCCCCTTAAAGATCAGGATGGATCCCAATAGCACTGATCTGGCAGCGACATTAGGAGAAGGCGATTTAAGTCGCCGAACTCTATCACAGGAGAATAATTCAGAAGGCTGTGATCTTTCTTGAGGGGAGAGGGGGAATTTTAGAAATGAAAAACAATTTTATTTTAAATATGGAGCAGGATGCAAATTTTGAATTATTAATATTGTTCTTTTAAAAAATAACACAAAACAGTACTTCAAAGAAGTTTCTAGCTGGAGTCCAGTTGGAAGAGAGTGTGTGTATGTGTGTGTGTGGGGGGGGAGGTTAATTTCCCTCTGCCCTTTTATTTGTGATGAATACACAGTGCTTACTTAGTAAAATGTCTATTCAAACAGAGAATCATACAAAAAATTAGATAGATATACTTTAAACATTTTAACATCATACATTCCAACTTCAAACGTTTATCTGAAGACAAACATGAATACCCCCTGGCCGGTAACACAAGGCCAAGGTCTTGTCTTTGTGCACTCTCTCTCATAAGTAATAGATTAGCTCTGGTCTCTAATTTACATTTCTCTACAGTGGAGCAAACAGATATTTATGAAACAATCTCAATTCAGCATCTTTTGAAAGCTTTATGATCTAACCCTCCTCCACGATTTTGTTTTTTTCTCTCATATGGAATTCAACAGCAATTTTATTAGCAATGCATCTTCATGGACTCTTCCCAACACATTTGACTTCATTTTTTTAGAACATTTTTTCATGCTCCTGATACTGGATCAAAATTATGTAAATACAAATAAGAACAGTAAACACACGTGACTTTTGATAAATACTAGTACACAGCCACAGCGTTGGGGACAGAAGTGCACAGTGTTCCAGGGAAGCGGGTGGCTGCCCTGTAACTGCGAGCTTTCTTTCTTCTTCGTTTTTTTTTAAATATGTTATTAATTTTTTTACAGCAAGGAAGGGAGAGGGATAGAGTCAGAAGTCTGGATGAGAGAGAAACATCCATCAGCTGCCTCCTGTACACTTCCTACTGTGGATGTGCCTGCAACCAAGGTACATGCCCTTGACCGGAATCGAATCTGGGACCCTTGAGTCCGCAGGCTGATGCTCTATCCACTGAGCCAAACCGGTTAGGGCATGTAACTGCCAGCTTTCAAGTGCACCTTGGGTGTCAGGCAGAGGGAAGAGGAGACAGAGTTCATGTAGTAAGTCTGTAAAGCAGAGTCAGGTTGGAAAATATCCCCTAAACCTTGGTGGGAATGTCTGGAAAGTCAGACTCGACATTTATTACGTGGCCAAATTTATTACATTTATCTTACATGCAACTCTTCAGAAAAACAAATGTGAAGCTCCAGCAAGGAACACCTGCACCCACATCACCTGACCCGTTATAACTGGGTCTGCAATGCAAGCACCCAGCTGACCTGGGATTTAAAAAATGACTCCCAATTGAATGGGCATGCCATTAGGGGACAGGTAACATGATCAAGCTTTTGGAAGAAAAGGCTGCTGAATATCCTCATGGCCTTCAGGTGGTCAGCATTCCTTTCATTAGAACACATAAAATGCCAACTCTAAACGATAGGAATAAATGTGACTACACTCATTAAGAACTTCTGTTTGTACCCAAATGTGTTCTTAAGGAGTGAAAGGCAAGCCACAGATTTAGAAGGTACTTACAATTCATATATTCAACAAAGACTCATATCTGGAATATCAAAATATGTCCTAAAATCAACAAGAAAAAAGGCAGACAATCCAATAGAAAATTAGGCACAAGACCTGAGCAGACACTTCTAAAAAAAGACATCCAAATAGTCAATGGTCATACAAAAGGTGGTCAAGGAAAATGCAAAGTTATCAGACAAATGCAAATTGAAAGTGAAGGATGCATGGAGGGATTGTGGTCTATACCTACAATAGAGTATTATTCAGCCTTGAAAAGGAGAGACATTTCAATGCCTGCTACAACATGGGGAGACTTGAATAGGTTATCATAAGTGAAATAAGCCAGTCACAAAAGACCAAATACTGTACCAGTCTTCTTATATGAGGTATTTGGAGTAGTCAAATTCATAGAGACAGAAAGCAGAATGATGGCTGCCAGGGTTGAGGGCAGAGATTGGAAATGGGGCATTTGTGTTTAATGGATACAGAGCTGCATTTTGGGGAAATAAAAAATATTCTGGAGATAGATGGAGGTGATGATTGCACAGCAGTGTGAATGTACTTAATGCCAATTAAAATGATATATTTTAATGCTATGTGTATTTTACCACCGTAGGAAAAATATCACACTGAAACACACCCACCAGAACAGCTGAGAGTGGGAAAGAGATGAACAAACGACACCGACTTTTGGCAGGTTGTGGAGCAAGTGGAACTCCGCCCCACTGGTGGTGGAAGTGGGTCAGTATGGCCATTCTGGAACGCTAGCCACTAAAGCTGAACAGCTGCAACATCATGATTCAGCACTCCTGCTCCTAGACAAGCATGCAACACCCATGCGTGCATTTTTTCACCAGAAGACGTGACTACAGTATTCACAGCAGCATTATTAGAACTAGCCCTTTTTCAGCAACAATCACACATCCATCGAGAGAAGGGATACATATAATCCCACAATGGGCTATTCTACAGCAATGAAACTGAACAATCCACACGCAGAGGCAAAAAGGGCCAATCTCATAAACATAATGTTGAATGAAAGAAACCAGATACAAAAGAGTACATAACACATGACTCCATTTATCTCATGTTCAAAACCAAGTGAAATTATTCTTTGCTCTTAGAAGTGACAAAACAATAGCATGGAGGGAGGGGGTGATCAGGTTATAGTTCTCCATTGGAATGTGGAGCACGTGGTGTATTCACTTTGTACACTTACAAACTCTGCATTATTCTGTGTTATGTGGCATTTGAATTTTTAAAAGTTGATACAAAAGAATAAGATCAGTCATGTGCAGCACTACATATAATGAGGTACTCAATTATGGAATATTTAAGACACAGGAGTATGAACAACTCAAGCTGTAATGGAACATTGGTGAAGCGACAGAATGGATGCAGGTTCATCTAGATTCTAGAATGTAATTCACCATCAGGGAGTTGTTGGGAGTGAGGGAAATTTAGGTCAAGGAGCTGATGGCACCAGAAGGTGTTGTTAGAGCATTTACTATTGCTGTCATTCATCTTGGCATCTAATCACATGGCGCCTTGCTTTGTTATTTAACTGTCTGATGAGTGTTTCCCTGAAAGCAGGGACCCTGTTGATACTCCTGTAGTATAAGTCAGAACTAGCGCAGGGCATGTCATAAGACTCAAATTACACACACACACACACACACACACACACACACACACACACACACCAATATAGCATAATAGTAGAATTATATGACAATGCTATAATACATTAAATGTGTTACCACCTAATGCAAGGACTTAGAAATATTAAAATATCTACCCAGGGGCAACTTTATAATAAACAAGGAACTTGGGTTTTGAAGCATGACAAAACTTGGGCCAGTCATATAATGTCCTGGCCTCTGCTGAGTAACCTCGAAATGAGGATATTAGTGACTTCACAGGATTTGTGTGTGGATGAAATAAATGATGAAATAATACTGAGGAAATGGGGGATCCGGGCGTAATAACGTGGCCAGCAGCACACAGCAGTGGCAGGTATCATAGTTGTCTTCTCCTAAACCCCGTGTATACTTCTGACCCCAACGAGAAGAGAAGGCAGGAAGCGGGATCTGGATACTTCTCCCTGTTTCATCTCCTCAAGTCTTTCTGAAGCCAGCTCATGCTTTTATGATCTATCACTAGGAATCTCTTTTATAGCCAAAGTTGTTGTTTGTGTTTTGTTTTGTTTTCATAAGCCAGATTCCTCTTCTTTATTAACTTCATAACTCAAGTCTTGGTTAACTTCCATAATTCATGAATAACTTGATACCCCAGTTAGGGCAGCAATTGGTTATAAAAAAATTATACATTTCTAAGTACAAATATGCACTCGATGCCATACTTAACTGTTCCAGGCCTCTTCCCCAGGTCTCCCTCCAACCAAATCCTCTTCCTTTCTCTAACTCAACATCTACTGTGAGCCTCGTCCTGCTGGAGGGGCCGGTGCTGGGAGCTCTCAGCCCTGCTGTGATTCTGAGAGGTGACACTGTGGGTGTCAGAAGGGGCATCCACAGACTGAGATTCAATTCAATTTCTGCCATGCTCTGCCTGTGAGATGCGAGGCCACTGACCTCGCCACTCTGAGCTTTGTTCTCTCATTTGAAAAGTGAAAGGCTGAATGCTCTGCTTTCTTTGTACTTAGATCAGTTCAGGTTCCCTCGATTGTAAGTAGTAGAGACTAAAACCAGCAGCTTCAGCACAGACAAGCACAATGGGCTTTCTCCTGGACTCTCAGGAGGGCCTGAACCCCAAGCCATGGGAAGAGCGAAGCAGAACTGCCCAGGACACCCCAGCAATGGCCAGTTGTGGAGCTGCCCTCTTGTCCCTGTGACTCAGGTCCCAGTAGCCACAGATTTTGAGTCAGACAAGGACATACAAACAACAGGTGCATTAAGTGGCTTCTAGCTGGACTAAATCATGTGAGAGTGATGGTGATATATATATATTCCAAACCATGAGGCAACCATTAGTTATGGAATAGTGTTTGCTCATTTTTAAACTGATCAGATCAGGGAGTCCTGGCTGGTGTAGCTCAGTTAGTTGAGCATCATCCCATGCTCTGAAAGGTTGCCGGTTTGATTCCCAGTTAGGAGACATACCCAAGTTGCAGGTTTGATCCCTGGTTGGGATGCTTATAGGAGGCAATTGGTCGATGTTTCTCTCTCATATTGATGTTTTTCTCTTTCTTCTTCTCCCTTCCTCTCTCTCTAAGATCAATTATAACATATTTTAGCAAAAATAATAAACTGATCAGTAGTACCAGATCATCTCCAAATCTCTCATAAACCATGTGCTTTCCAAATGCTGAAGCTAGCCTAACTCTATTTCTAATTCCCTCCATTACATCTTGTTCAGCTATATTTAGAAACCCCATGTCCTCATTGTGGGGTGTCACAGGAACAGTAATCAGGTGACTGATAAGCCGGATGGATGTGCCGAAGGACACCAGCATCAGCCCTGAATAATGAGCAGGTTCATTTCTCACACTGTATTTTTCAGAAACCATAACATGCTCCCTTTGGTTTGTTTATTCAGAGTCGCTGAGTGACTCATTTTTTTTTTCAACAATATGCTGCTCACCATAGACCAGGCATTATGCTGGGCATTGGGTTATACCCAGGCCCTGCCCTCGGGGTGCTCATGCACTGTAGGAAATGCAGACCCTCCCTCAACACTAATAACACACAGTATGGCATGATAAGGGAGCATGTTGTAGGCAGCGGGGAAGAAGCCAGGAGAAAAGCGAAGAAAGAAGCAAGAAGAGAGTACATAATGGATGGAGGAAGGTCCTGGGGTTAGGGTGGGCCGGTGGAGATGGAGCCGGAAGAAGACAGTATTCCCTTCAGTTTTTAGAAAAATCCCTAACGTTAAGTAATTTTGAACCCTTTGATAACTGGAGTCTTCCAAGTGTTTGAGTTTGGGAAGAGTCAGAAGTGGGAGCTTTCTTTACCATCCTGACATCTGGCCAGTCCCCTAGCTGCTATCTCCTTCTGTCTTAAGGGGCAGCAGCTGTCTGCATCTTTTCTTTGATTCTCCCTTAGTCTTGGTTTCTGCTGCCCAAACTCAGTCCCACGGGAGGATGAGTGGGAACTGAACGTAGTTAAACAGCTACAAAATGGCGAGTGTGCACACGAGTAAAATTATTTATACATGGGCACCTTCCGCTGGAGAAATCGCTTTCCTGTCACTCTTTTATGCCTCAGACGAAGGCTTAAGCACAACTCATTTTTCGCTTTTCCATTCCAATTAGCTGCATATTTTTAGCACGTGTTATATAAGTCTCATCTGCCCAAATTTGTTGGCTTGGGGCCTTTCCTTCCTTTCATTTCAGTGGTAGATGGACCCACGTGGTGGGATGACAAGTCTGTAAATAGCCTGCTGGAGGAGGGGAGGAGGGGAAGGGAGCTCTGGAGATGAAGTGGGGGTTTGTATTTGGTATGCCAGAGCTAAATCCATCCCTTCTAAAAGGGGAAAGCAGAAAGAACGCACCATTCCAAACGGAACTGCACCGCGTTAGGAAAGGGCTGCTCCACCTACAACAAGCATGGGAAGGCAAGAAACACAACTCAGGCAAGCGGGGCTGAGCGCCCACAGAGAGACTCCCAGACACCACTGAGGGGAACGCGGAGGTGGCCAGCCTCAGGTACAAACGCTCCAGGGGCTCCACAGCTGCAGACCTGTTTACCGCTGGTTTGTGCATCCACTCTCCGGGTTGCAGGCTGTTCTAGGATCGTCATTACTGTCAATGGGAGGCAGTAAAAAGCAGGAGATGGGAAAGAGAAAACCTCGCCCTCGCCCCATCCCTGTCATCAACTCCTGTTGTTCTAGGGAAGACCCTTCGCTTCTCTCAGGATCAGCATCCCTATGTTAAAAACATCATCACTTCCATACACAGGGTTGCTCAAGGACTAAAATGGAACTATGAATGTGTCCAGAAAAGTAGACAGTTGCATTCAAATGTAAAGCATTATTGTTATGAATCTGAACCATAATTGATGATTACACCCCCCAAGTAAAATCTATAGAAGGCACTGCAAGCCACCTCCTCTCTGAGGTCACAGCATGAAACAAGTTGCTCTAGAACCATACTAAAGAGGCTTGGAGAGAGGTGAGAAGGAGCCCTAGAAGTCAAGGAGTTTAGTTCTATCTTAGAGGGGTACTACCTTAGATCCCCAAAGAAAGACACCCTTCCCCAGGTCCCAGGATCATCAAACGCAAGTCTACAAACATGGGGACCCTTCAGTCCATCCATCCTCTTTCTCCTCCTCCATGCAACAGGCAACAGTTACCACAGAAGACACACAGAACGAAGGCCTGGATGTTTCAAAGATCACCCAAAGTCGCTATGGAAAAGTCCTCTTTGAGCTAAAGGAAAGTAGTGTTTGTCCTCAGCATTTATCAGAAGTTAGCTGTTTACCAATTTAATGGGAAGATTAATATTCAAACCCACTGCAGGAGAGAGTACCAGCCTCTGGGAGATAAATATGACCTCCTCCTGATTTGACGTCTAGAACTGAAACCCCTTCTCCATCACCCCTCAGGCTGAGCTGCAGAACTATGTAACACACTCCAAGTGGCGTATCTTGGGACCAGCAGTTACCAACTGGTACTTAACACACCTGGGTCATGGTTAGGCACTCTAGGAGTGCTGTAGAAAGTATAGCCTTTGGGTCAGATAAACCTGGATTCATGTGGCTTCATTAGGTGACCTTGAGGGAGGTATTTATTCTGTTTTCATAAATCATTTGTATCCAGAATACATAAAGAACTAAAAAATATATATTTATTTCCAGAAACCCTTTCTGGTGCCTCTAGCCCACAGAAGTGCCTCTCTGAACATTTCTAGCCATGACTATCCCTACCACTCACTTATACTCACTGACAAGAGACACAGTGGCATAATTAAAAAAAAAAAAGCACTGGCTTACAAATCCTCTCCATCTCAGAATCTCAAGTGCAGATAACAATAGGTGTCATGTCTGCCTCATGGTTTTGCTTAAGGCTCAGATATGATTACCTGTATAAGAGCCATATAATCTGCCAATAATCTATAAGGTCAAGTTTTCCTCTTCTTCCCCGTCATCAACACCATAACTACCTTCATAATCATCACCAGCATTACTACCACCACCCATCATGATTCCATTCACTACCACCTCCATCATTCTGTCATCATAACTGCCGTTATCACCTCATCACCACCACTACCATCACTTCCTCCATAATCACCACCACTGCTATCATTAACCACCAACATCACAATCATCACCACTGTCACCACGATGGCTGTCACCAACATCATCTCAGAGGCAACTGCCACAGCCTCCATTACCATCACCATCATCATAACACACACGGGATCCTTAGGATATGGGCACTCCCATCACTCATTGAATCCTCTAGCTCCTTCCTGCCTTGCTGTGTAATGGAAATCTGTGTCAGGCATTTCTTTGAAGAAAGTGGTTATGTATGGCAGCTACCCTGAAATAAGGGGCGATAACCCCTCTGCTCTCCACGTGCCCTTGGCCAGGGCCCTAGAGAAAAGAAAATTCAGAATTAGCCGGCCAAGTTTCCATGCATATTATTGCAAGCCCCAGCAAACCCAATCAGTTGCTGAGCAGCACGCTGAAAACTCATGCTTGCCAACCTTGTCATTTCTCAAAATTTCTGAGTTATTTTTATTGCACAAGTCTGTGATATTCAAGTCCTCGGTTTCCTGGTATGTAGGAAAAACTGGCACCATTTTCTTCCAGAAACTCCCAAACACAAATGGATGGTACTGAGTGAGGCTTCTAATATTCTGCCCCACTGAACTCTCCCAATCTGATTCCACCCACCTAAGTTAGTCTTGGAACAAACCCCGCCCTTGGGGAACCCCTGCATCAGGGCCAGGGATGGCAACCCCATCATCCTGTCTGCTGTGAAAAACCTTGCAGTCCTTGCCCCAGGCCCACCTGTTCCTGGAAGTCTGCTGAAGGTCTCCCACCCACAACGACTGACAGCAGATCTCTCATCAACACCACAGATCGTAGCTCTTAGAAGATAACCTCAGCCTAAGTGATCCTTGACCACCCATGAGCTCCTGAGCTGCTCCAGTCCGTGTTCTCCGGTGGGCTCACTGCTGAGCTGGGTGGACCAATACCCCTGATAACAGTGACAACAGGATGCTGGAGAAGAGAGGTGAAGTGAGTGTCAGGACAGTCTGCTAGCCCTTAGGGCCTGTAAGAAAGGAAAGGAGAAAACCTTCACCCTTCGGTAGAAGTCCAATGGCGCAAACTTGAGAAACTGGGCATCTCCAAAACTAGTCCTCAAGCTTGGGTTTCCCAAGCTGAGGCTCCAGGTATTTCTCTACTTTAAGACTTTAGCAAGCTTACCCTTGAGGCAGGGTTGGACACCTTTAAAACACCCTGCCCAGCATTATCTGCCATGCTCTTCTTCAGTGTTCCTCAGTTTCCGCTCACTGAGCCCCTCGGCCAGCTGCCGCGGGCCCTCAGGCTGCTGTCTTGTCCTCTGTATGCATTCCTGTCCACATCCCGCTGGCTCATGAGCTCCCAGCTGCCTGCACAGCCCAGGCCTGGCTTTGGTAACTGGCCCATGTCCTCCACTGTATCTGCCCTCCAGCCAACTTCCCAGTTCTGCATTCAGCCTGGCTTCTCTCATCAACCACTTTCTATGGAATTCTTTGACAATCATTACAGGTCAAAACACTCATTTCTCTCAGCACTGTGTCTCCAAGGAACATTTGCTGAACACATACCACTGGCCACGCACTCTTCCAAACACTCGACATGCATACACTGCTCTAAGCACTGCAACACCCTGGGAGGCTGGGAGTATTTTCCCTGGTGAGTTAAATAATGAACCCAGGGTCCCACTTGTGGGACGTGGCAGAGCCCAGATCCAGTCTGGGCGGGAGGCTGCATCTCAACCTCTGCTCTCCTCCCTCCACAGGATGCCCGAAACCAGCGAGGAACGCTCCCTTTCAACCCACCCAGCACCCACTGTTTCCTTAGTATCTCCTCACTTTCAGGCCTTCATCTTCCTTTCACTTAAAACAACTGGTCTGGTAAAGAAAGCCTCAAATTTGGCATCAGGACTTTTCTTCTGGCAGTAGATGTGTTTGTTTTACCTCTCCGCAAACAAAAGTGTATTTGTTCTCTTTGCTACAACGATCAAGAAACGAATTACTTAGCAATTAAAGGCCGGGGATGGAGACTCAATGCCACCCACAAGGACCTTCTGGACAGTCACAAGTCACAGAAGAGAGAGAATGTGGCCAGTGGTTTGGGTCCATTTGTTTACTAGAAATCAAGGCCTGTGGAGGGATTGTTCACACTCTTACTCTCTTTATGTATTTACTTATTTTTTATTGTGTTACATGTATACATATCTCCCCATTGCCCTCCCCCTCCCAGGCATACCCCAGTGTCTGTATTCATTGGTTATGCTTATATGCATGCATACAAGTCCTTTGGTTGATCTCTTATCTACCCTACCTCTCCTTAACCTTCTTGCTGTAATTTGACAGTCTGTTTGATGCTTTACTGCCTCTGTATCTATCCTTTTGTTCATCAGTTTATAATGTTCTTTATTATCCACAAATGACACTCTTACTCTTTTCTTTCTCTGTCTCTATTTCACACACACACAATATGGGGTAAAAGTAGATTTGCCATTGTGAGGACATGAAACAGTTCATATTTTATTATTATTTATTAGTTATTATATAATTATGTATAACTATTTATAATTAATTATTGCATTATTTTCCATATCAACAATTGTAAACCTACTTTTGCCCCACCCTGTATATATTTATACTTATCTTTTTGCCCCACAAGGAGCCTAAGACATACAAATTCATGTTTAAATGCTAATTTATTCATGTCACTCTTCTAAAACCTTCCAATAAACCCTTCTCCCTGCATTGCCCGCAGCACCCAAGAACCCTGAAGTCTGGTGAGTGTGGTTCCCACCACATTCCTATTACATTCCTAGCACACTCCAACCACGCCACCTTTGCTGAGAAGGCTCTTCCTGCCTGGAATGTTCTCCTCCTCCCCACACCCTCTACTCATAGAAATCCATCCTCCAAGACCAGCTCCAGCCCCCCTCCCCATGGAGCCTTCCCAACCCCTTGGAGCCTGAGGGAGCTCCCTGCTCTGTGTGCCCACCTCACGAAGTAGTGCTGCAAAAGGCAGCGCCTAATTATACAGCAGCGTGCATTGTTCCCCATGTGGAAATAGTCTGGGGGCAGACATCATGTGCCTTCGACTTCTGTATTTGCCACAGCCTCTGAAGCAGGGCTGAGAGCACAGGGAAGGAGATAAACACACTTAGCTGGCTGATGAGAACGGGAGATGTCCCTGCGCTCTGCTCGCCCTCAAATGCAGGTGTCAAAATGACGATGTACAGGCAAGAGCCACAGATCCCACCCACCCACTCGGCATCTCTTCCCAAATCCCACTGTGAGCCTCAAGGAGCTGGGCTCACAGCATATCCACCTGGCACTCTTCTGGGCACCCAAACCCTTGAGGGAGGAAGGACAGGTTAAATCCTCCCAAATTACCCAGGATCCATATCTCCAAAAGCTGTCAAAACCTCAAGAAAGAAATATGTCACAGCATGAACCAGGGGTTCTGGGGCCTATGGCTTCTGCATTTCCTAAAATATGTTCAGTGCCTCAGTCTCTCCCACAGGAACTTTCTGAAATGCTCTCCATGCAAAGAGGCCTCATCTTCTATTTCTCCCCATACAAACACACATTCTGAGGAAGATGTTAAAGCATCATGTTCCTCCCCTCCAGCAAAAGAGCAAAGGCTCAATTTCTGCTTCTGTTCTTTATCCTGCTTTGCAGAAGGGATGTGGTCTTTCTGCCCCTCAGATCTGGGAGAAAGAACTGCTGATCCCTGTAAACCTGGAGGTAGAAGGATGTGATCTGTGTGCGCTATTTCCAAGGACTGATATATGAAGGATGGATTTTCAAGTGGCAGGGATTTGCCATAAAACCAGAGCTGCAAGAGAAAGGTGTGGTGTTCTTAGGCGTTCAAGTACATCCGAGTGCCAGGTGAGATACACGTGTTCTCACCTTGTGGTCTCAACTCCATGATAATCTCCAGGCAACTGAAAGCCAGCTGCTTAGCAACGCAAGCTTGTGCGTCTCTAGGAACGAGCAGCTCTTACCTGTGGTGAGCACAAGCCTAAGCTGGAGGCGCCCTGGGTAGTCAGCTGCCAGGCAGAGGCCAGGACATGGGCTTGGGCTGAGGGCAGCCAGGAGGAAGGGTTTAATAAAAATAGTTGGTGGGAAGAGAGTGGGTGGCAGGTTGTTCAGAAGTTACAGGAGAAATGCAAATAGGCTATAATTCCAGAGAAGAATTAACGCCCCTACAGAGGGCTCAAAACATTTCCTTGCACTTAACTTCTTAGCCCTCTGTCTCGCTCTCTAGACACTACACCCCTTGGGGTACAAGAGAATTTGGCTTTCGAGAGGTCTCAGAGTCAGCAGCTCAGTCAGTACAGAGACTTTGAAGGCTCTAGTCCAGCTCATTCCCACTGAATTGCTCTAAACATAACAGGACAGCGAACAGGGATTTGTGAACCATTATTTGTCAGATGTTTATGGAACTCAAGCTTTCCCAGATGCCATGGATAATAGAAACAAAAATATAGGATCAGAGAGCATGTAGTGATTCTGAACATTCAGGATGCTGGGCTGGAGTGCAAACTCCTACTAACTGGCTATGGGTTCTTGTGAAGAACACATGAGGGAATGAGTGTCGGGAGGAAGTTTTGTCTTTCTGTGGAGCTGCAGTATCAATATTATGATAATCAAGGCATCTTCCCTCAGCAAGGGCTAAACTGATGGAGAGAGACCAATGCATGCAGCAGCATGAAATATGAAACAACACATGGGTACGTGGCCAGGCCGCAGGAAAAGGGAAGTGAGAGGCTGGCGTTCTTACTGCCCAGTTCACAAACTTCTTGCCTGAAAGCTGAGCAATGGAAAGCATAGCAAAACCAATTCGCCTTAATCCAGAGGGGTCCTCAGGGACAGACTGCTCCTCTGTCATGGGTTTAACTGCTCTGTGTCCAGACCAATTATGTGGATTTAATCATCCAGGCCACAGCCGTCCCCAGAGTCCGAGACAACCTCCAACTGATGTCAATAGACACTCTGCCATCTTCGCCCTCCATCCTTCAACTTGACCTTTCAGGGGAACATCAGATCATTAGCAAGAGTGTTCATACCAGCAGGTACACTCAAGAAAATCAAGACCCAGGAGAAAGGATGCCCCAATGCAAAAAAGGTTTGATGTTGACAGCTCAGAGCACCTCCCACCTGTAATTTCATCTAAATCTTCATTCATTTTCCCTATCTACGGAACACATGGGTACATATTATTTATATATTTTTTTTAAATATATTTCATTGATTTTTTACAGAGAGGAAGGGAGAGGGATAGAGTCAGAAACATCGATGAGAGAGAGAGACATCTGTCAGCCGCCTCTTGCACAACCCCCACTGGGGATGTTCCCATAACCAAGATACATGCCCTTGACCGGATTCGAACCCAGGACTCTTCAGTCCACAGGCTGATGCTCTATCTACCGAGCCAAACCAGTTTCAGCTATTTATAATTATTAATTCTATCCCCTCCAAATGCCAAAATACCAACATTAGAAACAGTCTAGAAATCAGTTAACTGCCTCCATTGATTACACATGCAAGTCCATTCAGTCCAAGGCATCAGTATGCATTGAGCCTTTCCATGCACCAGTGAGCGTCACTCTCAAGAGGGGTGGTCAAAATGAAGACACAGCTGGGTCTCTTCCCCCAAAGGCCTCACAGAAAGGCTATGGCCCAGTAGCATTATATAACTCCATGTTTGTGTAGCCTGGCACGTGTGGAAAATGATATTCGACAGCCCATTACAATGACTACATGAAGCTCTCAGCCAGAGACGACAGGCCCCGGGCGCTGGCCACCAGGACCGCGCTGTCTATTTACCCGCTGCTTGCTAGCTGTATAACCTTGGGCAAGTGACCCAATGAACTCTGTGACTGAGTTTCTCAATCTGGAAAACAGGGACAATAATAGCAAGTAACTCGCTGGCTTGTTGGGAGGAACAAACATGCCATCACGTGCAACATTCATAAAACAGTGTCTGACACAGAAGAAATGCTCAGTTGAGGTCAAGTATTATATTTCCCCCATCCTTTCTTTTAAGAGGGCCTCGGTAACTTCTTTGATGCAACTGTACCTTATTCATTTATGTTCTATAATACTTGGCCACAGTTTCTCCCAGAGGCCTTAGGGATTTCAGCAGCTCCCAGTCCACATACATTTCCCCTAGACAAAAGTCTCTTCTTCACAAAACATTTGCCCGGCTAGTGTGGCTCAGTGGTTGAGTGTCAACCTATGAACCAGAAGGTCACAGTTCAATTCCCGGTCCAGGCACATGCCTGGGTTGCGGGCTTGATCCCCAGGGTGCAAGAGGCATCAGATCAATGATTCTCTCTCATCATGATGTTTCTGCCTCTCTTGCCCTCTCCCTTCCTCTCTGAAGTCAACAAAATATATTTTAAAAATACACACAAACAAACATTCCATTTTATTAGGGGCGTTGCCATGTAAAATATCCACTGCCCTCCCTGGCACCTTCATTTAGCCCATATTCTTCAGCCTCTTTCAGTTCATTGAAGACCTCTGCCCAATCAATGTCTTCGTATTTTGTGACAATATTTTTAGGTACATTTTTTAGGGCAGGGGCCACTGCCAGACATCCTTGCCTCCCAAAGTGTCTTACAGAGCTCGTGGCCCTCTCATTGCATCATCCTGACTCACTGCAGCAGGTGTGAGCTGAGGGCCTGGCTGGTTGTTGGAAATACCTGGCACATGCCTGGAGGAAGGGGGAGAGGGAGGAGAGAGAAAGAGGGGAAGGTACACAATTGGTAGATTTAAGGAAACAATTTTATTGAAACATAATTCACATACTATAAATTCATTTATTCAAGTGTACCAGTCAATGGTTTTTAGTATACTCACAAATGTGAATATACTAAATATCATCATAATCAATTTTAGAATACTTTCACCTTCTCAAGAAGGAACCTCTTAGCCTTTAACTATCACTCCCCCTCTTGGGCCCCTAGTCCTCCAATTCCCCATCCCCAGCCCTAGGCAACCACTCCCTTACTCTCTGTCACTAGACTTCCCTATTCTGGATATTTTGTATGAAGGAAATTATGAGACATGTGGTCGTTTGTGACTGCTTCAGTTCCTCAGAATATTTGCAAGGTTCATCCATGTGTGCACATTATCAGTACTCCATCCCCTTTGATGGCTCAATAATATTCCCTTGCATGGATATTCCACATTTTATTTATCTACTCAATCATTGGTAGGCAGGTGGGTTGTCTCTGCCTTTTGTCTCTCATGAATAATTCTGCTATGAACATTCATGTACACGTTTCTGTGTGGCCATTTGTTTTCATTTCTCTTGGGAATACACCTAAGGGAGGAATTGCTGGGTCAGATGGTGATTCTACATTTAATCGTTTAAGGAACTGCCAGGCTGTTTTCCAAAGCAACTACACCATTTTCCATCCCTGCTTTTGGTTAATGATTGATTGGACCAGTTAGAAAACCTAAAGCTGAGGCCTCAGTGTACACTCCTTCGTCTTCTAAAATTTACCCTCTCCTAAGGTCACTTTACTTTCCTCCATGCGACCTTGGGAGCAGAACTTTATACTCTTGTCACAGAGAAACACAGGGCAGGGGCCACTGCCAGACATCCTTGTGAGGTTGTTCAGATCCCGCCTGAACACCGGAGAGTAAAGCTGTGTCCTTCCCTGTCAGTGGGGGTAGCCGTTCTTGCCCTACTGGCCCTGGGGCTGAGGAGAGTAAGATGACAGAGCTGTTTGCACCAGTTGGGCACGACGTGCACTCATGTGGAAACAAAGCCTGAGAAGATGGATGGCCGGCCAAGGTCACTCGACAATAAGCAGGGCCAGGACAAGGGAAGCTAGTTCTGTGCCTCACACTGTACCGGGAGGGTCTGTGCTGCACCCACCCACCTCTTTTCCATACCTAGTGGACCCTGGCACTAGCAGAGACGTCACACACGTTTGTTTACCTCTTTAGAGAGGTCTAACATTTACTTCCTTCTGCTTTCATTTGTCAGAACAATCCCCATGCATGTGGTGGCCGATGCCCCTGGGTTGTTTACTGTACTTTTCTCCAGTCCCCAACCTACCGCCACAGCCAGCCTAAAAGAACAGAGATTGATTCCCAGCAATCACCTGAGTGCTCCTGGGCTGCCTCCCGATAGCTTTCCACACATACCCTGGGTTTTCTCAATGTTCTCCAAAGTATGAGCCACACAGCCCCGAGCACCCCACGGGTGCCAGCTCACCACAGGAAGGAGGCACCGGAGGAGAGGCACAGGCTCACTTCCAAATTCTGGCCAAAACAAGGCATAACACACACTTCAGTGGAAAGGCAGTAAATCAAGTGGGACTGGAGAGCAGAAGACAAACACCTTGACGCGCACTGGCTTTCCTGTGGCCTCCCTCACCCAGCAATTTGAGGATTACACGCTTTGGAAAGGAAGAGGGTCTCCAGGGCCAAGCCAGGGCCGGGGGATCCAGCTCAGCCTGCCCACACCTGGTCTTCTAAGCTAAGCTGATGCTAATGTCAGCTCTCATTCTCTTGACAGGTTGTCTGTACCACATCATCAGCGTCTCTTTTCTACCACCTCCCCTCCTTGTCCTCCCACCCCTGAGGTTCTCTTGTTTTCAAATAAAGTGAAACCAGCTGTTTCCCTATAACAACCTTGATTTACATAAACCTTCTTACTAAGCCAATGGGCTGGCTCTGGCCTCGCTGTTCTAACACTCCCTGGGTGGCTGTCAGTCCCAGCTGTGACACCCTGGCCACTGCCATATCCTGCCAGCTCTTCCCCAGTTAATGCCTCAGGGACCCTGAAGTAGCTTATGCTTTCCTCTACCTGCGGCTAGGCCCTTGTTTCTAATCCACAGAGGCCTTCCCGTACCCCTAGCCCACAACCACCCCATCTCACATATTCATTTTCATCTGCCTCTGACATCTCTTGAATAGCTGCCTTTGTATTTTATTTTCATCATAAACACTATGTAAGGTTATTAAAGAACACCTGGGAGATGAAACAGGTGTAGAAGAAAAAGTATCCAAAAACTCCACAACACAACACTTAGTATTATGAGTTATTTCCTCTCCGTGTGTGTGTGTGTGTGTGTGTGTGTGTGTGTGTGTGTGTGTTCCTTTCCACCTCAGATCTGGCCTGTTTCCTCTTCAGTTCTGCCACTCCCCTATTTCTATTTACAAAGGAAGCACCTTGAAGACAAGGACTGTCTGACAGAAAGGGGAACAAAACGTGGGCACTGAAAGGAGTCTGCAATTTCCAGCCTCTCTGGTATTCTGTGTAACACAGTCTCTCCTCTGGGCTTCTGTAAAGCAATCTCTTAGGACAGGCTGTCTGAGAACCTATGTTTCCCCACTCCCTCCTCACTGCCCTCTTGCCAACCTCCGCCACCTGACAGGCTCCTGTATGCCTTGGCCCTTGGCCCTCGGCCCTTGTCTTCCCAGCCTCACCACAGAGGACTCATGCCAGCAATAAATCTGGCCCATGAAAAAGAATTCCTATATGTGCCTTTAGTTTCCAGCTGGTGGACAGATTGGTTTACTATACACAACCATGAAAGCTTCAGGAATTTGGGTTGAATATGAATCATCTGGATTTAAAGGAACGATAGGAACCTAAATATGATTTAAATGGTGATTTTTCTCTCCTCTCATTGCAGTCTGAATCCCCGTCTTGTCTTTAATGCCACGTCGTCTTTTGTGGTTGTCAGCTAAATGTATGTGTTTGCACACATGACACTTAATAACAACAGCTACCTTCTTCTTGACTGCTCTACAAGTCCAGGTGCTTGGTGACTCTGGTCCTGTCATCCTCCACCATTCTTGTAAATGTTAGTTGAATAGCACAGGCTTAATCTCAAATGTGTGTTATTGGTAGTACTATTTGGTACAATGATTAAGAGCTAAACTAAAAATAAGTAACTGAATTACAATTTTGAAAAAAAATTTTGAGTAAAGCACTATTAGAAACTGGAAATCCTATCTAATAAAAGAGTAATATGCAAATTAGCCATCACTCTGCTACACCCACAAGCCATACCCATCAGCCAATCAGGAGTGAGTTTGCAAATTAACCCAACCAAGATGGCTGCAGCCACAGAGTGAGCAGGAGGCTTGGGCTTCCCGAGCAATGGAGTGAGCCAAGCTTTCTGCACACCCTGGCTGGCTGGGCTTCCACTCAAGGCTATAAAGTTTTAATTATAGAAGATAAATAAATCCCAACAAAAATGGCAGCAGCCATGGAGCTGGAGAGAGCAGGAGGCTTGAGTTGCCCCCAGCAATGGAGGAAGCCAAGCTTCTGTAGCCCTGGCCTGAAATGGTTTCCCCTCAAGGATACAAAGTTTCAATTATAGAGGATAAATAAACCCAGATACCAGGGCCTCCACTTGGGTCACCAGGGGATGTGGCTGGCATGAAAACCACCATAGGTCCCTTACCCAGGCTGCCTCATGCCCCAAGTGAACCCTCACCCTGATCCGGGACACCCTTCAGGGCAAACCAGCTGGCCCCCACCCATGCACCAGGCCTCTATCCTATCTAATAAAAGAGTAATATGCAAATTGATCATCACTCCAACACACAGGATGGCTGCCCCTATGTGGTCAAAGATGGCTGCCACCATGTGACACAAGATGGTTGCCACAAGATAGCCAGTAGGGGAGGGCAGTTGGCAGGGACCAGACCTGCAAGGAAGGGCAGTTGTGGGTGATCAGTCCTGCAAGGGAGGGCAGTTGGGGGCAGTCAAGCTTGCAGAGGAGGGCAGTTAGGGGTGACCAGGCTGGCAGAGGGGAGAAGTTGGGGGCAACCGGGCCTGCAGGGATGGGCAGTTGGGGGGGACCCAGGCCTGCAGGGCAGGGCAGTTGGGGATGACCAGGCCTGCAGGGGAGGGCAGTTAGGAGTGACCAGGCCTGCAGAAGAGGGCAGTCAGGGGCAAACAGGCTGGCACAGGAGCAGTTAGGCATCAATCAGGCTGGCAGGGGAATGGTTATGGGGTGATCAGATTGGCAGGCAGAAGCAGTTAGGGCCAATTAGGAAGGCAGGCAGACAAGCAGTTGGGAGCCAGCAGTTCTGGATTGTGAGAGGGATGTCCAACTGCCCGTTTAGGCCCCATGCATGAATTTCGTGCACTGGATCTCTAGTTATGAAATAAAGATAAAGCCCTGGCCAATATGACTCAGTTGATTGGGCATTGTCCAGTGCACCATAAAGCCACTGGTTCAATTCCTGATCAGGGCACATACCCAGGTTTCTCTCTCATCTCTCTCTCTCTCTCTCTCTCTTCCGTCCTCTCTCTCTAAAATAAATAAAAATACATTTAAGAAAGAGATAAAGCTAAAGCCCACCTTACAGACTTCCCACTCATGGTGGAGAAGGACATATGCCCCCTACCCCTCTTCCACAGCTGGCATATGAGGTTTCATCTGCAGTGATAAGTAAACACTATCACGGGGCTTTACTGAGGGTACATGCTCTTTTAAAACTATGGTCTAGAGAGATCAGAGCACCTAAGATTCTATATTTGGCTAAAGAAATACTCAGTGGGAGAGGAAGTGAAAATTCCCAAACAAAACATTATTACTGTGGATTTACCTTTGTCAACTAATACATTTCCTCAGTGTAAAGTGAAGAAAACTATTACTCTCTCCTATCATAAGAGCACTACATCCTAGATAACTTGAAAGGAAAAATAAGCAGTGACCAAAAAGACCAACACAAAACCACCCACCAGGTGCTCTGGGTCTATAGTTCCTCCTTGATATGGCTATGCCTCACGTGAAGCCCAGAATCATCCTAAACTCTCCAGGTCCTGCCATCTTTTTATAGCAAAGTGGTAAATTAAGACAAATTCGGAAAATTGTCCTAATTTTTCTGACATTACTGCTCTGAGAGGAGTAAATAGATGCTATGGAAGTCCCCATAGAGGGTTAGGGACATACCCTTCTGAATTCTCTCAGGTTCCTCTAGTCCACCCACATCTCATGCCATTTCCCTTAGACCAAAGTCACATGTAATTGAGACACCAAAACAAGGTCGTGACCTGGGCCCACAAGCACCAACCTCTGCTGAGCAAAGTGGCTCAAGTGGACAGGATCGTGTAGCTTTGGAAAAACCTTTGGGGAGAATTAAAAATCTCTAGGAGGCTCCAACATCTTTCATTTGTCCTCCATTCACTCTACAGGTAGGAAGTACTTGCTCCTAGAAAGGCCCCCAGGAACCAAACTCTCTAATGATGAAGGGAACTTTAATAAATTCTAAAACACTCATGCAAATCAGCCAATTCCAAATCTTATGAATATTTAAAACCTTTCTTCTTGTAAATTCATGCTATGGATCTTAAAGATGTGCTTGGAGGCTAACATCAAACGTACTGGCCAACATTTTTAAAAATCTACTTATTCCTAAAAAATAAAATAAAATAAAAAAGTCATTGGGCTGAAAGAACAGCATACCCTACTCCTCCATTATTTTAAATTATTGCACTTATAGTATAAATATAATAAATATAAATAATATAAAATGTCAGGTTCAAGAAAGAACAAAAAATCTCTCTAGTCTAAAACAGACTATGGTAAATCCTAGGACACTTCTTTCCCCCCACAGTGGCTGATAATAAGAGAAAGTAGAAATTTGAGGAGGGAAGACCAAGAAAGGGTTCTCTATGGGATCTGCATGTGTAATCCCCAAGAGCTGGGTGCTCCTGGGTAGTATGCATGGTATTCATTCCTTCCCATATGTGCCCAGCCCATAAAAGCAACATGTGATTAATTTGCCATCCATGAAAGACCCTATAGACTCTTAAAAATTCCTAATGTGATGATGGCTCGTTGACTTTAACATGAAAATGAAAATAATACCTGCTATGGAAAGCCATGTACCCTCCTCCCAGTTAATACTAAAACCAGAACTTTGGGAAGTGTGTCACTCAGCCAGGTAACCCCACTTTACAAATGAGGAAACCACGGTCAGAGAGATGCATGGGCTTGCCCAGGTCAGATTGCTAGCACTAGCAGAAGTATTGTTTCCACTGTATTTGGTGTATTATATTATCTTTTTTTCCCCTTTATTGATTAAGGTATTACAAATGTGTGATTATCTCCCCATTGCCTCCCCCCAACTCCCCATTGCCCCCCCATTACTCCCCAATCCTACCTTCACTCTCACTCTGTGGTCTGCATCCATTTGTTATGTTTATATACATGCATACAATTCCTTTATGCATGCATATCTACACTAATAAAAGTAAGACGCAAATTGGCCATACCTTCAGGATGCCCACCAGCCAATCAGAAGTCAGTATGCAAATTAATCCAACAAAGATAGCAGGTTAATTTGCATATGCAGGCACTGAGAGGCCTGGGGTGGCTTGGGATGCTTGCAACAATGCAGGCATTCGGCACCACCCCAGCCTCTGGACAGCATGGAAAGGTGGAAAGGCAGCTCCAGCTGGAGCAAAGGCAATGCCAGCAGCCAGGGGAAAGAAGGCCTGTTCTTGCACGAATCTTCATGCATCGGGCCTTTAGTAAGAATTATATTATCTTTTGACAGAAGAGTTGTTCAGAGATGCTAAAGTAGGATGAAGGAGATTGTTCTACTGTGACCAATGAAATGATGGTTAAAGACCCTGGAATTGCTTAGCCTGCAAGAGTGGGGTGTGGGGAGGGAAGCCTTAGGAAAAAAATAAGGTTGTTTTTTAGACTCTGAAGAGCTATCAACATGAATGACATGACAGATGTGTTCTGCAGAGCTCCAGGGAATGCCCAAAGCCTGTGAGAGTGGGAGCTAAGAGCAAGCAGGGTTTGGACCAGCCCCCGGGGGAAGTTTCTATAAGAAGGTGCATCACATAAGGCATGGGCTGCATGCTGCTCTGCATGCTGTAGGCTCTTCACGCAAAAGCTTGGTGTGAGGCAGAAGAGAACGCTGGCACCCAGAGGCTTGATTCTCAACTGCCAGAAATACTATACAAGGAATCCTCTTTAGGGTGGGAGTTTGAACCAGACCAGCAGATCTTAAACATGGTTGATGATGGGAATCTCTAGGAATGGTCTCATATACAGAAAACTAAACCCATGAGTGGAAATAGATACTTAATATGCACACACACACACACACACACACACACACACACACTCAACTGCAATGATTCCATAATTCAATGAAATGGATTAGTGGTGCTCATACCACAACCCATAGTATGAAAAACATCTTTGCATGGAAACTCAGGATTCACACATATCTACATAACTGACACACAAGTTTCACAAAACAATCACTGCCCCTACTGCATGATACAGTGTGATATTTTCTATTTCACTTCATATGTATTTTTGAAAATTTGGTTGAGACTCACTAAATTCACTTTGCAACCAACTCATGATTCACTTTGGAAAATACTGAACTACACAACCTTCAAGAAACCAAGAAATAGAAAGTAAAGGTGAGAAAAAGAGAGCATGCCCACAGGAAGAAAGGAACATGGGTTTAGTTTTTCTTGGCATTTTGTATATATCTGGTTTGCTTATGTTAGGTTCAGATGAGAAAGGACCAAGCAGAGCCTTGAACCAGGTGCTCATACAAAAAAGGCATTCAAAGAGACGGTTGCTGTACTTAAAAACATTACACGCGGGCAGGCAGGTGCTGAATCTGTTAGAAGCAAACCTTCTAATGCACATGAGTTAATCTTCCCTTGGAGAGCTTTGGACAGGCAGCAAAGATCAGACTAATCTATGCAGCTTCATTATCCTAGTGATTGAAAGGGCGCTTTCTTCCTTTACACCTGCATTATTATCTGAAGAGAAAGGCTGTTAATTAAATATGTAGCAAAACTTGCCCAGAGCCCAGCATGCCCCATCATCCTATGGTGAAGGAGGCCACTATGGCCCAGGTGTGGTGGGAGGGATTGGGGCCAATGGATGGCCTTTCCTTGAAGCTGAGCTCTTCAAGGTCAGCTGAGGACATGCATATGTCTCCAGGCTCTCATAGAAGAGGGAAGTTGCAGGCCTCTCCCACCTGTTTCTCTGTTGTTGTATTTTTTTTTTAATCAACCTGATCATTCAGGGCCTCCTTGCCTGGTACCCTGATGGCTAAAACATGGTATAGGGGAAAGCACAGAACAGTGCCTCTCACACCAAAGTACATGTCCATTAGTGGACCTCATTCATATGCAGATTCTAAGTGGGTCTAGGGTCTAAGAATCTGCATTTCTAATGAGGTTCCCAGTGATATCCATGAGCCTAGACTTTGGAGCCAGGTATATTGGGATTTGAATACCTGCTATGCTATTTTCTATTTGTAATACTTTTGGAAAACATTTCTAATAACCTTTATTGGGATGGGAGTGGGAATTTCTGTTCATAATGGAAATGTAAAAAAGGGGCAAGTTATTTCACTTCTCTGAGCTCAGGCTCTTCTGTAAAAAGAAAATAATAACCTGCACTTTTAATATCAGTATTGGAAACTCTCACCCATGCTCTCTTCTCCCTGTACAGTCCCAAAAGTGGTATCTCTCCACATTGTCCCACTCGTTCACTGGCCCTTCCGTCCAGTGAGTCAATTCAGTGCACACTGGCCTCTACCCTTAACTTTCCTTTGAGTCTGCTCTGCCCAAGGACAACCAGGAACCAACTCGGGGGCAGGGGGAAAGGTTGGGGAATCTGCTCAGTTCTCCTGTGATAGCTCTTGAATACCTGACACTGCCAACTACCCCTTTGTTCTTAAAACACTCTTTGGTTGGGGGACCAGCCTCCACACTGAGGTCTTCCTCCTGCTCCTCTAGTCAATCCTTCCCCAGCTGCTCTGTGATTCTCCCTCTGCCTGTTCCATGTGCCTGAGGCTTCCACAGGGTCTGCCTATAGCTGGCCTTCTGTCAGGTTCTTTCTACACACACACCTTTGTTCATCACAGCATCAGGATTCTCCAAATGCTGACAATCCCCAAATCTGAATCTATGGCACAGAACACTCCTCCAAGCTCCAGACCCAGAAAGCCACCAACCTGATGGACACTTTTGTCCCCAAGACAAGTCCAACTTCACATGTCCAATCAGACCTTGTCAGATCCTCTTGGTTGTGTATTCAGTCTGTGGACCTACCATCCGCCCATCTTTATTAGCTACTTAAGGCACTATGGCATTTACCCTTAACCTGGCTGGTATCATTATTTTTTGAATTCCCATATGGATTTATCATCTCCCTAAAAATCATGTAGTAAATTCCCTAATGCCCTCAGAGCACTTAGCATGATGCCATATGCGTATTTGTAATTTAAGTCGCCAATCAGTTATTTTAGGAACCAGAATGTGAATTATACTTTCGTACACATGCAGAGAAACTGCATCCACTAACAGGTCCTGGCACTGTAAATGGTTTCTATCCACAAAGGAAAACACTAGGCTCCATTAAGTGTGTAAGTCACAAATAAAATATCAGGTAATTCTAAGAGAGAAAGACAAGCGCGTGGGGTGGCGAAATCCTTGCTTTTCTAGGGTTTAAGGATAAGACACTCAAGTTATGGCAGGCTGGCATTATCAAAAAAAGTCCTGGAATTATCAAGGATGAGAAGTACTCATTGTAATTCACTATAGCACATCTGTTTACACATCTGGCTCCTCTCTCACTACACAGGAAACACCTGATGGTAAGGACAATGTCTGCAGGTTATATCCCAGAAACCCTGACTGTGCTTAATATATTAGAGTTGTCCCACTAGCTATGGGTAGATGGACAGGTGACAGACAGGACAACTAGCCTCCTGATGCTGACGTAGGCCTTTCAGCCAGAAACCTGGGGCTTGAGAGATTAGCTGGACTCAGAGACTTCAAGCAGCTCTAAAATGAGAATCTCCTAATCCAAACAGGCCCAAATCCCGGGCTCCACTTGGTGTCTGACTAAGCTTTCTCCTCATCTGAGGTGTTCACAAGCTGTCTTACTTCTCTATATCCTGGGAATTAGAGAACACATATGACACGAAGACTGGTCTAGTTTCTTCAACACCATCACCATGTTACTACTGTGTCCCCACAGTGGCCTAGCCAGGCGTGGGCTTGCATGTCATCAGGACACTCATTCTGGGCTCTGGTATGGTTGGGGGCCCGGCCCTATGAGGCTTCCAGACAGAAGACGACAAATGTTACACGTGGACCCTCCCAGATATCTGAGCTCAGTACCTCTGTTTTGTTGTTGCCAAACCCTTCATCTCACAGACTCTCTTCAAAGCTTTTTCTTTGAAATTTACTCTGTATTAGGAGCCTTTACGTTCCACCTGGCTGAACTAAGAACAGGTCCCCGCTGGTTCCGTGCTGATTTCTGGGGAGATAGGCTTCTAAAGAGCCTGGCTGAGGCCACTCCATGCCACCTGCAAAGCCTGTCTCTCACTGTCCCCAGGGAGGCTCCTCCCAGCCTTCTGAATTGTCACCACAGCCAGGAGCTGTCAGACGCCTCTGGGAGCCTCCCCCCTTTACAGTCAGGGGCCTGCAGCCCCTTGGTCCACTTGGCAGCAATTCACAGTCCCAAGGCAAAGCGACCCTCCTCCACCAGCAGAAGGCAGAGCAGGCCCAGAGTGATGGGAGGTGATGGCTCTAGTATCCCCCTCTCTTTTCCCTCTCACCATTTGTCCCTGTACCTGGAGCACACTCAGAGGGCTTTGCCCTGCAGCTGGAGAGGTAAAAATTACAGGGTCCCCATCTGTCACTCACAGATGGTTCAGGCATGACACCATCCCTGCCTATCTTTCAGAGTGATGTAGGGAGCCACTAAAATGATGAAAGTGCACGGGAAAATGCCTGCTTTTATTATTGGGAGTTTTCTTACTGCTATGACCAATAGGTCCTACGGGTGAGAGGCCACTTTAGGGAAGGGAGGAAGTCCCAAAACACACTCTCTCCCACACACACTCAGTTACCAAAAGGTTTGGGCAATTTTGTCCCGGTCCAAGGCAAACTAAAAATTCTCCATTTTTCTCTAGTTTCTTTGTCAATGTCCCTGCCCGTGGCCATGGCTCCACGGCAGTGTCCCCAGTCCTTGAAGCCAGATAGCATTAGCAGACTAGTTACCTCTGTCCTCAATGCTCAGGAAACGGATGGACAGAGACTGGCAGTCCATCCTTCCGCCTGCAGGCAGGGCTTACAAAGAATATTCTTTTCACAAGCAACTTCTCGTCTGGTCTCCAAGGTTTCGGGAGCAGGGACCACGTGCAGCCCAGGGGCATGGCCTCCCTGGAACCGGAGTCACAGCTGCTCTGGCCACATGTGGGATTTGTTGACCCACTGCCCCCGGAGACGGCCATGTTCCACGTGCATAACGCATTGCTGCCAAACAGGCAGAACACTCACCAATTAGCACTGTGCAGGCGATACCTCCTCCCCAGCCTGTTTCCTCGTGATGTGTTTTTTGAGGAACAATGGGGAGAGCTGCATTGTGATGGGGCTAGGAAGGTGTTTACAGGAAAAAGACAGAGCTTGTTGTTTTAAATAACCCACACATCAGCATTTTCCTCCATTTCAGTCGGGAAATTTGCACAAAAAACTCCTTTAGGCTGAAAACACCAGTGGTCAGTATCTCTTGGGATACTGCAGGAGGAAATCCAAACCTTTGCATAAGTTAGAACACAGAGGTGAGCCGCTCACAGCAACCAGCCAGATCCCCAACACTGAAAATATGTCCATGACCTGCAAGAAGCTCCCCTACACACACACACACACACACACACACACACACACACACACACACATGCACGGCCTTCATGCGCACAGTTTGCTACCCACAGAATTCAGTATTTGCTCCTGTCTAGCACCTCTGGGCCTGCTCCTTGCTCCCTGTCCAGGCCTGCAGCCCCAGCCCCCAGGCCTTGGCTGTGCTCTCCCCACCGTCGAACCTACTTTTCTCCCGCTCCACCACTGTCCACCCCCTCAAACAGGTGGGAAGGGGAAGAGGACTGGAACTAGTGTTCGCTGAGCACCTGTGATGTGCAAGGCACGTGCTAGGCTCCCCAACCACACACAGCCCTTCATCTAATACTCGTAACCACCTTCCTGAAAAAGTAGAGAAGTCCAGGTTCTGAGACAGTAAGGAACTCTCCCAAAGACCCTGAGCTAATAAGTGGGCGAGTGGGAGTTTGAACTCGGGCCTGCCTCTATGGAAGGTGCTGCCGGCTCCCCTTTCCACTGAACTGCTTGAACCCTGAGGCAGCCTTAGAACAGAGAAAACACGTTTGAGTATAGGACTGTCTCCCCTAGGATGGCAAAGCCTTTCAGGGCAGGGTGCCCATTTTAGCACTCTCTGGATTCTTCAACCTTTTCCCCCACCCCTCCCCCACCCCCAGTGACCCCCAAGCTTTCACAGTCGCTGCACACAGCCCTCACAAATACAGAATGATAACCATTTTATTATGAGGCTCCCCTTGTGCACAGTGAGTTTAAAAAACACACACACCAAAAAAAACTCAGCAATTTAGCCTTGACATTCCTAGAATCATTAACTACAAATGGAACCTACAAGTGATTATCCGTAGGTGTTTTGTTTTGCTTTCTAGAGTGAGTGTAGGTGACCTGGTCACACATTCCTGGCCCCTCACCTGAGGGTGAGCTTACTGGAAAGAGCCATGGGCAGAAATGCCACTCTGTCACGTCGCCCTTGCACATCAGCAGAAGTGAGATTCCGCTTCTATGTGAGGCAGAAGGCAGCAGACTGTCGCCATGGCAACCCTAAGCTGCATGTGGAATGAGAACCTAAAGAAGATTTGGGGGAAATGAAGTTGTGGTTGGCCATGTGTCTGTCCCACCTTGTCACGGGCAGTGGCTTGGAATCCCAGCAGGAAGGTAGGAGACAGGTAGGGTGACTGGGAGGGAACGTTCCAGGAATGAATCCAACAAGCACTACATGGCTGGCTCCTGCCTGGATGGCTTTCTACATGCTTCGCTGTGGAATGTTAACCTAACCAGGAAAACTAAACATAGTGTGTGTGTGTGTGTGTGTGTGTGTGTGTGTGTGTGTGATTGAGAGAGGAAGAGATTGAATCATTTGAAACATTTTCTAGATTATTTCCCTATGTTTTATTTGTTTTTTTGTACTGATTTTGTTTGCTTTATCTGCTCTTTTAACCCCTTTTTAAACTTTAGAAAATTCTCAGTTATGTACTGTAGAAACAATATGATCAGTACCATTTCAGAAACAGCCCTAACACCCAGTTAAAAGCTGGCCACACATTCAGAGTCTTCCTCCTGGGATTGAAATCACGATGCTTGGATGGGGTAAATTATGACCCACAAGTCTACTGAACTGTCAGTATCCTCTCGAATCAGAATGTGTGTGTGCACCCAGTTCTGTTGCCCTCTGCCCTGTGACCTTGGGCAAGCTCATAAACAATTCTGAGCCTCAGTTTCCTGGGGACCATAATCTTCTTTCAGTTCAAAATGGTAATCTGAGTATCAAATAAGATGACTGTAAAAATGTCTTGTAAGACATAATATAATCCACAACTGGAAGGAAGTGGTACTGTTATCATCCTATTATTAATAAATGCAAGATTTAATGCAAAGACGTCGCATTACTGATGACAACATTATTTTAGCAAAATGGCTTGATGTTTTTCTTCCCTAAACTTCTTCCACGTTCAAAGAGGCAATGAAAGACAGAAGCCTGCGTGGCTGGCTGGCGTCAAGGTCAAAACTCAGTCATGCATTTTTACGTGGCACCAAGAGTGGCCAATCGATTAGACACAGAAATCAGTGCTAAGGAGGAAGCTGCCTGAACAGATTACTGCAGGGCTCAGCGCAAGGAGGTACAAATTTGCCAGTCACACAGCCTGCCTGCTGCCCTCTCTCCAGGATTCTGCCCACCCTGGAGGATAATCCTTCTCTCACAGGGAAATGTGGCAACGCTCTCAGCGAGGGCCTCCTCTTTGTCCTGGGGGAACATGTTAACCTCATACAGTCCCGTTCCTGTTCAGGAACCTGTGGGCGTGAGAAAAGAAAGAAACGCAGTGCACAAGGAGTGAGGGCTTTTGACAGGAAAGAAACACCCAGGCCATGGAGCATACCCTGTAGACCAGTGGTTGGTTCTCAACCTGTGGGTCGCGACTCCTTTGGGGGTTAAACGACACTTTCACAGGGGTCGCCTAAGACCATTGGAAAACAGATACTTACATTATGATTCATGATAGTAGCAAAATTACAGTTATGAAGTAGCAATAATTTTAGGGTTGGGGGTCACCACAACATGAGGAACTGTATTAAAGGGTCGCAGCATTAGGAAAGTTGAGAACCACTGCTATAGACACTCACCACCCAGGCAGGATCCGTGAACAGCAGTATTGGCAAGACTACCAATTGGGGAGGAACGCAGCACCTGCAGCCATCCGCCTACCCACTGAGTCAGAACCTGCATTGAACCATGATGCCCAGCTTCCTAGGGTGCAACTGAAGCTTGAAAAGCCCTACTCTGGTGCCCAAGAGTTAGGGGATGGAATGAGGACTCCTTGTTGGCGTGTTGGGTGAACTCCTCCCACGGGCCCTGGTCCTAATTGGTTGTGGCAGCCCCTGCATCCTAATCATTGGATAACGAGCATGGTGTGCCAGTTTTCAGCAAGAAGCCTCCAGGCGAGATGGGCCCCTTCAGACGACAGCATTCTCCTCCTCTCTGCCCAGGTGGGTCTGTGGCCTCGGCCCTCTTTGGCACTGTGGGAAACGCGCCTTTCCAGTTCCCTAGGCCTTTGATCCAGAGAGCATGAGAGGCTAGAGCAGTGGTTCTCAACCTTTCTACTGCCGCGACCCTTTAATAAGGTTCCTCATGTTGTGGTGACCCCCCAACCATAACATTATTTTCGTTGCTACTTCATAACTGTAATTTTGCTACTGCTAATGAATCGTAATATAAATATCTGTGTTTTATGATGGTCTTAGGTGACCCTGCTAATTTTGCTACTGTTAATGAATCGTAATGTAAATATCTGTGTTTTCCGATGGTCTGAAGCTCTACAGCAACAGATCTCACAGCCTGTGGGTTGCAACGGGGTTGCCTAAGACCATCAGAAGACACAGATATTTTCATTACGATTCATTAACAGTTGCAAAATTACAGCTGTGAAGTAGCAAAGAAAATAATTTTAGAGTTGGGGGTGACCACAACATGAGGAACTATATTGAAGGGGCGCAGCATTAGAAAGGTTGAGAACCACTGGGCTAGAGTGATCACTTCCAGTTCCATTTCCTTAGTACTTTGGAGCAGGCTGCACCTGGCCTTGGAGCCCCGCCCATCCCCGTGGGGCTGAGTGGTGCCTGGGCCGCAGTGCCACCCCCTCCCACGGCCAGTGGCCTGGCTGCCAGTCAGCACTTGTTTCTTCCTAATGCGGAGGAGTTATTTTATCATCGGTCCATCTGTCTCCACCCTGGGCCAAGACTGGGAAACTGAAGGGAGCCGAGGGAAATGGGAGACAGCAAGGACCGAGGACTCTGCGATTCCTCCTCCCCCGAGGAGGTGGCACCGTTACGCACTTAGCATTCTTGGTTCCCATCATCACTCACCCACCACCCAGCCACCTGCTCTGGGATATGCCTCCCAACCAGGGTGCCAATGGCCCTCCCCACCTCACAGGACTGTAGAGGACGAAAAGAAACTGAAGGAGAGGAAGTGAAAACTGAGGGCCGGGAGAGATCCTCTGGGACGAGGAGCTTTATTTATGTAGGTGCCAGCCACAGTTCTCTGCAGTTGTAAACATTGCCATCTAGCTGGCACAGGGCTACGGAGCAGGGACTAGCAGACGCCCACATCAGGATGAGGCCCAGAGACCCAGAGAGTGTGAGCATGCTCCCCATCACCAGGTGGAAAGTAACAGATGCCGTGACGCCAGGCAGCGCTCCAGGACTGTGCCCCCTGGCCTTGGCCTCCACATGCTCCTCGCTGCCGCCCCTTCCCCGGGGCAAAACAGCCACAGAACAGCCAAGGCTTGGAGACTGGCTCAGGGGGGGGAGGTGGGGGAATGAAGAACAGTGTGACAAGGGTCAGCTACACCGTCACTGGCTGCCTCCTAACGGCACAGAGAACCTAACAAGGCGACGGGTGAAAATCCAGGGAACCACGTGGCACCATGGTTACGTCTAGTCTGACTGTTTTCCTAAATCCACAGGAGAGTTCCCCCAAAGAGAGGGTCCCCTCAAAGCCGCTCTTGGCCTCTGAACCCAAACACAATCTGGCACATTCCAATGTTTCCTCCACATCCAACTGCCTGCCGCTAGGTCCTGAAAGTCGCTCAGCAGGGAGCTGATTTATTTCTCTCTTTGCCAAGGACCGGACCACTCAAAACCCCTTGCCTCAGCCGGATGTTCTGTGATTCTGAAAGCGTGATTTTTCTCTCTCCGTCTTTCTCCTCCGATGCTGATCCAATCACCTGACGCCTTTAACCTTTGCTCTTTAACAACTGGATACTCCCACTCCAATTTCCTTGCATCTTAACCACCCTTGCACCTCCCCTGCCTTGTTCTGGAGCCGACCCTGGGTACCACGCAGCACGCTGCCCACAAGGGGTCGTAGGAGGGTTGCTGTCTGTGCCCCTGCACTCACCCAGCGCTCCCACCCGGTTCTCTGGGCCAGGGCTGACAAGGAGAAACCCAGCACGGTCCCAGAGAAGATGACAGACAGGCAACCTACAAAACATGGCCCCAGCTAAGGAAGGGTGGCACCAAGTGCCAGAGAGGTTCTGAGAATCAAACAGGAGTTCCAGTCAGTGCTGCATGCTCAGCCAGGCATCCCAGAAGCTGCTGGAACGCTGCTACCTGACAGAGCGTGCGCCAGCAGCCACAGATCAAGGCCTCCATCCTGCTGCCTGTTAACCAGGGCCACGCGGCCGAGCACATCACCCCGTCGAGGCAGAGGCAGAGGCAGAGGCAGCTGCTCTCAGCGCAGCCAGCAGCAGGTGAGAGCAATGGACGACCCAGGATCACACGAGCCAGGCCTGTGCTCAGAATCCGATAAAAGATACTCAAGAGAACAAAGGGCACCCTTGGGAAGGGCAGTGCTGTGCACACTACCACCGGTAGAAAGGGCTCCCTTTTGGGTTCATCATGGGTGCTTTGGCTTTGGTTTAATAAATGCAGAATTTTTAATCTTCAGAGTATATATATATCAGAGCAATTCTGCAGCTGGAGATCTGTGGGGGTTTAATTAATCTAATTGCCTTCAACTTCCTACCTCCAGAAACCTGTTCTTGGAACCTTGGCAATATCCTGGCTCTGAGGTCCTGGCCACCTAGAGTGGCCTCTGTCCTGTGAGCACAGCTAGAGTTGCAGCACGTGCATGCCCAGCAGGAGGTGCCCAAGAGTCCAGGCCCTTGCAACTCTTTGACTCTCCCCACCACCCTGCCATCCCCCTGTTCATGACCATCTGACTGGCTTTGGCCCAGCTAATGAGCCGGAGAATTCCTATTAAAGCCCAGCATGCTACCAGATGCCATGTTTGCTCCATACCTGGGACATGGGGGTGGGTGTGAGGGAAATATTGGGGTGCTTCACTGAAAGCAGTCCTAGCCCTTGCTCTCACTCCTGCACATGTACATGCACAGACATACACGCACACATACCACCCTGGGCACAAACACAGCCCTCCTTCCAATGAGCCTCTCAAACTGCGGCTCTTTGGCCTCTTGAGTGTGGATCTTCCACAAAATACCATGGCCTGGGTGAGTCTAATTTGAAAAAGTGGCATTAGAAGACATTTTAAGTTTAAAAAATTTGGCTCACAAAAGAAATTTCCATCGTTGTACTATTGATATTTGGCTCTATTGATGAATGAGTTTGCCGATCACTGCCCTAAAGCAAGCAAGTCAAACTCGCAACCTGTGGCTGCATGCCTCGTTTATTTGGCCAGTGTTAGCCTTTGAGTTTGACATGTTTGCTCTAAAGGAACCTGTTTCCCACTCCGGGAACCACGTCTCACCCAGTTTATGACTCTGTGGCGGTAAGAACAGAGCTGGGTACGCAGTTCAGGCAATATGTGTGTTCAAGGAACAAGAGCCAGTCCTCAGGGGCCCTTCACTACACAGCTGCAGCCTTACCCCCTTGCCTCCCTCCTCCCTGCCTGTCGCCCTCTGTGGACCCGGCACCCACAGAGGCCTCCACTGGGGCTTGACCAGTCCACCCGCCCCGAAGGAAGAGCCCCGGGAATGTGACATGGGGCCGGTGAACACCTGTTCTACCTGGCCTGCAGGAAAGCACACAGGGCTCGGACAGGCCAAACCTGTGTTTTACTAGACTGTGGGATGCTTTTAGCTGATTATTAAAGTCACAGTCTACTATGGCCCATCAACAACCAATTTGGTCCCAACAAAATGGATTCCAATTCCCTCAGCGCTAGTCTCCCAGCAATCAGCTCATCAATATACATAATGTTTAGAAGCTGGATATTGATTGTGGAATCTAATGGACTCATTATTCAGGGTTCAGCTTTGCCTCTAGAATAACATCTTACTGGAGCTTCCCTGTCCTCTCACTACCAAATTTCAAAACTGGGGGTGGGCTGGGGTGAGGATAGGGATGCAAAGAGGTCCTCGGGGCTTGGCCATAAATCAAGGATGCTCACGACCCAGGGTTTGCCCCAGCCACTGTAGAGTCACTTATACTAGTGCCTATCCCCAGCATCACTGAATTAACAGGAGCTGCTGTTGCCATAGGATACAGCAAGCACAGTGGTGTTATAAATGTTGGTGATAATCAGCGATCCTTGTGTCACAGTACCTTGGAGGCAACTTGGGGTCCCTGCTGATGTCTGTACAATGGTCAGCAGAAGCTCCATGCCCTGGCCTTCAAACATGGTCTCCGCAGCCCAACTCCCCAGCGTCCCCCTGACTTCCCACCCAGGGCACCCCAACACACATTCACAGTAGCAGGCTACCCCCACCCCACTCCCAAGTCCCTGCTGTCAGAAGCATGTCCTGCAAAGGGCTGTGGGAAAAGTGGGGTTCTGGGGCAAGAGGAGAGGGAGCAAGTCATGGAGAAGAGTGCAGCTAAGGTACGTGGTCACCCACCAAGCAGGTCATGGGGAGACCTTTCCCACAAAGAGATGAGTTTGATTCTCCTTCCTCCTGAAGATATCTCTGAGCAGAGCCAGGCGGTCAGCCCTGGCCTGTTCACAACCACCACTGGACATGGAGCTAAGGCAGGGAAAAGAATACCCAGAGCCTCCAGCAGCCCAAGGAAGCTCACCTCTCCCCTTTGAACTCTCATCTCATTCGAGATAAAGATGCACTTTACTAGTAGACCACTGGGCCCACCCCCACTGCATTTGCTGCAGGCAGGGAATTTGTCTTCTTTTGGTTTCAAGACTTCTAGATTCAGACACAACTGATTTCTTTCTACAAAACTGAGAGCTTTTTGCATTTTCAAGAGAAGCTGAAAATCGGTGGTGGGTTTTGGGGGCAAGGTTTTGGCTCTTACAATTGTTTGTTTGGAAAACTGCCTGAGTCAAATAAAATATCTTCCGGGCTACAACCTCTCACATATAAACTCTCTCAAACTGAGGAGAATGGGAGTTGGGGAGGGAGGGAAGCTTGAGGATATGGTAGCCCATCTCCCAAGTGCAAGGGCATGCCCAGCAGGAGGTGCCCAAGGAATCAGAACATACCTGAGTTAACCTTGCCTGCACAATTTAAGTCACTTTCTGGCCCTTGTGTCTAGGCTCTTCCCCAAGCATCTTGGGAGAGACTAACAGCTTTAGAAAATAAAAATAAAAGATGCCCAGTTAAAGTTCAACTTCTGATATTGTGTTATGCATGTGTGCGTGCATGCTTGTGTGTGGAGGGGGGGGGGATGTCCCAGGCAATATTTGGGACACAGTTATACCATAAAGTTATGCAGAGTTGACCTGAAATTCAAGTGTAACTGGCATTCTGTATTTTATCTACAACCCCAATCCTGCCAGCTCTTTGAACTTCACCTTCACTCACAACCCCCACGACACTGTCCCAACAGTGAGACCGTGCTGTTGATATAAAACCCTTTCCCATATTGGAAGAACAGAAAAGGAATGACCTTAACAAAAATAATAAGTGCACGTTATGTGTCTATTGTTGAAGAATAACCTCTGAACTAAGGTGGCCCTAGAGCATTTTGCTCAGGGCTAGGCATCCTTGTAGGACCACTTATTCACTAGTTTCTTTAAATTGAGTCGCTCTAACTTCCTTCTAGTCAATCATCCCCTTGGGCTTTCAGACCACTGTAAACACAACTCTACTTTTAGTGACTTGCACTAAAAACACACTGAAATAAAATTATTTAGGTTAGCATTTCCTCAATTCAATTATACTCCTTGGAACTCTATTCCTGCAGAAGCCTCCTGGAAGAAAAAAAAAAGTCATGGTTCAGTGGCTGAATGAGCAGGAAACTGCAGACTGTATATGCCCATCCAGGAAAGTCACCGTGAACATCAGTGTATAAAAGGCCCCTGAGGGGTCTTGCAGTAGGAAACACTTAGTTGCTTATTCCAAACTTACTTGACCACAGAGCCCACTGTCCCCCGCTTTACCCATCTAATACTTATTAACTCCACGGAGAACACTTCAGATGAATGTTTCTCAAACACAACTAACCCTGGAGTTAATATTTCCTTCCACCCCTCAGTTTAGGTCTGTTTCTTCTGGGTTTTGCAGCAGTCTTGCCCTCTAGACCCGTTTGGTCATTGTCTTCCTTCAAGGTCTTACCTGAGCTCCACCTGTTCCTGGAGGCCTTCCTGTCCTCCTGACCTCTCCAGCCCACAAGGACCACCTCCTTCTTTGTTTCTCTGATCTTTCACTCAGCAACTATTCCCAGCACACCCTTCCCAAGGCATTGGTTCACACATCCTGGGCCCTCAGGACATTAATCCAAACATCCTGATTAGATTCTGCCAGGGCAAGGCAGGGTGCCCCAATATGGCACACTGATTACTTTACATTAAAGTTCCTTGGCCAGTAAGGGCACCTTGACCCTCCCTGTCTCCTTGAATGCAGGAAATAAAAACTCGTATGTGAAAGGCGTTCTCACATCTGGAAAGCACCCCTTATCACTAGCTAACTCAGACCTGACCAGTCTTTATGATTAAATCTTACTGCCTCTTTTCCAACTTATTACTTTGTTTGGATTCCTTATTGGTGAATATTCTAACCTTGGTTAGATTCTTTTCTAATAAGCACTCATATTCCTTGTCCTATCAATTTCTCACAATTTTATTGTTTCCTTGTCTAAAAGGTATAAAAATGTACCTGGTTGGATAGTTACTGTGAGCCTCATTTTATGATCTGAGCATCCTACTGTGATCCCCCCTGCATGTGTATTAAATTGGTTTTTCTCCTATTAATCTACTCTTGTGTCAATTTGATTTTATTATTAGTCCAGCTGTATGAACTAAAGAAGAGTAGAGGGGAGGAATTCTCCCCCTCCCCAACAACTTTTTTTTTTCTATTATTTTCTAATTCTTTCATTTCTATATAGTTTGGCTCTTCAACCAGACTCGAATCTACTTGGAAGCAAGATTTCTCTGCTTAACCACAGCCCCCTAATGCAAAATGAGCTGGGCATCAAGCAGGCCTTTAGTAAATGTTGATGACAGAATTAGATCTATTCATGCAACTGTATTCCAACTGTTGCAGATTTCAGAAACGATGGTTTCTCTAAAAGAGCCATCAGCTGGCTTCTCTCATGCACCATGAAAGATGAAGGACGAATCTCAGAGTTGCCTTCTTAGCATGCACTGTGTTGTAACATCAGTTACGATGCCCCAGGCAGAAACCCCAACTCTGACCTAGGCCAGTGGAGAAAAGAAAGACCCGAGAGGGCCAGCGAGTTTCACGAAGCTGAAATGCATTCCCAATTAGTTTACAGATCAAAATTCCCAAGGATTATGGCATCAACAGCCTAGAAATTCAAATAATTTCTATTCTGTCCTGAGAAATTCCATTTCACTATCCTAAGGCAAAGATGGCTGTGTACGCTTATAAAAAAGAACAGATTGCAAATGACCTACACTCAACACTCTGAAGTCACTGTCCTCGTTTACTCAATGTGCCTGGCTGGAGCTCAGGGCTGTAGGACACTTTGCTGTATGCTCTCCTGTGAAGCAAGGCCCAGGTAATGCAGACGGTTAATGATTCAACTGCCTTTCCATCGTCTTCAAAGAGCGCTCCTCTTCTACGCCTAGACGCTGACTTAAAAAGGAAAGTCTCAGTAACAACAGGGAAGTCTCCAAATTGCATAATGGGAAATCTAAACATGTGCAAATCAACTCTTTCCACACGTCACTGTTCCAGAAGCATATTTCTTTCTATCTTAAGTCAAGGATTTAAAAAAAAAAATCTTCAAGCTCCACGCTCAATGCTTTAAATAAATAGCCTTGGTTTCCAAGGTGAAACAGACTGATGTCCTCCTGAACAATAAACAAGCGATAAAAATATCAGTAATAAACTGGATTTAAAAAATCAATTCTTCTCTAAAAGGCATGAAAGTCTTTCCAAGAAGGCCCATGGCTAACTTGATTTTTTCAGTTCCTGAAAAAATTTAATCGGAAAAACATGCAAACTGGCCAATACATTTCCTTGGTGAAATCACTGCCAGGGCTGAGCACTTGGGACTTGGGAGGAAAGATTTTAACATTGTAAACCACACATGCCTTGCTTGTCCCCATTTCGATCTTCAAGCAATCAATTAGGAATACTCACCACAGGCCCTGTTGGTGTGCAAGCACAATTCATAATAAGTTTTGGGTTTTGTACCTGAATTTTATCTTAAGCAATACTTCTCATTTATGCCTGCTGTAGATAATGGATTTGATGAGAAGAAACTTTGAACATGACTTGATTTACCACCTAAAGTACAGTCAGAGATCAAAAATAGCTAACTGGAAATCATTTATGTTTTAGAGTTCAGGCTGGGCTAGCAGCACAAGGATATTTCTGGATAGTTCAAGTCACCTCACACTAGAAATATGTATAAGTAGGAGAGCCCAGCTAGCGTGGCTCAGTGGTTGAGCGTCAACCTATAAACCAGGAGGTCATGGTTCAATTCCCGGTCAGGGCACATGCATGGTTTGCAGGCTCTATCCCCAGAGTGGGGCGTGCGTGTAAGAGGAAGCCGATCAATGATTCTCTCTCATCATTGATGTTTCTATTTCTCTCTCCCTTCCTCTCTGAAATCAATAAAAATATATTTACAGAAAAATAAATATAAGTAAAAGAAAAGAGAACTGAGCGCTGGGTAGCTTTCTTGCCATACTGGTGTCAATCTTTTCTGCAAAGAGCCCCTGCCAACAGCAAGTGGAATCTCAGGCAGAGCTGCTCTGCAGCACTAACTACAGGCCCTGCCACTCCTGGAAGAGCATGAAAGGCTCTTTGGAAACTGTGTGGTGTTGGCCATTAAGACTTGGAAGGAAGGAGGAGTGGAAATTACAGCCATCTGAATGCAATTGCCTGGCTTTATCTTTGCCCAACACTCTAAGAGCCTATAAACATCAGTGGAGGGGAAAAGGTTTAATTTCCAAAGACATAAAATTTTCAGAGCTATGTGACCTCTGAGAGAATAAGGCCATCTGAGAAAACTATTTCCTGAAACTCAAATCCAGGCTTGGGGAAGGAGGCCACGAGCCAAGGCTCAGTCTTCTACTCAAAAAGTTTGCACATAAGTTGTTCCTGCTGGATTTGGAGGCTGGAGAGAAAAAAGGGTGGCCTGGTTAACTCTATCCCCCCAACTTGACACCCAAGCTAGGAATGACGAAATACTTCCTGAAATACTAAATGAATGGATGACCCATCTGAGAAGACTGAGAGCTTTCTGGTTACAGAGGTGAGAGAACGCTGCCTGGTTGGCACATTCCATCCTGGCTGCAGCCTTTTCAGTGGGTGCGGTTGTAGTGTTCTCTAAATGTCCAAGCCAACAGTCCTTCCACAGAGACCCCTGGAACTGCCACGGCCTCATGTGAGTTCACAGTGAGACGGCTTTCTCCATCCCTCTGCGCAGCCAGCCCTATACTAATCTGACTAGAATAGTTTTCAATTCCGTCTCTCTACACCCCAATCCATTTCTATGACCTACTCCTTCCAATAATAACAGTAGGGGTAATAGTGATAGCAACAGCCAGCTTCCTTTATTGCTTTAGAGTTGATACAGGGCTTTCAACTGCATTCATTTATTTGACACGCCCCTGCCCCGCAGAATAACTGATAAAGAAAACCACGGGGAGATCTGACTTAGCAATGGTATGTGAGCAATATGTTGTACAACCACGTCTCCAGATTACAGAAACCTAGTCCTCTTTCAGTCGGTGGTTTCCTGTTCCTTCAGCATATGTTCATCTCAAAACCCAAACTCTCATCCTTTGGGACTATTCCCAATTACCCACTCAGAGGGAAAGACGGTCCTCGGTGGATAAATCCTAATCACACTAATGGGTTAAAATTTAACCTTAAATAATGGCAAAAGAGTTCATGTGTTTGTGCTTGTTTTGAAATATGCCCACAGATTCTTTCATACTCCTCTCATCAAGAAATGCAGCTTAATTCCCTTTCCTTCGAATGTGAGATGGCCTTTGTGACTTCCCTCTAATGAATACATAAACAGAAGTGACACTATGTGATTTCAGAAACTCGGTCCTAAGAGCCACTGTG
The DNA here is from genome assembly GCA_011751065.1 of Lasiurus cinereus. Classification (NCBI taxonomy): domain Eukaryota; kingdom Metazoa; phylum Chordata; class Mammalia; order Chiroptera; family Vespertilionidae; genus Lasiurus; species Lasiurus cinereus. Next base: position 46,562,133 of record JAAGEH010000041.1, read on the forward strand.
GCTTCGCCTCTGCTCGCTCTCTCTCTCTGATTACTCTATGAAGGAAGCCAGCTGCCATGTTGTGAGGATGCTCAAGCAACTCTATGGGCAGACTCACATGGCAAGGAACTGAGGCCACCTGCCAACAGCCATGTGTGAGTGTCATTTTGGAAAGGGATCGTCCAGCCCCAGCAAAGCCATCAGATGACTGCAACACCAGTCAGAAGATTGCCTGCAACCTTATAAGAGGCCCTGAGCCACAAGCAACAAGGCTAAGCTTCTCCTGAATCCTGACCCACAGAAATATCTAGCTAATAGCCAAAACTGGTTTGGCTCAGTGGATAGAGCATCGGCCTGCGGACTCAAAGGTCCCAGGTTCGATTCCAGTCAAGGGCATGTGCCTGGGTTGCGGGTGCATCCTCAGTAGGGGGCATGCAGAAGGCAGCTGATCCATGCCTCTTCTCATCGATATTTCTAACTCTCTATCCCTCTTCCTTCCTCTAAATAAAATATATTAAAATTATATTAAAATCAATAAAATATATTTAAAAAAATATATATATAGCTAATACATGTTTATGTGTAAAGCAGCTAAGTTTTAGGGAATTTATTATGCAGTGATAATTACCTAATATGGTTTTCTGTCACTCAGAGAATATTTCTACTTGAAGAAATGTTATCTTTAGAAAACTTTTATTTATTTTTATAATGCTAATGTATACTTATTTTATTAAAATTTTAAAGAAACTATCTTTAAAATAACTCATTTTCTCATTCAGAGATAACTAATTTTATCACTTTAATGTATAACTTTTCATGTTTTCTACTTGTGTGTGTTTATTTTTCTTACAAAAATGAGTTCATGTTACTTGGAATCTGCTTTTTGTCATTCAAAAACACTGAGTATTATTTCAAGTCCTTAAAGATATTACAACGATATTTGGAATAGTTGAATAGTGTTTTATGGCATAAGCATACCAAACTATATTTAACTAAGCCTTTTTTAAATAGATATTTAGGCTATTCTGAGTGGTATTAATGAGGCCACAGTGGATGACTGCCCATGTGCCTTTTCTGTGCTTGCCCCGCTATGTCTTCAGCACAAATTGGAGAAGTGAGACTGCTGGGTAGGAAAAGATACATACTTCTTAAGTGATTGTCCTACATATTACCAAATTATATCAAAGATCGGGCACTTTCATATCCTCCCAGCAGTTTACCAGGGTGTCCTTCTCACCTTACCCTAGTCAGCAGTGGTTGTTATTAAAGGCCAATTCTTATTTTTTTTAATCCTTACCCAATGAGATGGTTTTTTATTGATTTCAGAGACAGAGGAAGGGGAGACAAAGAGTAAGAAACATCAATGTGAGAGAGAAATATTGACTGGTTACCTCCAGTACATGCTCCAACCAGGAATCAAACCTGGTATGTGCCCTGACTAGGAATTGAACCCATAGCCTTTTATTGCATGTGACAACACTCCAACCCGCTGAGCCACCCAGCCAGGGAAAAAGCCAATTCTTAGCTCAAAGAATTGAATTTCTAGTGATAAGAGTTTCTGGCAGACAAATAAAAAGATTTCTGGGCCGCTCAAGACCTATTTCTCTTAAATCAGTGGTCAGCAACTCATTAATCAACAGAGCCAAATATCAACAGTTCAACGATTGAAGTTTCTTTTGAGAGCCGAAAAACGACTTCTGCGCATGGGCCATGAAGTTTCAATCGCACTGTACATGCACGCCCACACGTAGTATTTTGTGGAAGAGCCACACTCAAGGGACCATGTGGCTCGTGAGTTGCAGTTTGTCAACCATTGTCTTAAATCATGCACCATGTTGCAACATTCCCTCCATCTAAGTCTTCACCAAAATGACCTTGAGATCCTCCTTACTTCAGCCAGACAGACCAGAGGAGGAGGTCAAGATCATCTCTGCCATGCAAGTCACCAAATGCACCATTTCCCGCTGCACCTCCAGACAGTTTGGTGGTTATAGTGGGCAAAAGTGCCTTTTCCCCCTATAGCTCCTCAGTTGCATTATGTTCTATAATACTAACTATTCATTCATTCCTCTGACCTATATAAACTTTTCCCAGATTTTACACATAAAGAAGTAAAATAAAAACCATCAAATGATATCTTTTTGTTAGAATAGACCAAGTTGGGTAGCCCGATCAAAAAGAGGAGCCTTGAGCCGAGACCGGTTTGGCTCAGTGGATAGAGCGTCGGCTTGCGGACTGGAAGGTCCCAGGTTTGATTCCGGTTGGGGGCAGGTACCTTGCTTGCGGGCACATCTCCACTGTGGGGCGTGCAGGAGGCAGCTGATCAATGTCTCTCTCTCATCGATGTTTCTGACTTTCTATCTCTCTCCCTCTCTGTAAAAAATCAATAAAATATATTAAAAAAACAAAACAAAAAGAGGAGCCTTGAATCATAAGACCCACCAACACACTGCCCTGAGCAGCAGTCACCAAGCTTTGTCCAGAGGAAAAACAGTGTCCTACCAGCAAACTGAAGGAGTCACCTGCCATGAGATACAGTCTAGGGAATGCAGTCAAGGTTATACGCGTGCATGGATGGACAGATGGATAAAACAGGTATCATTGCCTATAGAACTAAAGAGTGGAAAGTTCTCTAAATTATTTGAGTGCTTAATATAACTTTAGCTATTTCAAAGGACTTATATTAAATGATACAACAAATCCAGTTATTAATTTCTTTTCATACATCCTTGACTTACAGGCTGAACATGAAACTCCGGACTACAAGTGGATCACCTTTGGTTCCTTATGAATACATATATTTATTTATTTTAGAATTATTTACCAATTGTATATGTTTTCTCTATAATCCATTCAAATACTAAAAGTAATTTGTACTTTTCTACTTTGATAAGGGTATATCAAGTCAAAATTGCCTCTTGTCCTATAACGAAATTATGTGCATTATACTGTTTACAAAAAAAGAGAGAGCCAATTTCTTTTTTTCTTTTCTTTTTTAATATATTTTATTGATTTTTACAGAGAGGAGGGGAGAGGGACAGAGAGTTAGAAACAACGATGAGACAGAGACATCAGTCAGCCACCTCCTGGAGATGTACCCGCAACCAAGATACATGCCCTTGGCCAGAATCGAACCCGGGACCCTTCAGTCCGCAGGCCGACACTCTATCCACTGAGCCAAACCTGTTTTGGCCCAATTTCTTGATTCAAATGTGTAAATCAAATATATAAAAAGCCAGGGAAGGGAATTTAAAAAAAGCTGGTAGGGAAAAACAGACATTAGGTGGTCATATCATCCTTGTGGGAGGGTGGGAGATGAGGCACTTTGGCCCACTATAACAGTCAACTATTTGGAGGATTTCCAGCAGATAGGATGGAGAAAAGAGGTTTTCCTGTTCCTTCTCAGCCAGGGTCACGTAAAACCCAGAACTTTCAAATTTCTTCCCTGGGAGCCTGTGCTAACCACCTATAGTATAGGCAGGGCTGGGATGTGACCATAACCATTTAACCAATCTACAAAGAGTTCTGTGTACCGCAGCGAGGTTCAGTGACTTGAAGGAGGTAACAGAGCAAAAATGAAAATGAGAGGACCATTGGCTGGTCCCTCACCCCATGCAGGGGCAATGTCAAGGTCACAAACACTCCCCTGGCTTAGGCACATCCAGGACACCATTAAAGTTCTGGGACTCTTCCGGCAGTGCCCTGAGGCCTGCCCCGTGGACACATTCACACAGCGAGCCTCAGCAGCAGCTCGAACACAGCTCCTCTGGAAACCCTTGCCAGAGCCCTCCCTCTGTATTCGCAGCCCCAGCCTCGGTGGCCCTCCTCCCACCCTGCACACATCTCACCTTGCTGAGACAGTCCCTGTTGCCCTCACACACTGGCATGGGAACCATGCCCTCTCCCGAGGGAGCACAAAGACTCCGTCAAATTCAACTCAGCTGAGATGGAAAAGCTGATATCATCCTCCCTTATGCATGCCTTAAGAGTGACTTCTACGAAAGGATGAATAAAACATGATCACTTTGCATAAACTCAGAAAAGCATTTTTTCCCTAACCAAAGTAAAGAAGTAAGGAATGACTCAGGTTTTTGCTGGTGGCCTACAGTTATTCCTTTTAAAATCACCACATGGCAATCTTGCCTCCATCACTGTGACATGTATCCCCACAGTGGGGTCCAGCCCAGTATTATCAGGGCACCTATGGGCAACCAGGCCTGGGTAATAGAATCATTAAGAGAAAGCCCGCCTTTTTTCTCCCAGACTCCCCAAAGTCAGCATTACTGGCTTGGCCCGGGGGCTGGAGAGTGTCTATTACTGCAGCTGTGGGTTCCAGAGAGGAGTTTACCTCCAACCTGGAAAAAACAAACGGAACAGACATCGATTTGTGAAGATGTACCCAATCTACACCATTTACTCTGGAACAAAGTGTATTTCATTTCTCAGCAGACATTCTTCTCAGCATGCAGTTAAACCCTTACAACTAAAGCCCTCACTGGGTACTGATGAGCTCACTTTTTTAAAAAAATGTTTTTTTTTAAATGATTGAGTTTTTAGAAAAATATCAATGCGAGAGTAGAACATCAATGGGCTGTCTCCTGCATGCCCCCTCCTGAGGATTGAGCCCACTACCAGGGAATGTGCTCTGACTTGGAATCGAACTGGTGACCTCTCAGAGCACAGCACAATGCCCAACCAACTGAGCCATACCATACAGGGCAATGAGCTCACTTTTTAAGTGATCATTTTTTTTATATTTTAGGAGGAAGTGGAAGGGAACTACTATAAGCCAGGCAACATGGAGGGTATTTTGCATACACCATTCAAATCCCATCCTCACATCAGCTCTGTGAAATGGCATTATTACCCCATTCCAGGGTTAAGGAAGCTTCAGCTCAGACACTGAGTAACTTGCAGAAGTCTGCCCTCCCCAACATCCTGTAGGCTGCTTCGCCTTAGGAGATGTTTCAATGCTGACTCCCCGGCATTCAGTCTATCTCCCCTGCATCCTAAACTTGCCTGTTAATTGTTACTGTTCCTTTTATTGAACACTCAACTTCCTCTCAAGATATTCCTACCTGGCATTAATCAGATATTCATTGTTCAGACAACCTGCTTCCTTAATCACCCTGGATAAGACAAGTTCCAGGCTTCCCGGAGGCAGATCTAGTTGTGAATGCTTGTAGGCTAAACTCAGAGCTCTGAAAGAGACCTTCGAAAATTGGCATAACTACAAATTTCACCATCGTTCATCTACAGACTTGTATATATGGTACACCTGCTGTACCAATCCTGTGTGACAACATGTATGGGCAGCAGGGTGTGGGAGGTGTGGTCATCCTGGCAGAGCTTGCTGAGTGCCTCGCACACATTACCCCCTCTAATTTGAGATACATGTGTATCAATTTTACAAATGAGCAGACTTACAGAGGCTAGAAGTCCTTCACCTGGAAGCCAGAGGGGCAGGATTATGGCCCTAGAGTCCAAGCCCCTCCAGTGGCTTCCCACCTGCTGTGTGGCACAGAGCGAGGGGCCCTCAGGTATACACAGACTAAGCCAGCCCCAGGCTCAGATCTCCAGCTTAATTGGGAAAGTTGGCTGTTCAATAGCAAAAGGACCTAAACTTGATTGTTTGCAGTGGGATCGCTGAGTGTCAGAACAAGAGTGGCCCAGGAGGTTGGAAGAGGTGGGCGCTGGGGAGGCTGTGAGCAGCAGGACAGGAATCAGGCTGTGATGAAGGAGAGAGAGGCTGATCCTGATGGACACCCTCTCCTGGGAATCCCCTGCCTATTCACCCCACTAGACAGCGATCATTTTCAAGGGTCATTCCCTTCTATACCCAACTGTCTATAAGTTCTCTGAAGAAACGGGTAACTTCTTTCACTTGTTTCCACGGTACTGCCTGACTGAACACTCTCTGGGTGCCCCAACCCTTCCCCACTATCCCCTCTCACTCGTTCCTACTTGAATTTTGCTGTGGTCATGGCCTTGAGGGTTCTGTGAGGGACACAAAGATTGAGCTCACATCAGGGGCCCTTTTCAACACTTCTCTGAAGAGCTGAGTGAGGCTAATGGGAAAGTGGGCAGAAGACGTAGGCTGACTTTCATGGTGATTCTCTGAGCCACCTGGGGATGTTTCCCTTGAGAAGTCACCTGTCAACAGCAATTCCCAGGGACACATCACTGATTGTGACACATTTCTGCAAAGAGCACAAAGATACACATCAAAGTTGTACATCCAAGTGCAAGCTGTGAGGACAATCCACTTGCCACCATGTGTGCGGACAGATCTACATCCCATTAACCAACCAATGTGGCTCAAGTACATGCCACTCTTATTTCTACTTATACAGACACATGCTTGAGTCTCGGGAAAACCTTGCTGGGTAACTCTGGGCCCCCTCCAGAGCATCCTTTTAAACCAGGTGGCCACTCAAAGTAGTACACCTAGCAGCATACAATCCAACTGTCTCCATTTGCTTTGTATCTGCAAACCTTAATGACGCCATCTTCCCACACTCACCTACCACTCCCGTAGGCCTGACCTCAACGCAGTGCTACCTCTGCATTTTACATTGGACCTTCCCTGTTTTTAATTCCCTCCTCCCCCATTTGCTCATTCTACAGAAAAAGCATCCAATACCTAGTGAGTTCCCAGGTGCCAGCACTGGGATGGCACACAAGAGAAATACAAAGCCTGCAGCACATTGTCCACTGGGTACCTTGGTCTAAGTGAGCGGACGTGAGACATGAAGGGCCTGGTGATTTATGCGTACATGTGCCACAGGAGGAAAAGAAAGTAGTCACCTGTCTCTGGGGAGATCAGCAGAACCCCAGTGAACAGGGATTCTGTTAGGCAGAGAGCAGAGGGGAAGACCTTCTGGGCAACAGAGCTATCACCGAGCAACGCATGGAGCTGGCAAGAAGCTATGAGGTGGGTTTGGGGACTTGCTCAGCTAGAAAGAAGGGTTTCTAATGACAGACAAGACTAAAAATGGAGACCAGATGGTGACTCTGGAAGGCAGGCCCAATGTAAAGAGTTAGCCTTTATTTTCCAGGCAGCAGGAGGATGTGAAAGATTTTTAGAGCCACCGCACTGTTGGAGGGATGGCGTGGGATGGCAGCATCACGGTGTAGGAAGGACTGGAGGTAGGAGCAACTACAAGCAGGAATGCTGCACAGGAGAGGGGCTGGGGCACCTGGCTCCCACAGTTGCCATGGGAATGAAAAACAGGAACCCAAAGATGCAAATGTTTTTTTTGTTTTTTTTTTAAGGAAAATGGAAACCTGGTGACTGTGCTGAGAACAATGAGGAGGAAGCAGTCCAAGATGACGGAGATGTTCGAGTAGACACTTATTATTCTTTTGGGTGCTTGGTTGGCATCTGCACCCCTTTCTGCCTGGGGAGAATCCATGGTTCTTGATGGAAAGCAGGGCCCCATGTCTTCTAGAGAAGTTGATGGAGCCAGACCTTCTTTCTGCCTCCCCCTGGCAGCCACTGTTCAGGTGTGTGACCTGCCACACCAATCAGATGCTCCCAGTTGGAATTCAGAAACTCAAAGGGTGATGAGGACATAGTTTAGGATTCAATCCCCAAAGAGGCATGCAGAAGTGATGGCCAGCATGAGGGGTGTGATTGAGCCAGGGAGCTTTTGTGGTACGACTTGGGCTGAGCTTCCTGCGGTCTGGCAGAGTGTGCCTATCCAGCCACACTCCAAGCAGGCGATTCTGTAGTTGCCCAATGGGCTCCCAACAAATTCCTTTAGGCAGAATCACACAGATAAAAATATCAACTCCAATCCATGCTCAGTGCCCCTCCTCAAAGCCTTTGTCCCCAAATGACCAGACCGCATAGCCTCTTGCTCTGCTGAGCCACCCCAGCACGTTTGAACAGAGAGGCTCACTGGGCACCTAACTTGCGCTCAACTCCTCCAGATATTGCGTTCACCTTGAAGGGCAGAGCACCATCCTCAATTGGAGAAATCCTATCATTTTTATGACAAACATTCCTGATTGAAACTCATGAAAAAGTCAATTCCCTGGAAATAAAACAAACTTTTCTTCAAGATAACACATGGCTTCCTCGTTGAAATTGCATTCCTCGTGAATGTTGGGAAACACTACTGCTGCGTCTTGTAAAAGTGGGGCTTTCCTTTGGCCAAGTAAGTTTGCCGAACCTTTGCATTCTGTATCCCCATGTGGAGAGTCACGCACACCTTAGCCTAGTGAAGACTGCAATTAAGACAATTTCTTAAACATACAATTTCCTCCAATGACATACAGTGGAAATACAGTTCTCTAGAAGCCCCCACCTGGGATGTTGGAGCTACAGCTTAAGAATCAGTGGAGGTCAATGAGGGCGGGGGGAGAGAGGGGGAGAGACATATGTACTACTATTTGTAATACTTTAAACAATTAAAAAAAAAGAGTCTCAAAGAAGTTAAGCAGAAGACAGAGACAACCCTGCTGCCTTTTACTGCCTGATTGTCTGGGGGATACTGATATAAACATCGATACAAAACCCCTTAGAGATGCACTACCACTCCATGTTCTGGCTATAACCTCAGATTTGTCCTCTTCAGCTGATTCTGGAAATCAAGGTCCATTTCTACTTATCATTGAACATACAGATATAAGGGATTAGTTTCCAACATACATTCTACCTTCCTCCTAGTGTGGCCACCTGCCCTGCAGGGGATGGAGAGCTAAAACCACATCTCCCTGATCTCTTCCAGCTAAGGCTCCAGATGCATGAGTTAGATTGGCCAATCAGATGTACTTGTGTAAAATCTGGGAAACAAATGTGAGGCAGAGAACATACTTCTGCAGTTGCCACTCCTTACTCAGCACCTGGTTTGCCTATGAGTTTTAGCTGAGATTGGCATCTTGGTGCCAGTTTCACAGGTATTGGAAAGCAGTTCTGGGCCACCCATTTGCATGTGTGAATCAGAATAATGTGACACCTCTCTGATCCTAGGGGCCTCTCACTCATTGCACCCCCAGTGTAGCTCTGGAGAGCTGCTTCAGGACTGTGAAAGCTTCCTTGGTGGTCCAGTTCTTTAGTTGGGCTTTGTGACACTCATTCCCGAAACCTCCACCTGGAGACCTGTTTATTTAGAACTCTTCATAATTCTCCAGACCACTTAATTCCCTACAACAAACCCCTTCCTCCATCAGTTTACTACAGCGAATTCTGCTTTCTGTGTCTGAACCTTCGCCAACACTCCAAGGCAAGTTGCATTCCAGCAAGGATGATCTAACCTCTTAGTCTCCCTTTGGTGGTTGTGGAATTTCAAACAGAGTCCCTGTCTATGTTCCATCCATGTAGGAAGCCTCCTGTATGGCTATCTGCATCCAAAAGGCTAGAAGCCTGCAAAGCTTACTTTCTGCAAGCAAGCATGCATCCCAGGGAAGTCAACAGAGATGCCTGCCTCCCAAGCAGTAATTATGCCAAAATGGAAATGATGCAACCCTGTTAGAAGCCATTATAGGTAGAAACCATGCAAAAAAAAAAAAAACAGTCAGCAGAGTTTTATAGGAAGGAGCAATACACGTGTGTTCTAACTCCAGCCCATGTCACTTAAGCTCTCTGAGTTGCAGACCCCTGTTCTTCCGGGTAGGGACAGTGACATCATCCACCTTCCTGAAGACAGGAAGGAAGACAGCAGGCTTGAAAGGTCTTGCAGAGGGGGGCAGGGGGGGGTAAGAATTCTATTAAACAATGACCTTTATATTACTAATTCATATTATTAGCATTCAGGAATCATAACCAAGACAAGAAAATATTCCTCATACTTTTAAAGACACTTGCCAGATCTTTACCACTCATACTTTTCAGCACATTGGCATTTAGAGACAGGGTTTTACAAGCTTCATAAAAATTCAGAGCACTCCAAGTACAATGCTTCCTCTAGATTATAGCCAAGCGCTGGGAAGGTTTAAAAAAATTATTTCACTTCAACAGTCAGGATTCACTGCAAAGTCATTGTTTTCATGTCACTCGTCTCTCTGTGCTGTCCTACAAGATGGCTGGAATATTTCCTGGACCCACATAGTTCTGGGTTTTTGTTGTTGCTGCTGTTGTTTGTTTGTAAGGAAACATCACTCCTGCTTCTTCAGTGTTTGACACAACAGGAAGTCAATATGGCAGGTTGGCTTCACTGCTAGCCTTAAAACGCTATGTCCCCTCTACGCTAATCCTCTTGACACAAACTCAAAGTGCTGCACTAAGATAACGCACAGCCACATGGCAGGGGTTCTCAGAAAGAAACAGCCCAACAGACAGGAAAGCAGGCCTGACCCAGGAGAAGGAGCTCAGAGCTCTAAGCCTGCAGAGGGGGAGCTGGCTAGAAATCAGGACAAGTGACAGGAGGGAAGTGAGGGTCACCAGCAGCCAGAGCTCCCCTGGCTGAGGATAATTCTGCAATTAACTCAACATGCATTCCAGGGCCCAGAAGAGAAGTCACCAAGCATGGGGGGCCCAGAACCCACAGGTCAGGGCATGTAAGGGTTAACCTGCCAGGAGGAGCTGGGTTGGTAGCAAAAGACCCAAGCAGCCCTCTTAATGATGATGAATCTTAATGATGATGAAAAGGAGGAGGAGGAGAAGGCAGAGAGGAGGAAGAAGAAGAAGAGGAGCGGGAATGGGAGGCCACCAACCCAGAGTCCTGAGGGAAGGATCCAGGCTCTGAAGAGGTGTGGGCCCAACATTCCTTCCACACCTGATCCTGGGATTTACATGATCAAAAGAACCCTTCATTAAAACAAAACACGTAACTCCATAGGATTCCTTGAAGGCTCCCTGGTCCATTTAAAATAAGATTAAGCTTTCAAAATGGTCTTATACATAACATTCTAGTAAAATATCAGCGTAAGTATCAAAGTACCAAAACCCACAAATCTGTGGGGGGTTTTTTTAACCAGAAGAGAAACCATTTCACACTGCAACATGAAATCATAGGAGTTGCTCTAACCCCAAAACATGTGCTTTAGGGTGTTGGAAGTGTTTGCTTTAACTAGAGAACTAAACCTCATTTGTTGTCAACAACAGGCAAAGAAATCCAGTTATGGTCTGATGATGCACTGCCCAAATAGCCAGGCCAAATTCAATCACAGGGATATATGCTTTCATGTAGATTAAGTGCTTCATAAAATGAGGTTGGCTGGGCTTAATTTGTGTGTAGAAAGACATATTTAAAAATACACAGATTTCTGGCAACAGCTTCCTCCAAGGACAGGAGCGTGAACTGCGATACTGAAGGCCTAGGCAAGAGGGCTCCAAACGCAGGGCCTTCTGAAGAGAGCGCTGCTGTGTTCTCTGATCTAACAAAAAGGGAAGCTTTGTCAGGTCCCTTCCCTCCAGACACACACATCATTTTATTTGGAAGTCACATGGTGTGATTCAATTTAACTGGGTGGAGCAGTGGAAAACCACAGTATTAACAACATAATTCTTTTTGAGGAGAGCTTCTGCCAAGTGCAACAGGGATAATACTGAAAGCTTTGCGCCGCTAGGCACTGCCTTCAACATTTGTTGTATATCCCGGGGTACCAACACAGAAGTATATCTCTGCTCACTGTGGCCCTGCTTCTAATGATCGAATACTGGACCCTCCCTGAATCTTCATCTTTTGGGCTCTTGGTGAAAAAAAACCATGACCCATGTAAGAGAAAGAATGTGAGTATATGTCTGTATTGCGTATCCAGACAATTTCAGGAAGGGCAATAAGAAGTCTTCTCCGGGGAGTAGAACGGATTGGGGGAAGGGGTGTCTTTCATGCACAACACTCTTCTGTCCTAGTTGAATTTTTACTATAAGTGCCACTTTTATAATTAGAAAAACTAGTCATGAAAATATTTTTACAAATCATTTCACAAGAGCCCATAGGCCAGGAACTCTAAGGAGCTGAGTGGCCAAGAAGTTGTTGAGGTGGAAACATTTTGCAGCTATAAAACTCCTACCGTTTACAAGGCACCTACTGCCTCCCTTTATTCCTGTAACACTGTCAAAGGCATCCAGTCAAGACACTCCTGAGACAGGGACTGCTCCCACTTCACCCTCACAGAAGCAGAGGTTCTGGAGCCTCAATGACCTGGACTTGAACCCAGGCCTCCTTCCTCGCTGCCATCCTGTCTGCGTACTGTGAACCTTGGGCAGGTCACTTCTGGGTCTTGGTTTACTCAGCAATAAAATTATAGGCATCCTTTCAACAAATAAGTACATAGTATCCTCTCTACCAAAGAGGAAACTGAATTCAGAGAGGTCACGTAACCTGCCCAGTGACAGAGGCAGAGGACCTGAACCCAGAACCGGCTCCCTCTACTTCCTGGCTGCTATTCTAGGCCTCCTCCCTAGACATTCCCCTCCACCTAATACAGTGCTGGTATCAGGCCCATAGATGTCCACCAAAACAGGTGTTCTACAAAATTGCATGGTGGGGACCAAGGCCGATGTGAGGTCCACAGAGCCACCCACACTCAAGGCTTTAGCCTAAAACCAGTCTCATGGATTCCAAGCTGCTCTGCAGAAAAGAAAACAAAACAACAATAAAAAAAAACAAAAAACAAAAAAAAAACACTCAGTTCTGCAGAGCATTGGCAATGAGGGAAGCAACTTCCAAGAAGATATTCCCAGAACCTTTCCCCAAAGCCAGAGCAACTCTCCGGGCTGCCTCCGCACGCCCTTGCCTGTTCCTAAGCCATCCCCCCTGCCACAGTGGCTGTGCAGAAATGAACATGCCCCCCCCAGCCCATGACAGGGAGGGAGGGCAATGCCTTCCTGAGGAGCTGACCCATACCCTTCCAGTAGGGATGGGCAAGTGGAGCGGTGAGGGCTCAGTTTCAGCACATGCAGGAGAATATCCACACGTGCACGAGAAGTACAGTATGAACTTAACGCCTCCCACCCCCAAAGAGCAAAACCCCAGGCAGATGAGCAAGCAGGAGGAGTCCATGAGAATGGCAAAGGCAGAGAGCGGTAGCTCTGGGCTCAGTTATGCAGCCCTACCTGGCATGGAGCTCACCGGAGGAAGAGCCTCCCAGACTCTGGGCCTCGATCCCTCAGGGTATTCGCCACTGGCCACAGCTGGCGGTGTAAAGAGCTTTGACACTCACCCACACTGTGGGGCCAGCCAAGAGTCATCCCTGCGGGGCCTAGAGTTCTCTCTGGACTTGCTCCACGGTTGTATCGCAGTTTTCAATCAATGCAAACTCAATGACCAGGTAATCTCTACAAAATGAAAACCGATCCTTGGCTCTATTCAGGAGCAATCTGTTTAAGGAGGCCCCCCACAAAGCAGGGTTAAAATGCAGTGAACACATACAATGAACACACACCTGGCTGGCTAGAGGAGGCGCTGTGAACATCCAAGCACAGTACTGAAATGGAAGTTGAGTATGTGAGGACTTCCCCAACCCCCCTCCTCTACTAAGAATTAAGGTCAAAGAGTCAAATAATTTAGCAGTGACCGGGCATCAGCACTCACTGCTGGGGAGTGTGGTTTCAGCCCACCTTTGCCAGATACAGCCCGGGCAAGCCTTGACGTTTCAGCGTAGCAGCCAGCTTTATTATTGACTCCAAATCCTGCACGGAGCCTGCTCGCCCCCTCACAGGTGTGTCCTGCCAGGGATGATGATAGAAGCCAGAGCTCAGATGGAATCAGCAGGCTCAGATGTAGCACGTGAAGATTTAAAAAGAAAAGTGCAGCGCAGGCCCAAAGAGGCAGGTGGGGGGGTAAGGGGGAGGTCATAAATCCCAGCTCATGTGGCAGGCTCATTCCATTTATTTTCCTCTTTATTCTTCTGCGTTTGTGGACAGTTCCCAGGGTCAGGGAACCATTGAGAATAAGGCCAATTTTTTCAGTAACTCAAAAAAGAAAAATGCCACCCCCCCAAATCAAAGTCAGGAAAAGCATCTGGGATACAGCCAATCACATTATTCTGCAATAATAATTCCCCAAAAGTCATTTTTCCCTGGAGGTGCTGAATGCAAGACCCCAAGACATCTTTGTATTCTTCAATCCCAGTGGTTGTAGGGGGACTCAACACCACAGAATAATTAATCCAATAAAGTTACCCCCAGGCTCATTGCCTCAGATCACTGTGTGACTGAGATCACTAGGGCAAGGGTGTCACAAGAACTCACATGTGCTCCCCTTCACAGCTTCACACGGAGTACCCTAACAGGACAGTCTTACCCTGAAATGCGGACCCTGCTCTCCAGATGTTGTCCATGGAAGTGAGACAAGTTACCAAGGATGAGCAATGGCTATAATAGAGCAATTTCATCACTAGACATTAAAAAATATTTACTTATGTTTTGTTTTTATTTTTTTATTTGTTTGTTTATTATTTTTTGTCTTTTTATAGAAATACCTTTTCCTCAGCCAGTCAGACCTGACACTTCAGCTTTTTGGAAATAACTCATAAACCCAATGAAGGCAGAGGAATGTCTCTATTGAGGCTGTGGAGTAACAATGCACAGAACTCGTACGCCCAGAGGTCCTCAAGCTTCTAGTTAACCTGCACAATTGTATGCAGTTCTAGGTAACCTCAGAAAAGCCACATATCCCTCAGTCTTGCAATAGTGGAGCGTAAGACTAAGAACACAGACATCAGAGCCGGGAGGGCTGTGTTCAGATCTTGACTCTGCCTTGTACTATGTGCCCTCTGATTATTCCCTCACACGGGGCCTCCATTTCTTCATCTATAAAAGTAAGCATTATAATAGCATCTACAACATGGCATCGTTGAGACAATTAAATGAATTAATATACATTACATGGTTAAAATAATTCTTGGGTGCAGTAGCACTACATAAGAATTGGCTATTATTATCTATACTAATAAAAGAGTAATATGCTAATTAAATCAAACAACTTCCAGATGATCTTCTGGATGTCCTTTCGGACAAAACCATGGTGGCGGAGCTGAGGCAGAGGTGGTTAGGGGAATCATGCTGGCAGGGGAGAGTAATTAGGGTGATCAGGCTGGCAGGGGAAAGCAATTAGGATTATCAGGCTGGCAGGGGTGAGCAGTTACAGAGATCAGGCCGAAAGGCAGGTGAGCAGTTAAGAGCCAGTGGTCCCAGATTGCAAGAGGAATGTCCGACGGCCCTCAAGGGATCCCCTATGGGAGAGGGTGCAGGCTGGGCTGAAAGACCCCACCTCCCATGCACAAATTTTGTGCACTGAGCCACTAGTTCATTATAATTACATAGTGGACATTTATTGAGAATCTTCGAAGCACTATGAATACAATGACTTTCAAATTCCAGTAAAAGTAATTATAGTCATAGACTTCTAACTTGAGTACTTAAAGGTCATTGGTATTGCATATTATCTAAAACTAGAGGCCCAGTGCACAGATTTGTGCACCGTTGGGGTCTCCTGGCTTGGCCTGCAGGGATCGAGCCAAAACCAGCTCTCCAACATACCCCAAGGGGTCCTGGATTGCGAGAGGGCACAGGTCAGGCAGAGGGTCCCCACCAGTACATAATCAGGGTCCAGTGCATGTCCTACCCATTTCACTCAGTCCAGATCAGCAGGACCCCAGCAGCATGCTAACCTAGCTGTCAGAGTATCTTCTCCCTGGTGGTCAGTGCACGTCATAGAAACTGGCCAAACAGTTGAACAAATGGGCAGACACTTATCATATTAGGCTTTTATTATATAGGATAGTAACAAGGCCTGGAAAGTCTGTAGATTTAAAACATGTACACCTAGATGTTTTTAAATGTGTATACTTGATTGTGACATTTGCCTCTTTGTTTTCCAGTATGTGCACAACAAAACTAAAATACAGCATTGTCTATATAGGGGTTGCCTTAATTCAGTGCTTCTTCTTCTTCTGACACAGAGCAAGGAAGGAGGGCACAATAAAATGACAGCTGCAGACCTTGAAGGCAAATGTTGGGAGAGCTGTTTTGAACCCTTAATGCCTAGTTCTTAAGTATTAATCTATGAAAATGTGACAAATAGTGCTTCTACTTTCCCATTCCTGGGTCTTTGCAGATGTTGTTCCTTCTGCCTAGAAAGCTATGCTTGACCAAGTTGACATTTTCTCATTTCAGTTTGGCAATCTTTGTATTTTAACTAGAGTATCTGGTCTACTTATACTTAATGTGATTACTGATATATTCGGGCTTAAACCTAACATTTTACTTTATTCTTGCTATATGTACCCTGATCTATTTTTCTTTTTCTCTCCTTACTTCTTTTGGACTGATCTTTAAAAATCATTTGTTTTCCCCATTTACCAGTTTGGAAAATTACATTTTCTTTTTGTTTTTAAATATATGTATGACTACTTATCAAATTTTAAAATTAGTAAAATTTGTACCCTCTTTCTGGATAATGCAAGGATCTTAGAATAATGAATTTCATTTCTTTTCCCCAATACTCATCTTATATGCTATTGTTAAAAAATATTGGAAGAGGTATAAGAGACTATAACATCAAATTGTAATACAATAGACTATAAGCACAAGTAATAAAGAGTAACTTGGTCCATTTGGGAAATAATGTGCCTATAGTGTGAATTTGGGGATGAGGATAAGCTGAAGATGACCTGGAAAGGACCACAGGGACCAGATAATGGAAAATTTGTATTCTGATAAAGGAATTTAAATTTATATTTTGCAGATAATGGGGAACTACTAAAGGATATTAAACTAGAGAGTGATTTGATGAGATGTGAATTTAAAACCACTCAGGTGAGACTGCAGATGAAACAAGATGGGGGTTGGAAATAGAGAGACCAGTTAGACCACTGTCGATTTTAGAGCTATTATCATCTTTTTTAATTCTTATCTGAGGATATATTTTTATTGATTTTAGACAAAGAGGAAGGGAGAGAGCAAGGGAAAGGGAGAGAGGTAAAAGAGGAGAGGGAAAGAAAGAAAGGGGAAGAGGGAGAGAAGCAAAGAGGGGGAGGAAGGGAGGGAGAGGGAGACGGGGAGGAGGAGTGAGAAGGAAAGGAAGAGGGAGGAAGAAAGAAAGAGGGAGGGGGAGGGGGAGGGGGAGAGGAAGGGGAAGAGAGATGGAGAGGGGGAGAGAGAGGGAAAGGAGAGAGAAGAGAGGAGGGATCCCACCCACAACCTGAGTATGTGCCCTGACCAGAAATCAAACCCTAGACCCTTTCAGTGTACAGGACGATGCTCCAACCAACTGATCCCACACCAGCCAGGGCACTATCACTTTTTGTATTATCCCACCTATACTCAGGGATGTACAGAAAAGTATGGATTATTCCTCATTCCCCATATGAAGAAACCAAAATCTGCAAAGCAGAGCTGGATTTTCCAACCACTCTTACAAACTCTTCTGAAATTGGCTTAATTTTGAAATTCCAAAATCTGCCCACTTTATTATTAATTAGTGGACAGTTATTTATTTAGCATTTCCTGAGAACTGGGTATCTGCCTAGCATCTTTAGCTAGGAAGAGATGTCATTTATTTTCTAAAGCATCTGTGATGAGTTTGCAAACTCATTTAGTCCTACCTCCCTCCCAGTTATTGTTGGAACTCATTTTAAGCTGAAGGTCAAGCAACATCTATATAAACTCTTGAAGGGGAGCTCACCATCTCCACAAAGCAGCTGATTTGACAGTAGGAAATCTTTACCTTGAGCTTACATGACCCAACTTGTCCTTTACTGTTTTCCTGATGGTTGCAGAACAAAATTAATCCCTCATCTATATAACTACCCTTCCTTCGCATGGAGATGACTGCCTGTGGGCTTACACGTGCAAAGTGCCTCTTCCATCAACTCTCCACCATCAGAGCCCCCGGAGTCCTCTCCAGATCCCTCAAGAGCTGGGCTCAGGTGTGTCAACATCCTTCTTGGCATATTAACACCAGAACTGTTCCCCAACTTGAAGAGTCTTCAATACAGCTGTGGCATTGAATCAGCAGGCCTTAAATCATAGCAAATTGTGGAAGTAGATAAATATCCTAACCAAGACGAAAATTAGATATGCTGTGAGAATTTTACATAATATTGCTGGTTGAACCACGAACTCAAATGTATAACTCTATTAATGGGCAAGGAAATCTATATTTGGATTTTCTGTCGTCCTAGACTCCTCTGTAGCATTTCTGCTCTGGGTCTCAATCAGAGGAGCTGCCTGAGGACTCAGTCACTCATGCCCACACCATCCTTATGCTTAATCATACAGCAGCATCGGAGGGTACACGTGGAGACCAGCTGCACCTGTTTGAAAAATCCCCAAACAAGTGCACCTGGTTTGCATGAGTCCCCTTAAATTATGAAATAAGTGTATATGCATATGTATACATATGTGCATACATGAATTTATACAGAATTCATACGTATTGTATAATTTACATTTTCCTATCTGCATATGTTTGTTCTTACAGAAATAAGAAAAACAGGCTACTCTTTCCTGCTTGAAACATAGGTCAAACAGATATAAGCTATCTCCTCAAATTAAAATAGATTAGAACCAGAAAAAAGAATGAGGCACTTAAATCCCTAATATCCCCATCTGTTCAGTGGCATATTCTGAAACTTCTAAGGCCCAGTGCCAGCAGAAAGCAGGAATCCTCTCTCTGTGAACAGAGGAACAATAAGCTACCAGCTGCATTTTTAAAAAATATCTTTTTATTGATTTCAGAGAAGAAAGGAGAGAGAGAGAAAGAAACATCAATGATGGGGGAGAATCATTGATCAGCTGCCTCCTGCACATCCCACATTGGGGATTGAGCCTGCAACCCAGGCATGTGCCCTGACCAGGAATGGAACCATGACCTCCTGGCTCATAGGTTGACGCTCAATCACTGTGCCATGCTGGTTGGGCATCAGCTGCATATTAATTACAAGGACTATAGAATCTGAAGGCAAGGGTTACTTAAATGGCACTTTAATAAAATAAACAAGTGGGGCACCCAATGTTCTTCTTTCAAAGGCCCCAGGCAAGGATTTAGAAGGAAGGAGGCAGGGAGCTTCTTAAGAGTGGCAAAAGGCAACTGGCTCAGAGGTAAGTGGTTGGAGAAAACAAGCCTTACCCAACTGGGGAGGGCCTCCTTAAGAGCTGGCTGCCTACTCTAGGCTGAGGAACCTCCTCCCTCATTCAGCCTCCAAGACAGCAGGGTGAGAGGCAAAAGCACAGGTACAAATTCAGGGCCAGCCGAAGCAATCACAGAAAGCCCACAACCTCCTCCTTTCATCACCCCGCAAGAATAAAGCCATTGGAGTTGTCAGTGAATACCCTACATGGTAGCCTTTCCAACAACTTGGGATTTAGCACATTGATCATAAAACTCTACCGATGGGGAAAGGAGGGACAGGGAGAGAAAGTAACACCCAAAGATCTCAGAATGAGGAGTTGGAGAGATGGAAGATTAGGACAAGTCTGGATCCATAAGTAGGCAGTTACCCACATGGTGTGATTTGATAGAATTCTTGTCAGCAATCTCTGTAGTGTCAATTCCTCTACTAGGCACCTTACACCAGTATTTCATCTGAGCCTCACAACATGGCTATGAGGTGGAAATTACCGCTCCATTTTATAAGGAGAGAAGGGGTTAAGACTCAGAAGGGTTTAACAATGGCATTTGTCCAAGGTCTATCTCCTTCCAAAACTCATATTCTTTCTACAACGGCTCAATGCCTCCCTGTAGATAAAGCCAAAATATTTCTCCTCTCTTGAAATGTCCAGATGAGACTCTGTTCTTGTGTGTTCCAGGCATCTCTTAGTACACACATCTGGGCTCACTCTAAGACAGGTGGGAGTTGTCTGGAGTGCAGCTGTCAGGGAAGATTGACACTGAGCTGAGAGACACGTTTTCTCCAGGGAGATGGCACAGTGGAATCACAGGATCTCCAGGACAAGAAAGGAGGAAGCGGAGATGCTCCAGGGGGAAAAGGAAACTGCTGGCGTCATCATTTGGCCAAAGGCACATCCTGCATCTCTGATAACAGAAAACAGAACACTGGACGCTGCATTTACATCTAACGCATTTACTGGGTACTTTCGTAACAAGGCATCGTGCCGGGCTCGTGCTTCTCCAACTATCTTCGGAGAAGGACTTGTGCTTTTTATTTGTTTATTTTATTTGCAATCTACTACATGGTCCTAATTACATATGACTAACGTGCAGCTCTTACCACAAACAAGTCACCATGTGATATTAACAACATCCACACTTGCCCATGTTCTGTCCAACAAGACGAGGCCACCGATGTTGGTCTGGGATGTGATGACAATGTCACCTTGTCGTGAGAGTGTCTAAATGCTTCCTGTCACCTTGTGATCTTCTCTTTTCACCACCAAATAGCAGGCAGTTCATGGACTCTAAGGATTAGGCTCAGAGATTGGGGAGTGTCCCATATTACGACAGTAGACAGCACGTGTATGTGAGCCAAATCCTGTTGTCCCCACAGACTCCCAGCAAATGCTGCCAGTTTCACAGCTCTAGTCAAACACTGTACCGAGGTGTATCTGGGTAGGTATTAGCAGGCCTGAGTTCTAATTCAGATTTTTCTTTTTCTTTTTAAAATATATTTTTATTGATTGCAGAGAGGAAGGAAGAAGGACAGAGAAACAGAAACATCCACAATGAGAGAGAATCATGGATCGGCTGCCTCCTGCAAGTCCCCCATTGGGGATTGAGCCCACAACCCGGGCATGTGCCCTTGACCAGAATCGAACCTGGGACCTTTCAGTTTACAGGCCAACGCTCTATCCATTGAGTCAAACTGGTGAGGGCCTAATCCAGATTTTTCACCTGACTCAATGTACAACTCTTGGTAGAATCTTTTACTTCTACATAATTGAGAAGTTTAGTTTGAACTAGGCAACCACTAAGGACAGGACCCTTCCAACTCCTAGGCTCCATGCTGTCCTCCTGAGTTGTAGCTTCACAGACCACCTATATGCTCATGACTCCTGACCCTATATCTCCAGCCTGGATGTCTCCCCTGAATGCCAGAGCCATACATCTGCCCTCAATATCTGGCACACATCTCTAATTTTACATGACCAAAGGCAGTGCCACAATAGCCCCCACCCCTCAGGGTCTCTCCCATATCAGTTAAAGGCAACTCCCTTCTCCCAATTGCACAGACCAAAATTTGAGTCATATTTATTTTCTTTCTATATCTCACAACTCACTTCCAACATTTCAATATAAACCTCAACCTACTTGCTCAAATTTACCCAAAATACGACTTCTCACCTGCTCTCACCTTGATCTTGGCTCATGGCAATGGCTCCTAATAGAACTCTGGTCCTGCCCTTTCTCCTCTCCAGTCCACTCTCACACAGTGGCCAGAATGATCCTGTTCAAACCCAGACTAAGCCCCTCCTCTACTCAGAACCCTCCAACAGCCCCCACTCTTACTTCTGAACAAAGCCCTGCACGAGCTGGCTCCCTGCTCATTCTCTCTGCTCCAGCCACCCTGGCCTCCTTACATGCAGGGCCTTTGCACTTGCTGTTTTCTCTTTCATTCCTGCATGGCTCACTCTTCCACTTCCTCAGGACTTTACCCAAAGATCTCCCTGGCTCCCAACATCTCAGAGTCCCCAACTTCTACACTTCATATCCCCCTTTCCTGCTTACTTTTTTCTCCTTAACTGTTACAATTATTATTACTTATCTTTGCAACAAATTATTACTTACCTTGTCTGTGGCCTGTGTCCCCCACCAGAATATAAATGTCACAAAGGCAGAGATTTTCTGGTGTGTTTTGTCCACATTATAGTCCCAGCATCTTACTAAAGTGCCTGACACGTGGCAGGTACTCCATACGTTTGTGGGTTGATGATGGTCTGGCCGGTCAAAGGTATCTGGTTACCCTTTCTGCACTTGGTCACCAGGTCCAGACAGCAACCATCTCAGCATCTAAGAGGATGACTCTGGCACGTCTCCCCTCTGTAGGGCTCTGTCTCAGGCGGCGAAGCCTGTGGAGAAGTCCGATCCTCACCACCCACCCAGCTTCCAAAGCCACTGCTCTGCACCCTCACCTCTGCAAAGGAAAATACCTCCTAGGATGGCTTTTAAAAAACTAATCCCATGTAAACCCTTCAGCTGTTTACCTAAATTCCATTTAATCTCCTACAGAGATGCCTCTAAATCATCTGCTGTCAAGGAATCAGGAAAAGACCAACTCCCCCTCTCAAGATGTTTTTATTGCTCTTGCTGCTGAGAAAACAAGTTCTAATTCCTATCAAGAGAAGAAGCACAAAGGAACAGAGCAATCATTTATATATATATTTTTTGTCAGTGCTGGATTATCTAACCACAGGTGTCGGAGAAAATTTTAACCTCCAACAGGTAAAGGGTTTTGTCCATTTAAATGCACCCCAGGCAAAGACCCTGGGCTCAGCTGCAGGTGCGTGTGTGAACCTGCTGGACCTTCCATATGTCCCCACCAGGGAGGGCACAAAATGCTCCCAAAGCCAGAGGCGGGGGCCAGGCCAAGCCAGCCACATGGGGAGGAGGGCTGGGAGAGGAGAGAGTCTCTGCCCATCTCTGGAGTAACTGAGGTGCCTGATTTATGGCACATCCAACCACAGTCCCTCTGAAAGGAACAAGACACCCCAGAATCTTAGAAGACAGGAAACATTTGGCATGCTAGGCTCCCAGAATCCCTGTTTGCCCTAATGCTCCAGGGGACAGGGCAGTCATTCATCGGCTTCGGGGAAACCTGTTCCTCCTGAGGGCTGTCAGTCCCCTCCCCACCCTGGTTTATTCTCTTCAGAGATCCAGGGTCTTTGCAATCACCGAATGCTCACCATATGCCCAGAACATTACGTGCTTTGCCTCATTTAGTCACCAGTCTGAGGAGAGAGAGTGTTAGCATCCCATTTCCAAAGGAGAAAATTAAGGCTTCCACTCTTTCCCACCCCTTCTTAGCCACAACCCCGGAAAGAGGGATTATAATCTATGTTATGAATATGGTAACCATTGTCTAAACCTCTTTCATTCTTATCCTAGAAACACAGGTGAGCAGCTTATAGAAATGTACATCTCTCCCAAAGACAGGGAACTAAATCCAGCACGTTTACCCCACAGCCAAGAAAGAAACTAGGGACATGCAGGTGCATCACAGGATCAAATACCAGGCAGCTCATCCTCTCAGCTAAGGAAGGACTCAAACAGCCAACTGACCCTGGGCGTCTTCATTTCACCAAGGCCCTCTTTCAACTGGTTTTACTGTTCATAGATTTTTGTTTCAGCGCAGTTAAAAGGTTTATAGAAAAATGGATCGGGGAGTATAAAGTTCCCAAATACCCCTTGCACCCCACATACACAGTTTCCCCTATTATTTACATCTTATAGGATTAGCCCAGTGCTTTTGTTATCATTAATGAGCCGATATTGACATATTAACTAATGTCCATGGTTTACATTAGAATTCACTCTGTGCTGTATGTTCTACGGGTTTCGACAAGTATATAATGACGTGTCCATCATTACTGTATCCTGCAGAATAGTTTCACTGCCCTAAAAATCCCCTGTACTCACTGCTCCCTCCTTCCCCTTGGAAACTGCCGATCCCAAATCACTGATAAAAAAAATCCTGGAACTAATTAGAGCAAGGTTGCAGAATACAGGGTTAATATATACAAATCAATTACTTTCCTATATACTAGCCATGAACAATTAAAATTGAAATTAAAAACACTTTCATTAGCAGTCCCCGCCCCCCCAAAAAAACACCTGAGGTATAAATCTAGCAAAATAAGTGCATGATCTCTAATAAGGTAAACTATAAGTCTGATGAAACTAAATAAATGGAGAGAGAGTTCACCATTAAATTTTAAAAGCAAACTCTCCAACACCCTCTGTTGTCCTGACCTCAAATCAGAGGTTTAGAAACGCCTTCCTTCACAAAGAAAAGCTCAGAGCCCCCACTCTTCCCAGCTGCAGTGAGAAAGAGGCTGCAAGATAGGTCTGCTGGATAAAATGCAAATATGGGTTTAGTATACCAGTATGTATCTCCCAAGCACTGCATGGAACATACTTATACTAAAAAATTCTTTAAATGTTTCTAGTTGAACTAAAATTCAAATTCAACTGGGCCTCCTGTGTTCTTATTTGTAGTAATTGGCAACACTACTCCAAGGCCTCTCCATAGCAAGACTCCAACCAGGAAGAGCAACAAGTCTCTTAGGTATATTCAGTGCTTGACATTTTTCACTAGTTTTTCTTTCCAAATTTGACTACATGTCTCAAGGGAAAAGCAGGACAAATATCTTCCATCCTCACTAACCAGATGACAGAAAAAAACAGGCACAAAACAATGGCGTGAAAGCCACCCGGGTCAGGAACACAGCTGGCTCTAATCATCCTGAAGCCCACCATTCTGGTTAGCCCAGTGGCTGAATATTGTAATCATCTGGGTAGCTGCCAAAACCACATGGAGCCTGGGCCACACCCCCAAAGTTCCATATCTGTGTCCAATATGGCAGCTGCTAGCCACCTGTGACTAATGAGCACCTGAAATGTGGCTGATGTCACAGAGAAACTGCATTATCAGGGTTTGTTTGTGTGCTGTTGTTGTTTTTCCAATTCATTTCCATTTAAATAGCCACAGGTAGCTGGCTGCATACTGGATAGCACAGATCAATAACCTCACCCATTTCTACCCCCTCCCATGTTACTCTGAAGCAAATCCCAGGCATCTGACTTCATCCAGGTACCAATATCTTTTATAGCTTTGCAGATGGTTCAAATGTGAAATAGCTGTTGGAGACCAACGATTAGTCAAGCAAATACGCAATAGTGCAATACTTCCTGTAATTAGAGGGCAGACTTTCAGCAAGTTCACACCCCAGAGAACACAGCCCATCACATGGGGGGCCAGACCTATGCCCAGGCTCCACCCCCAGAGATATCTTTTTTCTTTCTCTCCTTCTTCTCCTCTTCCTCCCTTCTTCTACTACTTCTTCATGTGATTCCAATGTGTAGTCAGAAGTAAGAGCCACAGCTTTGAAGTATTTCTACATAAAGCATGTTCAAGACTAGCACCATTGCTATCACCTGGGTGGGAGCTGGTGAGAAAAGCAGATTCACAGGACCCACCCTAGACCTTCTGAATCAGAAGCTGCATTTTTAACAAAATTCCCAAATGACTTACATGCACATAACCATCAAAGAAATACTTTCAAAAACAGTGGTTCTCAATGAGTGGTCCACTGACCTGTGGCATCAGATTACCTGGAAATCTGGTAAAAAGACAAGTTCCTGGGCCTCACCCCAGGCCTATAGAGTCAGAAACTGTGGGCGTGGGGCCTGGCAAGCTGTATTTGCCCTTTAACCAGCCCTCCTGGTGATGTTGACACATGTTCAAGACCCGCAGCTCTCGAGTCTAGCGCACAGCTCCACATTGCCCGAGCAGCATGTAATGATTATGAAACAGCACGTTCCTTCAAAAGAGGAGCTGAAGCTATCCTCAGTCTCCCACACAAATAATTATACATAAATTAAAACATCTCTTTATGATCCATGACATAGGAAAAATAACTAGGAGTAGAGAGGAGGAATTTAAAACAAAGCAACCTGGGGTCCTTAGAAAAGTACAGGCCGATAACTGATGTTTATGAAAATGTCCAAGACATTAAACTCCACGGTTGTGTTCAGTACATTCTCCTTGAGAAGGCAACCAGTTTACATTTTGGAAATATTTCTATTACAACGTTTTACATTTCTTCCCAGTGAAAAATAACGGCTCAGAACAACCCATTATGTCAGGTATTTCATTCCTAAAAATGGGGGGTGGGGGCAAGAAGAAAGGTTCCACCAGGGTGGCATGGTAGCACCAAAGACCATTCTCCAGAGTAGCTTTTGTTAAGCTTTTTGAGGTCTTGAATTCCTCTGAGTGGGGGGCAATAGGGGGATAAGGACACATATGTAATTCCTTAATCAATAAAGAAAAAAAATGCATGTCCAAAATATACAGGAAATCATACATGCAATGTCAGAGGATTCGAGGCCCCTAGGCCAATAGATCTGGTGTTGAGGATATCTGGTCAGATGCAGGAAACAGGCAGAGAACAGAATGCAACACACCCCAGGCCAAATCCCTGCTTGCTCTCTAACCAGCTAAATGACAATCAGAGATTCTGATTCCCCTTAAAAAGTGGCTGGAGGAAGGGAAATTTTATTGTTGCTGTTCTACAGGTGAGAAAATTGCAATCTGGAAAAGTGAGGGGCTAGAGACAGGGTCAATCTTTAAACCTTGATGGTCTCCCAACAGGATGCAACACCACCTTCCACACCTCCAGGTCAGCCAGTCCCGTCTTTACTGCTCACCCCTTAGAGCCCATCTCCCATACATCCAGAGGGAGCCTGCATCCATGACCACTAGTCATCTCCCAATCAGGAGAGACCCATCTCTGCTTCCAAGTCTCTATTCCAGACCAGGAAGAGTTGGCTGGCCCATCGTCTGAGCCACAATGAGTCCCAAACAAGGAGAGCTCTTAAATCAACAACACTGTATTGCACTGACTCTGTTGGAATGTCTTTTAGTACTAGTAGACCATGGACTCCTTTAGAGTAGAGCTGAGTGAGAATCATCGTTGAATCCACAGAGGAAAAATAACTAGGAGTAGTGAGGAGCACTCAACAGGAAGGGGCGAGGGCAGGCACCACTTCAGTTCTCAGCAGTTCACAGTGGAGCAGCTTTGGGGCTTTTGCAAGAGTTAGTCTACCCTGGTATTGTGTTTGCAGACAAGCCTATCTCCAGGACTAAACTTTAAGCTCTTTGAGAATGCAATTGAGTTTTCCTATCTTTACAGGGGAACTATCAAGAGCCACATTATATAGGAGATACAGTAGGTAGCCCTGAGACCCTCCATTTTCCTAAAAGGTCAAGTTCTTGCAAATTAAACAGCCAGTAGGTTGAATTTAATGAGATGTCAGGAAATAGGGAGCCTCATTCTGTATACCCACCTTCCAGGAACCACACATCAAGAGAACAAACTGTGAGTCTGGCTGCCCTCCCTCTCAAATCACACATACTGTTCCTCCCTGCTTCCCATCTCCTCCAGGAGGAGGGGGAAAAAGAGGTAGTTATATACACTAGGAGGCACCATAATGATTCAGGAATTCTGATGAACAAATTTTACGTATAAGCTCAAGGCAAAATTGTCACTGACTAAAAGGATATGAGGGGAAGGCTAAAGTCATTGGTCCCCTTCCCATTTTTAAAGATAAACATTTTTTTCTATGTGTGTGTCTAGTGTATGTATGTGTGTATGTTTATTTTGCATTAATGAGATCATACTATATATACTATTCCAACTTACTTTTATTTTTTTAATGTATCTTTATTTTTGAAATTATTACAAATGTCCCCTGTGTTAGTTTGTGGGGTTTTTTCCCCACTCTGTACTCATGCCCCTCTCCCTCTAAGCCTTCCCCACTCTATTGTCTGTGTCCATGGATTATGCATATCTATATAAATAAAAGCCTAAGCAACCAAATGACCAAACGACCTAACGAACAGTCGACTGGTCGCTATGATGTGCACTGACCAGTCGCTCAATGCACAGAACTGGGCTCCTTCCTGTCTAGATTGGGCCTGCAGGGATTGGGCCGAAACTGGCTATCTGACATTCCCTGAGGGGTCCCAGATTATGAAAGGGTGCAGGCCAAGCCAAGGGACCCCACCAGTGCACGGATAGGTGCTTGGGCCTCTAGTATGCATGTAAGTTCCCTGGTCAATCATTCCCTCCTTTCCTCTGAAATTTGTCAGTCTGTTCCATACTTACTTTCCTTATTCAACCAGTTATTTTTAACATCTTTCTCCATTAATACACAAAAATAAGCCCAGAAACATGTAATGCTTGCTTATTGTTCCATTTAGGGAGGGACAAAATGTCCCTTAGTTACAGGCACTTTGCTTGCTGCTAGTATTTTGCTGTTTCACATCCGGCTATTTGTGTTTGCTTTACCTATGCAGGTTTGCCAATGGGATAAACCTGCAGCAAAATTTCTAGGTCAAGGGAAACTCCAGGTACTTTTCCTACCAACAGTTTAATTGGCACTTACTAAGTACCTACCATGTGCAAGAAAGAAGTACGAAATGAGTTTCATTTTAAGGCACTAACACTGACTTTGGGCACCTGACCCCAAGTAGGAATGAGTGGGTTAAGGAAATTTCTACTCTTTCTATATTTTTTGCATTGTATGTACTATATTTTTATGATAAGTATTAAATGTGGAACCCAACACATGGGTGATAAAACATTACTGCAGAGCAGGTAATTACATGGCATATTTACCCCAATCTATTTTACATCATAAATTCTTTTCACTGTCTTCAGCCCAACCCAGTATGTGATAATTTATGTGAAAAAAAAAATCCCCTTGTGCTTTTTCAAAATTATCTCCCAGGGGTTGCAAAACTTGCCTGTGGGGGTCAGAACCAAATTGGTTTTTAGCCTCAAGC
Organism: Lasiurus cinereus; assembly: GCA_011751065.1. NCBI lineage: Eukaryota > Metazoa > Chordata > Mammalia > Chiroptera > Vespertilionidae > Lasiurus > Lasiurus cinereus. Next base: position 46,590,531 of record JAAGEH010000041.1, read on the forward strand.
CCACACCTAATATGAGCCCCGCATGAAGGAGCATTAACACCAGCCAATAGCTCAGCTTGCTGTTTCCCCAGCCAAAGAGCCTGTGAGTGGGAGGCAGGGCTCCCCACTTGGGCTCTGATTTCCTGAAAAGCCAACTTCTCGTTGCTCTCCTTCCCCAGACCCTTTCTCTACCCCCCTACCCTTTTCTCTGAAGTGAAAGTCGTACTGCAACAGCACATGAGCCTTGGCATCAAAGGTCTGCGTTCCTCACTGGTTCCCAGAAAAACACTTGTCTGGGACACGGGTTAAGGAGCAGCCAAGAAGAGGTCATTGATCTCTGTCTCCAGGGCTCAGAGGCTTTGCCACGAGGAGGGGCCAAGGCTTTCCAGATGTTCCACTGAAGGGCTGGACAGACGCCAGGGGAGCCCTGCAGATCTACAAAGGGATGCCTGTTCCCCAAGTGTGCACCCTTGCAATCGAGAGCTCTCTGAAGAGCGTGCCCTGCAAAGTGGGCAGGGCCTTCAGGGAAACTTCTGTGGTGACCAACCATCCTCCTGCTGTCCTCACTCACTCCAAACCCACGGCCACCACCCAGCTCTGGTTCTCCACCGCTTCCACAACACCCCTCCCCCGGCACTCACATGCACACAATTTCCCCCAAACTGCTAGTTCTGGCGTCTGTAGCAACAAAGCAAAAACCAAGAGGGTTTGAAAAGGCAGCAAAGTTGACAACAACCATCCAGAAGGGCAAAGAAAATAGCCTGGGAAATTCTGGCCTCACCCTAGAAATTAGCCCTCAAAGGCGTGCCAGCCCACCAAATCTAAAAACTAAAATCTAAGCTCTCAGCTCCCAAGGGCACAATTCCCTCCCTCTGGCTCTACCCACTTTTTCTGGAAAAGGAAAAGGCCAAGGATACACTGAACAATATACTACATGAGTTTGAAAGTTTTCTGAACAGAAAGCAAATCCTCAATACAGTATTTACATGCATACATAGCAATGATATCATGACTACTACTAGCATTGGTTCAGTCATTCATTGAACAAATATTTATTGAACATCTGTTATGTACCAGGAGCTATTCCAAGATGCCAGGAATGCAATGGTAAAATGATTTTTCCAATACAACAATTCTTGCCCGCTTCAGCTTACATTGTAGAGGGACAGATTAGATAATAAGTGAACAAATAAATAATTTCAAAAAGTACTAAGCACAATAAAAATAGCAGCTAGAGAGTATGTTATGGTATAAAAATGGAGGCAGTATGATAAAGTAGGAAGGAATGTATATGTGTATGGTGCTTTACTTTCAAACTTTGCCTTCATGCATACCAACACTGTGCTGTCTCCCACTGTTGAGTTTGCAGGGGAGAATGCACCAGGATGCTCACTTAGTTGAAGCCCAAACATGTGAAATGATTTGTTCAAGATCCACAAATTTTATTCTTTGAATGTCTATTTATCAGACCTCAGAGAAAATGGAAATATGAGCCACAAATTAGGGGAAGCCTAAGAACAGGAACAAGATAGGGATGCCCACACTCACCTCTCCTGTTCGACATAGTACTGGAAGTATTAGCCACTGCAATTAGACAAGAAGAAGAAATAAAAGGCATCCAAATTGGAAAAGAAGAAGTAAAGCTGTCTTTATTTTCAGATGATATAATACAGTACATAAAAACCCCAAAAGACTCCATCTAAAAACTAATAGACTTAATAAATGAATTTGGCAATGTAGCAGGATACAAAATTAATGCCAAGAAATCTATGGCATTTCTATATACTAACAGTGAAATTACAGAAAGAGAGACTAAAAAAGCAATCCCATTTACCATAGCAGCAAAAAATTAAGATACCTAAGAATAAACTTAACTAAGGAGGTAAAAGACCTATGTGCAAAAAACTACAGAACACGAAAAAAGAGATAGAGGAAGACGTAAACAGATGGAAGAGCATATCATGCTCATGAATTGGGAGAATCAACATCATTAAAATGTCCATACTACCCAAAGCAATCTATAGATTCAATGCACTGCCCATTAAAATACCAACAACATATTTCACAGACTTAGAAAGAACTCTCCAAAGATTCATCTGAAACAAAACAAAAAAAAAAGATCCCGAATAGCCACAGCAATCCTAAGAAAGAAGAATACAGTAGATGGGATCTCAATACCAGATTTCAAGCTATATTACAAAGCAACTGTTCTCAAAACAGCCTGGTACTGGTACAAGAACAGACACATAGACCAGTGGAATAGAATAGAGAATCCAAATATCGACCCAAACCACTACGCTCAATTAATATTTGACAAAGGAGGCATGAACATACAATGGAGTCAAGACAGTCTCTTCAATAAATGGTGTTGGGAAAATTGGACAGATACATGCAAAAACTGAAACTACACCACCAACTTACACCATACACAAAAATGAAATCCAAATGGATACAAGATTTAAATCTAAGACGGGAAACTATAAAAATACTAGAGGAATCCACAGGCAGCACAATCTCAGACATATGCCGAAAGAACTTCTTCATTGATACTGCTCCAAGGGCATTGGAAGTTAAAGAGAAAATAAACAAATGGGATCACATCAAAATAAAAAGCTTTTTCACAGAAAAACAAACCATCAACAAAACAACAAGAAAGCCCACTGTATGGGAGAACATATTTGCAAATGCTATCACTGATAAGGGTTTAATCTCAACATTTACAGCCAACTTGTACAACTTTTTTTTTAATCTATCTTTATTGATTTCAGAGAGGAAAGGAGAGTATACAATTTAATAAAAGGAAGATAAATGATCCAATACAAAAAATGGGCAATGGACCTAAATAGATCCTTTACGAAAGACAACAGAAGGAAGGCCAACAGACACATGAAAATATGCTCAAAGTCACTAATTATCCGAGAGATGCAAATCAAAACAACAATGCGGTACCATCTCACACCTGTCAGAATGTCTATCATCAACAAATCAACAAACGACAAGTGCTGGTGAGGATGCGGAGAAAAAGGAACCCTAGTGCACTGCTGGTGGGAATGCAGACTTGTGTAGCCACTGTAGAGAATAGTATGGAGTTTCCTCAAAAAACTAAAAATGGAACTCCCATTTGACCCAGCAATTCCACTCTTAGGAATATATCCTAAGAAACTAGAAACACCAATCAGAAAGGATTTATGCACCCCTATGTTCATAGCAGCACAGTTTACAATAGCTAAGATTTGGAAACAGCCTAGGTGCCCATCAGCAGATGAGTGGGTCAGAAAACTATGGTACATCTACACAATGGAATTCTATGCTGGCATCAAAAAGAAGAATTCTTACCATTTGCAGCAACCTAGATGGAACTGGAGAGCATTATGCTAAGTGAAATAAGCCAGTCAATGAAAGAAAAACACCACATGACCTCACTCATTTATGGATAATAAATAACATTACAAACTGATGAACAAAAAGATAGATTCAGAGGCTGTAAAGCATCAAACAGACTGTCAAACTACAGTGGGAAGGTTAGGGAGAGGTGAGGTAGATAAGAGATCAACCAAAGAACTTATATGGATGCATAAAAGCATAACCAATGAACACAAAACACTGGGGGGTTAGGGTATGCCTGTGGGGAGAGGGCAATGGGAAGATATGTTTACATGTAATACGTTAATAAAAAAATTTTTTAAAAAACAAATTAGGGGAAGCTATTTACAACAAATATAACTACCTCTGAAGCAATAAGAAATAGACAAAAAACATAATAGAAAAATGCATAAAAGCAATGAACAGATATTTTTCAGGCACGATCACATGCCTGTTGATACATGAAAAGATTCTCAGTACCATCAATAACCACAGAAATACAAATTGAAACTACACGGGCATATCACACATAAGACTGGTAAAAATTTGAAAGCCTTACAATACCAAGCATTCATGAAGATATAAAGCAATTGGGAGTTGAGTTGCAAGAATGTCTGTGGTGGCATCAACTGGTACAATTACTTTGGGAAACAATTTATCCTTGCCCGGTAAAGTTGAGCCTACACATACATACTGAACCATTAGTTCCACAGCTAAGTCAATAACCTAAAGAAACTATAGGTACAAGTGTGCCCCAGGGTATAGAATTGTCTGTTATAGCAAAAATCTGAAAACAACCCATATGTCTATGAATAGAAGAAGAGGTAAATGCATTTTGATATATTAATATAAGAGAACAATGTAAAGCAATAAAAATTATATACAGCCATACACATCAATATGGTTGAAACTCAAAAGTATAATGGTACAGGAATTGACAACACTATTCAAATAAAGCTAAAAGGTAGATAAAAGTAAAATAATGTATATTTTAAAAACATACATATAGATGGTAAAACCACAAAGAAGTGCAAGAAAATAACATAAAATTCAGATAGTAGTTAGTTTTGGGGGAAAAGAGGAGTAAGACAAGATCAGTAAAGGGGCTGGGAGGGCTGCAAAGGCACCAGAAATGTGGCTTTTTTCCCCCCTTAATCTGGACCATCGGTACAGATGATGTATGATAAATCATGATATAATTTCACAATAAACATAGTGGAAGGGAGGAAGAGTAAGGCCAGTTTAAATTAATCCCAAAGGACAGGCTGATTCAAGGGAAACAAATCACAGAGGGTATTTTTCCCCGAGGTCAAAGAAATTATCATTTGTTTGTTTTCTGAGGCAAGGAGGCCCAGGGAAGGCTTCACGCCACATAGAAAGTGCATGTTAAATTGAAAGGCCCTGGTTGGATTTATGTTTTAAAAAATTAAAAATAAGAGCAAAACAGGTCCCTCTGCAGACAGCGCTAGGTGTTTCTAGTTGGCCTGTCAGCACACTGGACACCAGGGCTATAATTACAGCGAGGGAGAGGTCCAGTGGCCAGCGGCCATCTGTAATTAAGCAGGTGAAGTCTGCCTTCCAGGCTCTGGCTGCTCTGCTGACAACCCTGGTGACCTCACACCCGCCTCTTCCAGGCAGCTTTTGACTTTCATAGGTTCAGCCTTCAAAAAGCACACACAGACACTCAGCCATGAGCTGGCCCTAGCATTCCACAGTGGTGTTGTGCTCTCTGCTTGCCCAGCCACCGAGTCACCTCCACACCTTCACCATACTTACCTGGACAGCGGTCAGTCGTTAATTCATGGGACAAATATGTCCTGATCACTGTGCATCCTGGCATGGTCTTAGACCACGAAGGCACAGCAGAGGCCAACACAGACGCAGTCCTTGCCTGCATGGTGTTTAGAGTCTCAAATAAGTGTTTGTGCAAGTGCTTTAATATTTTATTGCCTCCTGATCTTTTTTTACTAAATAAAAATGATGCCTCAGGGGGAAAAATGAAAACACTGGCCTTTGAGATAAGATGCATCTATTTTACTTCAGAGTCTAATATAGCAAATCAGCGAGGGGCCCTTGGGGGTGGGGGCGCTGCAAAGGCCCCTGCCTACCCTCAGCTCAACCCTCCTAGCACTTAAGCAGATGGACAGGCTGCCCAGATGATGAAGAGGAGGGGAAAGATATTGAAATATCACCAAAAACAGTGTCTAAACAACAAAACTGAATGAGGGAAGTGTATAATGTTGTAGTTCTCTGGGAATCAAATCTCCCATTATAGCATTTAACTCAGTCATTCACACCTCCATGTTTTTTACCTCCAGGCACCTTAGAAAGCACCATGTGCAAAATTAGGGAACTGCCTACAAACCTAGCTGTTGGTCCTTTATGCACAAGAAGATTCAAGAAAGGCTTAGGTTTTCATCTTTCTAAAAGGGTTGGTCCTTTTTTGTTTTTGTTTTTGTTAGCTATTTAATAAGCATTAAGAGCTTAAACCACCACCAATGTGAAAACCCTGAAGATAAAATTTCAAACATTAGACAAAAAGGAGGTCAATATCAGGAGGGAGGAGTCAACCACGTTTCTGGTGCCCTACCTCATTCAGAACATCAGTTATTTCCTACTCCTCCCGCTCTGATGCAATGCCTTCCTACATTTGAGGAGAAAATCCTTCCCTCAAGGACAGCATGACAAAATGATGTTTCCCTTGAAATTGGAAGCCTTCTTTGCCACTCTTCCACTCCTAGAGATACCTGATTTAAAAAAAAAAGGGGGGGTGTTACTGCCTGGCTGGTATCATTCAGCAGTTGAGCATCAACCCATCCCATGAACCAAGAGGTCACTGGTTCTATCTGGTCAGGGCACAGGCCCGGTTTGTGGGCTCCATTCCTACTGGGAGGTGTGCAGGAGGCAACTGATCTATGATATTTCTCTTTCATTGATGTTTCTATCTCTCCATCTCCCTTCTTGTCTCACTAAAAATCAATAAAGAAAAAAGAATTTTAAAAAAACAGGGAGTTATTCCCATTACACCTCACCATAAAGCTGCTTAATGCTGAATTGGTGTCACTAACAGCACTAGTGAGGCCCTGCAATAATCAAGACCCTCAGGGACTTCGTTCAAGTTCAGAGATAGCCTTTGTTCCCAGTGCAGCTTTGTGTAACTTACACAGGAAGACAGTGCTCCGGGCTCAGCACTCCGATGCCTCTGCCTGTGAATGGCTTGTGGTTTAGTGGATGCGAGGGCACAACCAGGCTCTAGTTATAGGTACAATATAAATATGCAAGTACACGGTTATATAAAAAAGACACAGAAAAGTGTGGGAGAAAATACAGTATTATGGTCCAGCAGGTGAGATGTGTGGGCCAATGTGGGAAGGCCCCCAGGGGGAGGCAAACTTGAAATCAAATTTAGAAAGAGTAAAGAATTAGTTGAATAAATAGGGAGGGCACAGGGTATTAGAACTGGAGACTTGGTGTGAGAGGCTCTGAGTACCAGGCATAGAAAGCTTAAACGTGCAAGCCCACGCACACTGGAATATGAAACAACCTATTATCCAAAGCAAAATCAGGCCAAACACCTTGTTTATCTCCATCATTTCCTTCCAACATGACACTTTTTCCTGTTAGTTCATTTAGTCATGCATTTATTTATCCAACAAGTAAAACTGATGCCCCTCCTGTGTACACAGCACCTAATCCCAAACTCCTTCTGCATTTCCTGTTTCATGAAAGGTAGGTTCAATTTGCCTACTCAGAGGAGAACCACCTAAAGGTAAGCTCTGGCAAGGTCCCCTGGGTGAGTTATTTTAATTAAAGCCCTAGGAACCAGGAGAAAATTAGCACAGTGGGATCAAATTCAAGCACCACTCAATACTGGAGGGTATTTATAGAAAAATAAACACAAAAACAAAAAATCCAATATCCTGACTGCTTGCTTTTTTGTCTTCCTGGTATAAATTGGTTCTTGTTCTCCTCGCTGAAGAACACTAAATGCTGTCCATTTTGACCTTATGCAAACGATTAAAGTCAGGATTGGAAAACCGAGATGGCCGTTGTCCTGCCTCTCAAAGAATACTTTCTCAAGAATAAGAAGAAGAAAGGAGAATGGGAAGGAAAAGATACTAAACAGAAAAGTATTCAAAAGGTATTAACTTCGGGGTGGACTAAATGGTGGGTATTTGGGAAAGGGAGACATCACTGGATTTTCCCCTTAATTTTCAACCAAGTAGAAACTGGTGCCTGCTCAGCGTGGTTCAGAGGGAAAGCCTGGGTCCTGTAGTCTCTTGCTACCAAAGGGTTGGCTAGGGACCAGCAGCATGAGCATCTCCTGGGAGCTGGTGACAAATGAGGATCTCAGGCCCCTCTCAGGCCCTGAATCAGAATCTGCATTTTCACAGGATCCTGTGTAGTTCAGAATCTTAAACTCTTCAAGCCTCATTTCCCCCATGTGTGAAATAGGGTTGGTAAAGCCTACGTGGCAGATCCATTAACGCTTACACAAAATAATCTCTGTAGAGATTTGGTTTTAAAAATGTTGTTCGCTCTCACTTCCCCCTTCCAGGTGTCTATCTGTGTGCAAACTCCTCTTGCTTGTGATTGAGACTAGAAAGTCAGAAAGGGTGCTTAGTCTCACACCTCCAAGTGCAGAGGAAGCCACCGAGGCCCAAAGGGAGTGGATGACTTCTTGCTGACATGTCCTAGCGTGGGTCTTTTTCCTCTTTGTTTCTCCATCTCTTAGCATGGTGCCTGGCACACAACAGATCTTTAGTATATGCATGCTCAATTAATCAGTAAATCAAGTAATTAGCTAACTTTGGAGCAGGAACTACAATGCAGGTTCCTACAGAATCCTAGTCCCAATAGCACTGAAAGTGAACTTAGTTTCCCCTTAATTCACTCTCCCTGACAATTTCAAAAGAACGCACACCTGGATAATAGCAGAGACCATGGAACTAAATATCACTATTATTTTCAATGTCAGGAAGCGGGCACTGAATACCTGGAGAGTAGGAATAACCCACTGGCAGCTGGGCAGAAGGTACCCCAGCTGTGAAGCAACTCAATCTGTGGAGATGAACAAGCTTGGGACAAGTAGCAGGTGATCCCCAGTACTAAAAAGTGCTCTCTAGTGCCAGTAAAGAGCCCCACTGTGCACTGTCCATCCAGATGCTATGAGCCTCTCTAGGTGCTCAGAGGCAAGTGCTCCTGGGAGTAAATACTCCTCGTGCATCATTCACTCATCGTCCACTCTGTGAGACGTCCAGCTGTCTGGCCTACCTGCCTCTCCACATGGGAGCATCCAATCCTCAGTGGCAGGCACAAACCCCAATTTCCGCATGTCCCATTACAAACTAGAGGTGTCTGTAGAGCAATGTAGAGCATGATTCTCGGAGTTCTCTTGTCATTAGTTGTGTTATTCTTCTCAAGCTTGTCATAGCCTCTGGCCACGGGCAAGTCACTGTCACTGTGTGTATGGGAATGGTCACCTTTTCGCCTAATTCAATTTTGTTCAAAATTTCTAAGTAATTGTTTTAATAGCTCATACTCATATTTGGGAAAAAGCACACGAGATTACAGGCATTGACAAGAAAGGTTTCCTCCTTTCTAAATTCACCTTTCCCTTCCCCAGAGACAACTCCTATCCCCTGTGTGCTATGCCTGCCGAGATACCCACACACAAGCATGTCCACCAGAATGGATTGCTCATAATATCAGGGGTTTCTGCTTATATTGTTTCCTTCTGTGCCTAGAGCATGGAAAAGAGTAACTGGCATAGGTGCCCAACAACTAACTATATGTTGAATAAATGAATATAAAAATCAGAGGTATTTCTGAAAAGTTCAAATTTGGGTAAATTAAGTTCTAATCTGCCTTTATTTTATCTTCTGATTGGATATATCTTCAATGGACAATGGTTCTATTTCCTCACCTGTTATTAGCTGCCTTCCAGGGTTGCCATGGAGAGCTGATGAGGACATGTGGAAGTTGGTGGATATCCTTTATGAACAGCCTACTCCAGGAGAGCCCTCCAGGGAAAAGGAGTCTCTTTGATGGTACCACTGTACCCTGTTTTACCAACAGCTAAAACACATTTCTGTATTGTGCTTACTGGTCTCCTGCTCGCCTCCTTCTGTAAGAGTACAGATACCTGACAGCAGGGACCATTCTCATTAGCTCTATACGCCCAAGGCGTAGGCTATCTTAGATAAGCAAATAAGTAATGTTTTCAATGAAGGAAACGGAGGCTGAAGGAGAGACAGAACAGGTGATTCGGAGACATTCATGCTCGTCTGTGTGTACATAGGCAAATGCACACACTTCCCACAAGCTTACACCAGAGGTTTGCAATCAAGGAGGAAGATAAAAGCCTCAGTGTTAGCAGCTCAAATAAGATGGTGAATGCACTTGATTGTGAAAATTGAATGTTTCAACAAAGCTAGGTAATAAGGAAAATCAATAAGACTGTCAACACAAGCCAATTTTAACTGGATAAAAGAATAAAGTAATTGGTCCTAAAAGACAACTCTCTAAATTAGGTTGGATGAATGGAAATGCCCTATTGTTTTAAGCCAAATCACGAGGATATCAACAACAGTAAATGATTAAATTACAGGCCACTATGACCCAGTATGATCTGAGCTGCAAGCATGAATTTCCCCAAACAATCTTCTTTATAAGACACTGAAATGGTAGTCAGCAAGGCAACGGAGATGGAACTGGAGGCCATGCCAGGAAACACAGGGCTCACTTCTTGACTAAGGATCTATTATAAACCCACCCTTTCTGTACGTTTATTTCTGCAACATGATTACTCCTTCTTCAATTCCTTCATTAGTAAAACAGGCACACCAGACAATAGCAACTGTACATGTATGCTTCCCTGATGGCAGGGGAAGGGGGCTTTAAGAGTGATCCTAAAGTGCTCTGCTCTCCCAACACTCAGGATTCAATTGTTTTTCATCTGTTAACGGTTGCCATTTGGTGTTGTTAACCGTGGATGATTCATTTCAGAGGAACTGCTGTGCATCTAGAGCCTATTTGGAAGGAAATGAGGGTTTCTTGGCTTATTTCTCATCAAGTATTTTAGCATTGTGTCTTTATGACATTATAAACCCCTTGATGGGGTTTTGGTGTTCACTACTTTCAAGCTGACTCCCCCGATCACATCTGGTGCATATGGTCACTGCTAGGAATCAGTATTTATTTCATTAGGACAAAAGATGGAGCCAAAAATCTGGAGATTAAGGGACCTGCTCCCTGAGTCTGAGTATCAGTAGCAAGCAATTATGCTGGGGTGGAAGGGAATATATTTTGCAAGATCAATATTTTTGAACATCTGGATTTTGTTATTTTCACTCTTATCAAGCACTGAGGCTGTCTCTCTCCATATGCTCCTGGGGAACCCCACATGTCCATTCATGTCTGGGGAGCCAGACCGGGATATCATTGCCTGCGGCACCACACAGGAGGGAGACCTATCAGCATCTTGGAGCTGATGTCTGACTTTGAAGTCTGCTGTTTGGGAAGGTGAAGACTCTCTTTGACCTCTCAAGCAATGTTTCTCATTAGAGACTGAACAGAACTTGAAAAGAGAAAGAATGGGAGTATCGGGGCTTGATGCCAGGGCACTAGCTAGATAGGCTGGAGAGGAAGGGAATGTGGAGGGTGGTAGAGTGCTTACCATGAGATTTCATGAGATTGCTAAGGGTGAAAAGAGAGAGTGTGCAGAAAAGACCACAAAAGGATGTCTGTACCGGACCTTGACCTTCTAATCACCTAAGTCCCATGCTTATAAAATGAGCTATATTCAATGTCCCAGACTTGACCAAACTTGACCTAGAATCCTCCTCCTTCTCTGAGGTCAAGGTGGGTGGGAGGCCTTGACCATGAAAACATATCCAGCAAGTACTGCCTTCCCGTCAAACACAGCTTAATCATTTAAAACATTTCATTTTCTTGTTGGCATAGCATGAAAATTTCTATCTGCAACATGGATGACTGTCTTTGTTTGAAAGCTCCTAGAGAATACAAATTGCATCTCCTTAATTTATTATGTCTTTCCAGCCTTATCTAAAAATAGGAGCATCAATGCTGTCTTTGACAGCAATGACGTGATCCCCACTGCTCTGACCGACCTCTCTAAGTCTTCCCTGTCAATCTAGGCTACCTATCTTTTCCTTTTTCAGCCAAGACCTGCTTCTTCCTTAAAGTTTTCCTGAATTATTCCAGTTCCAATTTATTCCATTTCTGGAACTTAACTCTTAGTAACAGCCAATTGAGCACTCAATCTGATATCGCCTTGCATTGTTCTCTAATGCTTTTGTCCTGCATGTTCTGGATTCCTAATTCAATTGCAAGCTTCTTGAAGGTAAAGCCAGGTGTTCTTATGAATGCCATCTCTCATTTGCCACTTCCTTCCCCACTTACCAGTCCCCAAACCTAGAACAGGCACCAAGCTGGGCACATTTATTGAAGTGCATTGGTGACTACTGTTCATTTTAACAAATGGCTCTTTTTAACTATCTGATAACCAAAAGGCATTAGATTAAACAATGTAGAATTTTAAAGGAAAAAGGTAATATTATCAACTAAAGCTTCAGTGGGACTCTGGGATCTGAGAGATGTTATTTAGATAGAAACTGCCACCCTGCCCTACATGCTCAGTGGTTGGAGAGTCAGCCCATGTACCAAAGGGTCTCAGGTTTGATTCCCGGTCAAGGGTCAATACCCAGGTTTCAGGTTCCATTTCCAGCCCCGATCATGGCCCGTGTGGGAAGCAAGCAAGCAATAAGTCTCTCTCACATTGATGTTTCTCTCTTTCTCTTCCCTAACCCCTCCTTTACACTCTCTCTAAAATCAATGGAAAAAAATACCTGCAAGAGAGGATTTAAGAAAAAAGAAACCCAGGGAGAGTTTCAAGAAGTTCTCTCCTCTACTTTAATCCTGAAGGCAACTCTAATGCTTGCCACAGACACATGTAAGAAAGATGACTAACCTGGGGGGAGTAGAGGCAGGTCTAGTTACAGACCAATACTTAGTATACTATAGAAAGCCTCAGGAGCTGACCATTTCTAAACTGGGATCAACAGCATTTTCATTTCTAAAAGAGTAGAAAAAAGATCTGCTTATTTGTGAATGAGACTCTCTGAGTCACCTTTGGATTCAACACTAATAACTTGAGCTTTATAGTTCTTAAAAAGCTTTCTGGAAAAAAGAATTAAAATTCAAGAGTAGCAGGGACGTCTTTGCCATGTTAGCAAACTCATTATTTTGCCACGATTTAGGGCAGAATAGTAGATCACAAGGTCTGGACTCAATAGGGCCATATTATCAACCTTGTGACCTTGAGCACATCATTTGACCTCTCAATGTCACCATCTCCCACATGGAGGTCATAGTATCAGGCACTTGATCTATACATATTATCACTTCAGAATAGAGTAAAGCTGGTTTATCATGTCTCTCTGTCTGTGCAACTTGAAAAAGTTCAAAAGAGAGTCGCAAAGATAAGTTAAGATTTCTAAACTACCTCATCAGAAAGGTTCAGGGATGTGATTGATTCAGCCTGAAGAAGAGAGATTTAATAAGAGCCTTCAAATAGATGAAGCGTTTTTACCCAGGGCCAGTGAGAATATGGGGACCATATGTTCTCAGTCTGCACTAAGCAAAGAAGCCCAAGCCCAGGCTCTGACAAAGAGAAGTTTCTGGCATTAAGGGCCAAAGGTCACAAATAAAGTAGAAAATGTACTTCTGGGAAATATTTCTTTGGGGGAAGGATGGGAAAGAAAGAGGGAAGGAAGAAGAAAGGGAAAGTGAGAGAGATAGAAAGAGAATGGGGCAGAATTATAGCAAGTTCTGAACATTAAAGAAAGCACTCATAGCTCTTGCCAGATATACTAGTATTAGTCTATAAAATACCTCTTTGGCCTTATCTTGTTTGCCTCAGTGGATGGAGCATCGGCCCACAGACTGAAAGGTCCCAGGTTCAAATCTGGTCAAGGCCATGTACCTGGGCTGCAGGCTCGATCCTGGCTACAGTTCGGATGTATGTGGGAGGCAACAATCGATATATCTCTTTCACATCAATGTTTCTCTCTCTGTCTCTCTCCCTCCCACTCTCTCTAAAAAAAAAAAAATGGAAAAATATACTCAGGTGAGGATTAATAACAACAATAAAAATTACCCTCTTTGACACTTTGCTCTGTTCTTGGACCTTTTGGACATGCATGCCCCAGAGTCAGAAACCTACCCTCAAACGACTTCTCTGAACTGTTTCTCTGTTTGTCTGTAGCTGCCTGCTGCTCCTCTGGGCACTGGGTTAGCACTATTGCCACCTCCCTGCCCCCAGGTCTCCAGGGCCTTCAGGCCTTTACTGAGCATCTCCTGTATGTGAGGGCACTGTACGTAGGCCCTGTTCTCATTGCAATCATATCATACATAGTACCTATCCTAGGTATTATTATCCCCATTTATGGGTGAGAAATCTGAAGCTCTGAACTGATAAGCACTAGAGCCAGGATTTAAATCCAGGACTGGTGGACTCGGATGCTTTTCCACTCTATTTGCTACCAGTTCCAGAGAGGGGACTGTGTGCTTCTTGTTGCACATGGCTGCAGAGAGAAGGGGAAAGGAGTGGATCCTGCCCCCACCCCCATCTTCTGCTTTCACAATATACGATCACTCCAGAACTGGACTGAGCGGCATTATTTGTGATGTGTGTGTTGCAAAAATCATTCAGATTATTTTGTATCTTCTTCATTTCATAGGTGAAGAAGTTTAGTGATCCAAACATACCAGTAAGGCCTACTTCTTGTTCTTTCTATTGTTGGCTCAGACTCCAAAGAACTCTCCCAGGTGAGCACTACACCTGGATGGAAGGCATGGCAAGAAGAGCCTAGAAAGCCGTGAGTCACACTGACTGCCCCTCCTCTGGGAGCCTGCAAATCAGGGTGCATTGTCCCATTATCATAAAGAATGGAAATAATGCACAAATTATGTCACAACAAAGGAAGAAACTCTAACTATAGTGCACAGCAGGAAGCAATAGTTTGCTCATTTGAGAATTACATGGCTGTTTATGCTTCTGGCACCTGGGCTCATTACGCTCTGATTTAAGCCTCTGGTGAGCCTGTAGTGTCATGTTTACCAAGAAGCCACATGGTTATTCCTGGTGATAAAAGCAAAATACTAAAAGGCACCTGAGACTGGAGGATCATAGACGAGCTTTCCAACAAAGTTTGCTACTTGGGATGGTGCAAAAAAAGTGCCTCACCCAGCACATGGCACAAGACTCTCTTTTTCTTTCAACCCCTTCTACCTGCTATAGCCAATCCTTAGCCCTGAGCTCTGAGAGCTATCTATTCAAATTATACCAAAGGACCAAATCACATGACCGAGGATAACCTTAACTGTCATCCAGCCTGACCCCTTAAATCTGGGGTTAGGTTGCCTGGTTTAGACAAAGCACACACTGGTCAAATCCCATTATGGTGAACTGCACAGGACATGCCAGCAGAGCAATTTTATTAGACAGTTAGAAATCACATTAGTCCAACCCTAGCAGACGTCAACATCCAGGCTTTCTGTAGTGTGTTAGCAAGAGAAAGAGCCCTTTGGCACATGCTTAAAGAAGAAGGTATATTCATTCACATAATCTCACCCCCACACCTTTCTTTGAGCTCTTCAGTATTTGCACAAGTTGTAAAGTTTATTGCAAATTCTACAAACATATATTTTTTTCTTTTGATGGTACTAGAGCATTTGAAGGGATGCTTGATGGCAGAACAATAGATGGTGAAAACATCAGCTGGCTTCATTTCAACTCTTTTCTTCCTTTTGTGGAATTCAGAGGTAAAGAAAGGAACTAGACAAGAACCTATGAATGTCCACAGACCAACTGTGACAACCTTTTTCCCACCAGACCCTTCTCATGCAGTCTGGTAACAAATGTGTTGGCCACTCATCCTTCACTCCCCTCCTGGTCCTCCCAACTGTTCCAAAAACAGAACTACCTCTGAACCAGGGGCCCCCAAATCCTAGCAGTAGAACTGGGAGGACAGCTGGGCAGAACACAAACAAAACAGAAGATCTGCTTCCACGAGGAGATGGCTGGAAGTCCTTCCCACCATCATCCAGAGATCACTCCAAATCCACCAACAGCAAATAAAAAAGAGCAGAAACATGTCTCCTGTACTTCAAAGCAACAGGCTGGCACTTCACAGAATCTGACATGGCTCAGCATTTCTGAACTAAACTCTTTTTTTTTTTTTTTTAGATAAAAGAGATTTTTTTCAAAAAGTAGACCAAGAATTCAACCCAATGAATATTGCTTTGTCCATTCACATACAATAAGCTATAGAAGCAAAAAGAAAAAAAAATTCAATTACTTCTCATTTATTGATTGCAAGCTGTTAATCTTTTCAAAGAAAAAAATCAAGCCCTCCATTGGTTGTCCAGTATCTTGGCACAGGAAATACATATTGAATTAATTATCTCATTGCATATTGATTATATAAATGAAAAAAGTGGATTGATTTTGCTTATCAAATGTTTTGCCAGTGTCTACAATTAGGAGGCCACGATATACAGGCATACCTAGGAGACAGTGTGGTTTTGGTTCCAAATCACTATAAAAAAAAAATGAGCTGTAATTTTTGTGCTAGATGAGGATCTTTCCCTCAATTTGTTAAGAAAAAAAAAAAGAAAGAAAGAAAGAAAAAGCAAACTCAGTGGAACATAATAAAGCAAAGTGAAATAAAACGAGGTATACCTGTACAGCTGACCCTTGAACAAAGGGTAAGGGTTAGGGACACTAACCACTTTCATAGTCAAAAATCCCTGTATAATTTAAGTGGCCCTCAGTATATGCCACTTCCAATCATCGCTTTTGTGAAAAGCAATGCAAGGCTTCACCTTACTGGGTACTTTTGTTTTCTAACATGGGTTGTGGGTACACTGGTGCCTACTTTATCACTCTTTATGCCCCTTTGAACATCTTGAATATTTCCTATTAAATGTTGCTAAATCCCCAAATCTTCACCAACAGATTCTATTCTGCTGTTCAGAGCTGAAAGTTGAGAAGCAAACTTGGAAATACCAAAATGTAATTGCAACAAAGAACAGAGGATGTAAGAGACTGATTTTGGAAGGTTGCTTAAAGTTCTAAACCTATGCCAAGTAACTTCGATGAAAAGGGAGCCAAACTCTATTGTGAGCCTCCTATACACACAACTACTGAATTATTCTGAACACCTGTTGAAACTGGGCAATAACTCAGCCAAGTGAAAAGCTTCAGGCGCCTCTGTCAAGTGCACCACTGGCCCAGCTCCTCTGAATTCACTCAAAGAATCTCTCCTCCAATGTCTGAACCTTTCTGAGAACGTCCTCCCTAAAGTAGGGGAGACTGTGTGGGGTTGTGACTTTGTGCTTGTAATCCCCAGTATTCAGGGGAGATGCTGTAAAAGGCCCAAGACTCCCAGCCAGGACCTAAGGGAGCTGTTTCTTTCCCTTGGGGACAGAGGCTCTAAACCACATTTGGTCTCAGTGCCACAAGGAACCAGCCTTGGTCTTCCAATCTTTCTGCCATGATATTAAAAACCAACTGTTCCACTCTCCTGCCCACAGACAGGAAGAGAAGTGAGATGGTCCCTATAACTAAATTTCAGTCCTAATTCCAGCCCTCCTAGAACTCAAGTTTGCCACCATCTCCCCATTCCTGTGTGGCCAAGGTTTTACTGTCTAATCTTCCCTTTTACCCCGACTGCTCAATCCTCACCAACCTGCAAGCTCTTAACAGTGGTAAGAGGCCACAGAAAGGATGGAGAGCAGAGGGTCTAAGAAGAAGAAGAAGAATCCAACTACCCGGAACATTACACCCTGTGTACTCAGCCAATGGGAGCACAAACGCCTCTCACCCCAGTATTTCTAAGAGCAGGGCTTTCCCCCGCATAAGAAACTGTTAAAAAAAAAAAGTAACACTTCTATAAAAGCTCTATAGAAATAAGATTCTGAAATTTGACACCTAATTTCTTTTATTTCTGAATACCGTTACACTAACTGGTTTTACTTCCTTCCCACCACACACACACAAAACCCCACGGGAGCCTCCGGGGAGAGGGTGGGCTCCCCAAAGTCTGGCTGGTGCACTAGCGTGCAAAACGCCTGTTTTATTGGCCTCGCATGGTAAGTCGCAAATCCTCCCTCTGTTCTACCAAAGTTAACAGATGGCTGGTCCCTTTTGGTACAGAGGCATAAGCGTCTTCAAAATAACCTCTTCCTTTAAAATGTGCCAATTAATTAAATGTCACTGTAAAATGCCGCAGCCAAGGAGGGAAGGGAGAGCCCAGAAGACTACAGGTCAATGGAAGAGAACAAAGCTGAGGTCACTCTCTCCTACCTTCACCCGATGACCCCGAGAGATCGATGATCACATACACTCTGCCTTCTGGCTCCAGGTCAATCTGCAATTAAGAAAACGACAATGTCTCTGTTAGTACATTGTGGGGACAACCCATGAGTTCATGACATTTCCACCCCAAGTGGCTAAAACCTAGAGTCACAGTTCCATTCAATTCCCCAACCTGCAAAGGTGAACTAGGAACCAGGGAAAATCCCACTTATAGACTATCCATGATGCTCCGGGTACCATTCCAGGAGGTCTGATGCATACCCAACAGGTAGGTCATTCCAGCGGTTCTCCTCCGGAAGCAGTTTGGCTGTACAACAGAAACCTAGCCCAGACGACAGGTGACACAGGGAACATTTGGGGGATATAAAAACCAGGAGACATTCTGACTATGCTGCTACCCACATCTCCGAGGTAGAGGCCAGAGAGGCTACCAAACATCCTAGCACACAGGCCAATCCCCACAACAAAGAATGATCCAGTTTAAAATACCAAGTATTAGGGTTGAGACACTCTGGATTACCCCATTTTACAGGTAAGAACACCGAGCTCCAAGTTCCAAAGTAAGTGGCAATGCTGTGATTCTATCAAAACTATGTAAGAAGCCCATGTTCCTTAGACCACACAATCCGCCCACAGGGGAACTAAGAGGAGCACAAGACATGACTCCTGCTCTCAAAGTGTTTACCATCTCACTGGGGAGCCCAAAACCAGGGAACAATGCTGGACCCCGTTTAACGATGAGGGACAGAGAAGGACTGAGAGTGTCTGTGAGCCTGAAACCCATGGAGAAGAGCAGTCTGGTAAGACTCTATGAAGGCAAGAAAGGGAAGGTCTTCAAGGTGGAAGTAACAGCATAAGCAAAGGCTAGGAACACGCACAGTGCCTGTGCCAGACTGAAGGACCCCATGCTCAGGCTGTGTGTTGGCACATGTATTTTTGCAAACTCCAGATTCTACCAGGGTGGTAGAGAGAGAGGCAATATTGCTAAAGCCTTACCGTTGACCTTTTCCATGCACCCTCACTTTCTCCCCCCATCTCCAAATCCAGCTAACTGCTTCAATACAGAACCATGCTGATGACATCATACGATGGAAGAAAAGTCAGAGGCGCCGGGCCTCTTAGCAGTTGAGACATCTTTGCAAGAACTGAACTGTCCTTGCAGAAACTGTGTCCTCTGTGAAAGAGAGGAGTAATCTGGAAACCCGAGGTTACCAAGTGCCCCCAGTTGCCTACTCCTGCCCCCCACAATCCCATCTGTCTATGCAGGTCTCTAATTAGCTCAGACATGCCAGGCTTGTCTCCCCAACAAGCTGTGTTTCTGGAGGGCTACAACCATCACCCTTCCTTTTCTTTTTCACTGGCTCTGGCAAAGAGCAGGCAAACACCTAGCAAGTAAGACTTAGGAAGGGTTGTTCTGGCAGATACCTCTTCCTTCTTCAAGATCAAGGTCAAATATCCCCTCCTCTCTGAAGTCTTTCTAGATATTCCCAGTGAGACTTGATCATCCTGCAAGTGTATTCCCACAGTACACACACACATCTTAATCATGGCTCCTATTCAACGGCACTCATTGGTCCATATGTCTACCTCCTCTGCTGAACAGAGTATGAAATCATATTTGCAACCCTAGTGCTTAGCTCACTGTCTCTGTGTGTCAGGAGATACCCAATAAACATTTGAGAAGTGGGAAAAGGCTCGAGACTCAGGACTGTCAGGGCCTATTCTGGGATCATCTGCTCCCCCTGTAGAAAGGAAGGCAGGTGCTCTGTACCAAAGTGACATTCAAACGGGATGAGAGCTAGGAAAGAGGCAACTAGTTGTACCATGGACACTGCCTATTCCCTATGAAGTGAAAATCTCAGGAACTGACACCCCTGTTCTCACCCCATTCCTCCCACCCAACCCCCCGACACACACACCCATCTCACCTCACTCATAATCCAGGCTCCCAGCCATCTATGCTCCCCACTTTATTTCCAGGCTTGGCCTTTCATGATTGAGAGTGCTCAAGGTTTCTCCCAAAATTCACTCTCATCCACAGGGTCTTCAGTGCCTCCTAGCTGAGGCCCTTGGTGACATTCCAGGTGCTCTGTCAAGGCAGGGTGTGGCGGGGGTGCTGGGGCTCTCAGGTTGCCTCCCAGGAGCCATTCCCCTAGGATCTCATGACTAATATTCAGATGGCAACCAGACAACAAACTAGTGATGCCAGGAGATGACTCTCCCCAGCCATTCTGCCCCAAGAGTCTATGATTTTGGATTTCTGAGTAAAGAATATGCTCTCCAGCACCCTCACTGCACCTCTACCCTACCAGGCCCACTCCCTACCACAAACACATCCCGGCCCCTGCACTGAATTACAAACAGGAAAACCAACAGCAGTTGGCTTAGCTGGTCACAGCCAAACCAGAATCCCGTCCCTGCCACATTTCAGAGACCTCCTTGTCCAAAAGCATGGAATTTAAATAATGTATGCCTTTTAGAGATTAGATCATCCCTATTAAACCCCGCCGGCAACATGAAATGCTTTCTCATATCCTCTAAGTCAGAGATTTCCCACGACTGTGGACTCCACTGGCAAAGTATAATGCTATCTGTGAAAAGCAGGGAGGAGTCAGCAGAGGAATGAGACGGGCTGTGAGGCTGAGCTGCAGGCAGGCAGCGAGCCTATCTTTGCAAAAGGGGAGTGAGAACTTGTGGCAGGGGGACAGGTCATTGACGATAAGATGTATTAGGATATTAACATTCAAGATAGCCATCAGAAACCATTTGAGCACCCACTGCTGCTTCAGTGCCGATGAACTGCATTTCCAAACAGAGAAATAGAAATTAAGCTATTAAACATGCCAAGAGCAACAGAGAGCTTTGCAGCCTGGGCAGATGGCCGCAGAGTGCTGGCCAAGCCCCAGCCAGCTTAGTGAAGAGGCTCTGAGAACCCATCTAAGATGGTGCAACTTCAATATGGGTGACTGCAGGGGTTATCAGGTACAAAAGGTGGTAGAAGGCTGGTGCAACTTCATGGCCTAATTAGTTTAATCACAGATTCTACTCACAATTAGGAGGCCCAGATAATGAAGCAGCTAAGGTGCCCAACGCTGAGCAGTCCCTGCAGCTGGCACTACATAAAAGCAGGCCTCCTCCCAACCCATCCCAGGGTTAGTTATAAGCGCCTTCTTCTGCCCTCCAGGTCCCCCCCCCCCCCACAATGCTCTCTTGAAGCAACCCTATTTATCAACTCTCCTTGAACCTCCTGTCTTGACTTGATGAGTCTTCCCAGCTACTATGTCTGTTCCCTTGACTTTGATTCTCTTTCAGGCTCCAGTGCCCTTGGTTATCTCTCCAGTTGAGGCCAGAAATAGGGCAGCAGAACAGTGGGGTCAGACCAGGGGTGGATCCCAATTATGCCACCTACCAGCTCAGGCAATAATTTACTCTCCCTGAGCCTCAGCCTCCATCTCTTCTCCTGCGACATGGGTTGTTGTGAAAATTTCGTGAGTGAATCTCATGCTTTGTGCCCTGAAGCAAGCAACTACCTTCTCTATGCCTCAGATTGCTCCTCCATGAAGTGGAGTTGATACTAGGTTTTGTGTCATTTGGGTGATCATGGTGTTAAGTGAGATAACCTAGGTAAAGTGCCTAGCTTGAGGCCAGGCATGAAATACTCAGTAATTGTTGGTGCTGTGGTTATAAAAAAGCCAGTCTTCAAATTCTCTCTTGTGCCAATTTTCTTTCCACTATATCAAATGGTCCCCCAACAACAATGACAACAGCAAAAAAGGCATTTTCTTGCCCAAAGTTAATATTATTACACTAGAGGTCCAGTGCATGACATTTGTGCACAAGTAGAGTCCCTAGAAGCTGCTGGCTGCCAGCCAGGGCCTTCTTTCGTTCCACGCCATCCCATGGTGATCAGCACACATCATAGTGAGTGAGTGAACTCCCGGTTGGTCAAACTCCCAAGGGGACATTTTATATATATACGTGTTATTCCAGGACATCTAATAACTTTACAGTATTGTTATGAATATCCAATAAAGGTGAAAGTTTTGTGTACAGTGCAGGGAAAGCCCAGGACAGAAAAGGGTATATCCCTGATCATCAGAGGGCCAGTCGCTTCTCATGGAAAAAGGAGAAGGGGAGGGTGACGTATATAGAACGAGCAATTACTCTTCCTCAGACTGTGTTCAGTGCTTTATCAGTTCATTTAATCTCCTGTAAGGTTGGCAATATCCGCTGCTTCTCATATGGAAAAAAGGGCTGAGAGAGCTTTTGCTGGATTCACATCCAGGGCTACCTGGAGCACGCAGGAGGGATGACTTTGATAGAGCTTCCAACTCAAGCCCTCTGACAACCCAGACCCGGGGTTCTCCTTCCTCTAAGCCTCTGCAGTTCATTCTCCCTCTCAGGTGCAATTGACTGGCTTCCCAGCCCAGTAGGTTTAAGAAAGAGCAATGCTTCCCACACCCTACCCTCCAGCCCTTGGGCAAGGTCCGGGCATAAACACAGCTCCACTCATCTGAGTTAAGAATAAGGCAATGGGGAAAGAGCCCAAATCATCCCTCGATCCATGAAAAAGACATCTCTGAAACACAAAAGACTCAGAGGCACTTTTTAATGGGTGGTGTCTGACCATTCACAATCCTGTGCACATTATTTTATGCATTCCTCCCAATTAACCTGTAAGGTCACAGGTATGATTAGCACCACTGTATGTATGCGAACACGGAAGATAACTAGCCAATTTAACATGACTAGTCATGCACACCACTGCCCAACTGCAGGGGGCACCATTCACCTGAATGAGTCTCCAGGAACTGGGCAGCCTGGAGGTGAGTGGCACCCTCAACTCCTGACTCTCAGTCCAGTGTTCCTGCCACCACACCACACCTGCCCAGAGGGAACCTTGACCAGTAGGCCAGCTCTCCACCAATAGTGCAGCACTGCACAGCCAGCTGAAGTGTTACTGTTGCATGTCACTGTGATCCACAGGTATCTGCACAGCTGGGTTTGGGGGTGACCAAGTTCAAGGCAAAGGAGATCAGAAATTCATGGCCAACTTCTTACAAATTCGTAGGCTCCGCTTTCACTGGAGACCTCTAGACAACAGAATAGCCCACAAAGGTCACAAAGGCCTACTTTGAGTTTCACTTTCCTTTCCACCTGTTGTCAGACACCAGGACCTAGAAAGAAGCAAAAAGTAGGGAGTGGGTCAGAAAAAGATGGATCCAGAAAGGACGAGGAGGAGGAAGAGAGACGGGTACTGCCCACATTGCACCAATTAAGCCTTCAGTGATACTGTTTCTTTTTATTTGGAGAAGGTTGGGGAGTGAGGAAGGAGGAAGAATAAGGAAGAAGAAGAGAGAAGTCTCAGGAGTTCTTTCCCAAAGCAGAGGACCCGCTCCCCAAGTCCTGCACCTCCTTTATTGCTGGTCATTCTCCGCTGGAGGCACCTCGGGCACTCTATGAGGCAAGCCAGACACAGGAGACCTTGCAAGCAGGCATCCTTCTAGTTCTGCTTTTGGAAAGCAAAACGTTAAGGCACCATGTGGGCAACTCTGGAGC
Source organism: Lasiurus cinereus (assembly GCA_011751065.1). NCBI lineage: Eukaryota > Metazoa > Chordata > Mammalia > Chiroptera > Vespertilionidae > Lasiurus > Lasiurus cinereus. Next base: position 46,613,836 of record JAAGEH010000041.1, read on the forward strand.
AGCTGCTGGGTGCACATTTTGAAGTTAACAGCTAATTAAATTAAAGACTCTTCATTTGAGGAGGAGTTTGCTAGCAGCCCTACAGGCAGAGTGCATTAACTCCTTGAAAAGCAGAGAGCACGTATGTATAAACATATTTTAAGTCCCTCTCCGGTAACAGGCATACATAGCACTGACTTTCATCAAATCAAGGAAAGATTATTTCTTTTTCAAACACCTCCCAGGCAGTGCAAAAACAGTATTCCAGCGTCAGTGTACAGCCCTGCAGGGCAGAACACTTTCTGTCCAGCACCCAGGAGGGCTTCGATACATATTTATACATGTTGGCTCAATGGGTGGATGACCTGACTTTAAATCTTCACAACTGAATGATGGAGATGATTTACTTAGGAAGCCATCAACCTGTACATAAGTGTTCTTAGCAGCCTCATTGCTAACAGCCAAATACGGGAGACAACTCAAATGCCCAACCACGGGTAAATGAATATGCAAATCAAGCTGTATCCATATGTTGGCATTTTTGCTCAGCAAGAAAGAGTGAACTCCTGACACATGCAACAAAAAACGGATCCCATTCATATGATGTTCTAGAATAGGCAAAACTAACGTATGGTGACAAAAAGCTTATCAATGACCTCTTGCAGGTGAAGGTGGACACTGAATGCAAAGAGGCACAGAGGATCTTAAGTGCTTTTGTCAGTATTATATTTTATATGTCCAATAAAAATAAGAAAACAACAACAATAAAGTGGTCCGGAAGAACTTTCGATAAAGATGGAAGTTTTCTGTATGTGGGCTGGGTGGTGACTATATGAATGCATACATTTGTCAAACTGCGTCAAGCCATACTCTTAAAAATACATGCACCTTTTTTTGCATGCAAATTCTACCTCAATGAAGTCGTTTTTAAAAAAGGAGGAAATAGCCATCATTTCACATAAGCATTGCCCCACAATTTTCCTTTAAATAACAAATCATGTTCCCACCCCCAGGGCATTTATCATTTCATATTCCACTTTTAAAAATAAAAGAATTCATTCAGAGTTTTCTAAGAGTACATCTGTTATACAACAGAATGTACACCTACCTGTGTAGGCACACATTCACACACTCACCCACATGTGCAAAACACACTCACAGGCACAGCCACCTTCTTCTGTCTCCTATGATCCAAATACAGTAATAGTAAGAAAAACACATCCAAAGTGTAGGTTTAAGAGCTTGCTGATTTAAATATGTCTTTGTGTGTGTGGATCTCAATTTCCTCAGATGCAAAACAAGACAATTAGACCAAATGCTCTAGAAAGACTGTTAATGACCTTAAGGACCTAAATATCTATGAATAGGATATTTCTGCTGAAATAAATTATGGTTCATTTGATAGATCACTGTGCAAGCCCTAAATAATAAAAAAAGATCTAAATGTACTAGCTGATATTCTGTGGGATATATTAAGTGGGGGGGAGGGGACGGAAGGTGCAATCTCTTTACTATATGAGGCTCTCATTTATTGTTAACAAAATGGGTGCATACACACACATTTTTTCACACACTCGTTCCACAGAGATTATCTCTAGGAGTCTTAGTCCAAAGGAAACAGGGGTTGTCTCAGGTTTGGGCAACTAGATATTAGGAAAGGAGGCTTATTCTTAACTCTATGCTCTTTCAGACCATTTGATTTTGAATGTCACAGATCCCAGCTCTCCATAGGCCCCACTAATGGAGTAAACCCAGTTTGCACCTGCTTCCTCTTTTCAACAGGCTCAGAAATAGACCCAAGGAGCCAGCTCCCTCTGATGACAGAGGTGGCTAAAAACAAATAACTCTATGTGGACGCAAATGCTTTTCTGCCCTGAGAAAACATTCAAAGGTGCCAAACCTAATATGTATTGAGAGTATGTAATGGTTTGCAAAGCATCACCCATCACCCGGTAACAGTATAGTTTTTCTATCTCCTTTCTGGGAAATGAAAGTGCATGACTGTGTACCCTATCTAAGAGGAGTTGGTGAGTGTAAACCTCAGAAAATGCATCCACTTACCCCAAGTGTTGTGAAGTGAAAAATACCCATGACCAATCTGCACTTAGCATTTTGCATTGCAAGTGTTCTCTCTCACTGGGTGTATTTGTATGTATGTGTTTTATTCTACATTTCCTATTTTTTTAAGCCAATACATTGCAGTGATTAAGGGTAAAGTCTCTGAAGCTAGCCTACTTTGGGTTCAAATCCCAATTCTGCCTGTTACAAGCTCTGTGGCCCTGCTTCGATTTCCTCATCTATGCATGAAGAATGTCAGTGGCATCGTCTCATAGTGTTGGGAGGATTAAGTGAGATGGTTTAAGCACTGGGAGCTACGCCTGGCACACAGCTAGCTTCCTATTCATGTAAGCTGTCTGATCATCATCATTATTTCCCACCTAGACTGTGGGCACCTGTAGGGCAGAGCCATGTGCTCTTTTTAGGGGTTTACAGTTCCTGAGCGATGGCTGGTAATCCCTAGAGACTCCAGTGGAACTGAATGGATTCCCCATGGCTCAGAGGAGCTCAGGACTGTGCAACCAGAAATAATTATCTTCAGGTCACAAACGGTTCTGTCTCTGTAAGCATACCACCTTGCAGAACACCCCATTAATGGCTGCTCACAAAGATATGCAGTGCCTGACTCCCTTCAAAATCTAGATGTGGTACTACTCATCACTTGGAGCTCCTCAAGAAGGGAGACTATTTTATTCTTAATAATAATCATGATTCTAATGAACATCCTTAATGAAGCACTTTACTGTGTTCTCTGGGTGAGGGAGGCAGTAGCCTTATTTTAACCATTTCGGGGATGAGAAAACAGAGGCTTGGGGATGTAAGTACTTGCCCCCATTCCTACAGCTTGAAGAAGAGGGGCCTGGATTAAACCAGGGCTCTCCAATGTCCCGTTAGCTTGGGGCCTGGCATGCTGCCCAGCAAGTGGCATCGGCTCAAGGAGACGGTGTGGAAAGAGTGTATGGTGAGCTGTTCATGGAGCTCACACTGTGTGTACGATGACAGAGTTGACTCCTGGACACGGAACAATAAAGGTAAAGCTCCTAGTAGTCAATATTGTAAATCACTCTGTAGGATGCCAGGGGGATACTGGAAATGCCAGGGGGAACACTTTGTAAAGTGTACGATTGCCTAACCACTATGCTGTACACCTGATACTAATAGAAGATGACAATGTAAACTGTAATTTAAAAATTTTTAAAAATAAGATGTTTAAAACACTGTTATCCGCAGGAGTGTTTGAGATCTTGCTCCCCAGCATATGTCATCAGTTTGGCTCAAATAAACTCTTAATAAAAAAAGAAGAAGAGAGTAGAGCTCCTTCATCCTCCTCTTGCAGCTCATAGTTGAAGGTACACCAAACCTATAGCAAAACAGTTGGGAGGCTCAGATAATGAGCCACAAATACACTGCAGGACATCATACTTTGGGGAATAAAAACCCTGCTGGAAATATCGCTGTATGGTGGTTTTTATGTATGTCAAGTCCTATTTGCCACTACTTTTCACCATATATGTTTGGAGCTATGTCATATGAGAAAAAGAACATTTTTAAAAAACCACAGAAGCATGAAATTTAAGTCATAATTAACGTTAAAATTGCTCAGTTCAAATAAGCCAAGAAATAAAATTGAAGGCTTTTTTTTTCTTTTATTTTGCCTATCAAATTATCCCCAAGTTGCTTTTAGGGTGTGCATTTCTGTGCTATTTGCTTGTTAACATACAAGCAAAACTAAGTTTGGTAATATGTTCAGTTTTGAAAAAATAAAAGACTACGGGGGACTTATAACGAGAAGCAACAATCCCCTTCTCCATCACTCCCCAGAGGGAGCCATTTTAATCATTTCTATTTAGATTTTCTTGGTGGTCACTGCCATGTTCCTAAATAAAAAGTTTATACCTCAATTTCCTGATTTCTTATTTTAGACATTCTCTCTCGCCTCGTTGATGTGATAGATGAAGTTTCAGCTCATTTGCCACCTCCCTCCACTTTCCCCCTCCACAAAGTAACTATACATCACACTTCTCAGTTCCTTCTCTGTTCTGTTCTCCAACTGCAAAAGAGCAATCCAAAATATCAATTTCTTGTTCCATGAACTAGAGATGACATCCCTTGACCCTCCATGTTCTAACCAAAGGACATTAGTGCTTCCAACCCTCTCATCCTCTGCCTGCCTCTCCCCCCACCCCCACCTTCAACACTGACAACATATCGATTTTGTTCTCTCACTGTAGTTCAGTTCCACATTTTGGGTATACATTGGTCCTAAAATCTGAAAACTGTTGAATAGTGTTAACTCTTATGAGTTAGTAAATGGTATTATATATGCTTTCTTTTCCTTGGGCCTAATGTGACAAACCAAGTGCCTCTCAATTGAGAAAATAATTGGTATCAAACTCAAATGGGCTTTTTTCCACTCTATCTTCCTCAGGTCTTCACGCTTTCCCAGGGTCCTTTTCTCTCAGGGTTAACGCTTCTGGAGACCCCTGCTGCCCTCCTTCTCCTATGCTGGACTGACTGCTCTCTGGCCTGCTACATAGTTGTAGTGTGGTCTCTTCTTTTCACTACTCTGCTGGTGCTGGAACCAATCATATTCCTTGTTCCGGGTTAGTTCCTTGTTTTTGCCAGTAAAGTCCATTCTGATTGAAATATTGATTAAAAGTAAGTAGAATGCCAACTTTCTAACAAGTTGCATGCTGTACTCTCAGACATGATTGACAGTTCAGCTGAATATGGAAATCTAGGTTTAAAAAAGTCATTATCAGAACATTCTTGTAGCATAAAATAGTCAGTGGACTCTGATGTCAGCATGCTTTCTGTTACTTAGTAGATGACTTTTTGTTTTGACTTGCTTGGAGTTTTAGGACTTTTTTTTATCCTCTGTGTTCTGCCATTTCACGATGATACATCTCTGGGTGTATGTTTTTGATTCACTGTGATGAATGCAACTGAACTTGTAGAAGATATTCTCCTATTTGTTCTTTGCTATTGGCCTCTTCTCCATTTTTCCTATTACTCAGATGTTGGACCAATAGAACTGATCCCTCTATCTCTTACTATTTGTCATATATAATAGTATTTCTATTTCCTTTACCTTTTTAGTCCATATTCTGGGAGATTTCCTTTACAACCCTTTCACTGAACTTTAATTCTGACAATATGTTGAGTTCCCAGAAGTGTCTTCATATTTTCTACTATGCATTCTTTCTCATGGCATTATTTTCTTTCTTTCTTTCTTTTTTCTTTTTTCTTTCTTTCTTTTTTTTTTTTTTTTTTTGGTTTATGGATGCAACATATTTCTGTAGATCCCAGTTGATCTACCTGAAGGTTAGAGCAGTGATTTCCAATGGGTGTGTCACAAGAATTTTTAAAACATGCAATACCTGACTACTTAGTCAGAGGCACCAGTCTCTATTCCCTTAGATTGTCAAATTAAAAAATGACAACAGCCGTCCAGTGTGAATGAGTCAAAATTATACCTACTTTTTGGTCAGACCAGCAAAAGAAAAAAAATTTTTTTTCAGGGTGCTGCACAATTTTAGTAATTAGTTTATGTGTGCCATGATATGAAAAAGGTTGAAAATCACTGGGTTAGAGAGTGGGAGCCAGCGATTATAACAGGGTATCCCCACACTAGCCTTGCTAGATCCTCCCAAACCATTAGACAATTTCTCTTTAAAAGTGCCTTCTAATTTTTACACTTGAAGTTAGAGTCTGGCTCCAGAGCCTTTGGCAGTGAGAAGTATACAGCTCCATATACAGGCCTTCAGATTGTCACATGTTTTTAGCTGCCTATCTCACTCCTGATCCTTGAGGTTAGTAACTATAGTCTCAAACCTGCAGGTCCTTTAGGGGTCTGTAGGCATTGCCACCCTGTCCTCTACTTTCATCTCCAAAAATGCACTGAAATAGCTTACTAATGGCTTCTTTCTGTTTACTTGGTTGTTACAGAATTTAATCCCCACCCCCTCACCCCCCTTAGACACACTCATACACATTTCTTTCCTTTTCTATTACTTAGACTGGGTCTTGACTAGGCAAAAAAACAAGCATTTGCTCCAAGACCAACTTGAATGGAAAATCCAAAAACATGTCATCTTAAATGATATGATTCAGTGCTGGTAAGAGCAGGGAGAAACAGGCTCTCTAACACACTGCTAATTAAGTGTAAGCTGGCAAAAACTTATAGAGAGTGGTTTAACATTATATAACAAAAAACCTTTGACCTAGCCATTCTACTTCTGGGAATTCATCCCAAATCACACATGTGCAAAAACAATTTAAATACAAGGATGATCATTACAGCATTTTCAAAGAGTGTAAACGTAGGAACTAATTATCCAATCAGAGCAAACTATTTAAATACATTGTGGCATACTCACATCATTAGATATCATGCCATTGTGATAAAAAAAAAATCTTGTAGTGCTATATTACTGACATGCAAAGATATTCAGTGGAGGAAAATTATAAAGGAATATGTAGTTTATAAACCCATTCTGTAAAAAATACAATGTAAATGGTCTGGGAAAGTACATACACAGAGGGGGGAAAAAGATTCTCTATGGGGGAGTGGAATAATGTGTGATTTTCTTCGTGCATATTTATCATTTTCTAAACTTGTACTTTTTTTCTACTATGATTTGTGACTTAAAAAACAGACAAATAACAAGTTTGTTGTTGCTTGAAAATATTGTGTAGCTCAATCTTCTTGTTCAGAGGTAAGGAAATGGAGGCACAGTGGTTCTCAACCTTTTTTAATGCTGTGACCTTTTAATACAGTTCCTCATGTTATGGTGACCCCCAATCATAAAATTATTTTCGTTGCTACTTCATAACTGTAATTTTGCTACTGTTATGAATCATAATGTAAATATCTGTGTTTTCTGATGGCCTTAGGCTCTACAGCAGCGGTTCTCAACTTGTGGGTCGCGACCCACAGGTTGAAAACTGCTAGCAAGATCGCTGTTCAAACTCTGAATGTCAGAATAAAAAGGATGCTATGAACTCACATCTACTTTGCAAGGGTAGTTTAGGACTGTCTACAGTCACTACTTAATTAAGGGAGATGAAGCTGTGCCGGACAAGCCTTAGACACCACGAGGAAGCAGGAAGGCCACCAAGGAGGCAGTAATCCAGGTGAAAGTTAGGGGCTATCACAATAACCCAGGAGAGAGATGATGGTGACTAGGAAGGTTGGGGTTGACAGAGGTGATGTGAAGTGGTCAGATTCTGAAGATATTTTGAAGGTAGAGCAAAAGGCTCGCCGGTGGACTGGATGCACTGCATCAGAGAAAGGACAGGGCTGGAGGCTGGCATGGAGACTGTTGGCCTGAGCAAAACACGGAGCTGCCCTCAGCTGAGCAGGGCACTGAGTGGAGCCGGGGAGTGGGGCACCAGCAGCAGGATGTGGGAGGCTTGGTTGGAGGCAGCTCCGGGCCAGCCAAGGAACTGGATATCGGAACCTGCAGTCCAGGGGGAAGGACCACGCTTGGGATCCGATTCTGATATTCCCCAGCAGATAGATGGTGCACGTCCAAAATCCCTGACCCACATCCCGACATCCAAAAAGACTCCAAAAACTGGACCTTCTTTAAAAGTTTGGGTCAAATCATTTGGCAGCAAACCCGGACCGAATCTGACACAAAAGCTATTTATCTTGTCTATATTTATCCCACTTAGTGTGAATATTTATACAATTGTGTTACAGAAATATAAATTTGATTCATCGCAAAGGAATGCCCCAGAATCTGCTGGGGGTGTACTATCATGTACAGAATACATACTATATTCACTTTCTAGAATCAAAGAAAGTCTGAATTCCTAAAATCTGACCCTTTGGATAAGGGATATGGATCTCCAGCCATGATCCTGGAGGCTAAGAACTGATCCCAGGAGCCTCCCAACACACAGAGATGAGGAAGAAGGGGAGACCTGCCTGGGGAATAAAACAGAAAACCTGGCACAGAGGCTGACCTCCACTGCCCTGGGTGCGGTCTACTTCGATTTTTCTCCTTCCTCCAAACCCATGACCAAACACACACACTCAGCACACACTTGGGCTTATAAAAGCCTTGCAATGTTTTTTTTAGCTTTCTATATGTCTTCAAAGGAGATGACAAATACCACCACCCCCCCTCTCTTTCTCTCTCTCACACACACACACAGTTTTTATTAAGCCTATTGTTATACTTCATGCATCACTGTACTAACTCACTGCTCTTGCTACAAGGTGGGGTTTGTGTGGGGAGGATAAAATATGTAGAAAATCTGAAATAATGCTTGAAGTTAGCACAAAGGCATTTCCTGTTTCTGGGAAGCCTGTTTGCCTGTTGCTGTTGTTCTAGTAGACTGAGTGTCCCTCCCCTGACCACTAAACATCTCACCTCCAAAATTCTGTCCGGAGGCAGTGGCTGGGAGGTACAGGAAGGGACCCTAAAGCCCAGGCCTGTTGCAGGAAAATGCTGGAGAGGCTGGTGCCTAAGCCCCCTGCCCAAGTGTCCTCTTAAGCTGCAGAGCCACACGGTTCCCATAGAGACAACCTCGTGTGTCCTAAGACAAGACACGGGCAAGGGGTGAGAGGGCTTAGAGCAGAGGCCAAGTGAAAGGCAGATGATGTCACACAGCTGCTGGCACGAAGGTAACTATTCCTACGTTCATCCCTGAGGCTAAGCATGCTCTAAAGTAGGCAGGTTTGCTGAAGATCAGTATCCTTAGAAAGAGTTAAAAATAAGAATGAAAAGGTAAACCCATGCCCACAAATGGACCCAGGTCGTGAGGCCTTCCCAGGCTCCACTACCCAACCTCCCCACCCACTTCTCCTGCCCTGGATGCAGCTTCCTCGGCCCAGAAAACCTCCAAATCAGCCTACATTGTTGACCCATAGGTCTTCTAAGAAAGAGAAAGAAGAGGTTTAAAAAACTCTGTGAGAAAATATGGGAGCATCTTCAGTAACAGACAGATGAGCAACAATAAGAAAACCCTCCTGGAATAGGGGGAGGTGATGGTCAAACACCAACTAGAAAGGTGGGCATCGGTCATCACTGTTGAAACTAACGACCTTGTCTACTTCGGGATATGTTTAAAATTTTCTCTAGTAAGGTATTAAGAAGAGGAGGAAGAGAAGGAAAAGGGAGGAAAAGAGGGAGGGAGGGAGTAGACAGCTTCAATATCCAGTTGGACTGATGTCCCACGGCTACTCCTAAATTTTCTTACAGACCTCAACTGGGGAGCCGGGGAACTTGTTTAACCCAGACCGTCCCCACCCCCACTCCAACCAATCTAACCAATACCCTGCTGGGGACAAAGGGAAGAATAACCCAAGCCACAGCTGCCCACCCCAGCCCTCCTCAGAGTGACCTCCACGGGCTGTCAGGCACTCTCCCTGGTGCTCTCCTGCACATGCAGTTGGTGATGATTGCTTTCACATTTTGATCAAGATTTTCACAATGGTAAGTGCTTTGAGGAAAAGGGAGTCGGTCACTTCACCCTTCCCTTTCTTCAGAAGGATGGTTTCCCTGACGTCAAAGGCCGCCTGTCTACCTGAGATGATCAGAGATTCATAGGATTCATTGTGTTAACAACAGGTCTGTCCTGCTGAAGCCTGCACATTCCCCTGCTTCCCGTTGATTGCTCCAGGTTACCTCTCTGCCCCCAACCCAGGAAACTTGCGTGGCCAAGCTCCGCAGTGCCCCTGGAGAAAGCAATGTGGGCGAGGCCAGCACTCTGCGGGGACAGGGGCTGGGCAGCCCCCAGGGTGTGAAACAAGCCTGACAGCCTCCCAGCGGCACGGAGGAAACGCCAGCGATCCAATGAGCAGACCCTGGGAGTGCAAAGCTCCGTCCACGTCAGCTGAGCCAGACCCCCTGACCGCACACATCCTGGGAGCTGTGACCCTCGAGCTGGCATCTGCTATGCCAAACCTCCACCAGCCCGGGAACGGAGCCAGCTGCCCGGAGCACACACAGCTCAGAGGCGCTGTGGCTGCCAGCAGCAGAGTTGGACAAGCCCCCAGAGGTGGAACTGAGCCCAGAGAACCACCTGGGAAATAACCAAAACGCAGCCAGAGTCAAGAATGAAAAAAAACCCTGAAGCTCTGTCCTGGGCAGATGAAAGATGCCATCCTCCTCAGGAAGCCTGCACGTGGCATTCAAACCAAGCGGCTGTGGGGCTGCTGCCATGGACACTCAGGGCTGCCTCTCCGCTCTCCCCGGCTGTCTCGCTGTGGGGGATACTCCCCGGAGTGCAGCACATACCCTACCACCCAATTAGTCAAACATGAGAAAACCCACCACTTGCTTCTTACAAGGCAAGTTACTCTCTGATCCTTTGATTCATTAGCCGAGCGGTGAATCACAGGTTTCCCAGTTGAATCAGGGATCCCACACTTGCAAGTGCCTGTCTGAGAAAGTGAACTCAACAGCTCAGCCACTTGGTGCGAAGTATTTTCCAATGAATTCCAATTTCTTTGTGTCCAGAAGAGCAGAGGCTCCACTGACTGCTGAGAAACCTGCCAGCCCCGGGGATGCTGTTGGAGGCCGTGGGAAGGCTGTGGCTGTCTGTGCCAGTTTCTCCAGACCCAAGAATCACAGCCCCGGGAATTCACTCCAATGCTCAGAGTGCTCACTGAGCTCCTGTTACTCCTTGCCAATCACCTGGGAACAGGGCTTAACCAGAAAGAGGACCAACCTGCCCAGCTAGTGGGGCTCAGTGGTTGAGCATCGACCTATGAACCAGGAGGTCCCGGTTTGATTCCCTGTTAAGGCACATGCCCAGGTGACAGGCTCAACCCCCAGTAGGGGGCATGCAGGAAGCAGCTGATCAATGATTTTCTCTCATCCTTGATATCTCTCTCTCTCTCTCTCTCTCTCTCTCTCTCTCTCTCCTCCCTCTCTCTCCCTTCCTCTCTGAAATGAGTGTGTGTGTGTGTGTGTGTGTGTGTGTGTGTGTGTGTGTGTATTTAAAAAGCAAGAGGAACAGCCTTAGTATCTCATTCACCAGAACAGTATCTCATTCACCATTGTCTCCCCAGACCTTGCATGGCCCTGGGCAGGTTGGATGGGAATGAGGGTGACCGTGTTAGTTAGAGGGAAGTAACTATCCCAATCAGAAGACTAAAGAGAGACATCACTTATCTACTCTTAAGTTTTCTTTGGGCTATTACATATGGGTGCCAGGACCTTTTGTAGGGGCTAAGGGTCGTGATTATTGTGAGTTTAGTGCTGCATAAGGGCATCACTACCCAAAAAAATTACTGGCAAGAAGCAACTCTCCTTACAGGGAGAAGGTTAAAAAGCAAACACTACCACTTAGGAGAGCAACAAGGAGTTGGTCTTGTGAGAAATATTTAACCCCTGACTAGGCAGCTCATTCTGTGAGTGACAGAGTCACACCTCTTGCCCCACAGTGTCCCCAAAGGCACCCTTACCACCTCGATTGCCAAGCCGGCTAAGTTAACCAGACTGAAAGCTCAGAGTTCTGTATTGCCCGGAGTTCTTACAGGATTCCAAACGGAACAAAAGGAAGAAAGTACCCATGCAGAGTTGGGGATCGCTGGCACTTACCCTACACCCCCCTTCCAGCAACAAAGTCCTCCACAGCCGTGCAGGCAGGACGTGGGGCCCTCCAGAGGGTTTGTGCCCCAGGCCCCCACTTTATCTACGGGGGCTGCTGGTGGGCACACCATTTTGGCTGCTTTCTAATTATTCCCAAGAGCCACCACACTTCCCTCTGGGGTTGGCTCAAGTTTCATTCTCCGGAAACCAACTGCTCTTAAAATGCCACAGGCCTTCCCCAAACTACAAAATTCCTTCCCTGCTCTGGAGAGGACAGGCACATTCGCTTTCCTGTCCCTGTGTGACCTTGCACGCACACACATTTGACATACACAATAACTGGAGTGTGCTGACTGTACACAGTGACTTCTGAAAAGGTATGTACAAAGAACTTGGAGAGAGAGAGGTGGCGGGGGGTGTGGGCATGCGAGCGTTGGACATGCACCAGACCTTTTGCAGCCTGTTCTCCGTGCCCTGCGCTTGGAGTCCTCCAGTCCTCCCACACTTTGCCCTCACATCCAGGCAGTCACTGAGCCCTTCACATCCTTCTTCACAAGCTGCTGTGCCTAGCCCTGGGTCCCACTGCCACCCGTGATGCCAGCCCTCATGGAATCCAGCCTCACTGCTCCTACATCTTCCCCTATACTTATTCTCTTCATCAACACTAATCCACCTGAAATGTGAAAACCCAAATGACCGAGGTACAATATAAACTTCATCATGGGGCCTCTTTCCCCAGATTGTCCCTCTGTCTATAAGGTGACATTTCTCCACATAGCACTACTTGGTCTACACTGTCCCGTGTCCCTCACATGCCTTACGTGCCACGCAAATGCCCAGTGCTCCAGCTAGGCTCAGCCACCACCTGCCAAGGACTCCCACGGGGGCCAGTCTCCGAGTCATCCTTTCACTGGACCCCAAATGTTCCTTCCCAGGGCCCACCCTGACTGCTGGAGCCTCCTCTGTGTTCTCCGTCTCTGCCTTCATTGGCATGGACCATCACCTAGGCTATCAGGAACCCTGTTCTCACCTAGATTAATGGTCCATATGTAGTTCTTTAGGGGTATTACTAACCTTATATCCCCCTTCTCCCTGCCCCCCAGTTCCCAGAATTTAACAAAAGGTCCTCAGATAGGAGCTGTCCAATAAGCATTTGCTGCTGCTCCCAGCCCAGTGACGCTCCCTTTAGTACCTATAATTACTTCAACTTCTAGTGCCCACTGTGGAGAAAAGTAACTCTAGACCTAAACAGTATTTTTCAAATGCACCTCCTTTCCATCAGCTAACCAGTTCCTAAGAATTACAAATAGGTCGTGTGCCTGCAGCCTGTGAGAGTGCCACAGGGCACGGGAGGCTTGAAAGGAGGGAATTTTCCCAAACTACCTTTGGAAGCTTTGAACACAGAGCACAGCGCCCACCTTTCTACCCTGAGAGTGGCTCCCCCGAGCCTTTAGGCTCAGAGACACTGGCTCCATGCAATCTTGCATAGGATGACCTGTCACCAGACCTAGACAAGTGCCCTGGAGGGGAGGATTCTAGAGCGAGGACCTCAGAGCATCCCAGCTTGTTGTCATGGGGGAGAAGAGCATGAAGGCCAAGTTCCTTGCCTTGCCTCTGCCCATATGACCCAGGACAATCTCTCAGAGCCTCAATGACCTCAACTGTAAACTCCCACAGGGGCAGAGTAAAGATGCAACCAGCATGCATACAACAGAGTGTTTCCATAGTCAAGGACTCAAGAAACGAAGAGAAAGAAGCTTTCAGTTGACATTTGGGTATTGAATCAAGACTTAAGAACAAAAAGGCCCTCTAGGCACCTACCTCACTTCCAAATAGCAAAATTAAAATCTTCAAGTTTGTAATTCCTATTGCCAGGAGTCACACTTCCCTTGTTGGCATTTAACATGCTTTCAAATTCGGCCCCAACTGGAATTTCCAACTCTTTCTCCCACCCTCTTATGCTTCAGCCATATTGCCCTTCCACTACGCCAGGCCTCTCTCATTCCACTCTCCCTCCCACAGTTTGTTCCTTCCAATCCTCCCCCACCCCCTGCAAAGTCCAAATAAAATTACGTAAATTTTCAGGCCTCCCTCAATCTGGAATCTGCTTCCCTCTCAATATGGGGCCCCTCAAAGGCAGATTCCCATCTCTATTCTTTTCACTCATCCTGGGATCCCCTCCTCCCGGCAGGGGCACAGGGAACACAGTGTCGGGCTTCTTTGTTAAATAATGTAAAACCTAGAAAAACTGAAGTTCCATGATGTTTCCATTACATTCAGCTGAAAAATCCCAGGGAAGAGACACTCCTTCAGTCCCAGCCCCCCATTATCCATTCTCCTGCTGCTGAGCTCATTTCAGTCCTGCAAAAGGACTGCACCCAAGTTCCATCTGGGTTCCCCAGACCAGCGATCACGTCCAACCCCTATTCAGCTCCCCATGATGTTTCAAAGCAGCAGCCACCCAGACCATACGTGACGAAGACGGTCGGCCCAAACCCATCTTGATGCAATTATTTCCTTGTGTTGTTGCTTCCCTGCAGCCTTACCATTGTTCTTCGTTTGCTCAGAGAGCTGCCTCTGAGACTTTATAGGAAAAATGAATTATGACTCGAGTTACATTCCACACTTCGCAGTGGACCAACATGGGTTTCAAAGAGTTTGTCGAGGCCTCTCAAGGCTCCAAGGTGAACAATTTCACAAACCAGCTTGCCTTACGGTGTCATCCAGATCTATTCTGGCCCCCAGCCTCCCACATCCCATCTGTACTCTGTGTGTGTGTGTGTGTGTGTGCGCGCGCGAGCGCGCCCTGCCTTCCATCACCTAGACTCTGATCCCAGGTCCAAGCACGTGAAAGGCCACATGCTAACACCAGGCCAGCCTGGCAGAGAGCGAGCGGGAAGAAGAGAGTCAGCCCTGAAACCACAGGCTTGGAAGAACAGGACGGCCACTCAGCGCCACAAATGTAACAATTGAGGACAGCATGTCCTCTGGGTCCACACTATAAACCTTGACTCATACGACTCATATACGAGTGTTCTCCCTGCATGCCCCAGAGGAAAAGCAGTGTTCTGCTCCAGGGGAATTCTTAAGAGGAAGAAAAGCCACACTGCACAGTGCAGAGTGCACTTGGGAGCCAGACACTGAAGAGCAGTGTGGTCTTGGGCAAGTCAATGACTCCCATCATGCCTCATTCCCAATCTGCAAGCTGGGGCTGTTGTTAATTTATATAAAATGCACAGAAACTATACCTGACAGAGTAAATATTTATCATCAGCATCATCATCGTGATGGTTACAGTCAGTCCTCGGGCGACGTAACTCGATTTTCGGCGTAAGTCAGAACTCACCTACGTAAGTCACCTTCGTAAATCACTCACATGGAGCACATACACAGCAGAAACGAAGTGAAACAGTAAAAATTAAAAGAAAGCTAACAATTCCTGACCTTTACTTGTGGTAAACAAATAATAAAAATCTTAAAGCACATATGTTCATATGTTGAAATGACAGAACTTTTTTTTTTTATAAATAAATGGGAGATGGCGACGTAACCACGAAACGACATACGTCAAGTCCGACGTAAGGTGAGGACTATCTTAATTGTTATTATTTCCTTTGTTTGGTTTAGACAGAGAGCAAATCCCTCACCCTCAACACAGATCTTCCTATTTCAGGAGACTACACTCCAAGTCCCTTTTCCTTCTTACCTCCATTTATGCCTCCAACATTTCAAACATAAAACATCCACTCAAGCATTCAGAGGCATCACACTGTCCTGTTCTCACTTGTTTTCTCTCCTTAGCAAACACCCCAGATTCTTGCGAGCTACTGGATACACTTGGTGGTAAATTCAAGAATGTTTATACAGGTTTTTATCATCACACATGTTTTGGAAACATGCAGGGTGAGTGGCAAAGCAGGGCAAAGGAGAAAGCCAGGCATTAAAAAGATCAAAAACAGGTCTCCGCCTCCTGGTATTAAAACTGCGGAGGCCACCCTCTGCCAGAGCCAGAGGCCCATTTGAGGTTTCTGTTCTTCTGAATTCAACCGTCAGCTCAGAGCGCTGGCAGGGAAGGAGATAAGGCAGATGGAAAGAACTGAAGATGAACAGTTGAATCCCAAAATTTCAGATGAACCCTTTAGAGGTTCGCGTTTAATAGCACAGTTTCTGAGACTTGCCCACCAGAGTCCTGTCCTCCCTAAGCAAACATCTATCCTGATGACTGAGACCAGGCTAGCTAATTCTTCCTGGGCTAAAACTTCGTGGCGGGTATTGATCTCATAAATGTTATCCTTCTGGCTTCAATGAAAGTCAGCTCTCAAATCCAGGACGGAGGGTCCAGGGATTGATTTTTGTTTGTTTTCGATCCCAAATATTTGGAATGCACACTTTGACATAACAAAAACAGGACTTATATTTCTATGTGACAGATAATTAATTTTACCTCATGAACAGTTTGATAATGCAAAATGATTCTGAAGTCCCTATTGCATCAGAAGGAGGAGAAAGTCACACAATTGGAAATGTGTCAGCTTCTTTTCTTCTATTTAAACTCTGCGGGACTGTAGGGTTAAAAAGGAGAAATTCCAGGGAGACTGAGCCTTGTCTGCTTCCTACCTCAGCTGGATGGGCCCCTGTCTCTTCTTGCCCAGAACCCTGAGAGCAGGCGGTAGATGCCCCTGTGGCTCCAGGTTCTCCACAGGCTGGTTGAGAGAGCACTGCCTTGGCCTCAAAATGCAGGCCTCCATTCCCAGCTTCTTTTTTATTAACAGGGTGGCATCAGACAGGCCACCAAACCCAGGTAGCCTCAATGTTGACAGAGTTTGAGCGCTGTTTGAGGATTTGAAAAGATAATGTATTTGAAAGTTGGTACTTGGCAAACTGTAAAGCCCTGTTACATGTAGATTGTAACGCCCTATAAGTTAGCTAGGGCCTGGCCTGTGTGGCTCAGTTGTTTGAGCATTGTCCCATGTACCAAAGGTCGCCAGTTTGATTCCTGATAAAGGCAGATGGCCAGTGTTACAGGCTCAATTTCCAGTAGGGGGTGTGCAGGAGGCAAACAATGGATGTTTCTTTATCAGTGAATCAATATTCCTCTCTCTCACTCTTTTTTCCCCCTCCTCTCTCTCTAAAATCAATAAAAACACATTTTTTAAAAGAAGTTAGCTGCTTTAAAAAGAAAAAGGTTGCAGTTGGTTGTGTAAAGGAGTTCTCCAAACACACACACACACACACACACACACACACACACACACACACGAAGTCTCTGTTCTGTAAAGAAATGATTCAAATGACAGAAAGTCTGCAATCTTTTCCCTCACTTTCTATGCCCCTTTGGATTTTTAGTAAAACTGTTATTATAAAAGTTCACAGTAATTGTAGAAAAGAAAAACAAAATAGAAAAGAAAATCACCAAATCTCACTACCTTAAGACAATCTGCAATGCATTCCTTCGTCTCTCATATCTCTGTGTGTATGTATATGTACCTATAAATAATTTTAACAATAATTAGCTAACAGGTATTGAAAATTTATTATGTGCCAGGTACTACACTAAGCACTTTACATGGTTTTAATTATTTAATTCTCTCAACCATCCCTGAGTAGGTAATGCTCATCCTTCATCCTACGAATGAGGAAACTGAAACTCAGAGAACTGGAGACACGTGTCCAAGGTCACACAGCCTGTAAGTGGCAGAGACTGGGTTCAAACCCAAGCAGAAGCCACTCAGTCATTACAACACCAAACCAAACATAATAATATGACCTGCAAATTCTGTAACTTAATACCGTTTTTAAAATCTTAATATGTTATTCCCTAAGCTTTTCTATTACCATGACTGCATAGTTGTCCATAGCAGTGATAAGGCCAATGTTAGTCAACTATTTAATTTGACTATTTTTTTAGTACCTACAACATATCCCTATTCTGGATACTTCTTTGCCAGTTTTTCAATATTTTAGACAACACTAAAAAGAACATCTTTTGTAAACACCTATTATCATTCTTACCTAAAAGTGGAATTGCTGGGTTGAGAGAATACATAGTTTTAAAGTTCTTGATATTTTTTGCCATATTGTCCTCCAGAAAGATTTCATCAATTACACTCCCACTTGCAACATGCGAAGAAATTCTTACATCTTCATTAACACGAAGTAGGTATTATTAGTTAGTTCTTGAAAAACATTCTGTTTAAAAAATGCGAACACCTCTGTCCTGGCCGGCAAGGCTCAATTGTCTGGGCAACAACAGTAGCAGGAATCTCAGTAGTTGCGGTAAGTGAGCAGATGAATAAACACCATATACAAATGCAAAAGGTAAATAAAACCGTGTCTTTCCAGGGCTCCTCGCAGACCAAGAGAAACGGTTAAATGAGAGCACAATCTACACCTTGGATGCATCTCACTTCAGCTGCCAGGTTCATAAATGCACCATCAATACTCCTATCGCACTGTGCTTCCCGGCATTCCCAACCATCACCCCGGTGCTGCCACTGGCTTGGAGTGACATCTCACTGGACAGTGGCAGCGGTAGAGCCAGATGCCCACGTCCAGCTCCATGTCATCCCTCAACAACACCCCCTTCTACTTTCTTATAAATAAGATAAAGGAGTACACTGGCTGGAACGTTCTATCAATCAACTACTCGCCCTGCGTGGATGGAGGGTAGAGGCTCTGGCTGAAAACATCTGGTTACTCACTGTCACAGGAAGGGGGAGGAGGGGCGGGTATTCATGCAGACCGTCTCCCCCTCCAGTGCTTCTGGGCACCCACCTTCACTGAGGTCTCCTGGAGGGAACCCAGAGAGAAAAGGCAAAGTACCCAGGGCTGGAGGGCAGGAAGGAGACAGTGAAATGCAAAGTAAGGACAGGAGCCTAAAGCAAGGTCAAGGGAGAGAATGGACCCGCTGGGGCAGTCTCAGAAGGCACTGCCTAAGCTTTGGAGAAGGAAGGATTCCAAACCCCCAGAATCGCAGCCAGCCTGCGAGGACCACAGAACAAAGCACACACTGCTCTCTTTTGGCTCCAGACCAACAATTTACAGTGCTAGGCACCCTTGCCTAACCCTGTAAAACTTTTTTATAAATCATATTCTTGACCCTGAGTCACCAAAGCGAGAGCAAAGGAAGAGGGGGGAAAGCTGCTATATCAAATTTCCTGTATAATCCTCTTATGAGATTAGTGCCTTCTTAAATGGTAATGAGGTTCTGGCTTGGGAACTAAATTATGCCACAGGGTAATGCTCCTTTTGGGGGGCAGAGAGGGGGGACCGGGGGGATATGACACAGGGTGGGAACATGGAACTGGGCTCCCCTGCTCCGAGTGAGTGTAGCTGGAACCATTTCAAACCAGGAGCTGGGAGCATGGAGCTTTAGAGCCAAAAGGAACTTAGCGCCCAATCCAATGCCTTTGTGGGTTCATTTCAGAATCCACGTTGTCATAGCCTCCAAGCCTGGGACACCTGGGGCATGGGATGGCACCCCCAAACCCCTTCTTGGTCCTCTTCTCCCCCTCAGGCCCAACGGGACAAGTGCAGCCTATGGCTGAGGTGCTATGAAGTCCCCCTCCCCGCCCTCTCCCTCCCCCCAGAGAGCATAAAGCGCCTGCAAGACGTTATCCAGGGCTGGGACATTTCAGCAACTCTGTTGCACCAAATATTCTTGGCGCCTCAGCCACCTCCTGAATGCGCCCGGGGCCTTGAGAGAATCAAGATGCCTGGCTCGCACCTCGGAGCTGAGATCCCAGGAGCATTGGGGCTGCTCATTTCCTTTCAAACTGGCAGTGGTGTGGGATTAGCCATCCCTCCTTGTCCGCACACATATTTGGTCCATGAGTTTTATTTGCCTTCCCGGTTTTCAGCATGAAAGATTCCTCAAATCCCCCTGGAGGGAGGGCTGAGCTCGGACCCCGGCAATGGTGCCAGGAGTGAAACCGGAGATCTGGACATAGGCAGGGCTCCAACCTCTGGCCTTCACCTGACCAGTCTCCACAGCAGGGCAAGGGGACCAGGCCTCTGGGTTACTCAGGCCTACGGTCCTGTGGGAAATTGGCTCTGCATCGCTCCTGGCTGGCGGAATTGGGTCCAACCCATCCAGTCTGCCATTTCCCATCTCCAGCTCTGGCTCCATGATTCCTCTCAACCTGGCATCAAAGTCATTCTTGGGTCCAAGGTTACTGCAAGCGCCATCCCCAAGGCTGAAAGGGGGCCGCTGGGGGAAGGGGGAGTACATTTTCCACCACTAAACTGAAATCCAGCTACCCAAATCTCATTGTTTTCTCAGAATCAATGAGTTCTGGGGAGGTGTCTGGGAGGAGCCTCTACTGAAATATCCTCCTGCCTCCTCTGGCTCTGCGCCCTGGGAGGGGTCAGTGTATCTGACACACATCAACTAGGCTCGCTTTTTCAGTTCATCACACGTGCTCTCGGAGGGTTTGGTTACATAGATATTCAACTCAGCTCAGCTGTATGTATGTATGTATGCCCATGTTAGGGACCTCACACTACCTTAATCATTGCCGACATGTGTCCTAGAGGGTCATTTCCATTTTACAGAGGAAACCTCGTGACAAGCACAATTGGGAAACAGCTCTGCTGCTTTGCCCCCCTCACTGTCCTATGTGGCCTCCCAGACCAGGACTCAGGGTGACCTGGGCTCTGGGTCTGGCTTGTCCCGCCTCTCTGTCTCCATGGGATTCCCCTGCACCTCCCTGAGTCTGAGAAAAGGCAGGCCTGGCCCTTGAGGTCCCTTCATGGCCCAGGAGATATTAAGCCAGGGGGCTGGACAAACATCTGTGAGGAAATGGGAAGACAAAGCCGCCCCCTCCCTCTCCTCTCTGCACAGGGACGGTCCTGTCATTAGCACCTGCATCTGCTTCCCAGCAAAGACTCGCCAGAAAGAGCCATCTGCACCCAGCCATTAACCCCACAAGCCCTTTCCTGCTAATGCAGCCAAAGGGTCACGTTAAGGCCTTTTTACAAAAATGACCCCCGGCTGGCCAGCAAGGCCGTGGCAGAAAGAAGCCAGGAGCCCATCCCAGGACCTGGGAGGCAGCTGTGCTGCTGAATGGCCTTAGATAAGTACCTCAGGAAGGTGTAATGGCTTCCTGGCTGGTGATTAGCACACTGGATGAGATAATGCCAAATTCCCTGAAGTTTTGAGCCTGGAACTAGATGCCAAAAACTTATTAACTCCATCCCAAACAAACTCATTCCTGGAACCAGGAAACCCCAGATATGGAATTTTCTAAGCCATTTTCTTCTAATTGCCCTTCTTCGCATTGCTCACAACCGAGCAAAATACTCTCCTTAAGGTACTTGTTAAGCGGCCAAGGCTTATTCACTGCATACTGTTATTTTGTCGGTGTTGTGTTGTTTCTCATGAGCCTTTCCACACTAGATTGTAAGTTACACAAGAGCAGGAACAATGCTGATCACGCGTGTGCTTCTATTCAAACCACCTCTACTACCAGGAGGCCACCTCCCTGGGCTCCAGCCCTGCGCTGGTGCTTTACAGTCAACAGTACACTTAATTATCATCACCTGCTATGGTAGGTACTGTTATCATCATGTCACAGCATCGTTGTGATAAGTGTTTTACATCTGTTAACTCATTCATCCTCACAGCAAGCCTATGAGGTGGATACCGGTATTGCCCCCGTTGCACAGAAGACAGTGAGGCACAGAGAGGCCAAGTGATCAGCCCAAGATCACCCAGCAGGTGGGAGAAGGAGCCAGCACTAATGGAGCTTCCGCTCTTCACCATCACACTCTACACCCCCACATCTCCCGCTTCCCTCTCCCTCTTCTTCCCTCCCTCACTGCACAGCACCTCCACATCATGGTCCTCAGCACAAGGCTCGTCACACACCGTACTCCATAAATATGGGTTTTACAGTGGTACCTCGAGATACGAGTTTAATTCGTTCCGTAACCTTGAGGCGTGGGAAACTATGAGACACTCGAGTCTCCTTAAACTGGTGGGTCGTGTGCAGCCGGCCGATACGCGTGATTACTCCTATCTCAACTGTTGCTCATATTTCAAAGCAAAAATCGCTCGCTCGATGGCTCGTATCTCAAAAACTTGTATGTTAGGGCACTCGTATCTCGAGGTACCACTGTACTAGCTTCCACATCCACCGTCCACTCTTTAGTCTTCATGTTTCCAACAGCCTTTCTGCTAAGACAGAATTTCCTGTATGAGCTCTGAGCTCTGCGGCTTCCTCTCTCTCAGTGGATAATAATGATCCTTTGCATTTGAATTATGCTTTACATTTTTCACAAGCACTGACAGACCCCTTCCCTCAAACACAAATCCTGAGAACATTCCTGTAAGGTAAGTGTAACAGGTGTATGTAAGGCTGTTTTACTAAAGGGGATCTCTCCAGAGAGGTAGGATGATTCCCCCAGTCATACAGCTCGAGGCTAAGGCCATAACCCAGGCTTCCTAACTCTTGGTTCGCTCTTCTTCCCACTTAAGAAGCGATGATTACAAGTAGTGCCAGGAGATTTCTTCTATTAGGTAATCCCCTAGGCAGGAATATATAGAGATATAAATATGGATAGAGATATAAATAAATCGAAAGATAAGAGAGAGTTTATGTAGGGTTTGAACATCGTAATAGCAACCATCGTTTTAAAGTTCATTTACTACTTAAAAATAGTATTAAGATTTTAAAATGGTAGTAAATCCAAGTGGTTCAAATTCAAGAATCAAAAGGATAGGCAGTGAAAAGATTCCCTATCATGTGCATTTTATTCTAGGGTTCATCTTTCTTCTCCAAGCCTCCCACTTCTGCCAATACGTGGGCAACCTGTTGGAACTGTCTGGAAACCTTACCCCTTCCCTCAGACCCTCAGGCCAAGCCCAATTTCCTTTAGAGCCATACCTAATGGTGACCTTTATTTTATTAACAATAGACTATACGCGAACATAGTATGGCTTCAGAGAGTACCAACAACAATTACAATGAAAAGCCAGCCTCCTTTTTTCCCCCCGGCCCTCAATCACCCAGAAACAGTTACTCCCTTTTCTTGTTCCTTTTGGAGAGAATCTAGGTATTCAATGAGAATATTCACATATTTTTTTCAACTCAAATAGCCTGTTACAGTCTTCTGCATGTGTTCGTTTGTTTTGTTTTGTTTTTCACTGAATGCTCTATCCTGAAGATTTTTACGTTGGTACTTACACAGCTGCCTCCTCCTTTTAGACTACACTCTATTACAGGAATGGACCACTATTACTGGTGGACCTTTAATTGCCTTTATTTATTTATTTATTTATTTATTTATATCAAAAACAATGCTGCAATAATTGATGATGGCTAAGGCAGAGGGCGCTGGTTCTCCCCACTATATGTGCACCCCTTCTTGAACACAAGAGAATTTTATGAAGACTAGATTCCCAATTCCCCTAGGTGCAGCTACATGACTCAATTCTGGCCATAGGATATAAGCCAATGCGTAGGTGGCAGTTTTTTTGAAACGTTCCTTAAGAGAAAGTAGATGTACTTCCTTTACTTGCTTCATCTTTATCTTTTCAGGGAAAAAAAAATGGTGAAATGGACAAAAAAAGAATCAGAATCTTTCCCATCAGTCAGCATGTTCCCAGCCCTAGTTCATTCTCGTCCCCTGTCTAGAACAGATGTCTGTGTTACATCAGACTGGGGTTGGCTTTGAGCTATTTACACCCTGGGAGTGGTAGAGTAATGTTAATAATGCAATGAACCCCCCTCATAAAGATGCAGACGATGTCCAGTGGAGGTGAGGGTGACAGTGCAGTGAATCTGATCAGCCTTACATCTAACCGTAGGTTCACTTCAGCATTCTTGGCGGCCTGTAAGAGTGTGTGCGTTTTAGCTCTCCTTAGAACCAGCTATAACATATTATAGTTCCCCCATTCATTGAGGCAAATAAAACCTTTATAATGTGTTTATTTTACATTCCTTTGACAGTCTTGATTTTACATTTTCAAAAAAAGAACACAATCCTTTCATAATACTTTTCTTTATACTCTGCTGCCTGCAACACAGACGGTGCTCTCTTCGATAATAAGATGGAGACCACCTTAGACAAAAGGGGTCCGGGGCCCTGAGACTTTTGAGCATTGTGCCCACCTTGACTTTTATGTGCAATGAAAACACGTCTGTCTTGTTTAAGTCACTGTTATTCGGGTTTTCTGCTACAGGTAAACGTAAGGAGGAAACACCTTCCAAGAGAGCTTTTTACCATAGCACATGTAGTGAGTTCATCTTTGCACAGCTCAAATTCTCCTTTAGACTATTTCTGGCAGAAATCATTAATCAACCATGCCGTTTCCCCCTCCACCCTAGATCCCTTTCTTCAAATGCTCCTCAAGGTCACATTCTAAGGGTTCATTAATATCAGAAACAGTTATAAGTGACATTTAATTACCATTCCAGCTCTAGGATGACAAATCAGCACAGGGTTTTCTTTCTTTTGTTAACAAATGCAATTTTATTTTTATTTTTTAACTATATTTTTAGTGATTTCACAGAGGAAGGTAGAAACATCAATGATGAGAGAGAATCACTGATGGGTTGCTGCCCCACAATGGGGATTGAGCTCGAAACCTGGGCATGTGTCCTGACCGGGAATTGAACCATGACCTCCTGGCTCATAGGTCTACTCTCAACCATGAAGCTCTGCCTGCCAGGCCAGCACAAGGTTTTCAACTCTCCGGGTTCTAACGCAAACTTATCGATTTAAACCCCATGTTGTCCCTGAGAAGATTTACATCAGCAAACTGCAGGGACCCATGCAAGGGCCTGCAGAGTATCAGGGCAAGGAGGGGCCTCAGCCTTTCCCATCAGTACCAGACCAAGTTCATTTTCTTCAAGGAGTCCCTTCAGTTTCATAGCCACAGAGACCACAGAGGGAAGAAGTCACTGATGACTGAGGGTATCAGGTGCTGGATTCTGGACATACTGGAGCTGAGTACAGCAGTGATTTTGAAAGACTGGTTGGACAGAGGATAGGGGACAATCTATAGTTCTATGCATGCCAATCCCAGGCACCACTGGAGAATGAGCACTAAGCTAAGAAGCCAGTGTCCCCTTCAGCTCTGCTCTTATTAGCTGTGTGACTGAGCCCAGCACCTTCCTTCATTGGACCTCAGATTTCCTATCTGAGACGGGATGAGATGATTCCCAGCTCTAAAATTATATACACAGTGGTACCTCGAGATACGAGTTTAATTCGTTCCGTAACCTTGAGGCGTGGGAAACTATGAGACGCTCGAGTCCCGGTAAACTGGTGAGTCGTGTGCAGCCGGCCGATCTGCGCGATTACTCCTATCTCAAATGTTGCTCGTATTTCAAAGCAAAAATCGCTCGCTCGACGGCTTGTATCTCAAAAATCTCATATGTTAGGGCACTCGTATCTCGAGGTACCACTATACTTCTTTGTACCTAGAACAACACAGTCTCTGCAGCCTGGAGAGAGCATGGTCAGTTTGGCAGGGCCAGGTGCACAGACAACTCTCCCACCACCCCAGCAGCCAGGGCTCCAATCCTGGCCGCTAGTTCAGTGGCAGCGGGAAGGGCTGACAGGACTGGTGACTTTAGCGTTCCCCAGACTGCATGCAAACAGGAAGCCGTGGAGGTGATAATTGTTTAATCAGCACTCCAGCAACACCTGTTGAGTTTCCCCTAATGATGTGAAAAGGTGGCGCACAGGGAATAGCAGTTTCATGGGGAGGTTGGTGTTGATCGTGATGTTCCATCAAGGATGACAGGAACAGTATCCCCCCCTGACAATTTTCTACGGTTTGTTTTCTCTACCTCCCAAATCTACAAATGTTGATTGATCAGGTAGGTATATTTGGAATGTCTGCTGTGGGTGCTCCTATGGTAAAACACACACAGAGTGCCGGGGTGAAAGGAAGAACTAGAAAGCCCATTCCTTGCTAGCCAGGCCCCTATAGCTCTAGCTTGGGAGACAGGACCAAGTTCCAGAGATGTTCACAGGCAATAAAATTAGCAGTGGGTGGGCAGGACCCTAAGGGTTAGAGATGATCAGAGAGGGAGTGACCCCTATGAGCTGGCTGGCATGACCAGAGCAGTCCAGGTTAGATGAGCTCTGAGGGCAGCAATAGAGGGTGGGTAAGATCTCAGTGAGGTGAGGGATAGAATATTCCAAATGCAGAGAGTGGCACAGAAAGGAAGTGAGGGTAGAAATAAATGGTCTTGTATTTTTAAGAGGGAGACCAGTCTGGCTGGAGCAAAGTTTGTGCCAAGCAGCAGGAGGAGAGAAAGCAGAAATGGGGCATAGGGTAGGGACAAGCTGAAGCAATAATTCTCAAACTCGAGTGTGCATCAGAGGCTTGCTGGGCTCCAACCCCTCCTACTCCCCCAGATTTCTGCTTCAACAGGTCTAGGGGGGCCTCAGAATCTGCATTTCTAACAAGTTCCCACATGATGCTGGTGCTGCTGGTCCAGGACCTCACATTGAGAACCACTGGACCACACGATAGAGGGCCATGAATGCTGAGCAGCTGGGAGCTCCAGGAGGTCTTTCCCCAAGTGGGGATGGAATGGGAGTGGGGCTCTTTAAATGGCACCCTGCTCTTCTCCATGTCTGCAAAGGCTGTCCTGTCCCCTTTGCTATTTTCTGTAGATGGGATTAGTAGACATCAACCTCTACCCACCACCTTTATTCATATTCTTACTCCCATTTCCATGTGAAACACGGTGCTTTTAAGAGAAATTGGCAGCTATGATTCTGGACCATCAGCAGAGACAAGAAAACACTGTCTGGAGACTATGCCTTTAAAAATGCTGTGCGAACGCCCATCTTCTACGGTTCTCTTATCACTATCTGTGAATGCCTAATTCGTGGGAGCCATAGGGCATAACACTTTATGTACATTTCACTTTTAGACCCACACTGCAAGGTAGAGGTTGTCATCCCCATATTATAGATGAAAAAATAGAAACCAATTGAATGGCTTGCTCAAGATCACATCTAGTAAAAGACATTTACTGAATTAGACATGGGAGCTCAAGGGCATGGACACAGACATGCTGGATGGCTGTGTGAGTGTGGGCAAGTTTCTTGGCCTCTCTAGAGGTCATTTCTCTCCGTGGAAAACTGGAGGTCTATGATAGGATAAATGAGATAATGCACGCACCTACTTAGCACAAGCTCTCCCTAAGTGAAAGTTCTTTGAGGATCTTTAGTTGCCAAGGTCTGTGCTTGCAAGGCCCACTCCTGTCCTCCAGAAGCCATGGCCCAAGGAAGGACGAGGAAAGAGCATTCACAAGTAAACAAAAACCAGTCTGAGTGGGCATGAGCACAGAGAGAGGGCACAAACCTAGCCAAAAAGAGAGGACCCATCTCTTAACTGGGCAATTACCCCTCCTCAGGCCCAAACTCCTTAGGAGGCCCAATGCGTAGAGTAAGCATGTCAAACTTGAGGCCTCGAGGCATGTGGCCCACCAGCTGAGAATTTGAAATACTTGGTGCAGAGCATATAACAACATAGCTGGTCTGGGACTAAGTCCAGCTGTATGATCTTAGGCAAGCTACACTCTCTGGCCTCTGTTTTTTCATCTATAAAACAGGCATCATGAAAATAGTGCCTAACTCACTGGGTTCCTATAAAGATTGGATAAGTTTAATGTGCAGAACATATCTAAAAAGGAGAAAAATATTTAGGCCTTAGCTATTCTAAATATTGCGTCTCTGACTTGTCTTTTGAATTTTCCTTTTTTTGTTAATCCTCACCTGAGAATATTGTTTTCCATTGATTTAGAGAGGAAAGGAGGAAAGGAGGGAAGGAGGGAGGAAGAAGGGGGCAGGAGGAGGAAGGGAGGGAGGGAGGGAGGGAGAGAGGGAGGGAGGGAGGGAGGGAGAAAGAGAAGGAATGGAGGATATGGAGAGAGAGGGAAATATCAATATGAGAAAGACAAATCAACTTGTTGCCTCCTGCATGTGCCCTGACTGGGGCCAGGATGGAACCTGCAAATCAGGTACATGCCCTTGACCAAGAATCAAACCCTTGACCTTTCAGTGCTTGGGCCACTGAACCACACAGGCCAGGGAATCTTTTGCACTTTCTTTTCCTTTGTACCCACATGTCTAATCAAATTCTACAAAGGATTTAAACAGCAGAGCTATGAACATATAGTAGTGCTCAGAAAAGTCTAGTTTTCTTCCTTTACCATATATATTTGACCCCAGTTAACCAATTCACCTCCCCTTCTCCCCCTCTGGTAACCATCATTTGTTATATGTATCTGCATTTCTTTATTAGTTCATCTGCCACATGGCTAGTTATTAGGGAAGAACAAATCAAAACCACATCATCACCTCTCACTTGTCAGAATGGCTCTCACCAAAAAGAGGAAAAATTAACAAATATTTGTGAGGATGTGGAGAAAAGAGAACCTTCATGTACCGTAGGGAGGTAAATTGGTACAGTCATTATAGAAAACAGTATGGAGGTTCCTTTAAAAGTTAGGAATAGAACTACTATATGATCCAGCAATTCCTCTTTTGGGTATTTCCCCTGAAAAAAAAATGAAAACAGTCATCTGTACCGATATATTCACCCCTATGTTCAAGGCAGCATTATTTACAATAGCCAAGATATAGAAGCAACCTAAGTGTTCATTGACAGATGAGTGGATAAAAAAATGTGACACACACACACACACACACACACACACACACACACACACTGGAATACTACTCAGCCATAAAAAAGATGAAATCTTGTCATTTGCAACATTAGAGGGTTCTTGAGAGTGTTATGCTAAGTGAGATAAGTAGGACATAAAAGGGCAGAAACTGTATGGTTTCACTCACATGTGGAATCTAAGAAGAAAGCACCACATAGGCATTTGTATTCCTTAAAGCTGCTCCAGATAATGCTGCTGCTTAGTCAGGGTTGAGAGCCACTCCATGATTTTCCCTAACAGCTCTCAGCTCCGGCTACGCTGCATTAAGCTGGCTTCTGCTGGCTGCGGCACCTCCATCATGCTCTCCTAGGCTCCTGCACTGAGCACTCAAGGCGGGCAAGACACTGAACGTAATGCAGTGGGAATGGTGACAAAGATAAGTCAGTCACAGACAGCCCAGGACCCCCGCCCGGTCCAATAAGGGAGAACTATGTTCCTGCAAGTCACTAACTCTGAGGCTTGGCTCACATGTGTGGCCAAAGGCTTCTCTCCTGGGAGGGGGCGAGGATGGGAACCCGAGATTCCTGCCTTCTAGCTTGGCCCATTGAAACAACATTGTCTGCAGAATCTGAAAGTTTAGACAAAACTATTTTATGGGGCCACTCCCACAGCAGAAAGCATAATACATTGTTTAAAATGAACTAATTTACAGTGTATACAGTATTTTGGGGGGAAGCCCTTTGTTTCTAAAACATTTCAGAAACAATTTACTAAACATTTATTCCTTTGGCCTAAATAGAGCAGAGGCCACAGTGGCTGAGGCAGCCTTCCGTGCAGCTCAAGACAAGCCCAGGACCCTCCACATCCAGGCCACTGACAAACATGAAAGGCCAGCTTCTAGCTGGGACAGAGAGGGGCTCCAGGTAAAAGCCTCCCAGGGCCTCTCTCTTCAGTCCAATGACAACAGCATTCAAGCAGACCCTTCCCTCTACCTCTGAGGATGCCAGAGGGAAGAGTGGAGTCACAGACCACCTTCTGATGGTGACCCATGCCCAATGCAGCTGAAACTGCCCTGTGGCAAAATCCCAGGGGGGACTTGGAGATTCACACTGGAAGTCTGGCTATTTAGGGTTAGTACCCACTCCCATAGTCCCATCCAGACTCCAAAGCACTGTCTAACCTTCTTATCCTGGGATATAATTCCAAATGTCTCCTTCTGCGGTGCAAAATGATCACAGCTGAATGACCACAGCATCTGGTACGATTCAAACACCTGAACATTCTCCTTGTGCTCTCTTGGCCTTGTGGTAGTAAAATGATTCCCCTAAAATACACCCCTTTCAGAGACCTTTTAAAATCTGAATTTCTTCAAAATTGCCTTGGCATACTGTTTAGAAATCAAGTTCTCCCTTCCAAGCCATACTTTACGACTTACTTAAAAAAAAAAACACGGGAGAATCCAAGATGGCGGCATAGGTAAACACCTATACTGCTGCCTCGCACAACAATTTCAAAACTACAACTAAAAGACAGAACGGACATCATCCAGAACCACAGGAAAGCTGGCTGAGTGGAAGTTCTACAACTAGAGGGAAAGAGAGGTGCTCACGGAGACCCAGAGGAGCTGCAAAAAGCTGAGGTACGGAGACGCACGCGAGGAGAGAGCGGGCGCCGGAGTACCTGGCTGGCTTTCTCTGGCGGGAGGGAAACGGAGACTCCCAACGGCATTGAACCCCTTCTCTTACGACACTAAACCCCAGATCCAGCCGAAACTCATACGGGGGGAGTTTGGACTATGAGAAGGGAGAAGTGCACGGAAATTTAGGGGAGTCGCAAAGGATCGGAGGTCTGGTCGCGCACGGCACCACGCGGAGGACGGATTGCTGATTGTGCCGCTGGCTTTCGCGAGTGGGTGGGAGACAGA
The DNA here is from genome assembly GCA_011751065.1 of Lasiurus cinereus. NCBI lineage: Eukaryota > Metazoa > Chordata > Mammalia > Chiroptera > Vespertilionidae > Lasiurus > Lasiurus cinereus. The sequence goes on from JAAGEH010000041.1 coordinate 46,643,988, forward strand.
CCCTCCCAACTGCGCCACTTCTGAGTCCACTGGGCCCCTGTTTTGGGCGAAACCCTGGGGACCTAGACTTGTGTGGTCCTGGTGCGCAGGGGAGCCGGAAAGGCAGCGGTTGGAGGCGCTGCGGGTGCGCGCGCACAAGGACCGCTTCAGCCATTACCCAGTCACGTGAGACTCAGGGGCCGTGGAGGGCGGGGCCGACTGCAAGGCAAGGCGGTCCCTTAAGCCCTGAGACTCCACCCTCCCAAGCTCAACCGAGGCTTCTGCAGCTGAATCCAGCACAGAAGTTTCCCCGGCACAGTGAAAATGCCGAGACAAGGGAAGGGATTACAAGCAAAAGAAATGGAGGAAAAAAAACGACTGGATATAGAGTTCAAAACCACGCTTATAAGGTTTTGCAAGAATATGCTAGAAAAGATGGATAAATTTAGTGAGACCCAAGAGAAGATAATAAATACACTGACTGAAATGAAAACTATTATGCAGAGTACTAACAGCAGACTAGAGAAAGGCAAGGATCAAGTCAAAAATTTGAAATATAAAGAAGCAGAAAACATTCAACTGGAAAAGCAAGAAGAGAAAAGAATCCAAAAATGTGAACATAATGTAAGGAGCCTCTGGGACAGCTTCAAGCGTACCAACATCAGAATTGTGGGGGTGCCAGAAGAAGAGAGAGAGCAAGATACTGAAAACCTGTTTAAAGAAATAATGACTGAAAACTTCCCACATCTGGTAAAAGAAATAGACTTACAAGTCGAGGAAGCACACAGAACCCCAAAGAAAAGGAACCCAAAGAGGACTACACCAAGACACATCATAATTAAAATGCCAAGAGCAAAAGAGAAAGAAAGAATATTAAAAGCAGCAAGAGAAAAACAGTTTATTACCTACAAGGGAGCACCCATACGACTGTCAGCTGATTTCTCAACAGAAACGATGCAGGCCAGACGGGAGTGGCAAGAAATATTCAACGTGATGAACAACAAGAACCTACAACCAAGAATAATCTATCCAGCAAAGCTATCATTCAGAATTGAAGGGCAGATAAAGACCTTCACAGAGAAGAAAAAGCTAAAGGAGTTCATCAACTCCAAACCAGTATTATATGAAATGCTGAAAGGTACCCTTTTAGAAGAGGAAGAAGAAAAAGGTAAAAGACAAAAAATTATGAACAACAAATACACATCTGTCAACAAGTGAATCTAAAAAATTAAGTGAATTAAAAATCTGATCAACAGAATAAACTGGTGAATATAATAGAATCAGGAGCACAGAAAGGGAGTAGACTGATAATTCTCAGGAGGACAAAAATCATAAAGCATCAAACAGACTGTGAAATTATAGCAGAAAGATTAAAGTTAGGTGAGGTAAATAAGTGATCAATCAAAGGACTTGTATGCATGCTTATAAACATAACCAATGATCACAGACACTGGGGGGTCGGGGTACGCCTGGGAGGGAGGGGGGGCAATGGGGAGATATGTATAAAAAATTAATAAAAATTAATTAAAAAAAAAAAAAACACGTAGCTATGTCCGCATAGCCACACTTTCCAATTCCTTCCATAGAATGAAGTCACCCAATTCCACCCTAGTTTGGTTCAAGTTCAGTAAACAGGTGAGAACAATGACACTGCAACAACCACAGATACTAAACTGCTGGCCAGGGATGAATACAGTTAAAATAACAGTCAAAATTATCCTAGGAAACCTGTCCCCCACACCAGACCCAGACAGAGCACAAGTTGTGGGTGTTTATGCTTCTGTGTCCAATGATCTTAATTCACACTGAAGGCTGAGAATCGCTGGGCTGGATCCCTGGGGAAGGAACAAAGGGAAGCCCACGTGCATCCAAACTGTTCTGCTGTGAGAGATCTATCGGGTCTGCCGCCGTGACGAGGGCCCGAATGGAGCATTCTAAGTGCTCCGGTTTCCCTGGGCAGTGTAGTCCACTTGTTCAGAATTAGGCCTTCGTACATTTTAATTCGTTTGTCGTTGTGAAGAGAAGGCCAGAAGACAGCCTCATCTTCAGGGAGAGGTAGGCTGTCAAAGACCTTATAATTGTCTTACTCTATTAAGGTTTTCAAATGACATTAATTACACCAGTTCGTCTCATCGAAGACACTATCACTTTTAAGACGGGCCATTATTTCATCTATCATGAAGGAAAAAACTCTTCTAATGAAAGTATAATAGGCTACCTTTGTAAGATGTGTCTGAAATTCATCGATGTTAATGTGTAAAAGACTCAATGAAATATAGTATTAAATAAATAAATCCACAAAAAAAGTAATACAGTATTGCTTTAAACCTCAACCTAGATAGGTGGTAGGTATTATTGTCCACAAAGGAAAAGAAAAAAGGAAAAAGAAAAAGGGAAGGGAAGGGTAAGGAAGGGAAGAGAAGGGAGATGCAGTCACAGGACTGCACAAGCAGCCAAGCTGTAACTCTGACCCAGGTTGCCAACAGTCCTGGTCACCACCTTCAGACCCACAGCAACAGCCAGGAGACCCCAGGGAAGGACAACCTCTCTGGGACCTTGCCTCCTTTCCCACAGAACCTACCCTCTCACTGTGCCCCAACAGATCTTCCACAGACCCGCTCCACCAGCTCCGGATCCGCACCCCTCCCCAGCCCTCCCAGGGTCTCATCCCAAATCCCCACTGTTTTCTACTTCACCAGAGCCAGTAACCTGAAGCATTCTCAACTCCGCTTCTCTCGCTGTCAACACCCATCAATTGCTAAGTCCTGTGGATTCTGCCTCCTTCATACGTCTCCATCCTCCCCTGCTATTCCAATCAACAGCCCCAGTTCTCCCTCTCACTACTTGGATTCGGGGACAACCATTGAACTGGTTTCCCTTTCTCCAAATGCATCCCCCCAAAATTCATTTTAAAATCCAGTCTCTAACAAGGCACTAAAAATGACCACACTTTAGCTTCCATCGTGGCCTGTGAGATCAAGGGGGGAACACAGGAGTCTAGCAGACCACGCCCCCAGGAGGGGTGGCTGACCCCCTCCAGCCTCATTTCTCAGGGCTCTCCATCAAACCTCATATATTCTACTGCCTAGAGGCCCCGGAACACTCCAATGCTACTCACCGCGCTGTCTTTGCTTGCACTGTTCCCCAGCCTGGACAGCCCTTTACCCGCTAATTCTTACCCATCATCTGAGCGGCTAAGGAATCTTCCCTGATACAGGTCAGCCAGGCATTTGCTTAGGCTGCACTGGTCTCAGTGTGCTGTAGTGATCTTGTCTTCAATCTGGTAAGAGTGGGTCTGGGACTCTGTCTCATTCACACTTGGGTGTGAGTGCCTAGCATAGGAGATGGTACGTGGGAGACAATTCATGAATACTGGTAGAAGGAGAAAAGAAAAAGAGGGAAGCCGGCTTACTGCTGGTTCTGTTCCAGCTTCCTTCCCCAGTTTTAGCGATGGGAGTTTATTTTGTTCTTCTGCTTCCAAGTCCATAGGTTGAAACTCCTCCTCCCCCGCCTCCCCACCGCCCCCATAAAGTTTGAGGCTTGGACTTGGTCCCTTGCCCAGCTTCCCAGTTCTGCCAAGATTGTGGCTCTCCTTTCTCCCTCTCTCCAGCCCTTAGTCCTCCTGGGAAATGGAGGCTGCCCTTGAACCCAAGTCCAAAACTGGGTTCTCATTGCCTATTGCCAGAGCCAGTAGCCAGCGGCTTATGAAAACCTCCCTGGGGACCTGCCTGGCGCTGCAGGTGTGCTGGGGCTCTGGACACCCCCGGCCTGGCCTGAGGACACGGCCAATGACACAGGTGAGCTGACTGCTCGCCGGGGTGGCCAGCCTCGGCTGGGCTGTAGGGCAGCGCTCCCGCCTTGGGAATGTGATTCAGGCTGGGGAATCCCCATGTTCTCAAAGTTTGCATCCCATACTGTTTATCCTTGCCCGTGCTGTTCCTTCCTGTCTCTTTAAAACGCCCACCCTCCCGAGCAGCCTGTGGCCGGACTGTGCGGAGTTCATAGCACAGCGTCGTCCCTTCACTGCAAGACACCGTCCAGCCTTGGGTACTGTGGTTCTCTCACACCACCTCCTCCCCGTGCCATCCCTACAACTGCTATTCCCATGGACTCAGTGGGATACTCGGCCAGCCTGGAGGGTACTACCCACGCACCTGTCCTTCCCCCACCCCACCCCGACCTCCCCCGGCCCAGTACATACCACAGGAAGAGTACCCCACAAACCCTCCACGCCTTGTGAATGAGAAGTCCGGAAATCCCTCACTAAGGGCTTCCCTCACCAAGCTGCACCCTGGTGGCATGACTCTAACTCCTGATCCTGCCTGTGCCCGACAGCCCTGGTCTAGCCTGGGTCGGATTCTGATAAATACCCCATCTACCACCTCAGCAAGAGGAAACCGAGTCTGTCGCCTGGACTAAGTAAATTTGAGTGCTACCAGCAGTAGATTTGAGTATGAGGAGCCTGCCCTGAGCCCAGTGTTTTAGAGAGCTCCACATATTGCACAACACACAAAAGCTTCATTTGTTAAATATATATATATATATATATATATTTAGTATTTCTGTTGCTAAGAACTGGTACACAGCACAGACCTAGCGTGACCTATTACCCTAAACATGCACTCTCCTATGTATGTATTCAGGCCCCACATCGCTGGTCCTAGGTGCTCAAAGCCAAAGCCAACTGCATCCAAATGCCAGGAAGAGGCCTAGGTTGTGTTGCTTCGGGCAGTGGAGACAGATCCAGCTTTAAAGTGTGGGGAGATCTGCGTGATCTCAGTGCTTAGGTAAGAGAAGAAGCAAATTAACTAACTTGCACAATTCTTCCTTTAAAGATCCCATGAATGAATGCAACTCGGTCTTGCATAACCAATAGCCTTGTATATGTCTCAATAAGCCAAGTGAACACTTTCTTGCTTCTCTTTGCACTCCAATCTGTGGTTCCAGAGATACGCATGAGTTTGTGTGGCATTAGTGCTTGCTCATGGCAACTGGGGACGTTTTGCAATATCAACTCATATTACCTTACATGTGTATCAATTCAAAGCAAGACATAGCAAAATGAAGGGGAAACTGAGTATACATACTGAGTGGCCAGGTTATTATGACCAACTGATGTTTGTAGGCAAATTAGCCATACACTGCATTGTATGGGATATGGAAGCCGAAGGCCTGTTCGAACACCTTTGCTGTCTGCAGTTACCAAGATAAAATGTCTCCAATTCACACAGGAACACAAGGATTGGACAGTGGAGCATTAGAAAAAAGTCCAATGAATCACATTTCCAATTGCATCATGCAGATTGCAGAGTGAGAATTTTGCAGAAACAGCATAAAAGCATGCACCCCACAAGCATGAGTACAACCCTTCAAGCTGGTGGGGGCAGTGTTATGGTTTGGGGCATGTTTTCGTGGCATGATTTGGGCTCTTTAATTCATGTGGAACAATGTCTGAATAGTACAACATACCTAAGTATCATTGCTGGTCAAGTTCATCCTATCATGTTGATGGTGTATCCCAATGGAGATGGCTTCTTCCAACAAGACAATGCGCCATGCCACGGTGCTCGTATTGTGCAGGAGTGGTTTCAAGAACATGAGGAGCCTTTACCGTGCTTAGGTGGCTCCACAATCACCACATCTCAATCCAATAGAGCATTTGTGGGATGAAGTTAAAAGAGCCATCAGGCAGCTGGTTCCACAACCATCAAATCTCACAGAACTGGACAGTGCTATTCATCAGGCATGGTGTCAGATTCCTCGCATAACCTTTCAACATCTCCTGGATTCAATGCCAAGAAGAACCGCTGCAGTATTGAAGGCAAAAGATGGCCCAATGAAATACTGATGGGGTGGTCATAATAATCTGGCCACTCAGTGTATATCAGCAACTAGACTGATTAGAATCCTAAAACTGTGGAGAGTTTTACTTTTAAAAAACTTATTATAAAATTTAATTAATTTTTAAAAGTTAAATTAAAATTTTAGCTTTACTTATATAATTTTCATTTAAAAATTTAAAATATTCATTAATTATACTGACATTTTGCCTTTAAGTTTCACAGGATAGTTTAGAATGTTTTCAAAGCAAAACAAATTTTTTGAAAACATCAATTCAATATTTCGATTTTGATGTTTAATTACAATTTACATATTTGATAAAATACATCGATTTTATATACTTTAATCATATTTTATTGTGTTATTCTTTTTTTAATATATTTTATTGATTTCTTACAGAGAGGAAGGGAGAGGGACAGAGAGCTAGAAACATCGATGAGAGAGAAACATCGATCAGCTGCCTCCTGCACACCCCCTACTGGGGATATGCCTGCAACCAAGGTACATACCCTTGACTGGAATCGAACCTGGGACCTTTCAGTCCGCAGGCTGACGCTCTATCACTGAACCAAACCGGTCTTGGCTTATTGTGTTATTCTTTAGATCACTAAGAATCAGTATAAGTTGATATCACCATAGAAACAAAAGAAACTGGAGTTCAGAAAAGAACGAATTGAAAAGAAAAAGGAAATGGAAAGTCAGTAATGAAGGAAAATGCTTACATTTTAAAAAACTGAAAACAATGGAGAAAGGGTTTCTATTGAACATGACCTACATTCAATTTGAAACAGAATTACAATTTCTTGATTTAATAAAGACTCAAGACTTAATTACTGATCAAAACAATGAAATTTAGGAAGAAAAATATTCTCATGAAATGTATAACCTGCACTTGATATTTTGCTGACTTTCTGTCATAAAACTTTGGCTTTACTCATTTTTAAATTTTAAGTTATTCTGGAGGTATATTTGTCAAACTTGGAGACTAGGACATATTTTACTTAACCGTTAGTTTGTTTGACTTGTAACGTCCCAATATTCATCCCCTATAAATTTTGAGGGGCAGGCATGTGTATGAGCCTAAGCAGGAAGCAGTGTGTTTCAGTGGTAAGAGCTTGGTCCTTTCAAGTTCAAATCACAGCTCTGCTACTTACTAGCTGGATGACTACTTCTGGGAGCCTTGGTTCTCACCTCTGTAAAACGGACATAATGAAAGCTAGTCATATTATATATTCCCAAATGTAAATTCCTCATTTTTATTCTATAATTCTTTGTTTTTCACTTTTCCCATCTGCCTCCTATAGCCTCATTTAGCCTAATCCAAGGGAACAGTGGTTTCAGCTATGCACTTCATTTATACAAATAACTTTGCTATGTTCCTTGAGATCAAGCTGGGAGAAAATACAGATATACCCCCTTTTATTGCTCTTTGCTTTCTTGAGGAAGAGAAAGGGATAGAGAGCTAGAAACATTGATGAGAAAGAAACATCGACTGGCCGCCTCCTGTACACCCCCTACTGGGGATGTGCCCGCAACCAAGGTACATGCCCTTGACTGAAATTGAACCCGGGACCCTTCAGTCTGCAGGCTGATGCTCTATCCACTGAGCCACACCAAATAGGGTGGTATTGCGCTTTTTACAAACTGAAGGCAAGGCTCCACTAGCCAAAAGATGATGACTCACTTTATTGCAATACTCATTTTATTGCGGTTGTCTGGAACTGAGCCCACAACATCTCCAAGGCATGCCTCCTGGAAACCTTATTAAACTTGGCCTTAGCCAGGACACCAAGGAGCCAGCCCCTGGATTTATCACAGTATGCACTCAGGAGAATTCTCCACAGGAATATGAAATGAGGAAATGGAAACAAACCTACATTCCTGGTTTTTGGCAAATCAAGGGGCTCAGTATGCCCAGCGCATGGTTTTGGTGTACTGGCAATGTGTATTCTCCTTCTAGCTAAAATGCAGCTGCATACCACAGCCCCAAGAGAAGACCTGGACCCCCTAACCTCTATTGAGGTAGAGCACAGAGGCATCTACGCTAAATGCGTAACACCAAAAATGCTAGTGCAGTCTCAATTCAGAAAGACGGGACTTGGAACAAAACAAAACGCTGAAGTGCAATGCCATCCTTCCCAAGGGGTGTGGCGTTCCAGCCATCCAATCCTAAACACCGCTGCCCAGCATGCAGGACTCTCTGAGGAGACTGGGTGCAGGGACTGAGTGAATGCTGGCTGTCTTTCTGAGGGGCTCCACCTCCTCCCACAGCACAGTGGCTCCACTGGCTTACATAGTAGATGAAATTGAGGTGAACCATGGCCTCAGCTCCATGCTCAGAAGGTTACAAACTAAAGCATCAAGCGTGGCCCCAAGCTCTGGGAAGGGCACTGTGAGTGTGGGCACAGGGGTGCTACAGGCCCATATATGTTAACTGGGACCATCCTGGGCAAAGCAGGGTGTGTAGTCGCTTTATCCGTGGAAAGCCAAGTAATTGTAGTAAGACATGCGGATTTGTGGCTCCCCTTCCTTCCCCATCCTAAAGCTGTCTTTGGCTCAATGAAGATAGCAATGTGGCAGACAAAGCAAGGTGACCTGGACCCTGACCTCCATGAGGGAACAGCTGTGTGAATTCAGCCAAAATGGGTTTGGGTGCAGTTTCTCCACATGGACAATAAGGCTCATAATATCCACTAACATGATACACAAAGGTCTTTGAAAATATCACACACTACACAGAAAGCGTTATTCTCTACCTCCTCTCAAGTATGCATTGTCCAAAATATGTTGGACCCTACTGGGCACATACTCTCTTAAATTGCTATATCTCAAATAAATCTTAAATAGAGATACTTTTAAACTTTTTTGCTATCTTTATTTGTCAAGTTAAGCAGCCTTATGGGACCTGTAAAGTTCTTTCTAGCACTACAATTATAGACATTATTCGAGGCTCAGTGCCCAAAATTTGTGCATGGGGGAGTGTCCTCAGCCCAGCTGCACCCTCTCCAATCTGGGACCCCTTGTGGGATGTCTGACTGCCCATTTAGGCCTCTCACAATCCAGGACTGCTGGCTCCCAAATGCTCACCTGCCTGCCTTCCTGATTGTCCCTAACCGCTTCTGCCTGCCAGCCTGATCACCCTCTAACCACTCCCCTGCCAAGCTGATTGATGTCTAACTGCTACTTTACCAGCCTAATTGCCCTTAACTGCCCTCTCCTGCTGGCCTGGTCACCCCTAACTGCTCTCCCCTGCAAGCCTGGTCACTCCTAACTGCCGTCCCTTGCAGGCCTGGTCCCTCCCAACTGCCTTCCCCTGCTGACCTAATCATCCACAATTGCCCTCCCTTGTAGGCCTGGTCCCTCCCAAATGCCCTCCCCTGCTGGCCATCTTGTGGAAGCCATATTGTGTCCACCTGGGGGCAGGATCTTTGACCACATAGGGGCAACCATCTTGTGTGTTGTACTGATAGCCAATTTGCATATTACTCTTTTATTAGATAGGATAGAGGCCTGATCTATGGGTGGGGGAGAGCTGGTTTGCCCTTAAAGGTGTCCCAGATCAGGGCGGGGGTTCCCTTGGGGCATAGGGCGGCCTGAGTGAGGGGTCTATGGTGGTTTGCAGGCCGGCCATAACCCCTGGTGATCCAAGGTATCAGAGATTTATTTATCTTCTATAATTGAAACTTTGTAGCCTGCAGCAGAGCCAAGCTTCTTGCTTGCTCCATGGTTGCAACCATTTTTTTAAAATATATTTTTATTGATTTTTTTACAGAGAAGAAAGGATAGGGGCAGAGAGTTAGAAATATCGATGAGAGAGAGACATAGATCAGCTGCCTCCTGCACGCCCCCTACTGGGGATGTGCCCGCAACCAAGGCACACGCCCCTGACCGGAATCAAACCTGGGACCCCTCAGTCCACAGACCAATGCTCTAGCCACTGAGCCAAACCAGTTTTGGCTGCAACCATTTTTGTTGGGATTTATTTATCTTCTATAATTGAAACTTTATAGCCTTCAGTGGAGGCCTGATCCCACCAGGGTGTGCAGAACCTTGGCTTCCTCCACTGCCAGGGAAACTCAAGCCTCCTGCTTGCTCTGTGGCCTCAGCCATCTTGGTTGGGTTTAATTTGCATACTCACTCCTGACTGGCTGGTGAGCATGGCTTGTGGGTGTAGCAGAGTGCTGGTTAACTTGCATATTACTCTTTTATTAAATAGGGTAGTAACCCCATTTAGCAGATGGAGAAATATAAGCCAGAAAGGTTCAGTTGACTTGCCTAGAATTAGACTGCCCAAGTCAAGCTAATACAGTAGTTCCTCTCAAGAAGTTCAAGGTTAGGGATAATTTCAGTTTGGTAAATATTAAATGCTATCAGAAGAGATCAATAATAGCCATCCTTTACATGCATGGCACTATGTACCAGGCATTGTTCTCAGTGCATAATACATATTAATTCATGTAATGCTCATTACACCCCTAAGTAGAAATTATCATTATCGACTGTTTACCCATAAGGACACCAAGGCATAGGAAGTTTAGTGACTGCCCAAGGTGAGCTAGGATTTGAATCTAGCTTCGGAATTGTTATCCTCCACCACATGACCCTAACTATACTGGACACTTTGTGAACATCCAACGGGGACAACTAACCTGGGGCAGGCCTTGGGGAAGATGTCAAAGAATGCCTTGGAGTTAGGCAAGTAGAGCAGGGAAGGGCATTCTACACTGAAGGAACAGTATAGGTAAAGGCACGGAGGTATGCATAACTATCAGAGAAATGCAAGTAAGACTAGAGTGAAAGGAAATAGAGGATGGGAGAACCACTTAGAAAAAATAAGCTGTGTTTACTTTTCTATCCTTTTCAGCTTTTCTGAATGCTGGGAATTTTTCATGATAAGAGCATTTTAAAGGCATTGTCATGCCTCAGTGGGGGTCATGCTAAAAAGGCAGCAGAAACCTATAGTGCACAAATGCATGGAGACAAATGCCTTGCCCAGCTTTGCTCTGCTCCTGGCCACCTGGCTGGGTTGGCAGACATTGAAGTGAGAGGGGCAAGGGGCAAGGGGCAGGCTGGCTGATCCCCAGGAAGCCTCCGTTGAGAGAACCAGAGCCCAGGGAGCCAGTGTGTGTGGTTTTGAAGCAGCTGCCCCATAATCTTCAGGCCGCACAGGGAATCCAGTGTGGCCAAGCAGCAGACAATAGGCTGAGCAAATTGAAAGCAGTCAAGCGTTGAGGTTTGAGGGAGAACAGGGCATGGATGTGGAGGAGAAGAGATGAAAGGCAGGAAGGAATAAGCCTGAGCTCAGCAGGGCGTGTGCTACAATGTCTCCAGGTACAAGCCGTGGTCCCTGTGACAGATGCATCCACACCAAGGAGCGCCAGAAACTATGACCCTGGCTCATCAGCACGGGTGCCGCTGACCCTGGAGACCTCAGCTGGGGACACCTGAGGAGAGGCAGAGGTGCTGGCCTCACCTCTTCAGGAAATTGGAAACGGGTCCCTGGGCCTGGCAGTAGTGATCTCCAGGCAGGGAAGGGTGTGGGGCACAGAGAGTAAAGAAAAGGGTTTGGCAAACAAGGACAACAAACCAACAATAAAAACTGGGTCTGCATCACCCTGCTCTCTGTGATCTGGAAATGTCTCTTTCTTTGAGGTTCAGGTTCTCTCGCTGTTAAAAAAAAAGAAGTGGGGCCAATCACAGCTCCTCCCACATAGGGACCATGAGAATTGAATGAGACACTGTGCGATCGAGCCATGACCAAGCACACGGCAGGTGAGCAATACACGATGGCAATGATTACTATTCCAAATAATTAAAAATGGCTGAAACCGGTTTGGCTCAGTGGATAGAGCGTCAGCCTGCGGACTGAAGGGTCCCTGGTTCGATTCCAGTCAAGGGTATGTATCTTGGTTGTGGGCACATCCCCAGTGGGGGGCATGCAGGAGGTGGTTGATCGATGTCTCTCTCTCATCGATGTTTCTAACTCTCTATCCCTCTCCCTTCCTCTCCCTTCCTCTCTGTAAAAAAATCAATAAAATATATTTTTTAAAAAATAGAGGAGGATAGTACCTCAAGCATCCAAACTTGAGGAACGCAGGAAGTCAGAGACCCTCAGAAGGAAAAGGATGGAAACCAGTCACACATCCCCCTGTAGGGACCGTGATGTTGGGCCATTTCACTCTCTGAGATTTCTAGCAACAGCAGTGCCTTGCTCCTTCCCCAGGTACTTGGAACCGCAGAAAAGGTCTGCATCCAGGTCCGTGCTGGAATAAGGCATGAGTAGGGAAGAAACAGCTTCTTGCTTCATTCAGGATGGTTAGCCCCTCCCTAAAAAAGATAAGAAACCCAACCCAGAGTGTAATTCCTTCCTGTCTATCCTGCCAATGCATCTGCCATTTTCAAAAAAAAAAAAAAAAAAACCACAAAAAACAAAAACCTCTCCCTGAATAATTCATTATCTAAAGGAAGCCTCAGCCCAGATGCGCCACTCCATTTATTCAGGCCCTAGAGCCCATCTCGGGCCGTGCGGATGTGTTTCTGAAAAGGATCCACATGAGAAATCGCTTTTTAAAACGTCGATATCTGAGGAGGCAAGCAGAGAGTTTAAAAGGGCCATAATTCATAAATCAATGATGCCACACTCCCGGGGAAGCGGCCGGCATTGACTGCCCAACAATCCCATTTGCAGCGAGCTGTAACATCTGCGTCTCCCTGGGCTGCCAGCGGGGTCCCGGGGCTGCGGCCCACGGTAATGAGACAATGTAGGGACGGGCAGCATCTTGTGTTCACTGGGATTGGGGCACGGGGCTGCGAGATTGCTTTGGATTTTTATCTAAACCTGTTCGTTTCTATTAGTGTACCAATAACCAGAACTAATAGGAGGCAAGCAAAAAAGACAACCATCTGCAGTCACAACTCAGGGTCCTTCTGGCCCGGCTATTGATTTAGCAAGACCTTTCACCAGTCCGTGTGAGACCCTGTCCTCACCCTCCCCAGGCAACAACTGCACAGGTTTCAGCGGAGCCCAGGTGCTGGCTCCAAACGTAACTGTGGGGCAGTTTAAACAATTGTTGCTGCTGTTGATGATGGTTCCTGATGGCCTCAGACTAAGCACAGCGGTTGGTGTGGATCAGGGCTGGGGAAACAGAACCGCACACGTGGAATTGGCTAATTGCCCGCCTCCCTTATGCAAGAAGTAAAAGCAAGAGCATCAGAGAGAACATCAGTAAGCTGAGGCTGCCCTGGAGAGTTGCTTCTGACACAAGCCTCAGCACTGCTAGAGGAAAACGACCCGGATTGATCAGGATTCTCACTGCAGAGAACGGAGACAGAGCACCTGTGAGCTCTCAGGGTTTACAAAGAGCAGGGACTAGGGGGCAGCAGGGGGGCGGGGGGGAGCTGAGGGCAAAGTGTAGGTATAATTTCTTCGTCTCTCAGCTTGCCTCCCGCCCCTTTGACTGTCTAACCAAACCCAGACACACACTAGCTGAAGAAGAAAGAAAACAGCGGGAGGGAAGAGAAGCCCAGGAAAGGTCAGGAACAAGGGGGACTCAGAGCGGCATGTTCTCAGCACTCGCCCAGGCTCAGCTAAGAGGAAGGACTGATCCTTCACCGCTTTCTCATGGTCATCCAAGAGCTTTCCAATGCGTGTTGTGTAGCAAATGCCTCTCCGGGCCCTGTTGAAATCCGTTTTGGAAGAAGGAAGCGTAATAAATTCGTGATACCACCTACTTACCGTGTATCAGTGCTTAGGATGGAATGGGTATATTTACAATATTTTATATAGAAATATTGATATTTCTATATGTAATTACATTCAATCCCAGAAACAATTCTTAGAGGAAAAAACTTTTCTTAACCCCATTGTACAAGGAGGTAACCTAGGGACTGAGGGGTTAAGTCAATTGTCCAAGTTCACTCATTAGTGAGGGGTGGGTGTGGGGCATAATCTCGGGTGGTCTGGGAGCACCAAAAGCCACACTCAACCACCATTTCCGTGGTGTCTTACAGCTGCAGAATAAGCTTAAGAGGAGTAAAGAGGCAGGAGGAGGGGCAATTTGTTTAGCTTTGTGTTTAGGAAAGCGATGGGAAGTGGCTCGTGACAATAACAACGTTTACTGAGCACTCAATTAGGTGTCTATCCAGCAGCTACAGGGATGTGGTCCTGTACAACACCCTGTGGCACAGGCCCCATTACGTTCCTTTCACGGAGAAGAAGGCCGAGACCCAGAAAGGTGCTGTGGCTGGGTATGTACTGGAGCCAGGATTCCCATCCAGACAGCTGGGGTCGTCAGAGTGTGTGCTCTTTGACCACCATGCTCTACCGCAGGCAGTGAGCATCTGAGCTTCCGTTCTACCTAAACATCAGCGAGCACAGACATGAGCTCAGTAGCCCACATCAAGAAGAGGCTGCCTTTAAGGAACATGCTCTGCATCGCTACCCATAAAGATTCTGGGGTCAAATTACCCATCGGAATGTAAATCAGCAGGTATTAGCTGGGCTTCTACTTGGTTACTCAAAATCAATTAATCATTTGCATTCTTTAAGAAAGAAAGAAAAGATGTGGAAAGAAAATAGGGATGTGTAGAATACAGTGGGAGTTGAGGGTCCTATTGGCCCAAAGAGATGCCTGGAAGAGGGAAGCGAGATCTCATGGGCACAGATCCGGGCTGAGGGGCTCCATCGGAAAAGGGCTCCGGACTGGGACCTCCACCTGCTGGGCTGAGGCCTCTCATCATCCAAAGCCAAAGCTGGACTCACAATTCCCAGCTTCTCCTCCAGCCCTAGTGTGCTGAGAGAAGTGAATTTCAGTCTTTTAGTGTTAGGATCCTCTCCCTTAGAGAACTGGGTGTCTAAAATGGACGTAACTGATCCGATGTGAATCGGGGGAAGGGTCAGTAGAGTGTAGGCCACCATGACCTTCCCCCACACCCAGCCTCATAATAAGTCAGAGGCATCTCTACAGCCAATTTAGAAACCTCCTCTTTGCCACTGAAGTCTGAGCTGTACACTACAAAAAAGGGTGGGGATTGGGGGCGGTGCATGCACAAAAGGAGGCTGAGATGCCTTTACAGAGGACTTGAATCAAGTATAGGCCTGGGGCCTCCCAGAGAGGTACCCTCCACCCGCTCTCCATCACCACTACCACTACCACCATCCAGATCACAGAGTTATACTGTCAGCTGCATGGCTAGAGAATCAAAAACCTTGGAAACTTTCAAGGAAAGCACAGAAAGAGATACAAAGTGCATTCACAAGTCACTTTCCACAATGCCCAGAGCTGAGCACATCCCTCCTCAAAAGTGATAACCTTCAAAGTCTGCAGAAGATTAAAAAGGAGCAGAAAAAAGTGGAGGGTTACCCAAGGTTGCAAGCACAATGGCCAGAATGTGTGTAAATACTGGAGTGGCCCTGTGCTGCTTTGGATCCCCTGATATAATGGCCATTTCCTGGAGCCCCACTTCCTCTCATTGTATTTCAGTGGAACAAAAATGTTATAGTGAGCAGCTACTCACATAGGTTATTTTAATAGATACATCCTACAAGCCTTGAAAACCTGCTCTCTGCACTGATAAGAAGGCTAAATATATCCCAGGCCCTAATAGTGAATTTGAGAATCTAAACCAGTGAGACTGGAACACACACGTGTTGTGTTTTTCCTGGAGCATCCTGCAAGTTTTCTCACATTCTGGCCCCCTCAACACATATTCACAAGATCCCTGCCCCTGAATCTGTCTAAACCATTGCTTTCATGCAACACTGGAGAATTCCATTGCACTGATTTGGCTCCTATATCCCTCATTCAGCTGTACATTTAATCTGAAGGCTGAAGGACGATGCTCTCATCTAGTATATGTGCATTTTTGCAAATACAAACGTGCATGATAGAGCCAGTTACACAAGCAGCTATCACAAAAGCTGATCCTTCCACAAAGCATGAATGAGCCCCTGTAACTCATGGCTGCTCTCAGGATTTCCACTCACACAATCAAAGACAAATCTGTGGTGACCCAGGTGTTGGATCACAGTTCTCTGTTCCTTCATGTCATACTGACATGAACAAGTGGCCAATTTCACCATCTGGGTGTAGGTTTGTAAAGCTAATCTAAAGACAAAGGTTGGCATCACATCCAGAAAAAATACCACTACATGAAAAAAGATTTCTGAGCCTCTCCGAAAGTACAGATGTACAAACAGCAATATTGCAGTCCAAATTTCTTAAAGCAGCAGTTCTCAGCCCTGGCTGCACATGAGAAGGTCCTGGCAGGAGTATTTCAAACCCTTCCTAGCTTGGCCACCTGGCTTACAAGGCACTGATCTTTGGCAAGGCGGTGTTACAAGGGCCTACGTTAGTGGTTCTCAACCTTGTTGATTATTAGACTCTTAAGATTCTGATTTGCTTGGCTTGGGATGGGGCTGGTCTTGTTATTTGAATATTACTCAAAATTCAGCCAAGGCTAAGGACCACTGGTCTAAGTCAATGCAGGTCTCTGATCAGCTCATCCTTAAATCTATGAAGATGAAGAACTCAGCAAATTTATCTTCATCCATGACTTTCGATCTAAAAATCCCAAAGGACAGCACTACTTTGTCTACCTTAAATAGGGAGTAAGTAATAAAGGCACTGGATGAACAATGAAGTTTGATGTCATGATGTCCATGTACATCCCTTCCAGGCTGATTGTCTCTGAGGTTCGCACGTGGAGCTTGTTCCATTTCATTTCATACACTGTTCAAACAAGATCATTTATCTGGTTTCTAAACTAACAATAGATCAGAATCAGGCAAATGAGAAGTCATAGGCTAGAGAATCTAGCTGCATGGCTAGAGAATCAAAAACCTTGGAAACTTCCAAGGAAAGCACAGAAAGAGATACAAAGTGCACTCACAAGTCAGTTCCACAATGCCCAGAGCCTGGGGGGTGTGGGTGTAGAAAAGAGGAGAGACTATTGGAAGCAGGTCCTCTGACTGCAGTGAGACTGACCTCTAATAGGGAAGAGGCAGAAAAATGGAAGTAAGTGGAGGCTGACAAGAAAGCATTATGGTTAAGGTTCTTTAATAAAGGGACTGTGTGGACAGCACATCACCAATAATCCTAAGCAGAGTCAAGAGTCACTCAGAACAAGTTAAATTATGTTCAGATGTTACCTATGGAAGCTGAAATATACATGACGACTTCGATAAAAAAAATAATAATAAAAAGCAAGTGCAATGAAAGGTGGGACTCTGTAGCTATTTGGCAACTGCAGCCGCCCAAAATGACTCATTTCCTGAGGATCACAGGTACCCACAGGCACTTTAGCAGGAAGAGCCTCAGCGTGACCAGGAAGAAAGCCTGGTCAGAGTCAGAAGAGAGCCAGGCCCCTGAAACGCAGTAGACCCCACTGTGAGCTCTCCCTGAAACCCTAAGATCAGGCACAGATAAGTCCCAGGGCAATCCTCCCTGCTGGGCAGGTCCAATTGCTCTGGGTGGGCCTTCCCGTTAACTCTGTCTCTACCGCACAGGGTCTCCAAGCCTGCAGTTCCTAGCTCAGAACATCATTGCCCCAGACCACACATCCACCTTTCAGAGATTTCTTTTAAATGCAAAACTCTGGGGTGCGTAATAACCTGAATTCCGAATACTTACGCAATTTGCCAGGTTCCCTTTGTTTATACAGTAAAGTCATTGTTTTCAATTTTGTTCATTCTCCAGATGAAATCTTATATGAAACCCAACTATATTACAAAGATAAAATGAGAGACCCCTGGGTGAAAGGGCTCTTGGTAGCTAGAGCCTTGTTACCCCTCCCTCCCAACAAAGTCCCCTGAAACACCTGATTAGGAAACCATTTGGAATGAACCTACTTGGCCCTGCAAGTGAACTTCCCTTCCCCCGAACCACTGGCAGGCTTTGTGGCCAATGTCACCCAGTGTCGATGACTAGTGTGGAGCCCCCCAGCTGCTATTCTGGTATTGGAGAGGGGGGGGGGACTCTTCCCCATCTCCATTGCGTTTTATTCTAATAGGATTTCTATTTGCTCCCAAAACTACTAGGTCTTGTACTTGGACCCCATTTTGATCCAGCTCCTAGATCTAGGCTGACAAACTGATGTCAGGAAGCTGCTGCCAGCATGTTCCCAGCAATACCTGTACCCACAGCCTGGGCTCCTCCAGGCTTGGGGAACAGCAGGTAGAATTCACTTAGGTCTCTATTTCATATATTTTATTGATTTTTCACAGAGAGGAAAGGAGAGAGAGAGAGAGTCAGAAACATCGATGAGAGAGAGACATTGACTAGCCGCCTCCTGCACAACCCTGAATGGGGGTGTACCCGCAACCAAGGTACGTGCCCTTGACCGGAATCGAACCCGGGACCCTCCAGTCTGCAGGCCGACGCTCTATCTATCGAACCAAACTGGTTTCAGCTTAGGTCTCTATTTCATATGTAGATTCCCATACCCCTGGGATCCTACTTCCTAATGGAACCACCTGGAGACATCCGGTGAGTCTGTGAACTTGGTTTCATGGTCATCTATGAGGCTCTGGAACCAGACTGGGTTTCAGAAATGAGTTTGGCTCCTGGCTTTCCTATGACCTTGCAATTTTGTGCAAGAGACAAGCTGTCTGAGCCCCTGGTTTCCACATCTGTAACGCAGGGGTAAGGACAGTGGTTGCCTTGTGGGGTTGTTGGAGGATCAGCGCATACTTGAACTTGGATACTTGCCACCTCTGACTTCTCACACGAATACTCTGCCTTCCCCATTGAATCTCGGGTACCTGAGATAACCCTGCCTGTGCCCCAAAGGCCTGCCCTGACCCTAGGAGAAGGGCCTGGCCCCTTTGGGTCGACCTTGTCTGATTGCAGTGAACTAGGCCACATGCAGATGGAGCCTAAAGATACACGGCTGAAAGGAGATACTAGGTAGGAGCAGCCAGATAGAGATGAAGTGAGGTAATGGAGGTACGCGGAAATGGAAAGTGGGGTAGGGAACCCAACTTCGCTAACGTCAGTTTTCCAGGAACGCTGAGGTTGAGGTGGTTACACAGCAACTGTCACCTATCTTGGGTCTCCTGAACTCTTCCTGGAGACTTGGGGTGAATTCTACCACACAGCCAGAGCAAGGAGACACGGAGACAGGTCAGTGACCTGGATGGCATAGGCTCCCTGGACACGAGAGGGCAAGGAGCAGGACAGCACATAAATAAGTCACTGGAGGACTGCAAGTGATGTTCCCTGTACATTATTTATTTCCAAAACAGATCTCCGCCATGTGTCTATGAAGGCCACGAGTCCCTCCCTGCACAGGAGTATCTATTCAGCCCCATGATGGCCCAGCGGGACTGTAGACTCTCAGCCCTTGGCAGCACCGAGGCAGCTTGGCTGGAACCTGCTCCTGCAGGTGACTGAGGAAGAAGTTCAAGGCCACCTCATGACTCTGTTTCAATCTCACTCTCAGTCACCTGTGCTGCATGTGAGGAGAAGGTCGGTCGGAGTTTTGCTTCTGGTGGAACCGCTCACATCTACTCTATTTCCGGGGCCTGCCTTACTACCTCCAGCCCATCACAGGTGCCCCAATCCCAACAGCCACCTCTCAATGCTGCTGGCAGAGAGAGGAATTGCCAAAATGAGGTCAGAAAACAAAACTGACCTCGATGAGTCATGTGTGAGAGACTCCGAAGAAGAACAGGTAGATTTTTGACAAGACCCTTTTCATCTGTCCCACGGGCCCCAGGAGTAGTGACTCCCCATTCCACTAGTGTTTCTCACACACCTGCCACTCAGATACCACCTCACAGTTTTCACTCTATCTGTTACCACTTATATCTCTTCTTCTTAAGCTATTTTTTTATGAAAAACTATTAAAATGCTACTTAGGAAAGCTTGTATCAAAGGCCATAAATAATTATTTTTTAATGCAAACAAAACCAAAATAATATTCTCCTGAAACCTTCTGCTTTTGTTTTAAAATATTAGAGACATGCTCTTGACACTTTGGTCCCAACTTGAGAGTTTCTTCTTGATATAACCAGAGAACTAAAAAAAAATTATGGAAAAGGAAGAATAACTTTTTTTTTTGGTAGAATTATATATAGTGCAACTCTCAGATCTTAAGTACACATTTTTCTAAGTTTTGACAAATGTATGCATCAGTGCCTCAATAATGACAAAGAACATTATCATTATACCAGAAACTTCTCTCTTGCCCCATCTCAGTCACCCTCTCCTCCCTGCCACCACCAGAATCAACTACCATTTTTATTTCTATCTCCATAGATTAGTTTTTTCCTGTTTTTGAACTTCATAATATTGGTTCTGGGGACAACTTTTTGATTGTTAAATAAAAGTAATGATAATGTTGTACTTCTGTACATGTTTGCAAATTTTCACAATAAAAATGGTATTTGTTTTAAGTTATGGAATGCCCTATCTACACTTCTATCTTCTTCAGATCCTCCAAATGGAATGAGAATTGGAGAATTTGGGGCACCCTGAACTAGTAAAAGGGGAAGAAGATGCCAAATTAGAAAACTGTACTCTGACTACAAATCCCAACATGATCCTGATTATAGCACTGATTTGCCAAATATTCTCCCCTAAATCCCAACTAATCTGATTATCGCTTAAGCTGCCCAAAAAGCAGCCCTCGCTAACCCTCACACTCCTTCACAGCCAGCCCAATTCCCCTCCTCCTGTGGCCAGTAGGGGCCCCTCCTCACCCACATGTGTCCCTCAGCCCATTATGGGCCACTATACATGCTCCCTCTGAGAACTACTTTCAGGCCTACTCCCACCCTACTCCACCCTTCTCAGCTCCCTGCACGAGGCCACACCTTTCCTTTCCTTTAAAATCCAGTATAGTCTACACATTTGCACTGAGCCTTCCTTGCCTTCCATCATCACTTATCTTTTAATATGAGCACACTTTATCTCTTCACCTAGACCCCAAGCTCCTTGATGACAAGCACAGAATTATGTTGGCATCAATGAAAAGATACTAGAGACAGAGAGGTATGAGTGGATAGACATGAGTGTGACTGAAATGAAACAAAACCCACCTACAGGTTGGATCCTGACAAGGTTCAAGGTCCTCGCCTCAAAGGGAAAGAAAGGTATGAATGGAGGCAGCAGCATGATCTTCTGTGGTTGCATTTAATCTACAGACCAACAATGTTTCTAGGGCTTTGCTATCACAGATTCTCAGGCCTCACACTGGAGAAGCGGACTGACCGTCGAGAGTAGGGCTCAACCCGTGCACTCGCCAGCTCCAGGGAGGTTGTAAAGCTGTGGTTCACCTAACACACCAGGAGAAACACCACCTGCAAACAGCAAACAGGGTGGGACACTGAACACCCCCACCTCTGGAAGACCAAGGACAGAGGCATTCCTGGCTGGCATGTGGAACCCAACTTGTGTTCTAGTTAATTCCATCTCTTTCGTTAGAGGTGGGATTAAATAGGAAGAAAACCAGCACTTTGATACAACCAAAGGTGAATGTGAACTAAAAAACAAAATGCAGATAGAATTTCCAGTGAGGGGAAAGCTGAACCCCAGTAAAGGAAACCACAGTTCCTGACCTTGTCCTATTTTCCCTGTAACTTCACACGGCCGTGTTTTTCTGTTCCTGGAAGGAACACCATTAGTAAGGTCAATTTCAGCCTCAGGGGTGGGAGTGCATGTGCGCACCAATGCGTGTGGTGATGTAAAAGTGTGTTGTTGTTTTTTAATAAAAAGGCCAACCACACGACAGGAAAACCAGCAGGATGATGCGGAGAGAACTGGCCTTCTTACCACAACTAATGAAAACCCCAAATATCTAGTATTTGTCCTTGGCAAATCAGGAGTAAAGGGGGTTTTGAGATGGCTGCGTGTAAAGGAGTTTGAAGTCAATTCCACACGTTGAGCTTCAGTTGAAAATAAACAAACAACCCAAGCACTCAGCCTGGGCGCACGCTGGCCGCTGGAACCAGCACACAGCTATTTATACATGTAATCCAATTTGGATTGGGAAGGCGCAAGAAAATAAATGGATTATCTTGACATTGTAAGAGCAAAACTCGCTGGGACAAAAATAATAGAATAATAAAGAGGAAGTACCTGAGTAGGTCAATGGAGAGAATGTTTCTCATGAGCTGTTTCCGACCCAGTTTGCTTTCTGGATTCAAACATGAGGAAACCGTGACTGACGACTTGATAGAAAGCATATGCCAATCTGAAGGTAGAGGTTTGCTGAGTTAAACCCCTTGCCATGTGTACATGTGCATGCATGTGTGTATGTGTGTATGCATGTGAATATATATGTATATATAATCAAACAACAACAACAAAAAACACTCCAGAGATTATATAACAAAGAGCTGATTATCTCAACTCAGTTTATAGGTTGTAGGGAAGAAAAGTGAGTAGTTCATATAAAACAACCATCTTTCCCAAATCTAAGGGTCAAACAAAAGCATACATTATCCAGAAAACACTGGTCTTCTATCTTAGGTCTCTCTCATCCCCTTTCCCTGGAGGCTGGACTCAACTCTGCTCTCCACAGTAACAATGCCAGCCATTCATTAAGCATGTGGTACATGCCGAGGGCTGAAGATGTACGCTCTGGAATGGCCACCCCAGTCTTGGGGTAGGGACTGTCAGCCCATTTTAAAGATAAAGAAACTGAGGATCATAATCTAAGGGACTCAAACACCACATTGCTACCATGTAGGGACTCGGGATTTGAACCTAAATCTTTCTGGGGTTGGTTTTATTATGGGGCCACACTACCTCCACAAAATAACATTAAATACAGTCTCCAGAATCAACAAAGATTCCCAGGAAGAGGACAGCTGAGTACTAGTGGGGCTAGAGTCAGAAGAAAGACAGAAGTGTGGTGAAGCACTTGGTAACTTAGTGAAGAAGATATTCCTCCTTTTACTCAGCTCAAAAGAGTTTATTAGGCAGATTAAAGAGGAATAATCCCCAATTCACAGACTGCATATATGAAGGACACCCCTTATTATGGACTTAACCTCTGTGAGTACCTCATAAGAAATAACAAGGATATTGATAAGATTCAAACAGATACAACCAAAGACTAGGCTCAAACCTCACCTCCATTTATCACCTAGTGATTCTGATAAAGGATGTAACTCATCTAGGATTCTGATTATAGCTTATTCTCAAGTGAAGGCACTGTGGGGGAATGGACCAGGCAGGATACTGGGGGCCAGGTTACCTTTGGTGTTCCCCCCAGCAAGGAGATTGATGGATAGAGTAACCAAGAAACAGAATCCTCCCCTGTGGTACTCCAGGCTCCTAGGAGCTCATAAAAGTGATGAGGAACTGTTTTTACTATTTCAGGAGGCCTGAAAAGAAGCAGACATTTCACCGAGATAAGAATACACAGCAAATTAAATTCTCAAGTTCTTTGATGTCGGTCAGCATGGAAGCCCTGTTTTAGCAGCTCTGTTCCCGGGTCTCTGATTCATAGAAAGTGGCAGCCACATTGTCTTTAAGAAATGTGATGTATTCCCGTAGTCAGGGGAAGGGAAGCTAATCAAAGGTCTTGGAAAAACTGGGAAGGACCATTTAAGAAAAATGTGGCTGAAGATGGGCTTCAGGGGATGGGTGGGAAGTAGGATTCAGAGCTAGTCATTTCATTTTTAGATGACATGATTCTTCTGCAGGGGTTCTGATGTGATGTGTACAGCATTTCAATAGCACTGACAGTTTCTGCCAACACTGTCCAGGTTTTTCCCAGCTCTGAGCTGAGACAGTTAAGCTGTTCTCAGTGGCTCTCCAGTGTCACTGGATAAACTGGCTGAGAAAAGAAAGGCATTTTTATGGGTTGTTTTTTTAATAATGAAGATACATGACTTATGGGAAGAAGGGAAGAAAGCCAGTGCAAAACCACAAGAGGAGAAAGCGCTAGACTTCTACTTGCTGTGAGAGCCGGTTGCTGGCCAGCTCCAGCTGACCAGATGGTGGGATCAGATAGTCCCAGAGGTTCCCCATTGAAAGTGAGATAAGATGAGACCTCCCAGAAACTAAGCATCCCTGAAGTCAACCTTATGGAGGTTTGGGGCCACCCTCTATGCCTCCCACCTGCAAATCCAAGGGACTGCTTAGGCCAGTGAGGTGTTCTTACTCTTTTATCTGTTTTCTTAATTTCAGAGAGAGGAAGAAAGAGATAGAAACATCAATGATGAGAGAAAATCACTAATTGGCTGCCTCCTGCATGCCCCAGGGGATCGAGTCTGTAACCCAGGCATGTGCCTGACTGGGACCTCCTGGTTCATAGGTCGATGTTCAACCACTGAGCCAGGCCGGCCTGGCATACCTCCCTCTCACTCTTGGTCTCTTCATAACCCCTCATACCTCCCTTTTTTGTTAAGAAATAAAATCTGATTCTGCTCAAGTGCCTGGAACAAACCACCTGTTTACAAGAAATATAGGGACACGGGAACATGTTCAAAGACACCACAATCAGCAGAATCCAGAATGTGAGAAACTTTACAGGACAAATGACTAGTTTCTTCAGCAAATGAATGGCAAATACAAAAAGGAAAGAGTCAAAATCTAGGAATGAAAAGAGATTTAAAAAGTATTAACCAAATGCAATAATATGGACCTTATTTGAATCATGACTCAAACACATTAGCTGTTAAAAAAAAAAAGTTGCCCTCAACTTTAGCTTAGTGGTTAGAGCATTGGCCCACAGACTGAAGTGTCTGGGGTTCAATTCCAGTCAAGGGCATGTATCTCAATAGCAGGCTCAATTCTGGCCTTGGGTTTGGGACGCATGCAGGAGGCAACCAATCAATGTGTCTCATTGATGTTTCCCTCTCTGTGTCTCTTACCCTCCCTTCCACTCTGAAAAATCATTGGAAAAAATATCCTCAGGTGAGGGTTAACTAAGAGGTTTATATGACAATTGGAAAAAATGTTAATATTGAATGGATATTTGATGATATAATGGAATTCATACTTTTTTTTCTGTGATAATGGCATTATGGTTATATATTTTTAAAAAGTGTTCTCTTTTGAGATAGATACAAACATATTTACAGAGAAGTTGTATAATATCTGGAACTTTCTTTAAAATAATCCAGTTGGGAGGAAATTATAGAAAGGGGTATATTCACGAGGCATTGACAAATATTGAAGCTGGGAAAGTGGACTTCTTATATTAGTCTTTTTCTATTTATGATTAATTTTTTCAATGGTAATATACTTTTTTAAAAGCTAAAAGATTACTTTATTTTTGAGTTTTTGATGGCAAGAAAATTATAAAATTGTAGTTTAAAAATAATTCTACTGAAACTAATTCTATTGAAACTAACTCATTATATATGTCTTTATTAATGTATACATGAATGAACACATTTATCTATTTAATTTTATAGGCATGGGAAACCTTCTAGAAGCATATACACCAAATTTTTAACTTTTAATCCTGTTTTTTGGAAGAAGTTAGGACTGGAAGGAGATATCTTTTTAGTTTATATACTTCTGCACTGTTACAAATTTTTCCATCAAGAATGTGTCATTTCTCAATTTACAAATGTCCCATGGGAATACATATAGTGACTTCCTAGAACAGCGGTCGCCAACCCAAAAGAGCCCCAACCTAGCTCTCAAGGACTCTGTGTCCTGAACCTTCACCCATGACACCAGCTCTGGTCCAGCACGCTGTCCTTGCCCACAAACACCCCATTCTGTGCCACCTCTGTGCCTTCATCTACCAAATGTTCTCCTCCCATGCAACCTTAAGATCTTAGTTCCAGGCCCACCTATTCACCCAGGCAAGATGGCCAGGACCTGGCAACATTGTGCCATTGTGTCTGGATAGTACATTTTTGGAGGAAAACGGGATTTAATCCACATACTTGCTAGGAGGGCTACCACATAGTTTGGGTATGTGCTAGATGCCCCAAAAGTGCCTATTACTTTCTGAGCCTATTTGCTCATCTGTAAATTAAGATACAAGTACCTACCTCATCAGACTGCTGTTAAGAATTAGTCAGGGGAAAGTAAGCAGAGCTCCCCACACCTGTTTCAAAGATGCTGTGGAGTACACAAAACTGAGACTTGCAACTGCAAGTTTGAACAGAATGGAAAAGGGGGCCTAAAAATACACAGTTGGAGCTATAGAGTGGGGAGAACACTGCACTCACAACTGCTCATTCATTTGAATATTAATCACAGAAATAATATACTGGGGTCAGGAGGAGGAACTCTAAAGGTCACACTCTGGATTCCCACTAGGTGGTAGTATTGTTTTCTCACTGTCATGCAAATTAAGGGGAGGGTCTATAGAAGAAGAAGAAAAACATTTTTTTGCGACTGATACAAAAAATATTTCTATAGGAATTTCCCCATAATACTGAAATAAAGGTTAACCTGAGATAATGCATGACTTAGAACATCCAGTAATACCAATTATGAAATCCCACTCCATCCAGGATCCCTCGGTCTCTCTGTAAGGGATGGGCAGAAATGTTGGGAATAAATGGGGATGGGGGTAGGAGGATGTTGAGTGTAAGTGAAGGTAACATTTCAAAGAGGGGATTCCAGTCAGGAATGAGAACTTGCTAGAAGTCCAAACTCTGACTCAACCTTCCTCATCTGAAAAGAGATATGAATGCGACCAAGGACTCCTCGAGCACAAATTCCATGGACCTAAGTGGCCAGGCATGTCCTCTTGAGAGGTCAGTCTCCAGAGAAATGTAATTGGGAGATAAAAGCCTCTCAGGTCCCCCCTTCCTACAGCAATACTTTCTTCTTCATGTCCCAGTACCCCAAACCTCACACTGGCTTCACATTGCCTCAGGACAAAGTCTGCACTCCTCTACCTGGTGACAGAGTCATCGGCAGCTGGTGGGAACTCCACCTACCATCTGATGGACTTCAGAGAACATTATATTACCCACCCTCAGCCTTCCTCAATGTGGACAGTGAAGAACATGAAACCCAAGAGATGAACTGACTAACTCCACTCAGTTGGGTTCTCTCATCTGTGTTGTGTTTTGTTACTATCTTTTCTCTCCAAAAAAGACCATAGATAGCTCCATGAGGGTGGGGGAAATGTCACGGTTCAGCAGAAACACTGCGAGTCAAGGTTCTAGTAGGAGGAAGTGCAGGGTTGTAATTAGCCATTGAGGCTCTGCAGTAAGACTGAGGGTTAAGTCCTAACTCTACTCCGAGTTGTATGACCTTGAGGGGGGTTACTTAACCAGGCTGGGTATAAGCTTCCTCATCGGTAAACAAGAAATAACAATGTGGCAGAGGGTTGTTAGTGGAGACTGAATGACTATCAAGTATGTAAAGCTCTAGAAGGGTGCCTTATCATAATAGGAGCAAGTCTGGCTCTGTTTCCTAGTCCCAGTGCTGTTGCTCATCAGCTGAGAGGCCTGAGCAAGTCACATTATCTCTTGGCCTTCATTTCTTTCATTGGTAAAATCTAGCAAGGCTGTAGCTAGAAGCGGGTGGATTATATAATGCTCTGAAGTACTCCATGGCTATGAAATCCCATGCCTCTCTGGAACACTTCTCTCACATTCCCCTCAGGACCTAGAATGGGAATATGAGAGGACATGAATCCAGATACTGGCTTTGCATACTAAAAACTAGCCTTCTGCCCACACTACCTTCTCAATGCTTTTCCTGACAACCCCACTCCCACCCCACCCCTCTTCAAATAGGTTTGGCCCCACCTCTTCATATCACACTATGCTTTGCTTTTAGTAATACCCCAAATATCAACTGAATTATTCATTGTGGATTGCAACCCTCATTTTGCAGATGAGCAAACTGAGGTTTGGGGGATCTTATGTCATTCATCCAAGACCCATACAGGCAGGAAGTGGCAGAAAAGATTCAAACCCTGGTCTATTTGACCACCCTGCAGGATCTTTTTTTTTTCTATATCCTCGTGCAGCTTATTACTTCATATTTGATACATGTAAAAATGCAAGTTATGTGACTATGAAACAACAAGAAGAATTCTAATGAACCTAATATCTGATCTAAATAGTACAGGGGAGTCTTGAAGCAGCCAGTGCTCCTCTCTCCGATGCCATCCTTATGCCTTTCTCTGTCCCCGAGGAGGCACTACCCTTAAATTGCATTTATTATTCTCTGGCTTATTTTCTCTCCTGCTTAAGTTTGAATGGCAATGAGATATATTTACAGAAAAGTGAACACCTGTGAGACCACGCCCAGATACAGCATCCAGAAGCCCGATGCCCCTGCCAGTGTCAAGATCCTGCCTTCTTCTCATTGGTCTGAGTTCTGTCTAATAAAATGAAAACATTCTGTCTAATACAATGAAAATATTTATATAAAGGCTGGGGTCTTTCACATACATAAGATCCTCCATCAGAAGGATCTGGGCTCTTGGGAAGGGTTTGCTTGGAGAGTTCTGGTCCCTAAAAGAACTAACATCATCTATGAAAAAAGGCCCAGGGACTGTCCAGCCAGGGAGGCTGGCCTTCAGCCATTGTCTCCAAGGCCCTGGAGGAAGAGTCGGGCTTCTTTAAACAGAATCTGAGTGCAGTGGTGGAGAGCTGCAGGCAGAGTCGCATCATTAAAGCCTCATGTGTGGTTTGATTAGATCATCTGAATTAATAGTTCTCACAGGCAGGTCTGGAATATAAGCAGATACATTTGCAAACAGACCACCTACTGGAAAATACTGAGCTTGGTGCTGGAGTTAAGAATCAAGCCTCCTGAAAAAAAAAAAAAAAGCTGGCAAGATTACATGGATGAGATCCTAGGCTTGGTCAATATATTAGGACGTCCTGAGAAAAATCATCTTTGGGCCTTTAATCTGCAAGTTCCTGGGTATTACTTCTCCTCAGTGAACAGTAGCAGTTTCCATTCCTCTCAAACCAACTGAGCATGTGTGAGAACAAGTGCCAAAGCATGTAGGGGATTCAAATGATGACGTCTGATCCCTGAACTCCAGGAAAATGCCAAAGAATGGCTCAGGAAATAAGGAGTCCAGTGGGCCTGGCAGTGGTCAAGAAAGAATGTCTTCTAGAAGGCACTGGGATAGGGAGATTAGAACTAGGCCTCAAGGAGAGGGCGGGGTCTCTTCTCAGAAATTCCATTCAGTCCTATATCAGGTGCTACATTCATTGTCTAAATAATATGTTGGAAGACAGAAATCTAACTGTAATGTTCCAGAGATACATGAAATCCAAGAGCTGCAAGAGGAGCTAGATCTGTCCTACTGAGCTCTGTTATAACCTTGCAGACTTTCCTCACCGCCCATAGGACCGAGGCTGAGGGAAATGAAGCAGCTCGGGCCCCTTCGTACCTGAGAGCAGGCAGGGATGAGAAATGCCCTTAAATTACCACACAAAGCCTAAGTGAAGCCTTCCTGTCTCCATGGAAACTTCCAAAGCCTTCTCTTCATTGGAACCGAATGTTCTGAAAGGTGTACTCAATGTTCCTAATTATTCTCCTCTTTGTAGCCAACAGGAGGGCTTTTCCTGGCCAATAAGGGCAAAACAGTTATCTACTGCCAATGATGTGAGCCACCATGACCCAGGGCCTCACTTGATTTATCCTGGTCCTTCATATTCAAAGTTGATGCTACTCCTGTCACAAAACCTGGAGTCAGGTGTTGCCCCTCGCCCTACATGAGGACAGATCATCACTTTGCCCAAATGTCCATATTTCTCTCTCTGAAGTTTAAAAAACACCTTATTCATATGTACATAGTCTTTTCAAAATACTAGTTGAGGAAACAACCATAACACATAGCTCATAGGTTATATTTTTGTTCCTGCTTTGCAGATTTGTAATATTAATAATTCTATATAGTGTATCTACTCTCCATGAGTAGAACAGAAACTCCTTGAGTGACAAGAGTGAATTCACCTTTCACTGACTCTCTTTGGCCCCCAATATGATCTGGACAGTGAGTCCTTCTAAAATGTCTGGGTGTACTCAGGGAGATTTTCAGACCAATTTCATGTTTGTTCTCAACAGCTCAGAGGATGCATTGGGGAGGAGTCTGCAGGAGGCTGAGAATAGCAAGTTGGTTTTGATCATCATGTCCCCTGCAGGCTCCCTTCAGGAAACCAACAACTAAGCTTGACTGGAGAGGGCCACAGAGGTGCTCTTTCATGAGCAACAAAACCCGGCAGCTGCTTTTTGTAACCTCTTGGCTTACTTTGGCTGGAACATGGGCAAGCACCAGAACCTGACTAATGAGTGCTCATATGGATGTGGTCATGCCACCCAAGACCTCACAGGAAAGAAGGCAGAGCCAGCCACATATTTGGGAAGGGGAATAGAACTCAGATGAGGTGAACTCAAGACTGGTTCCTCACACAGCTGGCTGGCAAACAGCTAGGTCATCAGTGCTGTTTCCTACAAGGATGGATAAGAAAGAGGCTTTGCGGCTACACAGATCTGAAGTTAAACCCAGCTCTATCTGAGTAACTGGGGCCATAAGCACATCATTTACCTTCTTTGAGTCTCACTTTCTTCCTAGGAAAGACGCAGACAGCATGAGATAATAGATGCACAGTACCTGGCACATATGTCAAGCACAATACATGTTGTACTCATCTTCTGTTTTCTATACTCATGTTAAGTTTTGACTTTATCTCCAAAAATAAAATTGCTTTCTTCTAACATAAAACACTTGGGAAGAGAGGGAATTCTTATTTGGGGAGTAAAACACCAGGTTCTAGTCATGTGTCCCTCACTGACCTGATATGTGATTGCATTCATTCATCAAATATTTATTGAAGTGCCTACTATGTGTCAGGCACTGTTCTAGGTACTTGGAATGTATAGAGAACAGAAGAAAGGGGAAAATCACTTTCCTTGTAAAACCAACATGTGATCTGTAAGAAAGTAAATTATATGATGTTTTAGAATGTGATAAGTACTCTGGACAAAAGAATAAATAGATCAGGGTAAGAAGGATCAGGGTGGTAGAGGTGATATTCAAGATATGCCTCATTGTGGGATCATTTGAGCAAAGACTTAAAGGGAGAGGCTCAGATATCAGACGTCATCCAGGCATCAAGAATGGCCAGTGGAAAGTCAAGAAAGTGCCTCGTGCCAAAACCAGTTTGGCTCAGTGGATAGCGCGATGGCCTGTGGACTGAAGGTCCCAGGTTCGATTCCGGTCAAGGGCATGTATCTTGGTTGCGGGCACATCACCAGTAGGGAGCGTGCAGGAGGCGACTGATCAATGTCTCTCTCTCATCGATGTTTCCAGCTCTCTATCCTTCTCCCTTTCTCTCTGTAAAAAATCAATAAAAATATATTTAGAAAGGAAGAAAGAAAGAAAGAAAGAAAGAAAGAAAGAAAGGAAGGAAGGAAGGAAGGAAGAAAGAAAGAGCCTAGTCTGTTCCAGGAGCAGCAGGAAGACCAGTTGAATGAGTTGGGAGAGAAAAATACAAAATGAAATCAGAGAGGTGGGATTGGATGCAGACCATGCTGAGCCTTGCAGGCTGCTAAAAGGATTTTGGTTTTCACCCATGATGAGGAACCACCATGGGATTCCAAGTAGAAGAATAACATCATCTGACAATCATGCTTGCTGGGACAGCGGGAACAGCGAGGATGGAAGCAGAGGGACCCATCAGGAGGCCGGTGCAATCACCTGGCAGGTGACAGGACTTGGGAAGGTTGAGACAGGGGTGGTGCAAAGGCAGAGAAGGGGTCAGATTCTGGATCTATTTCCTTCTTTGACCCGCAATTTCCTAGTCAAAGTTTCAGCACCCCCTTTCCATAGTCCAGGCAGGTATGAAAATAAGTGGAAAACAAAAACTATATGGAAAGGTTTGGGACCATTTCCATTTAAAATGCCCTCGAAACACCCAGCAGTATGAAGAAATGTGCTGGGGAGGGAACTTCAGGAGCCACGTGCACTGCGTGAAGGAGAGGGTGGGTGGTCCCCATGGAGGCCACCTTTCCACATGTCTGCCCTTACACACACACATGTGCACACACATGCCCATACAGACACATACATACTAGGAAGACAGCAACCCCTGGAGGGAGACAGACCTGTCAGGAGCTTAGCCAGGACACTTTTAACCATGTGACCAGGCACAACAAGTTATTTAAAGCCCTTGAGACTTAGTTCCTCATGAGCAAACAGGATGGAAACATGTGCAGATGAGGTTTGGGGGACAATGACGTGAACGAATACGAGTAAAGTACCTGTCATCATTATGTCTGGCACACAGTTCAGTCTCAATAAATCTTAGCTCCTTTCTTGCTGCTAGCCCCCCTGCGTAACCCAGCCCACCTGGGGAGGAGAAAGCTGTGGATCATCCAGAATCCAGATGGATCCACTTGTAAATAACTGAGAAGTAGCCACACTGTTATTGTTGCTTGACTATCCTGTTTACCATTAATAAAAAACAACTTCCTTCACCACGCCCTGCTAGGGCTGTGTTGCTGTGCCTGGGTCAGCGAGATATGCGGGACTCAGGGACAGCCTCAGGCACAGAGAGCAGGGCTAGAGCTCACAGGCACACGGAAAGGGTCCATTGGCTCCGAGGCTCCCCAGCCTCGGCAGGTCGCTCCAGAGAGGAGGCAGAGTCAGGGTGACAGGATGTCCTGGCTGGATTCATCTGTCAGGAGGCAGAGATGGAGGGCAGATGGTCCCAGAGGCCAAGGCCTGTCACGTGTTTAGCACAAGATCAGCCCAATGAGTGGTGACTGTTGCTACCTACATCACCATCTTCACCTAAGGCACACAGCTGGCCAGCTGCAAGCCCAATCCAGGTGTCATTGCCCACCCTCCTGCAGCCTGGGCACACATCTCCAGGGGGCACTGCTGGTGGCAAAGACAAGGCCTCTCTGTGGCTCATCCGTGAAAGGGCAGAAGCAGAGGTTTGAGGACAGTAGGAGCCAACACAGATCTTGGAGTCATGCTCAGAAATCCCCTCACAGGGTCTATACAACCAGTGCCCAAGGAAACCCAAAGGAAAAGGGACAAAAGCCAGGGGGAGACTACTGGGCAGAGCTCTTTCCTTTTCAGGAATGACAATGCTCCCCTCTACCAGAACGCCTTTCTAGCTTATCCCAGCCCAGAAACCTCACCCGGCCTCTTGCCAGTGCCACTCCATTCATGTGAGTTTGATTCGACACATTCCTTGCACACGGGGCACTCAAAAGGGGGTCACAGGTGCAAAGGACAGTCTCAGGCCACGGCCCAGCATGGCCCATTTTTCACTTCCCTGCTCCTTCCCACACTAAGGATGGCGGATCCACCTTCTGCAGCTCACACTCCTCTTCCCTGATCGCCTTCCCCACTCAGAGTCTGTTCCTCAGAACCCACGACTTGATTCCAAATGGTGCCGAGCACGCGGCAGATGCTCATCTCTCGTTTCCCCAGTCAACAACCTTCTGCCACAGACTTAACCCTTCCAAGCATGCTGGCCCGCAGAGGCTGCAGGCTCACTCAGGAAGAGCCTGTCTCTCCTCCGGCTCAAGTTCCCATAGAGCCCAGGGTCAGGCAGGGTGCCCGGAAGGTGATCAATAAGCTTTTTTTTTTTTTAAGTGTCTAGTGAAACTGATGGAGAAATAACAGAACAAGTTAACAAAATCTGTGTTGATTGGTAGATATCTCTACTGCATCTCCTTCTCACTGTGACCTTTGGAGGCAGAGGAGAATATCTTTCACCAGTTCCTAAAACTCTCCAAGTTCCACTACGTCCCTTTTCTCTTTCCCATCCATAACTCTGATTCCCTTTCTCCTTCAGTTACTCTGGCTCCCCTTGCTTTTCCTTTCTCTCCAGCTTTATGAAAAGCACTAAAGTAGGCACCAGCATGTTTGGGTGCTAACTCTGACTCTACTACTCAAACTACCTGTCCCATCTGCCTTAAACAAGCTACTCAATCTCTCTAGGCCAGTGGTCGGCAAACTCATTAGTCAACAGAGCCAAATATCAACAATAC
Source organism: Lasiurus cinereus (assembly GCA_011751065.1). Classification (NCBI taxonomy): domain Eukaryota; kingdom Metazoa; phylum Chordata; class Mammalia; order Chiroptera; family Vespertilionidae; genus Lasiurus; species Lasiurus cinereus. The sequence continues at coordinate 46,677,716 of JAAGEH010000041.1, forward strand.
AACGATTGAAATTTCTTTTTTAAGTTTAAAAAATTTGAGAGCCAAATTTTTTAAACTTAAACTTCTTCTAATGCCACTTCTTCAAAATAGACTCGCCCAGGCCGTGGTATTTTGTGGAAGAGCCACACTCAAGGGGCCAAAGAGCTGCATGTGGCTTACGAGCTGCAGTTTGCCAACCACTGCTCTAGGCCTCAGTTTCTCTTTCTGTCTAATGGGGACAATCACATTTCCAAGAGCCACTGGAAGAATGAAATCACATAAGGAGAGGTTGCCCTTCCCTTTCAATCCCTCCACCCATCTACCGTGTGTCTTCAGAGGGCAGGGGCCTGCGATTTGGTCCTCATGGTAACAACTTAGATGCCAGCCAGGAAGCTGGAGTTACATTACAAGGTCTAACTCCACTCTCCTCCTCTCTGCCCGAGCAGCCTGTGCAAGACTTGAGACACCAGGGAAAGGTTTCGGGGTCACAAATGGACATGGGGGCACCAGGAAAGCAAGGGGCACAGCCTGCCTGCCCCTGGTCCTGGACAGCTTCCCACAACACACACAGATTCACCCCAATGGAACCACTCCATTTCCTTTGTGTCTTAGGCAAGAGTGAAACCGGAACAAAAGTTCTGAGAAAAGACAACGGGGGAGGAAGGGGAAGATGGCCAGGATTCAGTGCGTGGCACAAAGGGCAGCACTCAGGGGGCGGAAGAACCTGCGCCCTGGAGCACATGTGCCCTGTGCCCGCGCCTCAGAGGAGCCGGCCACTGCGGGGAGAGGTCAACCTGGGGCCACCAGGTTCGCCATGTCTCTGGGGAGGGAGGTGGCAGCAGGAAGAAGGAACCTCTCATTAGCTGTCTGAGCAGCTCTTCCCAGCCCACTGCTAGCAGCCTCTGCTGGAAAAAGGATCCGCGTCATGCAAGCCACATATGATGGGAGTCCGCTGGTGCCTTTTCACTTTGCCTTCTTCCTGATCCTTCCCTGCGAATTCCCTTCAGCTTCCAGATCCCGGAGGTCACCTCCAACTTTGCCAACACAGAGCAAAAATAGAACGTCAGCCTGGGGAAGTCTGAAATGACCAACCTCTCCCACACCCTGCTCCCTACTCACCAACAGGCGGCCCAAGCACTGCGCCCTCCACTTCACTGAACCTGGGGGTCAGCTGATCTGGGCCCGGAGCACTGCAGAGTTAAGAGGACCCCTAAAGAGGACAGCACAGAGCTTTCTAAGAGTCCACCCCTAATGCACTCAACCCGGCCAGCCTGAACAATGACCAAACTTAAATATTTTCCACCCACATTAATCAGCTCAATAATTCCTTAATGACTTCCTAAGAAAAGTGTAAAAAAAAAAGCACTTGTTTGTTTTGATTTGGTTGGTCTTTTTCACCCTTGGTGAAGGATTTCATTGTCTCCACACGGCAAGAAGCAGCCTGGATTTTTAGGAAGGAAGAAATTATTTTCTGCAGATGGGGCCAGTCCTGCTGACCTACAGGGTCAAGCGAGAGGGTGCGGTCGGAGAGCTGGCATCTCGGCCTCTGAGCTTCTTGCTGTCTCAATTTCATCATCCACCTATGCAGTAAAGATAACCATAACCACAGACTGCCTAAATCACAGGGTGTCTCTGTGGGTTTGTGGGCGGGACCATGGCTGTGCCAGCCCGGTCCTCCTGTGAAGGTATGAAGCTAAAGCAATCTCCAACCGGAAAAACAGGAACGCCTACTGTGGCCAGCCCCAGCAGCACTACGGAAGGGACGCCATACATGTGACATCTCAAAAGATATCCCAAACGCTGCAATCTACCAAATGTGACTATCGCTCAGGCACCACAATCTCTGCGAAGGTGAAACACTTGGGTGATACTCAGGCTTTGAAAACAGAAGAGAGACATCATGTTCCTAAAATAAAAAAAAAGCCACAGCCAGTGCTGTGTTTTCCAGACAGAGGAAGCAGGATTTCCACCTTCCCGATGCATCTGGATGGTCATTCCAGCTTGCGCCTGACTGCACAGCGCTTGACCCCGGGGAAGAGACGCAATTCCTCAGAGTGGGAGGCAGCAGAACATTGCCCGCCACCGGGACAGCAGCCCCGAGAAGCCATCTGAAGCCAAAGCCTGGCATCCCCTGTGCCAGAATCACCTAGGAGAGAGGACAGGAGAGCCGTGGGCACAGGGGAAGGAGAGCATTTCAGAACTCTCCCTCTTGGGGAATTGCAAATCCTCTGAAGTGGTCATGCGTGAAAGTTCACCTGGGCATCCAGGAACATGAATGTGCGTTATTGAGTGACTGAGCCTGGTGTGCGTGTGCCTGCTGTCACCTGGCCATGACAAGGAACCGTGGAGATGGGGACTGTCCATGCTCTATCTATCCCTCCCCCTACCCTCCCCTTCCAGCTTTACCCCCAGTGCTGGAATGTGAGGATCTGGAGACAAGTAACTTTTAGCAAAGGCTAAACATCCACAGGGGAATCTATATTGGATTTATCCCCTCCCCACCCCACCCCACCCCCACCCCTGCCCAAGGATGATCCCACGTAGGAAAGCACACCAGAATGCATATGCACAGAGTACAAATTTCATCCTAAAAGCAAACTGGCTAAAGCCTATAAAAGAAAAAATAACTTACAAACTCAGGAGACAGAATCCCGCCACAATTCTGTATCACAGGCTAAGCAAACTTAATGTGAGTGAGAAATAAACTAGTCTCTGGGTGAAAAAAAAGTTATATTTTGTTGGTGCCCAAGATCCTACTCAGATGCCATGTCACTCACTCAGGGGTTACTTACCAGCAATTGTGCATGAATGTGTGTGCACATACGACACTTGGATAAGAACACAGACACCCACACAAGTGTACATATGTATATACATATTTACACACATATACAAGTGCATGGATACACACACAAATGAAGACATACACATATAAGCATACATTCCTCCCAGTCCTGCCAAGGGGAGGCAGCCTGGCTGTGAAGCCATAAAACCTCACAAAAGAGGTGGAAGACAAAACGGCAACTAAAAAGTCCCCGTGAGTAGGAAGAAGAAAAGGGCTCCTTGAAATGCAGTTTGGCGCACAGTTCTTCAGGTGCGAAGTGGGCGAGGATGAAAAGGCCTTCATCAAGACTATACAAAGGAAGTCAGTGCAACAGTCGAGCCTCGCTGGCTCCCACACAGAACAAACCCAGCCAGACTCTAGATGATTAAAAATGAGCTAATCTGATTAGAGAGCTTTAGATTTAGATTGATTGCTCAGTTCACCCATAAATGGGAACAAATCACTTAAATCTTGCCCTCCAGCTCTGCTGCCAAGATGGCCCCGAATCTGTCAAACACAGAAACCGGGGTTAGATGAGATGGACGTGTCAACAGCAGAACAATCAGATGATCAATACATATCTGTGGCTAAGCCCTACGCAGGCAAAGTGAACACAGAAAGCTGTCCCCTCAGCTCTAGGCCACCAGGAACCTACTGCTAAGTGGCCTTACAACATTTGGATATAAGAAAGAGGAGTAATAAAAAGAGGGAAATTTTGTGTTAAACTGTGAGGTAAAGGCCATAATTGTTGTTCATATTCCAAAAAGGGACAAATCACCATTGGTAGAGGTGGGTTTTCCTTCATCTGCTATGTGAAGGGCACAAAGGATTTGTATAAACAGAGAAGGAAGATAGCATAATTGCTCAACATCCTTTCTCTTGCCTATTTCTTTGGCCCTGCCCAGTGGGGATCCAGGTAAGAAGGAAAAAAACTATCTGGTCTTACCTCCCAGTCCCAACCGTCCCCTTCTGACTCTCTCCCATCCTCCTAGCCCTCTAACTATCTGTTACTTAAGCTTTTGTGGAAGGAAACACAAAATGTCTTTCGTTTCTTAACCTTGTTAGAAAGTGCCAGGAAAGGGACCCAAAGAATCGAATGAGCTATGGTTCTGAACTGTTCCTTTCCAGACCCATCCTCCAGGGGCTAACACCTCGCCCACGTCACGTGGAGTTAATCAGATGTCTCTGTGGATAACCGAAGCCAGGCCAGGACAGAACCAAGCGGGGAAAGCACTCTCACAGTGCACACCTAGGAATGGATCTGCTTTCTTAGTCTCTATTATGTTGACTTTTCCCATTAACAAAATTGTCAAATTTCCTCCGAGGTCCAGAAAACATCTGGATGGAAGAAGTGTGAAAAGCTCGGCCATCTCAGAATTCCTTCTCCATGATCTCGGACATCTGGGTTTGGGTGACCATCCACAAGACCTGGTCAGTGTTTTGGCCTCTGACCAGGCACTGAATCCTCCTCTGAAAAAAAAAAAATCACAAAGAGCTAAATTTTGCACTTTGGGGTATTTTCTCACAAATGTGATCTATCCCTTGCTGTTTCTAGTTCACCCTCCTTTGAGAGACAAACACCTTCATGGGATGGACCAGAGATGTCCTTAACTCCTAAAATGAAACCCTGTTTTTCCCCAGTAAAACCATCCAGTGAGGAATATATGGCTCCTTCCCAGTGGACACCATGCCAGATGGACAGCAAGTAAACAGAAGTTCTGCTGAGAGTGAAGGCACATTCTTTGTCAGGCTATTTTTTTGATCCTTAAAAGAACCTAAGAGCAATGATTAGAGAAAAAAGTATGCATACTATGAGTGTGGGTGTGCTGGATTATAAAATTCTTCTGTACATAAAACTTTCAAGATTACAAAGGCTATGCCAGAGTCTTCCTATATAAACTCTCTCTGCAACATGAACTTGATAGATAACATACTTTTGTTCTACTTAAACACCCTCAAAATGAGAAGAGGCAGAAGATCAAGACTTTCAGATAAGCAGAACAAGGATGCTGAGACCATACATATTTCTGACATCAACACTCTACCACATTCTGAAAAGTGCTCAAAAATGCCCATTAGGGGTTGATTAAAAGTGATATTGGTGTGCAGACTTTTTACTTTCTTGCTCCTTAAAAAAAAAATCATAAAGAGCATCATACTGAGTTAGGAGGTTGGGTTAACTCCTCTCTACCCTCCCTCCAGAAGGAGAATATATGAGAAAAATGTTGCTTCCTCCTTCATTTTGCAGAGCCCTTCAAAGTAAAACATGGATGTCTATGGAAGGCAAACACAAAGACCAGTGTGTGCCAGGAACAGGGACATGCCATTTTCCCAAATTTACTCACAGGAAGTCAGACTTTTCTTTTTTCCATCATTAGGAACTTAAATGTAAGTGAAAGAGACACCTAAGAAGTATATCTGATTCAAGAGGCTCAGGAAATGCTACTAGACCTAACCAAAAACCACCTCCCCATCATCTGAAATTTCACCATTAAGATTTATTGTGGAGAGTTCAGCAATTATTCCTAAGGCTTTTTGCCCTCCTGTGATTTGTTTATGAAACTTTTTTCTCTACCTTTTCTCTGCCTTTCTCTCCATTTCTCTATTAATTCTCTAGAAATTTCTCTGATCATATTCAAAGTAAAATAGAAGGTCTGTAGGCTGGAGAAAAAGAAGAAAGTAGAACCAACCTGCTAGTGGCCACAGGGCTTTCTAAGTGAGCAAGTGCTACATTGGCCTCTCACTCAATTCTTCCTTCAGAACCCACAGAGATTGACATAGCACCCTGGACCAAAAAGTTAATAGGACATTGGTGTGGGTCTTTCATATCAAAAACCAACTTCCTCTTTTCTTTCCCCAGTTGATTATCTTGGCCTGCAGTTTTTAGATAAGTAGGAAAATTAACTGTCTATGACAGCGGTTCTCAACCTGTGGGTCGCGACCCCTTTGGGAATTGAATGACCTTTTCACAGGGGTCGCCTAAGACCATCGGAAAATGCAGATATTTACATCATGATGCATAACAGTAGCAAAATTTCATGGTTGGGGGTCACCACCACATAAGGAACTGTATGCAAGGGTCGAGGCCTTCGGAAGGTTGAGAACCACTGGTCTATGAAGTCCACAGACCTACACACTTCCAGCTCAACACTGCAAATCCCCATTAAAACAGATAAACTTGGGTACCTGCCAACAACACAAGAGAACTGCTTTGTGTGCCAGAGCCCTGAAAGAATCTCTCCCATCTCCAATACCTAAGTTTCCTGGCTGCTGCCTGGAGGCAGGGAGGGGGCAGGTCAGGATGGAATCAACTTCTAGATTTGCAAGTTTATTGCAATAACGTCCTTAGTTTTTTCAGCTACCTACATTTACCTAATGTAATTCCATTTTCCTAAACTTGGTCAAGACTAACTCTTCCGGCTGGAAGTGGGGGATGGGGGGAGGCAGGAAAAAAAAAAGGGAAATCCCCTTCCGTGCAGTAATGCTCTATGTTTTAAAAGGCAAAATCTGCCAAGAGCACACACAGTTCTGGGAAGCAGCTCTGGGGATAGCAAGCATACTCATGGGTGGTCTCATCTTTGGGCCTGGGGTGTGCGGGTCAATGGTCCAGAATTCTATTTCCAGCACCATTTAAAACTTCAGCCAAGATACTTGACCTCTTTTCACAAGACATTTTCCCCAAATGAAAGCGAGAAGGGGAGGAATAAGGGGGGAAAAATAGAAGGAATGACTACAGTGTGCAGAGAAATATTTGGTATTGAATGAAGATCCTTGGAAGCAAACCACTAAAGGTACTGTTACACAGCACAGTAGCTCTGTAGGGAAGAAACAGACTTTAAGAATGAGGCCACTTTGGAGCTGGTTACCCTGTAGCTTTGATGCACCAGGCATTCAAATAAAGCATCTCCTTGAAATTCCATCCACGAGTCACACCTGAGAACCCAACCTGGCTATGGCTTGGCCATTAGTTGCATCTTTTATTAAACACTGTTTTTATTGTCAATAAAACTTCCTCAGAAAGCTTAATTTCCAGGCTTACTCGTCATGTGACTTCTTTAAAAAATACACCAAAAATATGAAGAATTAAGTAAAAATTAATTAGAAACACATGGCTAAATTTATCTTAAAGTCATGCATAGTTTAAGAACATATTAAGGGTAAGGCATTTCTTTCATCTGGGCTTGAAGATTTGAAGAGAACAAGGTCTATGTCGATAGGTGGGTTCTGAGGTTCTAGCACATAGACCAGCCCCAGGCCAAGGCCATAGGGAAGAAGGCTTGTAGCTCAAGCAGGGTCTAGGTTCTCCAGTACATTTGCTTCAAGAGATGCCAAAGGTCGCTCTGTTTCTAAGGCCTTCAAGTCAAAGCCTTTTGCAAGATATAAGAGCAAGAGCATACAGAATAAATGGAGGAATATAAATATTTCTGATATATTATTTTAATGTTTATTTTTTTAGCATAGTCTAATTCATCTCCAACAGTACAGAAGGCAGTTTCTTTCCACTCCAAAGATAATAGTAACTCCTACCTCTAGCCTCAGGCATGAAAGTAATAATTTAAATCTATTTCTAGGTGAGTTTACTAAATGAATGGCTGCATTTTTCTCAGCATTTTTAGTAAACAAGAAATGGATAAAGAGAAATTTGGAGACTAGAAATCTGCTGTCACCGACTTCTTACTCACCTAAGATCTGAATTTCCGTGGCCATGATCACCACAGTACACACATTTGAGCTGCAAATATTAACTGTCATACACATGTACATACACCATCGTGCCTGAAGACTGCACCTATGTTGCCACAGAAACCAGTTAGCAAATTAATTAATTATTTAATTATTCCTTCAATAGGTCCTGTTTTAGCTTGTATTGTCAACCACAATCATTTCTTTCTTTGAACTAAAATCTTCTGCCTTCATGTATAGGCTCTTAGTAAAACATGGGCTTGAATTTCCTCAAGTCGATTAGAATTTCACTCGCCTTGTATTACACAATCTTAACATAAGTGGGTCAGTAGTGTTACCTATTTCAGCCAAGATACTTGACCTCTTTTCATATAAGTGGGCTTTGCCTTAAAAAATTCAAAATAAGAAAATCAGTATTTTAAAAAACCAGATAAATTAAAAATGACTATTCTTGATGTGAAAGGACTCTTGGTTCCTCCAAATATTCACCAATAACAAGAATTCTTGGGGTGTTGTCAATGAAGCACTGACCTAAGCCCAATAGTGGGTGCCCAGAAGCATTTCTTGAGAATGATTTAAATTCTCTAACACATTTGCTCTTAGGAGATCAAACTTCATGATCACGTTTCCTTCTAATTCTGAAACTCTATGATTTGATACTGAAAGTCAAAAATAGCCTAAAACCGTGCTCGGCAAACTGCAGCTCATGAGCCACATGCGGCTCTTTGGCCCCTTGAGTGTGGCTCTTCCACAAAATACCATGGCCTGGGCAAGTGTATTTTGAAGAAGTGGCATTAGAAGTTTAAGCTTAAAAATTTGGCTCTCAAAAGAAATTTCAATCCTTGTACTGTTGATATTTGGCTCTGTTGACTCATGAGTTTGCCGACCACTGGCCTAAAACATAAGCAAGATGGGAGTATAGGGGGAGAATATAGTTGATTGTGTAAGAGGATTTCAGACGTAAATGGAGAAATCCCAAGCAGGCGGCAGAGCATTCATCAAAACAAACAATACGTAGAACTCCCAATCTGTTCACTGCAGTTTGGGATTCTTTCAACAAGGTTGTGTGACTTTCCTTTGCAACAGGAAAGAGACCCTTATGCTGGCCTTTCTCCTCACAGATAAAATGAAGAGATCAAACTACATGATCTTGGATCGTTCCTGTGCGACTCACTGAGCCTGAGCCTGGGAAGGTGGGTAGCAAGAGACCAGGGGCCCCTGACAGCTGAAGTAGAAAGAGGAGGTGCTACCAAAGGAGACTGGAGAATCATCCCTAGATTGGATACTGCAGAACCCAACTGCTGAGAGTTTCCGAGAAGAAGAAAATCAAGGAGGGCTAAGGTCGTCTCGAGAGGACAGCAGGAGAGAAGGATGGGATGTGACATTTCCTGCACTTGGCTGTGAAGCACTAGGTCTAGGTTCAAATGATGGGGATGAGGACTGTTATAAAATCATTTCAGCCTGCCCTTTGGCATAAGCTTGGGCTTACTCTTCTACCAAACAGGTCTCTGCTGTTTTGTGCTGCAAGAGTTCCTTACCTGAGGAGGAAACACCTCTCCCATCCACAGGCCCAAGCCAAAGCACATTGAGATCCACAGGGGCCAACGAGGGAGCACCTCAGGGAGGCAGGGTTTTCTGGAAGGACAAGCTTTGACCACTCTGGGACTTACAGCCTGAGGGCCTGACACAGCACAGGGGGGTTCCTATCCTGGTCCTGTCACTTTCTTATTTGTAAAATGGGCTAAAGGTACGCCAGGTTGCTGTGTAGATTAAATAGGTCATACACTTAAAGCAATTAGTGAGCACTCATATAAATGGTAGCTATTATGTTGATGAAGACTGTACCAGCACAATTTCAGGTATGTGGGTCCAGGGAGACCTCACAATGTGTCTTCTAGACTTCTACCGTCTCTGTCTTCCCAGGCTAGTGCTGCCAGAAAGAGCCAAACCTAAGAGATCAAGTTGATCCCACTGAAAATTACTGTCCTTCAAAAGCTTAAGAAACCGCCAAAACCGGTTTGGCTCAATGGATAGAGTGTTGGCCTGTGGACTGAAGGGTCCCAGGTTCAATTCCGGTTAAGGGCATGTACCTTGATTGTGGACACATCCCCAGTAGGGGGTGTGCAAGAGGCAGCTGATCGATGTTTCTCTCTCATTGATGTTTCTCACTCTCTCCCTTCCTCTCTGTAAAAAATCAATAAAATTTTTTTTTTTTAAAAAAAAAGCTTCTTAAGAATACAAAAGAGCCCTGGTGTTCTGAAATGAGCTTCCTTCGGGGCCTCTGAAAGCATGTGTTGGAGGCCACCCAGATAATCTCATCCCATTCCCAGTGACAAAGGTTATATGGGAGCAAAGAGAGACTGAGCAGGGACAAAGGCAGGAATTTCAGCATAAACCCAAGAGTTACTCAGGGGGTCACCAGCCTTCCAAACACAGTGTGACCAATTTGGCGGTATCCCCAGATAAACAATCTCTTCCCATAGGAATAAATGCACACTTGGTCCAAAGGTAGCCAGCATCCCAAACCCTTCAGAAGTAAGAGAGCTTGACAAAAATGCTTTCCTCTTCCTGCATTGATGGGAGTGAAAGTCTTAATGGACTTTTAAAATATTTTTATATGGTGAAATGAGAACAGCATACAGCAGCCATTCCCCTGGAGAGTGGCTGAATGGGGCGCCAACCAGGGACCCAACTGAGAAAGTAGAATGGAAACATGAGCCAGGATCAAGCCTTTGTCATCAATCCCTGATCTGCAGTAGCTCCTGATGGGTAGCAGGAACTTGCTGGGAGGTCCTGAAGGAAAAATAGGCTTTCAGAACAGAGAGACCTGGACTCTGCTTTTATAGTTCTTGGGAAGGACTGATGGGATGCAGAGGCACTGGCTCAAGCAGAAAGGGTGACAAAGGGTATGACTCTCAGGACAGACTATGGCAGCGTGAGGCCCAGGAGAAAGCCTTTGAGATTAGCTAGGGAAGTGATGTCATACAAAAGGCCAAGGACGTGCAGGAACAAGGCTGGAACAGAAGACCCCAGCCAGAGAGAAGGGGCATGGGAGGGGAGAGGGAGATCCAGGGCCATGGATTCAATAGGGAGCCAAGACTTAGTCCACCAGACTCAAAGTCAGGCCCGCTGGAACCTTCCTCACACTGGAGGCTTAAGAGTGGTTCTATTATCTACACAAGCCCCAGTCTCTCCCACAAAATGGAATCTGTAACAGCACATACTTCCAGACGTTGTGAAGATGACATAAATATAATGTAGGTAACGTGCTTGGACAAGAATAGTCAACAAACGGCAGGTATTGATAGCATGAATAGTTGCGAAGCCACATATGAGCATGTAATCTTGATCCTGATCTTGTATTTATTTTTTTAAGTGACATTACCCTTTCTGGACTTCAAACTGAGAATTTTTCAGGGACAAGAGCAGGTGTTTAAGGCCTCAATGAACATAAAACAAGGAATATTGTCTTAAGGGGTATTGGTGATAGAGATAAGACCAGTTCTGGACTCTGGAACCAGAAGTGTTTCCTTTTATACCATTGGCCGCCATAATACTCAGCACCCAATCTGATACCCAGACCACGTAATTATACGTTGTACAGTGGGAGCCCAGAGCAGGAGCATGTACACCTGGGTATAGTCTCATCGGGGCCAAGGTTGGCCCTCTGGATTTCTACCAGAAAGATTCCATCAGGGATTTTTCCTCCATCTACACTGCTAGTGAATGATTCTAAGTTCATTTTACATCAAGTCAAAGTGCCCAAAAGCCATATAACTCGGTCTTGCCAGTTTAGCCACTGGCCCAATTACCTTCACATGTTGCACCTTGGTGTTCAATCCTCCACATTTAAAAAGGCTTTTGTTGCTGATGAATCAATGTCCATTATGCCCCCGTGTCTTTTGTGTAAACTCCTTCATGAGAAAATGATTTGAGAAAAATGTGCCAGGAAGAATTGTACTTCCCTTCAAGAGCTGGTAGATTTTTCCCTTTCTGATCAAGAGAGCTATGTAATTAACCTGGTTTTCATGTGCTGCATGCCAAGAAATTCAAAACCAAATGCAGTGCTCAGTCAGAGCCACCAGATTAGCCAATTTCTTTCTATTTGTGGCCTCAATTTTCTACTTATGTTTGTTACCTTCTTGTATAAGATGCTTCCATCCTGAGATAACAAAGGCAGGTTGAGAATTGAGTAAAAGCAAAACATTCTATCCCTGAGATCTTCACCATTTCACACACTGCCTCCGCCAGGAAACCTTTCCTGCCCACCCCATCCACAGTGCTCCCTCCCCCGCCTCCCATGCAGCACTTCCCAATGCACCCGCGTCCCTGTGCATAGGTGTTGCTCCTCCTCACTGGAACCTAAGCTAAGACACCAGGGCTGCGTCCTGTGCTTTTTCATATCCCCACCCCATCAAATCTGGCCATAATCACACAGTCTGGACTAATAGCACATCAGGTGCTGAGCAGATCACCCAGTACAGAAACTGAGCAACTTAACCCAGATCTCCCCCAGACCTTCCGCCTGCCCTCCCCACAACGCTAAATGCTGGACTCCAGCCTTCACTCAAACAGTACATCATGCCATGCAAGGATGATCCTGGGAGTGCTTTTAGATTACTCACCCACACTGACTAGCTATTTCTGTCTTACTCCTGAGAGCATAAGCGAGGCGCTTCTATACTTAAATGAGTGTAATAACTGACATTTCAGATTAGAGCTAAGAGGAGGTCTGCCCTTAAAGAGGTGGTGCTAATTGCGGAACTTGAGGAACTACAGGCGTCTCCTAGCCGCTGCCACCCCTGCTTCCCCAAGGAGCTCAGGTGTGAGGGCAGAGGCCCAGCCTCCCAGGGGCTGAGCAGCATGGAAGCCTCCGGGCAGTGCCCGGCTGACTTGGGCTCCTTTCCGGCCCTGCACCAACAGGGATAAATCGGAGCCATCTGCCTGCCCTCTCTTCTGACACGTGTCAGCTCCGCTCCCAGCCTCCGCACACTCTTGGCCTAATGAACACCTTATGCATGGGACCCAGAGTCAGCTTCCTTTCAAAACGGAGCCTCAAACACATATTAAAACGATGACCCCCCACACACCACTCATTTGGCATCTACCAGCACTGCTTTGTTCTGGCATATTCGTTTTCTGCATGTGTCCAGGGCAGAGATTCTCAAATGCAGGGCGTGGGCAGGAGAGAACATAGTGCCCACTAGAGAGAGGGGAGAGTTTGAAACGTCATACTCAAATTACCTTCACATAACAGAATTCACTTGGTCATTTCAAAGAGCATATGGAGGTCGGGGGGCACACATTGCTTACATCTCAAAAAGCATAAGCTTAAAAAAAAGGAGGGGAACAAAAAATTGTACATAAATGCAGATAGCAGCATTATTCATAGTAGCCCGAAGATGGAAACAACCCAAATGTCCATCAGCTGGGGAACTGATCAAGAGAATGTGTGATATCCAAACAATGTACTACCATCCAACCATAAATATCACCATATGGATACGCTTCACAAACAGTAGTCTGAGTGAAAGACACCAGGTGGAAAAGGTCACCTATTGTATGCTTCCATTTATGTGAAATGTCCAGAATAGGCAAATCCAAAGAAACAGAAAGCAGATCAGTGGTTGCCAGGGGATGGAAGAGAAGAAAGTGGGGCACTATTACTAACAGGCATAGGGATTCTTTTTGGGGTGATAGAAATGTTCTAAAAATTGACTGAGGTGTTTGCACAACTCTGCAAAAATACGAAGAACAACTGAACTGCACATTTTAAGGGAGTGAATTATACGGTGGGTAGATTATATCTCAAAAAAAAAAAGCTGTTATGAAAAGGTGGGGAGGTGGTTAAACAAGACTGGCCCAGACCAGAAGTAGCCTGTGCGCAGGAAGGGGCGTCTCCTCTTAGAATTCATAATACTGAGCACAGGCCCCCGTGCAAGTAGGCGTCCAAATCCTTACCCACCAAGGTATTTACTCACAAGCAGAAAGAGATGATTTCCATTTCTGCATGTCAGTGTGGCCCTGCTGGCCAGGGCCACTGTCCTCCCTTCCCCTCTTTTCCCTGGAAGCTCCCCTATCTTGTAGCTCTAACTCGCTCCCCACAGTCCCCCCGTCACATCACTCCCTGGTTCAAGACACCACAGCAGACTGAAAGGCCTATCAGATCGCAAACTATCGCAAATGCCACAATTTACAGAATAGGAGACTGAGACCTGATGGCTCATCCCAGGACACAGATCGATAAGTCTTCCAGTCAACAAACATTCATTGAGCATCTACTACATTCCACTCGGAGGATACAGCGGTAGAAAAAAACGCAGTCTTTATGGAGTTTACATTCTAGTAGGGTGGAAGGAAATTAAGCAAATAAGTAGATACAGATTTAAGCTCTTTTTTAAGCTTCTCTGTTGGGGTGACATTTGAGCAGAGACCTGATATACTAGTATGTAAGGGACATGAGGAGCTACCAAGCAACTGATATTTGCATCCTGTGTGACTGTGGTTAGATTTTGTGGAAGGTACTAAAAAGTACCAGAAGACATCTCAAGGAGAGACAACTTTCCAGGCAAAGTTGTCCTAACAAGGGCAAAGGCCCTGAATAGGGACAATCAAGGAGCAGAGCTCTGTGAGAGATTCTCACTGCTGTATCATGGCTTGTACCTGATGACCCTAGCATTCCAGGGCCTACCCAATAGTAAGTAGATAATTATGATAATAATGGCATTGGCAATAACATTTATTGAGCCTTTAATTTATGCCAGTCATTGTTCTAAATACTTTTCATATACAGGGTGGGGCAAAAGTAGGTTTAGTTGCTTATATGGAAAAGTCTATCTAATAAAGAGGGAAGATGCTAATTGACCATCACACCCCCACAAAGATGGCAGTGCCCACAGCCAATAAGGAGGGAATATGCTAATTGACTATCATGCCCTCAAAGATGGCGGCACCCACAGCCACAAGAAGACAGTCCCCTCAGCCAGGGCCCACCCCCAGCCAGGTCTGGTCACTCCACATGCCTGTCTCCAGAGTTCCCCAGTCCCCTCAGCTCCCCAGCCACCCAGGGCTGGCCTAAGGCACAGGCAGGCCTCAGATGGTGGCTGCCCAGCCACCCAGGGCCGCCCAAGGCTCAGGTAACCAGGGCTTGCGCTGCCAGCAGTGGCAGCAGCAGAGGTGTGATGGGAGCTTTGCCTTCCTCTGATCGCCGGGTCACCTCCCACCCCTGAGGGCTCCTGGACTGTGAGAGGGCGAAGGCAGGGCTAAGGGACCCCTCTGACTCCAGTGCATGAATTTTCATTCACCAGATCTCTAGTAATACAATAATTAATCAATAACAATACAAGAGACAGGTTTTGCTCAGTGGATAAAGTGTTAGTCTGCGGACTGAAGGGTCCAAGATTCCATTCTGGTCAAGGTCACATGCCGGATTGCAGGCTCGATCCCCATAGGGGACATGCAGAAGGCAGTCAATCAATGATTCTCTCTCATTGATGTTTCTATTTCTCTCTCCCTCTACCATCCTCACTGAAATCAATAAAAATATTTTTTTTAAAATAAAAATACAAGAATAAATTATGTTTCACATACTGTAAACCTACTTTTTCCTCACATTGTATTAACTCATTTGATGTTCACTGCAACCCTATGAGATACAGACTATTACTATTCCTATTTTATAGATGAGAAAAGTTTGGCACAGAAAAATGAGGTGATTTGTCCAAAGACTGCTTAATTTCTAAGTGGAATAGCCAAGACACACAGCCGGGCACTTTAGATCCATCCCCCATGTCCTTGACCACCAGCCCATTCAGCCTTAGTTCTTGATGTTAACCCTTCTCATATTGCACCCTCGGCCTTCCCTGCACCTGCCTCCCCCCCTTTTATTCAACACACTGCTTGCTGATTCTATCTTCAAGGCCTTGCTCATTTGGCATCTCTCTGCTCTTAACATTATCTCCACTTAGTGAATTCCAGTCCAATCCTATGCCCACCTGGAGCTTTCCCTGACTAATCCTCAAAAGCAGTTCTTTTAATCAAGGTGGGCCTTAATTGTGTTCAGTTTAATAGTGGCTCTTCCTGGCCATCCTAAGCTCCGTGAGATAGTCCATTTTTTCTTCTCTCAGATCTGTTGACATGTATTAATTCTCATTCAGGGATGGAAATGCAATAAACAATAATGGCTTGTTTAATGAAACTGCATTGAATCACTCAATCACCACTTTTATTTGTTTTAATAGCTTTATTGAGATATAATTAACAGACAATAAACTGAGCACGTTTAAAGAGTAAACTTTGGTAAGTTTTGACATACATATACACCTCTAAAATCAGCACTATAATCAAGATAATGAACATATCCTTCAGTCCCAAAAGTATCCTCAAAGGTCTTTGAATTCTTCCCCTTCCTCTCCTTTCCGCACGACCTCCATCCCAGGGCAACCACTTTTTTACTTTCTGTCACTCCAGGTTAGGTCACATTTTCAAGAATTTTATATGAATGGCATCATATAGTATGTTTATTTTTTTATCTGGATTTTTTCATTCAACATAATTTTTTGAGATTTATCTATTCATTCTTCATTGCTAAATAGTTTTTCATTGTATGGATATACCACAATATATTTACACATTCATCTCTTGATGAATATTTGAGTTCTTTCCAGTTTTGGGCTATTACAAATAAAGCTGCTATGAACATCCACCTATAAGAAAGCATGGACATATACTTTCCTTTATTGTGGGTAAATACTTGCGAGTAGAATAGCTGGGCCACATGATAGATGTATGTTTAATTTTTTTAAGGAACTGCCAAACTATTTTCCAAAGCAATCGTATAATCACTTTTAAAGTTCTGAAACTTTGTACTTTTCCGTCTTCTCCAACTCACCCCAGTATTTCTTTTCCAGTTAAGCCACTAGAGCCTGCTGGAGGGAGCCCCGTAATCCTGTTCTTCCTCCCTCCTCCAATAGCTAGTGTTTGGGGGACATGTTCTTTTGAAGTCCAAAATCTTAGAAAATACGGTGGATTTCCATCTGATAAGCACATGTTTATCCCGTCTTAACCAGACTCATCCCCAACATTCTCAGCAGGAATTGGAATGAGCATCGTGCTTTAAAAATTTTATAGCCCACCCTCCTGTGGTCAGTCTATATAGTTCCAGGCGGTTCACTGTGTGTCTAGAAAACACCCAGAAGCCAGTGGTTATAAACTAATTAGCCACACCTTCGTATTATACCCAGCAGTATAATGAACTCTCCTCTGATCTTCCCAACACCAAAACTGCTCCCCTTCCTCCTCTTTATCCCTCCTTTCCTCCTTCCTCATTTCTCCACATGCCCATCAGTTCCATAGGAGGTTCTCCTGATAACTGTCTGAGCCATTTCTTTAGCACTCACACAATACAGCAGGCTTGCATTACATTGGGCAGCTACTTGGAGTCCCTGGTAGTGTGTGTAAACCAGGGCTAAAATGGAGGAAAAGAGAAAACATAGGTAAATCCTGACCTCATACACCATGAAGTCTAGAGCAAGGGTAAGACATGGTTAAAACTAAAATGTTTCTATATGGCCTGGTAATTGCCATTAGAAATCTGAGCTAAATATAGCAGGGGGGATAGCCAGGCAGGAAAAAGTGAGGTGCAGGACATTGAGAAGAGTTTCTCAGCAAAACAGCAGCTGCTTTAGAATTAAGCCCCATTTCTCAGGCAGGTTAGGTGGACAATGACATTCAGGACCAACTTGGGTTTGTTTTTGCACTACATGCTTAACCTAGTTCACCACAAAGTCACCTCCCTTCACTCCCTCCCTCTCCTGAGCTGTAGTAATATATAGGGTGGGGCAAAAGTAGGTTCACGATTGTTTGTATGGAAACTAATACAATAATTAATAATAATACAAGAATAAACGGTGTTCCACAACTATAAACCTACTTTTGCCCCACTCTGTATTTGCTGCATCTTGATTAAGTGCCATTGTGTGCCAAACACAATGAGAATCTTCCAGTCCAGAGGAGGAGAAGGGCAAGGTAACAGCCCTTCAGAATCCATTGTCGGCGCCCCTGATGGAGCACACTGGGGACCACAATAGATGCACAAAGGGGTTACAGGGAACAGGGAGGCAGCACAGGGGGCTGTGCTGGGCTGAAACCTGGCAGTCAGCACAGCAGCCTGCCTCTCCTCTGGGGCCTCTTTGGGGGTCACTCAGGGCATCTCCAATAGGTACTATTGCTGCTCCCCCACCATGATCTAATGGCTGAACTGCCCCGGAAGCCTCTGACAATCAGGTCCCCCACCCGCTCCTGCCTCCTCGTGACTGCATCCTCAGCCCAGCTTAAAGCTGGCAGCCCCTCTGAGCACCGCCTCGAGGGCCATATGGCCGTACAGCCGATGCTGCATGACGCGGGCCAGCTTTGCTTTCCCATCCACGTCAGCCCCAGCCACGGGTACACCGTGGCATTTAAACGGACCCCTGATTGGGATGGGAAAGTTAAATTAGATGTCTGTAACATATTTGAAACACCTACATGAAGAATGAGCACGGACGCAGGGTTGTGAGGGGGCCGGGGACAGCACATCAATATTTATTTCTCATCCTTGAGGCAGGAAACCAGGCCAGCTGGGGGACTAGGGGTGTGTGTGAGTTCTCAGAGCCTGGAGCTTGAAGGAATCCTTTCCCTCTGCAAAGCCTGGATGGAGGCTGCATTACTAAGGGAGGGCGACAGGAAAGCCTGTGGAAAATGAAACACATCTTGTCTGGAACATGCACAGACAAGAGTCCTCAGGGCCACTGACTCCTTTTCCAATCCTAGGCAACTTAGCTGCTTTATAAACATACTTTAGCATATATGTACGCCCACATGAAAGCCACTCACTGATCTAAAAGCCACACACCTAGTCTTCTTGCCTCTGCAGATCAAAGAAGAGAAGCAAGTAAAAGTGCCTCTGCAGACAACCAAGATGTCACTAAGCCCTTGCACCAGATCTGCACTCTGCTCACAGATCCAGATCAAACCCACAAAACAGCAGATTCAAAGGGAAAGGTACCTCGCAGTCAAAGGTCAGGCAGACACAGACCTTTTTTGCATACTGATGCAACTGGAAAGACATTTTGAACAACTGGGGGCATCTGAATGTGGTTTGCGTCTCATGATACTGAGGAATTACTGTTGGATTTGCTAGTTGTGACAATGGCCTGGTGGTTATGCAAGAAATGTCTTTATTTTTTAGAGATGCAGCCGGAAATATTTGGGAGGGGAATGTTATGATGTCTGGGACGGGCTTTAGAAAATTTCTGCAAAATGAAGCAAAAATGTTAAAAATCTACATGTTCTACTTGCTCTACTTTTATAGGTGTGAACATTTTAATAAGAAAGAAAATTTTAAAGCTCCAGGCAGGGAAATATGCTACAGGCATACCAGCCAGCCTGAGGCTGACTGCCTGACCTCAACAAAAAAGTCAGAAAATGTAAAAAGCAAACCAAACACTCAAACAGACTGGGCCAACCTCAAGGTGACCTTGGAGATCCCAAATGACAGCCAACCACAATTAATCAACAGTCATAATTATGATTATTGGTATCAAGAAGATATTCAGCCCAGCTGGTATGGCTCAGTGGTTGATCATTGACCTATGAACCAGGAGGTCCCAGTTCCATTCCCAGATGGGACAAATGCCTGAGTGGCACACTGGATCCCCAGGGTGGGGCATGCAGAAGGCAGCCGATCAATGATTCTCTCCCATCATTGATGTGTCTCTCTTCTTCTCTGCCTTTGTCTCTGAAATCAATAAAAAATATTTTTTTAAAAAAAAGAAGGTATTCATTTTTTTTTCAGTAGACTGGAATACAAGAGAATAATATTTACCTAAAAACTTGACCAGAAATGTTTTAGTTTCACTTTAGCTTAGTAAGTAAAAGGATGCAAAGTTTCAATTGTTTGGTGCAGTTGTTTCTCAAAGTGTGATCCCTGGGCCAGAGGCTTCCATATCACGTGGTCGCTTGTTCAGAATGCAAAATGTCGGACTCCACTCCAGACCTATTTTAATCAGAAGCTCTGAAGTGGGGCTCAGCCACCCATGCTTTAACAAGCGTTCAGGTCAGTCTGATGCTCATTAACCTGAGGTACTAGGTGATCCAGGCATCACCTGAGCCTGTTGTATACACAGCAGAGGTGTAAGCATGCACACACTGTGCTCAGACAATCTCTGTCCAACATCCACAGCTCTGACCAGAAAGCTAGGGTGGCGGGGACAAAATGACATAGCCCGACGGAATTTGTGGGGTCTGGGAAGCCCCATAAACCGTGAGCCCCTCCCCCTATGTCTTTGCTCCAGAAAGCCCATAAACAGCAGGTGCCCCATCTGTAGTTCAAAGGATGCACACTCTATTAAAATGGATGGTAAATGGATTACGTAACCCACCAAATCCCAACCACCCAGCAAACTCCACTGACAGCGTCGGGCTGGCTGGCTGGCTGGCTGGGGGCTTCTCCAGGCACACGGAGGAAGAAGGAGGTACCTGGGTCAGGATGACCCGCTGTCTGCCGGCATGGACAGAAGATAATATGCCTGCAGGTGCAGAGGAGAGAGGAAACAGCAGGGAAACAAGTCTCTGCTTCAGTGTTTAATTCATAGAATCACAGAACATTGTAGCTGAATAGCAGAGATCCCTAAGACCAGTTCCCAGATTTATGGGTGAGGAAACTGGGGCTCAGAGGTGGTGGTCCCGTCCTAATATCTCACAGCCAGTGAGTGCAAAAGGGAAAGAAAAACCCAGCTTCCTGAGCCTCAGTGCTGACTTGTTCAATTACACGTGGGGAGAGGAAGAGGAGGGCCATCTCAGTAGGTGTGGGAAGGAGGGAAGGCAGCTTAGCACAGAGTTCAGCACACACAGGGGTGCAGGGAGGGTTTGGAGACAGCCAGAAGGCCCAGGATAGGCATCTGAAAACAGTTTGGGGTGAGAATGATGAAGAAATTTGCTAAGGGTCAGACGACTACTTGGCAGCACTGCTGGTCCTCTACAGCAAGTTGGCATCAATCAATGTCAGCCTAATTAGCCATTTACCTACACGAGTGGTCAGCAAACGCATTAGTTAACAGAGCCAAATATCAACAGTACAATGATTGAAATTTCTTTTGAGAGCCAAATTTTTTAAACTTGAACTTCTAACGCCACTTCTTCAAAATAGACTTGCCCAGGCCATGTTATTTTATGGAAGAGCCACACTCAAGGGGTCAAAGAGCCGCATGTGGCTTACAAGCCACAATTTGCCGACTATGGACCTACACCAACCTGGACAAATGATAGGACAGAATGGGTGAGTTTTGAAGTGTGAGAGGAAGGAGAGAAAGGCTTAAAGCACAACTAGGGGCCTGGCTAGGGCAGCCCTCTAAGAGGGTGGCTGGGAGGTGGGTTGGCAATATGGGGACACTGGACTCCAAGGGATTGGTTTGGGACCCTGACAGGTCAAGGCAAACAAACTGTGTCTATTTCCCCAATTGACCCAGGCTTCTTTAACAACTGACTTCTCCCCCTTATGGAAACTGGGGATGGGAATAACCAAAGAGAGCTCTCATTTTAATTCAATTTAATAAATAAAAATGGAAACTATCTGCGGGGTCCCATCCAGGCACAAGTGGGGATGTCCATCCTATAAGATAGGGCCCTATTCTCTAGAAATTTGAAGTGTAGTTGGGAAAGCAGGTGTGTACAAGTAGTCTTACCAGAATGATATAACAAGATGATAGGGAGATAACTAATGCATCCTGAACAATTACCAGATGTCTCCCACACAGGTGTGCTTTTATCTCAATTAATATGATTATGTACTACGCTTCATCTCAGTCATGCGCTATGTCAGATAATCCTCAGAACAACCTGTGAAGTACGTATATACTATTATGATGGATGACAAAGCTGAGGGAAAGAAATTAGTACAGCTGTGTCGGATGATGATGAGTGGAATGTCATCCCAACAGAGGGAAGAGCAGGAGCAAAGGCACGGAGCTGGAAAGCCCAGGGAGCCTCTGAATGGTTCAAAGTGGTGGCTGGAATGGGTTCATGGGGATGAGGATGGGAAGAGAAACCTGACATTTTTTTTACAAAAACCAAGACGAAGAGAGCAGTCAATGCAAAGTTAAGGAATTTGAACCCTCTAGTTAGCAGAGAGGCACAGAAGTGTCCTGAGATAAAGAGGGGGTGGTCAGCGCTGCTCTGGTGACAATGTTCAGGCTGGCTCTGAGGGCAGAGGGGCCGCTGAGGGGCCTCCATCATTGTTCCAGTGAATGATGGAGAGCCTGGTAACTCATGCCACCAAACCAAGTGGGTGACACTAATCCTGAGCAATTCCCATATGCAAAAGCACTGTTCCACCTACTTCCATGTAGTACCTGGTTGAATCCCCAGAGTAGCCCCATGATGTAGGGAAAGAAAACCAAAGAAACAAAGTGTTAAATAACTTGCCCAAGGTCAAGAACAAGAAGCTGTACATGATTTCACTTAATCCTCCAAGAGCCTTAACTGACTCAGAGAAGTCACATAACTTGCCCAGCTTGGTCTCTGTGATCCCAAAGCCATACCCACCGTGGGACACAGCTCCCCACGAGGGCAGTGGGGCTATAACTGTTGGTATAGAAAGGAGGAACCAGGCGTAGTAAAATTAACGAAACACACACAAGGCCACATGTTGTATGTTCCCATCTGCATGAACTATCCAGAGTAGGCAGATCTATAAAGAATCAGAAAGCAGTTTGCATTTTCCAGGAGCTGGAGGAGTGAGGAATAGGGAATGACTGCTTAATGGGTACACCTTTTCAGGGTGAACTATTTTGAAACTAGATAGTGGTGATGGTCACACAAAACTATGACTGTCCTAAATGTCACTAATGGTATTGTTTCATGTTGTGTGTATTTTACCACAATGTTTAAAAACCCTAACAAGAAAGAACAACCCTCGGGGCGTGAGGACAAGGGGATTATTGAAGTTGATACATCACTCACTACTTGGACTTTAGAGCCTAGAAAAATCAGCCATACTGGAAGAACCTGGGCCACAGACAAGTAAGGTCTCCTTTACTACAGAATAGATGTTCTCCCCAAGACAGCCCTCATCCTTTCATGTGGTCCTCATCCCTACAAATGACTCTGAAAGAATGTTAGGTGTGTTCAAAAGTACAAGGCATTTATATTAACTTCCTTCTTTCAACCGATGTCCTTGCTTCTGGTAACCCCGTGTGATAAAGGGGGGGTTAAGGGCAGCGTTTGAAAGCAAGACTCTAAAAACAAAGCAGAATCATGGTCAAGTCTGGGTCCCATCTCTACCACTGGTGAGCCTATGGAAAGTCCATTTACCTATATGTCACAGGACTGTTATGAATGAAATGAAATGAAATGAAATCATGTTCATAGTACTTATCCGCTAAATGCTCATTATGTGGGTTATTGTTTTTATAAGTGCTAAGATATACAACTCACGTCACACGAATGCGGTTCCCTATCTGGAACTGTGAGGTCCCTCTTTGAGGCTGGTGAGGCTCTCTCCCGACGACTTCCCTTAGTTTATGCCGAAGTGCTGCCGAGCAGTTGGTCAACATCCTTTAGCAGAACTGCATCCATGAGCTACAAGCCACATGGCAACGACACTTAGACCTTTAATCTCCACTAAACCAAGGCCCAGTGAGACAGGAGGGAAATGCGCACTCCACCGACGGCATCTCTTCGCTCTAGACCACACTGAACAATTTGTTTGTAGCATATTTCTTTCCGGAATATATTTTGTTCAGCCTGACTGGACAGGTGGGCTTTTCTGGGCACACACCCACCGTGGGTCAGGGAAGATGGTTTAAGAACACATTAAAATCCTGTTTCCTCCTTGCTTCGGAGCCCAGACGGTCTGCACTGCACCAGTTACTCACCTTTCGAAGGCATGGCGTCTCTCGTGGCTCTCTAGTTGTGTGCGCCCTGGAGCATCTACTCCTTCAGGACCGTCCTCCCTTCCCCCATTCCAGCACAAGGCCAGGCCTGCCCAGCTGAACTTCCTGTGAAGTCACATTGATTGATGCATATGAGCAGCTCAGAGAAGCCCTAAGCTAGAAACAGGACAATGGAGATGACAGATTCGAAAAGCCGGAGTGCGTGCCCTCCCAATGGAGGCTGGGTAAAGAAGTACCAGGTGTTTGAGTCACGCTGCGCAGATGCAAACGTGGAGACGCTTCACATTTTGCAGAGTCAGGGGTGCTGGCAGCAGCCCGCTTGCCAGGGACAGGGGTTTCTTTAATGAGATCCAGAGAGTGAGAGTGATGAGCAACACATGTGTGTGTGGCTTGCTGGAGCTCTCAGACGCAGCTGCAGGCCCAGGAGGCAAGGGGATTTGGGGAGTGTGGGGGGGGGAGTCGCATCACACCCTGCCTCTGTCACTGACAAGGCTAGAGGACCTTAAGTAAATGGTTTGCCTTCTCTGAGCCTCTGAGCCTCAGTTTCTCCATCTGTAAAAAGGAAGTGATACTGCATCTTGGACTGCTGTGAATGTTGCCTGAGACAGAGCATGGAAAACGCCTGGGTTGTAGCATCAGGTCAAAAAAAAATTCTTTAAAAAGACCTTCCAGCTGGCCTTTCAGAAGCTTTAAAAGCAGACTCCTATAATAGTTAGCAATGAATAACCCACCAAAAGTATCAGTTGTTGTAAATCAGATATCTGATAAGGGGTTAATATCCAGAATATACAGAGAACTCATACTGCTCAAAAGCAAAACCAGCTTATTAAAAAAGTGAGAGAAGGACTTGGACACTTCTCCAAAGAAGATACACAAATGGCCAATGAGGACATGAAAAGATGCTCTATCTCCCAACAATCGTTTGGGAAACACAAATGATGGCCACTGTGTAAATAAATAAACAAACAAAACGAGTATAAGCAAGGATGTGGAGAGACTGAACACTGGTGCACTGCTGGCAGGAAAATGGTCCCGCCACTACAGACAACAGAATGGTGGCTCCTCAAAAAGTTAAAAATAGAATGACCATAGGCTCCAGCAATTCTGCTTCTGGGTTTACACACAGAACAACTGAAAGCAGGGTCTCTAGGAGACATGTGTACACCCATGTTCAAAGCAGTATTATTCACAACAGCCAAAAGGTAGAAGCATCCCAGGTCTCCTTTGATGGATAAATGGAGAAACTAAATGTAATATACTCAGCCTTAAAAAGGAAGGGAATTCTGACACACGCTACAACATGGCTGAACCTTGAGGACATCATGCTAAGTGAAATAAGCCAGACATATGCTGTATGGCTCCACTTACATGAGGGACTCGGGAAGTCAAAAATCGCAGAGATAAAAGACAGAATGGTGGTCGCCAGGGGCTGGGGCTAGAGGGAATGAAGAATTAGTGTTTCATGGGCACAGAGTTTCAGTTTTATAAGATGAAAATTTATGAAAATGGATGGTGGTGATGCTTGCACAACAATGTGAATATACTTACCATCACTGAACTGTGCACTTAAACATGGTGAAGATGGAAAGGTGAAGGGATTGAGAAGTACAGATTAATAGTCACAAGAATATAATATACAACATAGGAACTATAGTCAATAATCTATATACATAAAAGCCTAAGTGACAGGTCAACCGTTTGACCATCCAACTGGTAGCTATGATGCACACTGACCACCTGGAGGCAGACACTCAATGCAGGAGCTGCCAAGCTGCGGTGACTTGGAAGCTGTGGTTCTCGGGTGATGGGTGACGAGCCCAATTCTGGGGAGTGCTTCATCAAAGAACCGCCCTCTAGCAATCCTGGATCCCTCGGGGGATGTCAGAGAGCCAGTTTCGGCCTGATCCCCGCAGGCCAGCCCAAGGGACCCCACCGCCCCGGGCCTCTAGTATGATTATAACTCTGTATGGTGCCAGGTGGGTATTGGAAGTATCAGGGGAACACTTTGTAAAGTATATGATTGCCTAGCTACTATGCCATACACCTGAAACTAATACAAAGTAGTATTGAATGTAAACTGTATTTGAAAAATAAAAATATTTGTACAAAAAATAGTGAATGACAAATTTTATATGTGTATTTTACCATAATTTTAAAATTTTACATTAAAAAGTATTTAATACTATGCAGTATAGAGGTAAAATGAGAAACGAACTTCCTGGCCTCAAAAGGTTACAATCTCTGAGGAAGTGAGTTGGACACATTCATAACCAGGCAGGGTCCAACCCAGTGGGGGTCAGGACTGGAGAAACCAGAGAAGCCAGTAATGGGGGCAGCTGCAGAGTCAGGAGCGGGGGGAGGGGAAGCGTAGGGGGCGGGGACGCGTAGGGGGAGGCCGTGGGAGCTGAGGTCTTGAAAGGTAGGAAGAGTCTGGAAGGGCTTGGGAGATAAGGGGGGGCATTCCAAGCCTGGGCCTGGGAGTGGGGACTTCGAGCAGGAATGTGATGACATGTTCCTGCGACCACGGAAGTCTGTCTCCTTAGAGAGAAGAAGCATGTTGAGAATCATTTCTGGAGACAGGATAGGGATGTGCAGGGCAGACTTGAATAAAAGCTGGGCTTTTATACATGGGATGCTGCAGGAAGAGGGGACTCTGAATACTCTGGAAACATGGTGATGTCATATATTCAAATGGCACAATTCTCTCAGTGTGTCCTGGTACTGTCCACGTTTTAGTGCGGTAGAAACTGAGGCAGAGAGCTGACTCCAAGCATAAAAGTCTGAACTCTTCATTTTCTTATTCTTCATTTTACAAATATTTATTGACTCTATGTGCCAGGCACTCAATCACACTTGACACTGAGTTTGGGGAAGACCACATGCAGAAGGAGCAGATTTGGGGAGAAAAACCAGGAGCTCAGGCTTGGTCATACGAAGTGTGAGAAGCCAGTTAGGTACACAGGCAGGTGGATATACAAGTCTTAAAGGAGAGGTTTGGACAGAAGTAAAAATTTAAGAACCATCAGTATATAGGAAGCCATGAAACTGGATATAGCTGCTAGTTTTCCTTATAAATAAAAATAAAAGCTGAAAGAAAGAAAGAGGGCAGGAGAGGGAAAGAGAAATTCTCAGAAAGGAGAGACGGTTATACTTAGGATTGCTGCCTAATTTCCTTCCATTCCATGGCCTGATTTCTTTTAACTATCACCTGTGGGCACAGGATTGACATATTAGTACTATAGTAAAAGTCCACAGGCTTGTGACTTGTCTATAATGACCTCTGGGGCCATCCATTTACATTAGCACAGTGCCATAGCGATAAGGAGAATAGAAACAATCTGGAGTACAGACACTGAAACTCTGATTCTCAGAAAGAACCCTAATATTGTTCTGGTTCCCACATCTCACTGCTGTTCAGATTTCAGGGATCCCTAGGGGCTAGTCTACACCCATGGTTTCCCCTAAGAGACAAACTGAGAAGGCTGGTCAGAGCCAACTCTCCATCCCCACGCATCCCATCAACCACCAGAAACAAAATGGACGGGCATTATTAGTGAGATTTTTTAAATGTTAATGCCATACCCACTTCCATTTGGGGGTATTGATCTGTCCAGACCATAAACACAGAAAAGTAAAACCTTTACTTCTTTCAGTTTCAATTAGAAAGCTTCCTGGAATTACAGCAAAGTCCGGAGGTCAGGTACCCATGAGGCAGTGAGTGATGTGGACGGGGCAGAAGGGAAGAGAAGTTGTTGAGAGCAGCAATGAGAAAGCTAATGGAAAAGGGAGCCTTCGAGGCTGTGATTCTGGGCATGGGTTCCAGGGCCACTGCAGGGAGAGGTACAGCAGGTTTGTCAGAGTGCAGTGAGACATGGGGCATCTGTGTACCACGGCTTTGTCCCAGCTCCATACTCCCCACCACCGTCCACCTCCCTCGCTGCAGGAAAGGGGCAAATACCAGAATGCAATGGTTTCCAGGACTCCCAAATAGCAGAGAGGGACAATTAAAACATGGGATCTCAGAATTGCCAGAAAGTGGCCTTCCTTACCCTACGAACTCCCCTGTCTGCCCCTCCTCCTACTGCACCCCACAGTATGTCTAAAATCCTACTCAGGGAAATCCATTCCTTTGGGTTCAACCGGAGGCACATCAGACTCACGTGGAGAACTTTGAAAAATACAGATCCCAGGACACCATACAAGACTCCCAAATCAGAATCGCCAGAAATTTGTAAAACTGAAGGGAGAGAAAGCAAGATGGCAGCAGAGGTGAACACCTAAACTGCTGCCTCACACAACAATTTTAAAACTACAGCTAAAAGACAAAACAGACATCATCCAGAACCACAGAAAAGCTGGCTGAGTGGAAATTCTACAACTAGAAGGAAAGAGAGGGGTTCACGGAGACTCAGAGGAGCTGCAAAAAGCTGTGGTACAGAGACACACAAGTGGAGCAGAGTGCCTGGCTGGCTTCTTCTAGCAAGAGGGAGACAAAAACTCCCAACAGCACTGAACTCCAGTCCTGACTGCACTGAACCCCAGTTCTGGGCAAGACTCATACAGGGGGAGTCTGGACTGTCATGAAAAGGGAAGAGTGCACGGAAACTTAGGGGAGCCACCAAAGGCAGAGGTCTGGAAGCATGTGCAAATGCACACAGAGAGGATTGACTGCTAATTGTGCCGCTGGCTTTCTCTAGCTGGAGGAAGACAGAACTTTCCAACTGCACTGAAATCCAGTTCCGAATTCAATGAAGCCCAGTTTTGGGTGAGACCCTGGGGACCAGACCTATACAGGTCCCTGGAGCGCATGGAAACTCAGGGGAGATGTGAAAGGCAGAAGTTTGGAGGCACATGCACGTGAGTGCGCACAGAGAGAGCTGCAGCGATTACCGAAGGACACTGAGACCCAGGAGCCGTGTAGGGCAGGGCTGACAGGAAGCCAAGATTGTCTGCTCAGCCCTGAGACTCGGCCCCATCCAAGCTAAACACAGAGGCTTTTGCAATTTAGCAAGTCTTGTATCATAAGGCTGACTCCAGCACAGAAGTTCTCCTGGCATAGACACAGCTGATCCTCACAACCAATTGGCTTGGAGGTCAATTCCCCCCAGTGATACCAACAACAATCAAGACTTCACTACAACAATGCTGTACACACAGTCCACAAAGGGGTGCACCAAAAGAGTCCACTTCTGATAACTGAGGAGATGGAGCTATTAGGCCATATAGGACACCTAGCATACAAAGCTACTCTACCAACTCAAGGAAGAACCGAAAATGCAGAGATAAAGGAACAGATCACAAACAAAAGAAATGGAGGAAAACAAACGACTGGATATAGAGTTCAAAGCCATGTTTATAAGTGTTTTTCAAGAATTTCCTAGAAAAGATGGATAAATTTAACGAGACACAAGAGAAGATGAAAAAGGACCAACTAGAAATTAAACATAACTGACTGAAATAAAAAATATTATACAGAGACCTAACAGCAGACTGGAGGAATGCAAAAATCAAGTCAAAGGTTTGAAATACAAAGAAGCAGAAAACACTCAACTGGAAAAGCAAAAAGTAAAAATAATCCAAAAATGTGAAGATAGTGTAAGGAGCCTCTGGGACAACTTCAAGCGTACCAACATCAGAATTATGGGGTTGCCAGAAGAAGAGAGAGAGCAAGATACTGAAAACCTATTTGAAGAAATAATTACTGAACACTTCCCCCACCTGATGAAAGAAATAGACTTACAAGTCAAGGAAGCACACAGAAACCCAAACAAAAGGAATCCAAAGAGGACCACACCAAGACACATCATAATTAAAATACCAAAAGCAAAAGACAAAGAGAGAATATTAAAAGCAGCAAGAGAAAAACAGTTAATTACCTACAAGGGAGCACCCATACGATTGTCAGTTGATTTCTCAACAGAAGCTATGCAGGCCAGACGGAAGTGGCAAGAAATATTCAAAGTGATGAATAGCAAGAACCTACAACCAAGATTGCTCTACCCAGCAAAGCTATCATTCAGAATTGAAGAGCAGATAAAGAGCTTCACAGTTAAGAAAAAACTAAAGGAGTCCATCAATACCAAAGTAGTATTTTATGAAATGCTGAAAGGTACTCTTTAAGAAGAGGAAGAAAAAGAAAAGGGTAAAGATAAAAATTATGAACCACAAATACTATCTATCAACAAGTGAATCTAAAAATCAAGGGAATTAAAAATCTGATGAACAGAATAAACTAGTGAATATAATAGAATCAGGAGCATAGAAAGGGAGTGGATTGACAATTCAGGGGGAAAGGGTGAGGGGTGCAGGGAGAGACTGGACAAAAATCATACACCTATGAATGAGGACAATGTGAGGGTGGGAGGTTAAGGGCAGAGGGAGGGGTGGGAGCCAGGTGGAGGGAAGCTATGGGGGTAAAAAGAGGAATAATTGCAATAATCTGAACAATAAAGGTTTATTAAATAAAGAAAAAAGAATTTTGTGAAACTATTTCATATGATTCCGATGTGGGGCCAGAATTGAGAGAAAAAAATTGTTTAGTGTAGGAAAATTTTTTTTGAAAGTAAAACTGCAGGCTCTCCACTTGATAGTACTAATAACAATCACTACCCTGGACTGAGAGCCTCTTATGTTCCCCATCCTGATCTCTGGACTTAAGTATATTGCCTCTATTATCTCTCATATCAAACAACTCAGTATAATTATTCCCATCTTACAGATGAGAAAACTACACGCAGAAAAATTAAGCAAGTTACCCATGGTTACCCAGCTTGTGGTGGGTCAGGATTTGAACCCAGGGCTATCTGCCTCTTTCCCATACGTCATCCATTAGATGCACTATCTAAAAAACAACAACAGCCAAACCCACAATCAACTTAGCTCCCAAGAGTCAGGCTCCTTCCTGTACATTCAGGTCTCCGCACCCTTCACCAGGGCCCGGCGATGAGGTCATTCTGGCACTCGGGCCGTCTCTGGCCAAGCCAGCTTCCTATTTTGATGGCTCAGAAGCTGAGAGAACATCTGTAGGGACCGGGGCCGGAATCAAGCTCTCTGTAGAGTCAGCTGATGTGGGTGTGTTGGCTCAAACTATTTGGACTAAACAGAATGGAAGAAACCTCCTGCTTAGGGAGGGGTTTGGAAAAGCAGCCCTCGGGGGTGGGGGAATACCCACACCCACAATAGGATGTGAGGAGTAAGTCAATGTACACAGATGCAGCCAGGCAGGGCAGGATCTGAAAGATAAACCAGAGCTGGCTCAGTGGGAAGGGATGAGCTAACTTCCGACATCAGCTTCTCCTGGTTCCTTTCTCCGGAGCAACTTCAAAGGCAGAAAAGCATCAGACCAGCCTGGAAGGCTCCTGGACCTCTGTCTGTGAGGGTGGGAAAGCAGGAGAGGAGGAAGGCTTCCCTGAACTTGTCCTTGGCGGACTGTTTATTCTGCCTCTTGGAGGTTTAACCTGTAGGTGTGGGAAAGGGGGGTTCGGGGAGGTGGTTGTCCTCTGCACCCTGTCATGGGTCACTCTATGACTGCCTTTTTAGACCAGGAGAGCCTTGGCTAGGTCCCCAGATGCCAGCTGGCAGTCTCCTCCCTGTCTCGGACTTGCTACAACACCTGAGCCTACACCTCTTTTAAGGAAGCAGGTCCAGGAGGCTAGCCTGCTGCTATCACAGCCTTAGCACATACCTGGTAAGGATAAGACTCTTTCCATTCCTGAAGGAGGCAAAGAGCACCTGGAAGCAGGAACATACAAGTCCTCTGCATCTGACCACAGCCTGTCTTTCCACCATCGCTACAGCCCAGCACACGCAGCAGTGCCATTAGAGATCTAGGAGATAGAGGCATTCCAGGGGATTCACTGGGAGACCCTTCACCCCACAGCCTCTCCCCGAGGTCCCCTGCAGGAGGGGACGGTGCAGGAGCGGAGCCCATAGTACTTTGCTGGCAGCAGTGGCTGGCATACTGGCAGCCTTCCCGGGGTAATCCATCGCAGGCTGTATTAGCACCGAGCTCCCTCCTGAGCCTGTCTTTCGGGACCACAGCCCAGAGCATGTCAGCAATGCCATCCAGTCCAGGCACCGGCCCAAAACATGCACATGCCCATCTGCGAGGCTGGGCAGGGCTGGGCTGGGCTACGCTGGCATGAGCTGTGACTTGATTGGTGGACCCTGACTAGAACCAGGTCAGAGCAAAACAGGCCTCCTTCAACCAGGGCAGAGTCGGCTGCTGGCTTCCCTCCCCAGAGGACACCTTACTCGCTCTCTCTGTCAAAGCCAGGCCCTATGCTCCTGGCGCTGTCTGCCCCATCCAGGCCCTGTATTCATCGCCAGTGGCTTCAAGGTTTTGTCTCACTCCCTACAAGTGATTAGGTGTTTTTGTGCAACTTAAAGTCAGAAAGTGTCAGACCTGTATATGCTTAAAGCAAACTATAAACCACTGCCAGGAAATGTTTCCCCGGAACTGGATTATTGTTCATTCTGACTTCCCAACTCATTAAAAATATCCTCTACACACTGTACACACATGGTCTACCTGAGCCCAGGTCTTACCTGCAGCTTAGCATGGGCCTCTTCCACAATCAGTGGCTTCGCTACAGGCACACGGAGAAGCAGACCCATTTGAAGTGTGGAGATCAGCTTCCTAACTCCTCAATTCTACCACCAGAGCTCTCCCGATTTTAGTTCTAGTAACTGGTGAGCAACATTTTTTTTTCAAGAGAGTTATTTTGGAAAAAAATAAAAATGATTATTTTTATATCCTCACCTGAGGATTTTTATTGATATTTAGAGAGAAAGGAAGGGAGAGGAAGAGAGAGAATCATGGATGTTAGAGTGAAACATCGATCAGCACCCCAAACAGGATCAAACCTGCAATCTGGGTGTGTGCCCTGAACAGAAATCGAACCTGCAACCTTTCAGTGTGGCTCCAACCAACTGAGCCACACCAACCAGGGATGCAGCTCATACATATATTTTTAAATATTTTTTGATTGATTTCAGAAAGGAAGGGAGAGGGGAAGAGAGAGAGAAACATCAATGATGAGAGAGAATCATTGATTGGCTGCCTCCTGCACAATCCAGAGATTGAACCTGCAACCTGGGCATGTGCCCTTGACCAGAATCGAACCCAGGACCCTTCAGTCCACAGGCTGATACTCTATCCACTGAGCAAACCAGCGAGGGCTATTTTAAATCTGAAAGTGTGATATAGGTCTATAACTGAAAATATTTATTATTTCCCTGTCAGAAGAGGATTTCACTGAGCAAAAGGCTACTTGAACTTCAGAAACCACTGTGTAATGTGTATAGGATATAATATCGCCTTGTCATGCTGCACCTTTGAACATCTGTGGTCTGAGATGAGACTAGGCAGAATTAGGATGGGCATGGAGAAATCAAAACATTTGAGGATGCAGATGTGAACAATCAGACTGGAATGAAAAGGCAAAAATACCCAGGGAGTACAGTAATGAGATGAGGGAGAAGTGATTGGGAGGCGTTTGAGGGAATCGAGAGTATGCAGATAGCATAAAAAGACCGAAAGGACAGTTCTTCTGAGAGAATCCTGGGGCCAAGGCCAGAAAAGCTGCAATGGGGCAGGGGAGGGGAAGGTAAGGTGGGGGGATAAGGAGGTGAATGGTCATACTTTCCCACTCTCCTCCCAACCTATCAGCCTTTCCCCTCATGTTGTGTCCTAAGCCCGCTGCACCAATCCCAGCCCCCCATTCCCTAAAACGCCCTCACCCCTGACTGGGCCAAAGGGAGGGGAGCAGGCACAGGTTCATGCTCCAGGTCAGAGGGCAGCCGCAGCCTAAGCTGCTGACTCAGCAGAAGATTCACTCAGCTCAGGGAGAGCCTGGCCACTGCCCAGGGAATGCGAGTAATTGGTTTTGAATGACTAATACTTTGTGGTTTGTCATTCTTGATATTAGATGATAGTGGTATCGAAAAGCTGCTCAGTTCATCACAACCTAAAGTTCCGAGGCTCATTAAGATGCAAATCCCACTATCACCCAGGCCTGAACAGGCTCTAAAGTCTGGGGCTTTGTTGTTGTTTTTGTCCTTTTATTTATTTTTATTTTATTTTAATTTATTAATGTATAATTTACATGCCATAAAATTCACCCTTTTTAGTGTACAGTTCTGTGAATTTGGACAAATATATACAACCATATAAACACCAACACAATCAAGTTATAAAACAGTCCGTTATCTCAAAAACTTACTCCAATCCCCTGTGCAGTCAGTCCCCTAGCCCACCTCACTCCTAGCATGTTTCCCAAACCGAACTTTTCAAGAATGACATATACTGGTATAAGGGCTCATGCAATATGTAGCCTTTTGAGTCTGGCTTCTTTAACTTAGCATCATATTTTAAGCTCGATTATCAACTTGCCGCTTTTTAGAAGGACAAGAAGAAAACAGAACTGGGAATTAAGACAAGTTCTCAGATAGGTCCAAAAGGACCAAGAAAAAAGAAAAATGGGAGCCGACAGATCCAATCTGCCACCTTTGTAACTGGCCAGGGTAGTTCCTAAACTAAAAAGGCCCAACACATAGATATAAGGAGACCTTGGTTGTCCAGAAACAACTTAGGGTAATTCAAAGAACATGAGCTTTGGTCAGAAGACACATACTTGTCTGTTGTGTGATCTTGAGTAAGTCACTTCGCCTTTCTGATGCTTATAATTTCCTTCCCTGTCCACTGAGGTCTTCACCCAGCCAATCAGAGCACCACATCTCTTTGGCCACAATGATGAACTTAAAGATAAGACCCTTGCAGTGACTTCTGCTGAGCCTATTAGGAAAAACACCTCTTGTCATTCTGTGGGTTCCTAAAATATTTACAGTTGAATTTAAGCCTGGAGCTGCTACTGGCCATTTCTGCCACCACCTGGGAAGAGCTGGCCTGTGAATACAGCCAGAAGACAGCAGCCTGGAGGGACAAGGACAGCAATATGATGATATCCTACAAGCACCATGATCCAACTTTGTCTCCATCTATCCCTAGACAAGATATACAAACCAACACAGTCCCTTTATTTGCTTAATAAAAATAATACATAGGCAACCTTGTTGCTCATAAGTGTTGGAAGGTTCATGAAAGAATAACTGTGACAGGACCATGTAAATTACATAGATGTATGATGTTAAAATTCATCAATTTCAGACTAGAAACATGACTCCCAACCCTGCATCTTTAAGAGCTATCCCTTCTTAATTTCTAATAACCCTAAGTTCAAAGGCAAAGCATTTGTTATGCCACATATGACAACCAACATCTAAGATTTCTCAGGATTGAAATTTCTCTGGCTCTTTCCAAGATGCTCCAATTCAGTACAGTGCAGCCAGTACTTACGGAGAACGGGGTACAAGGCCAGGGTCTGTGATTATGTAAGGGTAAATAAAATATAGTCTCCAACATAAAGGCAATTCAAAGGAAAGAGAAAACACATCAGGTTGGGAACATCAAAAATCCCTGAAGATGTTATTTGAGAATAGATGGGCCTTCCAACAGTGGAGGAGAAAGGGCATTTAGAGGAAGGCAAGGCAGAAGCAAAGGAAGCACAGAGGAAGGATTATTCAACTCATTCAGAAAACAGCAAATAAGCGCTTTGGCTGAGGTGTAGTTTATCTACAGGTATGAAGAAACTGAGTCATAGAGACTGAGTAAATATGACAAAAGTTTAGTTGCTAGGCAAGAGGTCATTATTAAATTCCAAAGCAAAGAGAAAACCCTCAAACGTTTGAGCAGGAAAATAACATAATTAAAACTGTGTTCATTAATGATTTTAATGAACATAATGAAAGCTATCATCTCGTAATGGTGTGTAGGCTGAACCTGAAGGTGAGGAGATTGGCAGCAGGGGAGAAGGTAGGAGGAAACCCAAGAGCCCAGGCAAAAAGTTGAAGGTGCCTGAACCAAGATGGCAAACAACTTAGCAGACAGGGTAAGTCTTAGGACCCAGAGCAAGGAGAGGAGAACCTGGGGCAGATGGGGTCTCCAAGCAGAGCCTGGAGAACTCCCAGAGAGGATGGTGGGAAAAATAAGCAAAGGGCTCCTGGTTGGACTTGACTCTTCCAACCCTGACTTTCTATGTATATTATGGCTCCAGAGGACACAGAGACCCAATAATGGCAGATGCTGGGGAGTCTGTACATGTCAGAGACGAAAGAAGAGGCCATCGTGAAAGAGGCAGAAAAGAAATCAAAGGTCAGAGAGAACCAGGAGGAATCTTCCAGGCAGCGAAGAGGAGCCCCAAGAATGTGGGCAAGTCAGCCTCCACTTTGGGCCTCAGTCCCCAGCATGTGGATGCTCAACCTGCTTCCTGCCCTGCCTCCTGGCCCACACGTGTGAAGGCTGGACAGGTTACATCAAATGTGAGTGTTCTGAGGAAGGGCATGAAATGTTCTGGGACTGGCAGGCTTTGATTCTGCCAGGCTCAAGGCAGAGTAGGGAGGGGGACAATTCCATGAGGAGTGTTTGGGAGTTCCTGACTTATCTCAAAGACGAGAGAAAGCTCAAGCAAGCAGGCCTCCTCTAAGTGAGCCAAGACGTGGGCCAGGGGTAATTCATGCTCGCTTGCTCACCCACCTCCCATCACGATTTCATTTGAAAGACAGCTGCATAGGAGAAGCATTTGGTCTCACGTTGGCAAGGCTGGCATACCCACACTCCCGGAGGAGCTGTCCAGCCCCCTGTGCTTCACCAGGTTTGGCCCAGACAGCACACAGGAGGAGAGAGACATGTGACCGACAACTGTCCATCCCGCCACCCTCTCCCCGCCAAAGAAGGCAGCTCTCCTTCAAAATGGCTGTGCCCTTCTCCCCTCTCTCGACCTGACCTCCCCCTGGCTCCCACTCTCCAAGGTCTGGGTTTGGGCCTCACCTCCTCAGTGAAGTCTCCCCTGACCACCCTTCCCCAAAATGATTATCTCCATCCGAAAGCACCTGCAGCTGCAGGACCTAGTCACTTGCCACTACAGACTCGTGTTCCTACTCCTTAGTTCTTTCCATGACACTTTCTGCTCCGCTACTGGAGGAGACTTGGGGAAAGGCAACGTGCAGGGCAATGGAACAAAAGGGGCTTGGGCTCTCCTGTTCTCTAGGAACCGGACTGTGCAATAGGAGTGAGCATGGTCCACGAGTAACCACACACCTGTCAAAACGTGAGAGGAGCCTTAGGGCCGATGGAGATGCAGGCAGTGTCAGAGAAGCCAGAGCAAGGGGCAGACTCCAGGGCAGGGGCACTCAGGGGAAGGCTTCCTGGAGGAGGCAGCTTCTCTGGCTTATTTGCATAACACATTGATTTATCTATCAGCAACTGATTTCCTCCCTGCCCCTCTGGCCCTGGCACATGACTGTACTGGACCGCAATGCTTTATGCAGAGTGATCTAGTCACAGGAACGCGGGTCGTGTGGTCACACAGTCCTGCCTTCCACCCCTGCCTATCACATCATAGCTCTCTGACCGTAGGAGAGCAACCTAATCTCTCACCTCGGGTGCTCACCTATGAGACAGGAATGAAAGTGCCTACGTATAAAATGGATAAGGTAAGAAATAAATGGCACAATATACTAATACGAAAGGCCCAGCACAGCACCCAGCACACAGTAGGTCATTACCATTCATTCCTTCTCCACAACCCCTGTCTCCCCGACTCCAGAATCCAAGCCTTGGCTTTACAGTAGCATCTCTTGCCCTTGCCTCCTGGGAGAGCGTCCTGCCTACCTCACAGCTGCCTTCTGCCTGAGAATTCTCCGAACTTCCACTATTTTCCACATCTCCTTCACCTCAAATTTTTCATTAATAGCCTCCATGTGTTGTTTCAAACCAATGAAACTTGGTTCATTTTTTGTTTTTTAGGCAAATCTGGTGAATATCATCATTTCCATGTTCCATGAATGTAAGAATTTATGTTTAAAACATTTTTCAAAT
This sequence comes from Lasiurus cinereus, assembly GCA_011751065.1. Lineage (NCBI taxonomy): Eukaryota > Metazoa > Chordata > Mammalia > Chiroptera > Vespertilionidae > Lasiurus > Lasiurus cinereus. Next base: position 46,715,067 of record JAAGEH010000041.1, read on the forward strand.
AATAGCTCTTCGTCTGCCATGATCTGTGGGGCAGACGCACAAAGTTGATATCTTTTTTTTCTAATGGAAACTGTTCCTTTGAGAGAAGTGTCTCTTAAGAGACAGAAAACGGGTAGCGATGAAAGCCCTTGACAGTTAAACCTGTTGTGTTCTGTTAAGCCCCCAACGGCTCTTGGGGCTCCAGTGTCCTCAGTAACATGATTGTAACCGTGGCTGTTCTTCTGATGTGTGGTTTTCATTTTTCTTCCTCTTTTCTAACCCAAGGTTAACAAAGGCACTCAAAAGCATCATTCTTGTTGAATTATAACCCTATCTCCTTTTAAAGAATGCAAAACATGCCAATGGCCCTAAGGTCTGCTCCACAGGTATCTGTCTTTCTCCTAAGACCGCAAATGGGTCTAGAACCCTGCTTCCAGTTTGGTAAGGTTCTTAAGCCATTGCCAAGTCTGCTCCCCTTGGGGCAAGATGAAGGTACTAGTCTTTCCCCCCTGTAAAGGAGCCCCAGAGCACCCCTCAGCTCCGCTCCGGCCTTCAGTGGAGTCAGCTTGCAGGCTGTTCCATTAGATCACCAACATCATCCCTTGGAATATTTTCTGCTCAAACTCGAAAAAAATGAGCCTCCATGGAGGCTGACTCTCTCTATCACAGATTGAAAAGCAGCTGCATTTCCAAGCATGCAGTCCCTTCGCTGCTGTGTGAGACTTCATATGAGCCGAGGGTCAGCAATCACAGCCTCACCGGGTCTGAGTTATATCCTTCAAGCTGCCGATCCAGGAAGAGGATAAGGAAAAGAGAGAAGAGAATGAAAGGAAGAGACACAGATGCACATGGTGGGGGCTGCAGACAGGAGCCCTCAGCTAGCTTGCTACCACAACCGCACAAACACAACTATCTGGATTGAGGACATACTCTTTGACAATAAAGATGATGCAACTGACCCCTCCTAAAAGGACATGGGCTTGAGTTGGGACTGGGTTTCGTGGAGTCTCCTATCTCTTGTTCAGTCTCCCATAAGCCAATGCAAGAAGGAACGACATGATGTTCTGCATTGCCCTACCTGCCTGATTAACCAGCCAAGGATTCCCAGAATAAGTGATGAGGTCTGAGCCCTTTTTCGTCCCCAAGATGAGGATTCTGAACCTCTGAAAAGGCTCCAAGGGAAGGAGCCCAGACTTCTGAGTCAGTGGTGCCAAAGTCAGACTCCTACCTTTGTATCATAGTAGAAGAGTGAGGTCCCTGGGGGAAGAGGGGAAAAATAAAAATGGGTGAAAGTAGGGGAAGAAATGAGAGCAGAGAGAAAACCTAACTTGGGATGTACAGGGCAGTTCAGCCTAACAATTAAGCACAGTGCTTTGGAGTTGCTGCATTCTGAGTTCAAATCTCCACACCGTTACCTATAAACACCTGACTCTAACTCCATTCCTTAACCTCTCTAACTTTATAGAGACTAGAATCCCAGTGCACAAAATTAGTGCACAGAAGGGGTGTGTCCCTCAGCCCAGTCTGCACCCTCTTCAATCTGGGACCCCTCGAGGGATGTCTGACTGCCCATTTAGACCCAATCCTACCTGGACATCACTCTCACAATCCAGGACTGCTGGCTACCAACTGCTCACCTGCCTGCCTTCCTGATTGCCCCTAACTGCTTCTACCTGCCAGCCTGATCACCCCTTAACTACTCCTCTGCCAGCCTGATTGATTCCTGATTGGCTAGTAGGTGTGGCTTGTGTGTGTAGCAGAGGTATAGCCAATTTGCATATTATTCTTTTATTAGAAAGTATGATAATAATAGCCTTTCGTACAGTTGTTACAAGAAATACATGACATGATGCATGAAAAGCACTTATTATGGGGCCTAAGTGGTAATGGTTGTTATTATTTTTTCAGATACTGAAAAAAAAAGCCATGAACTTTAAGAGAGACTTGAACTTGAGTCAGACAACCTGGGTTTTTCAGTTCCTCATTCATAAAATAAAATAAGGGGCTTATAATTAAGATTCCTTCCACCTCTGATGTTCTAGAAGTCTGTGACTAAGAAGTAAAGACTAAAATGCCATGGGGGCATTATAACTGTAACAGAAAATGACCCCCAGTAGCATAGTCACCACCCTCAAAGGAGTCTCCCTGCTCCACAGGATTGTGTGGAGAGTGGGTGGGGTGTGGGAGTGTTGGGGGAGGGTGCTGGTAGGGAAAGAGGTGGTTAACCACAACTGGCATTGCTCATATTGTTACTCTTTGGTTTGCTACACCAGATTCCAGTGATGTTTCTGGCCATCTAGGTACCAGGCAGGCAATTAGGATCTTTTGGTTTTTTTTAAGTTTCCCCTAAAATCAGGAGGGAGAGATTTCTTCTTGCTCTAACCTTGATTCTTTGCCCTTTGAGGTCAAAACCAACAGTACCTTTAATTTATATAAAATAGTTCCTCACCTGTTATCTTACTCCTTGGATGGACTACAAAAGGACTGAAGTCACACTTTAAAAAGCACCCTTACAGCCAAAACCGGTTTGGCTCAGTGGATAGAGCGTCGGCCTGCGGACTGAAGAGTCCCAAGTTCGATTCCGGTCAAGGGCATATATCTTGTTGTGGGCACATCCCCAGTAGGAGGTATGCAGGAGGTGGCTGATTGATGTCTCTCTCTCATGGATGTTTCTAACTCTGTATCTCTCTCCCTTCCTCTCTGTAAAAAATCAATAAGATATATTTAAAAACAAAAAACACCCTTACACACAGACTGAGGCATGGTGTTTTACACAAGATCACTGCCTGCAGCCTAGTTTAAACCAAGCGAGGGATGTAGCCTCCACGCTGTCCTGCCTGGCTCCCCAGAGTTCTGGTACCATGTGAAAATGCATAAAGCCAAGAGGCAAAAACCGCAACAGTGGCGAGAAACCAGTGTCATCCAGGCTCAAATGATAGCCAGCACATCCAAGCAGAATGACAGATGCCACACAAAAGCTGGTCGCGTCCTCTGAGCTACTGGGAATGGCCTGCCTCCCAGTCCAAATCCTCTAATCCTTTAAGGCAGAGTTCAAGCCCCACCCACCCCCTTGTCCTGGATAATGGCCTCCAGTTTCAATCCCCTGGTACCACCTGCAGCCTCCCTACAGAGCCCTCTGTGTCACCTGGCAAAACAGGAAGGGTGGAAGCACAAGGCAGTAGTGTCAGAAGCCAAAAACTCCCAGGACATATCTGATTCCTGAAACCAGCAAAAATACACACTTTCACAGCTGATAGCTCAAATCTGAAAATGAAATGTATCTTAACAAACCCTGACTTTATCATTGTTCAATGTGTGCGTATACATTTTAGGGGGTGCCCTATATATCCTAACAATCAAAACCATGCAGTGACGACCCCAGCTCCCTGTCCAGAATCTGAAGCCAGGCATTGCTCACTGGACAATCTAAACTTTTGAAGCTGCTTGAAAACAAGCACTAAAAGCAGCATCTCCTAAACAGCATCAGAACAGGCCCTGTAGTCACAGTGTAAGGAAATTAAAGGAATATATGCTGGAATGTTAAACTCCGAGCCAGTGACCTTTCCAGAGGAGCAGCAAACCCATGGGGGCAGAGTGAATGGTGTATCGTGACCATCGACAGGGCAAACCGGTTAGAAAGAAGGACAGGGCCTTGCCAACGAACAGCAACAAGCAGCACACACTTAACCGAGAGCCCAGAAGCCCGGGGCGCATCTGTGTTGGAAATTAACACTTAAACCTCAGGCTTTGGAAGCTTCCGGGGGCTCCTTCCAGGCCCCCTCTAATTACCGCCTTGGAAACACATGTGAGCTGGATTCTGGGCTCACGGGTCTCTCTTCCCCCGGTGCCTAGTTCACAGCCTTTCTTCTAAGAATCTCCAGGGCTAAAGAACCACATGTGTGAACCATGTGGACTGAAAGCTCCGAGAGGGCAAAGGTGGCCTCTCACCCTCCACCAGGTTCGCACCATGGGGAGGTGGAGAATGAATGCTGATAACTGATCTTCTCACCTACAACAATGCATTCCTGGCTTCTGAAGGGAACCACGAGGTGCCTTTCTTACGCACACAAGGTGAGATTAGATCTCAGTATGGAAACAGGCCAATGCTGTCACCACCACTGAAACACACCTGGTTAGTCCACTCCACTCAAGAGTGGGACCTCAGGATCGAAGGGTGGTGTCTTGCCACCTTGCTTTCTTCTTCCCATTTTCCAGGGGAGACTAACCAAGACCATCATCCCAAATTCAGCACCCTTTTCTGCCTGTTTCTGTTCTCTTGGGTCACAGCAGTGGTTCCCAAAGTGTGGTCCAGGAACCCCTGGGGGTCCCTGTGACCTTTTCAGTTTGTCTGCAAGGTCAAAATTATTTTCATAATAACACACTTTTTTTTTTGTCTCTTTCACTCTCATACTCTCAGGAGTGAAGTTTCCAGGGGCTACATGACGTGTGATATGGCAACAGACCGAATGCAGAAGCAGATAGAACAACCCAGCTGACTTCTATTAAGCCAGACATTAAAGAGATTTGCAACACTGTAAAGCAATGCCATGCTTCCAAGATCTTTGTTTTGGAAAATGCAATCACATTCCTCAAAAATACGCTCTTATGTTAACATGTAATTGGTTTATTACTTGTTCATTTTAAAATGCACCGGTTTTCATTTCAATTGGGTAAATATTGACTGATATGGCACACATGAACAAAAGCTTTCTGGAGCCTTCAATAATTTTTAAGTACTTAAATTTAAATAAATTAAATTTTGGTCTGGAGACCCAGAAGTTTGGAAACTAATAGTTCATAAAACGAAAGATGCTCGCATCCTCTCTGTTTCTTAAGAAACTAAATCTGAACAATCCTGCTGCTTCCTGCCCCTCAGACCTTACTTTCTGGATCTAGTTCAAGCCCCACCTCCTCCACCAAATCTTCCTGAAGACCCAGCACTCTGAGAACTGGATCCTCTGAGTTCCCCTAACACCTAGTTTTTCTATGCCCCCTAGCATTGCATCATACACTGCCCTGTGACATCCACTGCACTACTGTCCTGGGTTACATAATTTCTGTTGTTATTGAACTTTCCCTGTGGGTGTGTCTTGCTTCCCCCAAGCCAACGTGGAAGTGGAAAAATGAATCCCTGCTTTGCTTCTTAACTAGCCCACTAATCTGGGGCAACTTACAAACAGAGCATCCGTTTCCTTGTTTCTAAAACGCAGAGTAGGCAGAAATCTGCTCTTCCAGCACTACCTAGTTCAGTATTTTTCCAAACACAAACTGCTATAATAATCTTGGGCACCAAGCATAGTACTGGCTTGCAGGAGATAGCTATGTTGCCATGACAGGCAGCAATGACCTTAACTGTCACCTGCACTTACTAGATGAATGAATGAATGAGGTAAAAACCATACATGAAGTTTGGGTCTCACCAGGGGACATATGTCCTCTTTGGAGGTCATTTGGAAATGAGTGTGGACAAAGAGGACTACCAGCTTTTGATACACAGGAATTTCTGTCATTGAGTGGGCAGGGACATATCTAAGAATCCATTTACTCAAATGCCACACATTTCTATCTCAGATATGAATTGTATCAGCGCAGTATCTTGGTACCTCATATTATCCTCTCAAGCTTATAAGCTCTCACTCACTCCTATCAGAGGATCCCCAAGGTTTCTCCCCATGCCATTCCTAGGGGGTGTCCAGAGTCTCCTCAGATCCCTAGGAGGAATGAATACCAGTTCCTCCAACCTCCAGGTAGTTGGTAGCTAGTTCTCTTACCAACCAATAGGTTGAAATGATAGCGTGTCCACTTCACTTTATCTCAACTCCCAGAGGGGTAGGAAAGTGGCTGCTCCCAGCTTTGGGGGCTTGTCTCCTTCACCAAGAGCACTTTCCTACACTTCCCCCGCCCCTCAGCCCCTCTCTCTCACTTTCTCTCTCTGGCAGGCAGCCCACTGATCTGTCAGAGAGAGACAGGAAGCAGCCAAGGAATGCTATTTCTGTGTGAATTTGGATTCTACTGCCTTGGACTATCTATGATCTCTGAAAAGGAACGCCAGCAGCCAAGACCCGTATGAACTCAGGACAGGCAATCTCGGTGTCTTCATTATTTTCTGGGGAGTTGGGGTTTGTTTGATCAAGACTGAAAAGGAGGAAGAAAAAAATTTCTTCCCAGACATACCCACATGCTATGTGTGTTTAACAGCCACATATTAGGTTTCATGCACATATGTTTCAGGTATGCCACACCTTGAAATATGTGTTAAACAAAACCCTGATCCTGTCTTTCAAATGTGACCCACCATCAGTTCATCCATCCATCCACTCAGTACACATTTCCCACATTCCCATTACCCACCACTGCTTTCCCAAGAGTAAGAATCAGCCGGATGGAATAATGACAGACCAATGCCCAGTCCTTTCCATGGGGCACAAGATACCCTGAGAATATAAGCCAAAGGGATGTCAGCCCTCAGATCTCCACTGGTATCCTCCTTAAGAAAAATAAACTTTAAAATTAGAAATATACTTTGCCCTCTGTCAATAAAACTAAGATCAACACACATAATGAATCAGTGCAAATATATGCAAAGCCAAGCACTTAGACTAGATCTCAAATGGATTAAACACATTGACATAATCTCAAAAAAGTTAGAGGCTGAGGTGGGGCTGAAGGAGGTTGGGGGAGAGAAGAACCAGCAAAGAGACCCAAGGAGGAGGGAAGGACCAACATGCAATGACAGTGTCCCCACAGTCACCAGTGTGCCCTCAGGTGAGTATCCCATGGTGAGGATGGATGCCTCAGGCCTTCTCCATCTGCTGCTAATAAACCATTTTTCCAAACTTTAGACTGTGAAGTGTAGACTAAAGAGATGCCCCACAATTTTACAACATTTGGGCAACTCTTGAAGAGCCCACATTAGCATATTAAAGGCTCTGATAAGCTCTAAAAATAAAGAAAACTTTGAACTCAGTATTTCCCAAACTCATTTGACCATACCACCCTTTAAATATATGTATAAGTGTGTATATATATGTGTGTGTGTGTGTGTGTGTTGAGTGTGTGTGTGTGTGTCCTATCTAATAAAAGAGTAATGTGCGAATTGACCTAGACCTCCCCTACACCCACAAGTCATGCCCACCAGCCAATCAAGAGTGAGTATGCAAATTAACCCAACCAAGATGGCTCTAGCCACAGAGAGAGCAGAAGGCTTAGGTTTCCCCAGCAATGGAGGAAGCCAAGCTTTCTGCCTGAGCTGGGCTGCCTTGGTCTCCACTTAGGCTACAAAGTTTCAATTGTAGAAGATAAATAAATCCCAAATTCCAGGGCCTCTGCTTGGGTCACCAGGGGGCGTGGCCAGCCTGCAAACCACCACAGGCTCCTTACCCAGGCTTCCCATGCCCCAAGGGAACTCCCACCCTGATCCAGGACACCCTTCAGGGCAAACCAGCCAGCCCCCACCATGCCCCAGGCACTCTATCCTATCTAATGCTATCTAATAAAAGAATAATATGCAAATTGACCATCACTCCAACACAAGATGGCTGCCACCATGTGGTCAAAGATGACTGCCCACAAGATAGTCACAAGATAGCCAGTAGGGGAGGGCAGTTGGGAGGAACCAGGTCTGCAAGGGAAGGCAGTTGTGGGCAATCAGGCCAGCAGGGGAGGGCAGTTATGGGTGACCAGGCCTGCAGGGGAGGGCAGCTCGGGGCAAACAGGCTGGCAGGGATCAATCAGGCTGGCAGGGGAGTGGTTAGGGGGTGATCAGGCTGGCAGGCAGAAGCGGTTAGGAGCAATCAGGAAGGCAGGCGGTCGAGCAGTTGGGAGCCAGCAGTCCTGGATTGTGAGAGGGATGTCCAACTGCCCCTTTAGGCCCAATTCTACTTGGATCAGGCCTAAATGGGCAATTGGACATCCCTCAAAGAGTCCCAGATTGGAGAGGGTAGAGGCTGGGTTCAGGGACACACACACCCCATGCATGAATTTCATGCACTGGGCCTCTAGTATGTGTGTATTTATGTATATATGTTTTTATTGATTTTAAAGAGAGAGGAAGAGAAACATCAATTGACTGCCTCCTGCACACTCCCAACTGGGGACCAAGCCTGCAACCCAGGCATATGCCCTTGACCAGGAATCGAATCAAATTGGTGATCTCTTGGTGCATGGGACCATGCTCAATCCATTGAGAAACATCAGCTAGGCTAGACTAGAACCCTTTCTTTGTGAAACAACCATTAATAGCCCTCAGAACTAGCGCTCCTCAGAACCCCAGATTAAACCATCAAACCACAGAACTCATTATCCTGTCTCTGATGCCAGTATTAGAGATGGGCCTGTGGAGAGCTTGCCTCCAGATCTAGAACAGGATGGTGAACTGACCCTAGAATCCCAGTTGGCATAACACCCAGTCTCCTTGTGTAACTTGAGGAACTGGCACACTAACTTCATAAATTAATTGCAACCACTTGGGTACTGTTCACTCTCCCCAAAAGGCTGGAGCCTCTCTTATGTTCTAACCTAGTGGTGCTCAAGTAGGGGCATTTGGACATGAGGGTAGAGAGTGGGGAGGGGGGCCTTTGGTAATGTCTAGCTAGAGACATTTTTAGTTGTCACAACTGGGGAGGAAGTGCTACTGGCATTTAGTGGGTAGAGGCCAAAGACACTGCCAACCACCCTAAAAGGCCCAGGACAGTCCTCACAACAAAGCATTAACTGGTCCAACATGTCAATGGTGCTGAGGGTGGGAACCCTATAAATCCTCAGTCTTGGTCTTGTGTCCTGAGAATCTTGGAAAATTGACCAAAATCATGAATACAATCCTGAAAGGAATATTGCCAACCAGCCATCAGTCTCCACTGATGCAGGATCCATCTCTGCACACAAAAGCAGCTTTTCCTGCCGAAACCGGTTTGGCTCAATGGATAGAACATCGGTCTGCAGACTGAAGGGTCCCAGGTTTGATTCCAGTCAAGGGCATGTACCTTGGTTGCGGGCACATCCCCAGTAGGAGGTGTGCAGGAGGTAGCTGATGGATGTTTCTCTCTCATCTATGTTTCTAACTCTCTGTCCCTTTCCCTTCCTCTCTGTAAAAAAAATCAATATATATATATATATATATTTTTTTTTTTTTTTAAAGCAGCTTTTCCTTTAACGTCCACCAGACACAACCTAGGGCAGAGCACGAAGGCCAGTCATCCAGAGAGTGAACCTGTGACAATAGGCATCTCCTTCCATGTCCTCTACCCACTTAGTTAACCACCACATGAGGCCATTTGCGCAGTATGACCCTCATTTGCTCAAAAATCAATGACAGGTTGTGGAAGTAGCCAGGCCAGTGAGTACTGGGCCCCCCTCAGCTGCCTCTTTACTCTCAGGAGTCCCCATCACAGGGCCAAAAGCAAGAGTATGGATGTCCCTCAGAGGAAGTCAATGGGCTGAATATTGTCATTCCCATGAAAAACACAAGATGCTAGGAAAAACGCCTCAAAATCTTTTTCCTGAAGTCCAGATGCAAGAACTCAGACAGAGGGGACACATTATGCTATGTGGGACCTACAGATATGCTGAAAGGATACCTTAGGGAGAGCACAAATATATAAATGGGGTTCTGAGGAGCGCTAGTTCTGAGGGCTATTAATGGTTGTTTCACAAAGAAAGGGTTCTAGTCTAGCCTAGCTGATGTTATGCAAGCAAACACTCCAAAATGTGTATGTATCTGTGTTTACACACATGTAGAAAAATAGACAGAAAAATATGGATGCTGAGTAGGTCGGTAGAGGGCTGATTAACTGACTGAGTGAGAGCCATTCCAAAATGACTGGTATCTGAATGCTGCTCCTTAACTCACAGTCCCTCCGCTCTTCTTCCTACTCAACGAGACAGACACACAACAACCTGCAAGCCGCAGAAGCTGCACTCTGGGAGGCAAAGGAGAGAATTAAGCTCCTCCTTCCTCCCAGCAGTTACATCATCCTCAGCGGGGCCCAGACTCTGCTTGGACGCAGTCACAGTGGGAGCTCCATGCATCACTCAGGGACCGTGAGCAGGTTGGGACAGCCAGACTATCACCAGGGCATTAGCCTTGACCTTTGAAAGTTGAAGAAAGAACTCTTTCCAAGGATGTGAGTTCTGCCTGGGCCCTTTGTGTGACAACTGAAGGTGAATAAGAGACAAGTACAGAGAGACAAGGGAGGGAAAGTGCTTTCAGGCTTCAAAAGGCACTTCCTTGGTTAAAAACTAAAACAGAATCTCAACAGGCAAGACTCAGCTAAGAATGTGGGGCAAAGTGCTGGGAGGAGAGATCATTGGGCCTTGACCCAGAAGGGAAGGGCTCTGGGGTGTTCTAAGGTAAGTGGCCCATGAGGCGAGGTGAAAAAAGAGAAGACCAGCCATAAAGACAGCCTTTGTGGACTTCAGTTTGCCATCAACTAACACTGCCCAACCTGACCCATGCCATTAGACCCCAACCTGCCCCCAAAATAGGAGTCACCAGAGAAAGGTGGTTTATGTGGTGAGGAGAGATGGCAAGAAGGGAGAGAAACCGAACTAGTAGCCAAGAGATAGAAGCAGGGAGACACTAGGTCAGTGGTTCTCAACCCTCCTAATGCCGCAACCCTTTAATACAGTTCTTTATGTTGTGGTGATCCCCAACCATAAAATTATTTTTGTCGCTACTTCATAACTGTAATTTGCTACTGTTATGAATCTTAATGTAAATATCTGTGTTTTCTGATGGTCTTAGGAGACGTTGCTAGCTGTTTGCGACCCACAGGTTGAGAACCACTGCACCTGGGCCATGTTGAGAAGCAATGAGCAATCCCCATCCCAAGCCACTGTGTCCCAGGAACCAATACAGGAAGTGAGGCTCCATGGTGTACACACGGCTCTAACAGACCCAGGCCTAACCTGCTCCACCACTGAGCAGTGAGTGCCCTGGGGAACATGGTTTACATCCCATGCTCTGTAAGATGATGACACCACCACCTTCCTTCCCAGCCTGTGAGGCCCGAGCTGGTGCAGGGAAGGCAGGAGGCTCTCAGAATCCATCCAGAGGTAGTCCTCTCCTCCCCACTAACCGCCCCCACCCCTTCTTCTTCATCCCTTCACCATTGGACTCCTTGGAATACGGTAGGCTGCTTGTATGGAGACAGTAGACAAACTCTCATACAAAATTCCATAAGAAATCAAGACTTTGGCAGAGAAGGCAGAAGTCTCTTATTCCTCAGAGACTCCATGACAATGAAGGACAATGAGGATGAAAACAGAAGGGAAAAGATTTCCTCTGAGAGGAAGGGCCAGAATTGGTCAGAGAGAAACAGCAACTGATTTCCCTGAGGCTCCAAAAGACTGTGATGTGACATAATCTGAGATTCACCAGCACCTACAGGGGGTGTCAAGGGGCACTGAGTGCTGAGGGGAGCAGAACAGAAGAGAAGTTTCTGCCACCAGGAGCTGGAACCTGGCAGAGGGGACATGACCAATGCCCTGGGAACAATCCATGACAAATGATGACAAGGTGCAGATCAGGGTCATCGGATGGTACCAAACACAGCTGCATACAGTTGGCACTAAAAAATATTTGTTAAGTGAGTGAATGAGTTATTCATTCAATTCAAAGCGTTGGGTCATCTGCCTGAGGAAAAGCCAGTCTCCTTTTCTGCCAGGGAACCATTCCAGCCTGTTTCAGGGAAAACAACAAAGCCAGGGAGGAACCTGCAAATGCTGGAAGCCGGGAGGCCAAGAGGTGAGCCGGCCTGTGGCCGTCCACTCAGCCTCAATGCCCAGACCGTTGCTACTTACTCACCTACATGACAGTTATTCATACTCTCAGGCCAGTGTCCAAGGACTTGGGTCTGCCTCGGTTCTGAGGGACACAGAAATTAGACTCCAAGAACACCAAGAGATTCCAGGACAGGCTCAGCAGGCTCCAGGCCCACCCACCCTCCCCCGCTGAGTCAGTGAAGACATCTGCTAAATCTAACCTTGACCCCACCCCATGCTCTCTCCACATGATCTCTGCTCTTCGTTTGGAGAGGACATGACCTCTATCAGGCGTAACAGCGCTGGGCCAAGAAAACCTTTTACTAAGCCACAGTAGGATGAGGCAGGGAGAGAGGAAGGAAGACATAAAGACAGACATTGTTGTGAGTTTTGCATAAAGCTGACTGTAGTTAACTTCCAGAGCCATCCTTTATCCTGAGATATGCCTGTCCGGACTTTTTCTTTTCTATTCTGAGTTCACCAAGTCCTTGCCAACCCCAGGGCCTTTACACATGCAGTTTCTACTGCCTGCAACACTTATTGCCTTTTCCATATCAGCTCCTTCTTTTTTTTTTTTTTTAATATATTTTTACTGATTTCAGAGAGGAGGGAAGAGGGAGCAAGAGAGAGAAACACCAATGATTGAGAGAGAGTTCTGGCAGAGGGGGTTGCCTCCTGCACACCCAGCACTGGGGATGGAATCTGTAACCCACGCATGTGCTCTAACCGGGAATTGAACTGTGACCTCCCGGTTCATAGGTCAACACTCAACCACTGAGCAACACTGGCGCAGGCCCTCTGTGTCTCAGTTTAATTGTACCTTCCATAAAGAGGTGGCCCTGTCTCTGTGAGGCAAGCCACCTCTCCTCACCTTGATCTCATCCCCCTTGTGTGTTTTTTTTTTCAGAGCCCTTCTTACAACATGCACTTATTTGTGCTTTGTTTTATGTGGATCCCCCACCAATTCTAAGTCTCCTTAGAGCAGAGGCCATGCCTGTCTTGTCTTCTATTAAATAACCACAAGTTAGCAGTGTTTGGGGCATGCTGGCTCTCAATAAATGCCCATTCAATCACTGAATTAAAATGCTCTGTTTATTCATGAAAAAATATGATAGTAAATTTATTTTCTTATTCTTACTTGGTAAAATTAATAGAGGATTAATTTTAGGTTGTTGCTCTCCCCTTTGGTGGGGGAGGGGGAAAGTAGAGGGAATGGATGTATTTAATTGTTTTAAGAAATGCAAAAAGTCTGCAAACCAATACTTTATGGAATAAAAGTCCATTGTGTGGGGTTCCTCTGTTAAAACCACAGACCTACTTCTGAAACAGGTGCCTCTGCAAGTGGAATGTCTGCAAATCCAGATCTATTTTCAGAGAGACTCGCTTTTTTGGAGGTGTTTTATATTCATTTCTCATTAATCAACAGTGGATACTAATATCACAGCTTTAGGGCCTTCTGTCTTTCCCATTCCTCGCCAAGCTCTTTATTATGCAGATTTTAATTTTTCAACCCACACATATATATTGGTTCCTGTAACAAGAAATACCCAGGGATCCTTTCTTCACATGAAGAACTGTTTTTTATTGCATTAATGACCCCCCAGTGCTGTCTTGGTTTGAATGTCCATATACTGAGTTTCCTTACAACAGGGCTTGCCTGTGCACTGGATGGCCTGACCTCCTGACCAGTAACACTGGAGGAGGACACATACCCTAGCAGCTACACAGGCCATAATGTGTCTTTGCAGCTCTCCATTTCCACCAGGTGCCGCACAATTATGTGGAGCACGGACAAATACACATACATCATCAGCCACCCCAGGCTTGTGCTCTCCTGCGGCTGTTCCTACCTGGCAAGGTAATCAGCTAGGCCAGTGGTCAGCAAATGCATTAGTCAACAGAGCCAAATATCAACATACAACGATTGAAATTTCTATTAAGAGACAAATTTTTTAAACTTAAACTTCTTCTAACACCACTTCTTCAAAATAGACTCGCCCAGGCTGTGGTATTTTGTGGAAGAGCCATACTCAAGGGGCCAAAGAGCCGCATGTGGCTCATGAGCTATGTAGTCCAAAGGCAAAATGTGCAGAACAATGATGGCCCTCTATATGTCTAGCACGTCATTCCAAACACATTCTTCAATGAGTATCCACTTCACTTTTATAAGATCTTTGGGATGAGTGTGACTGCAGATCATTTACAGGTAGAGAAACTGAGGCTCGAGAGATGAGCTAATTACTGAAGACAGCACTGAAAGCCAGCACAAACCAGGACTGGGGCCGAAACCGGTTTGGCTCAGTGGATAGAGCTTCGGTCTGCGGACTGAAGGGTCCCAGGTTTGATTCCAGTCAAGGGCATGTACCTTGGTTGCGGGCACATCCCCAGTAGGGGGCGTGCTAAAAGCAGCTGATCCATGTCTCTCTCATCGATGTTTCTAACTCTCTATCCCTCTCCCTTTCTCTCTGTAAAAAATCAATAAAATTAAAAAAAAAAACAGGACTGGGAAAGTGCAAAGGTCTGAGAGCTTTGAGATCAATCATGACATGTACCGGAGATGCAAGGCAGCGGTATCGTAATTCTCATCATTACCCATCCTTCCAAAATCATCCAGCATTTGCCAGGTGCCAGATGTACATCTGAGCTCTAGGAAGTAGGCATCTGGGGTGAATACAAAGACAAATGACGCCCAGCCATCGAGGAAAGGAAAATGTACTGCGGGAATTGACTGTCTCTTAAACAAACCTGTACCACACAATGGAATTCCCGAGCTGCATGGCTGGGAGTCCAGGGGAGGACAGCCTGACCCCATTCGGTAAGAGGAAGGAGGAGGAGGCATTTGGGCTAAAACTTGGAGGAGGGCTTCACTGGATGGAGAACAAGTGAAGGGCCGTTCTAGGCCAAAGGAACAGCATGCCCAGACCCTGGAGGTGGGATAGATCATAAAGGAACTTTAAAGACAGTGGGATGAGCCAGGACCAATTGGCCAAAGAGCCTCATAGGCCTTGCTCTGGATGCCAACAGCAGACTCACTTCCATCAGGGGCCTTAAATGGAATGGCATGACCAGATTTCGGTGTCAAGAGGACCAGGTCAGGCAGCAGGTTGCTGCTGAGAGGTTAACAGGAGCATCTGGAGGCACAGAGGCCAGTGAGAAGATGTAATTCCTCAGGCAAATGACAGCAGGGGTTGAATGGGAATTTGCTCCCATCACTTAACCTTTTACCTGCAGAGTAAGTAATAATATTGGTCCTGCCTTCTTCATGAGGATTAAGATAAGGTTATCAATAATAATGAGAAAATAATAAAAATAATAGCCAACTCAATATATTGAGTTCTTATGTATTTCATTTGAGCAAATACTTGAATAGCATCTGCTAGGCGGCAGGCATTGTTCTACGTGCTTTACAGATACTGACCCATTTAATCCTTCTAACAATCCTGTGAAATAAAAATCTGTATTATCCCCATTTTACAGAGAAAGAAACTGAGGCACAGAGAGGTTTAGTAACCCACACGAGGGCACATGGGTGGTAAGTAATGGAGCTGTAATTTGCATCCAGACAGTCTGGTCCCATTGCCTGTTCTTGGTCATAATGTCCACCGACTCTTGCTTGTTACATCTCAGCACGGTGATAAGTGCCCTGCAGCCTGTGTGTATTACTTTGGTCCTCACAATAATTTTATGAGCTGTGTACTGTTTTTATGCCTGTTATGCAGATAAGGAAACAGACACAGAGAAGACAGATACTTTGCCCAAGGTTACACATCTAATAAGCAGCAGAGTTGTCCATTGAACCCTGGTCTAGATGACATCTCTTTATTGTTCTCCCCACTCCCTGCATTCTAAAACTATGAAAAATAGAGGGAGCGCCCAGAAGGGAGCAGCAACCTGGAAGGAAGGCTGAACTCTAAGAGCAGCAGACAATCAGTGGAACAGGTCTTGCCTGGTGGGGTCTTCCCACCCAATGGTGAGCAGAGAAGAAAGAAGGCAAGTTCCCTTCTTCCCCAGCACCCCCGGGTCAGTCTGGCAGACAAATCCAGCCCTGTTGGCCAAGCAGTAAAACACCCCAATTCTTTGGGGCTGAGGGTCTACAAGCCTCAGCCCCGAAAACAGGGGTGGAGAACAATGGTATCTTAGTCAGGCCCAGGCCTCGCTGATCAGTCCTGGCAAAAACAAGATGTCAGCGAGGAACAGCTGTAAATCCCTGTGACAGCAGCTCCCAGGCCCGGGGCACACTCTGGGCCACGCTGGAGCCACAGTGTCCAGAGCCTTCTCCTGCCACATCTCGCAACTGAGAGCCCTGGCCTGGGGCCAGATCATGGAACCATTCATCTATGGACACACTTCATAAGGAGGAAAGCATGCAGGAAGTTTTACAGAAGAAAAGAGAGCTAAGAAATATATTCGCTAAGGTGCATCTGAGACCAGACCATCTAGGGCAGTGGTTGGCAAACTCATTAGTCAACAGAGCCAAATATCAACAGTACAATGATTGAAATTTCTTTTGAGAGCCAAACTTTTTAAACTTAAATTTCTTCTAACGCCACGTCTTCAAAACAGACTCGTCCTGTTATTTTGTGGAAGAGCCACACTCAAGGGGCCAAAGAGCCGCATGTGGCTCCTGAGCCACAGT
The DNA here is from genome assembly GCA_011751065.1 of Lasiurus cinereus. Taxonomy (NCBI): domain Eukaryota; kingdom Metazoa; phylum Chordata; class Mammalia; order Chiroptera; family Vespertilionidae; genus Lasiurus; species Lasiurus cinereus. Next base: position 46,731,442 of record JAAGEH010000041.1, read on the forward strand.
TTGCCGACCACGGAGTTAGAGCAGTGATCCTGAAGCAGGAGAGCCAAACCCCATGAGGGCATGTGAGAGGCTCTGGGGGATGCATGAACCTGGAAGGAGCACTTACAAGAAGGCTGCGTATCACAGTCGTCGAGGGCATGGACTTTAAAGCCAGACTTCCTGATTCAAAGTTCAGCCTGCCCACTTACTAGCTGGGAGCCTCAGCGTGCTCCTTAATCTCTTCTCTAGGCCTCAGTTTCCTCACTTGTTCAACAATCAGGCTGTTACGGGGATTACGTGAGTTACTATATAGAGAGCTCTGAGGAGAATGCTGGACACCTACGCAGTGCTTTCTATGTGTTTACTAAATAAGAAAAATGGGCTGGGAAAAACAGGAGACATCTTATGTCTGAGGGTGGAGGAGACCATCATATCTAGATTCATGGAGGCGGGGGTGGGGGCCGGGGAGATGAGATGTTTCTTTCTTTTGAAAGAGTTTAGAATTTTTTAAAGTTACTGATTTAGTGTCTCAGTAGAAAAGTGCTATTCACCAACACCCTGTTCAACATAGCAGCTCTACAAAGCAGAGCCACAGCCTTAAGAGTGTAGAGTGACCCAGGAGTTCTCGACACTCTTGGGAGAGAGCCTATACTCAAGTTTGCAAAATTCACACTCAGACATGTCTGAAATCATCTAGCCCACACCAGCCCACGGAACAGGAAAAGAATCGCGCTGAGGAACAGAGAGCAACCTTGTCCAAGGTCACATCGCCGGCTGCTGTAGAGACTGGAGCAAGAACCAAGAGCCACTGGAGCTGGGCCATCTTACACGGCACAGGCTTCTGGTCTCGCCCTAGGAAGGCCGAGAGCCCAGGTCCCAGCCTGGTTGAAGCAGCCGCCATGCTGAGCTGGTAGGGTCTCCTGGTGCGCTAGCCCCAGCCTACCGGCTGTGACCAGCACCTGCCGCCAAACTCTGGCAGACTTTGGAGGCCTCAAGCCCAAGTCCCTCTTTCAGAAGTGGGGGTCTGGGGCCTCACCTCCTACGCTTTCACACCCAGAAGTGGCTCCAGATCTGGGCATTAGTCCAGGAAAAGCACCCCAAGAAGTTCCACAGTCTCACTCCTGACTCCTGAGTTAAGCCAGTGTCTCCACTGCTGAAACTGGCACATTAGGGAAAGAGGTAAATCCCCAAATCTCAGTGGCTCAGTGAAATCGAAGTCCAAACTATTGCTCCTTTGCCCCCGGGAGTGGCTCTCCTCTAAGTAGAGATTTGAAGAACCCTTGTACTCTGACACTTTCCACCCATGGGCCCCGAGATGACAACTGGCTGCTTCAAACCAATGGAAGGGGAAGTCGCATGGAGCATTTGCCTGCGAGGTTCGTATGGGCTGGCCTAGAAGGGGCAGTTCTATCCCTTTTACCTGCCTTCCACTGCCCAGAATTAAGCCACGTGGCCACACCTGGCGATAAGGGACACTGAGAGAGATAGTCTAGCTCAGTGGTCGGCACACCGCTCTGTTGACTAATGAGTTTGCTAACTATTGGTCTAGTTGTTTGCCCAAGAATTAGAAGAAATAGGCTTTGGTGGGAACATAAGCCATTTGTGCTATAATGAACCTCACAGCTGTGCTCTGTGGAGCATGATGGTCCTGTCTGGAGCCCCAGCTTAAGTCAACGGCTTGCTCTGCAGGAAGACTTAAAAGGGAATCTGATGGTCCTCGATGCCCAAGCTATGACATGCAGGGAGGAGTGCCAGGGGCAGAACTCACTGAGGACAAGAACTGTGCCGTGTCCCCCTGGGGCATCCCCAGCATTCCTGGCACGTGGCCTGCACAGAGCAGCCCTCCTCCCATTACGTGGTTGCTGAATAGAGAGGGGATGAATGGGACCTGCGGGAGGCCTATGGCAGGAATGCCATGACTTCACCAACTGGAGCTTTGCAGCTGGGGTTCCCAGGCCACTCCTCAGCTTTGCAGGAGGAACCAAGAAGGGGACAGAGAAAGCCAACTCCCCTCCCGTCAATGCCGCTCCGCTCGCCAGCCATGAGCCCAGCTTCCAGCTGAGTGGCGCTCCCTCTATGGGAACGCACTGACCACTAGGGGGCAGCTCCTGTGTTGAGCATTTGCCCCCTGGTGATCAGTGCACATCATAACGACCGCTCATTCCACCGTTCGGTTGATTTACATATTACCCTTTCATTATATAGGATTATTATATAGGATTCTTTGTGTCCTTTGTCCCACAGATAGGAGAAACCTCAGAAGAAAACATGTTCCCTTCCCCACTGCAGTGTTTTAAAAACAGGGGGCCCAGAGAAAAGGCTGGGAGGGAACAAACACCTTGCCTTCAGGGGACAGAGAAAGGATCCCCCAAGAGGGGCCAGCACGGTGGGAAGAGCAAGCAGCAAAGACAGCTATTAGTTTGCTCCGTGACCTTGAGCAAGTGACACATTCTCTGGGTCTCCATTTTCTCTCCATTTGTCAAACGGAGGCAATAAATGAAGTTAGAATGAGAGAACCAACGTCTAAATGGTTCTAGAATGCATAACGCTTTGTACAGGAACATGAGGTGTTATTATCCACTCACCCTTCCTGCCTCTTCAGCAGATTCAGAGGTTTGAGAACAACTACAATCTTAGCTCAGGCTCCATCTTGAAAAGCAGAAGCAATGCAGCAGCCTCCGCATTTAAGAGGTGGGCACTGGGCACAGGCCTATGCCAGATGCAGTCCCATACATTCTGGGACACATGCTCTAATCAAGGAATAACAAGCAAAATAATGAGCTGTAATCCACGAGGGACTCCCACTACGTTCATCAGAGGCCAGCTCTCATAGACTCAAATGTGGTATTTGTTGGATGGTGAGGGATACACAGTCCAAAAATCACAGAATTATATCGTTGGCCAGGACCCCAGTCCTAGGGGTGAAATCAGCTAGTTCCCAAGTAAAAGTCAAAAAACGATTCCATTTCCCTCTGACCCGTGAAAGGCAAAACAGGTTTATTGCTATCATCACTTCTTCAGTCTGGGATCTTCAGCAAATCACTTAACCACCCTGGCCCCCAGCTCCCCCACTCCCAGCTGTACAAAAGGGGAAAGCCCTTCAATAACTAAAGACACAGTTCAAATAAAAGGTATTTCTTGCTATCAACGATCAAATTTCCAACCTATGAATCCCCTGCAGTGTCCTCAGAGTCTCTCACAGAAGACATGGGTTCCCATTTTCTTTCTGCGGGAACTGAACTCACTGGGGTGGGGCCAACCTGTCCTGCAGCCAACACAGAATTCTACCCCAGGATGAACCGGAGAGAAGACCCTGCTGGGATGAGACAGCAGAGACAGGGACACCTGCAAACTTAACTCAATGCAGAAACAAGAGCAAAGATCATCTGCATCCGGTCCAACTCCTGCAAGGACTACGTCCAGGTTCCCAGGTGCCTAACTGCACAGACTGGTCCACATCCTGCTCCAAGTCTCCCTGACCCAGCGGAACCACCAGGCGAGGCCTGAACGACAGGCATGGAGAATGCAGGACCAAACAGGGGAAGATGAGAATAAAGAAAGACAGGGCATGTCCACAGCCTCCTTTTCTCACTGCCACCGCTGTGCATTTACTTGTTCTGTTAGAAGCATGGCGGCGGCTGGGGAGTCGTGGGGGGGGGGGAAGTGGTGTCTAGTGAGAATCTAGGGTTATTCTGTGTAATATTTCACTTACCCGTATTTTCCGGCATATAAGAAGACTGGGCATGTAAGACTACCCCCAACTTTTCCAGTTAAAATATAAAGTTTTGGGATATACAGTGGTACCTCAAGATACGAGTGCCCAAACATACGAGATTTTTGAGATACGAGCCATCGAGCGAGCGATTTTTGCTTTGAAATACAAGCAACAGTTGAGATAGGAGTAATCGCGCGGATCGGCCAGCTGCACACGACCCACCAGTTTACTGCAACTTGAGCGTCTCATAGTTTCCCACGCCTCAAGGTTATGGAACGAATTAAACTCATACATTGAGGTACCACTGCACTCGCCCTATTAGACAACCCCCAACTTTTGAGAAGATTTTCCTAGGTTAAAAAGTCATCTTATACGCCGGAAAATATGATAACAGTCTCCTTCTCTTGCCAAGGAAGATAGCAACTGTTAAGCACTGTCCTTGCCAAGAGCCCCGTAGCATTTCTACGCCAGCATCAACTCAGAATCTTTCTCCCCCAGAGCATCCATTCCTTCCCATCCTCCCCCCACACACACACCCTGCCACGCTTTCACCTGGACATGCTTCTATTCAGGAGAAGCCCCTGGTAGAAACGGTTTCGAACAATGGAACATTCAAAGAAGGCTAGAGATCCCTTTGTCTGCCAGAATGAGCTGTGTGACAGAGGACGAACAGCCAGATACATCTCATTTGATGTGTCTGACAGTTATGAAAGCTCAGCACCTCAGCTCAGGACCATTTCTTCAAAAGGCCCTGGATTCCACCAGCCACTGCCCCCGACAAACTCTTCATCCTCGACTCCAGGGCAAGATCGGGCTTCATCAGATCAGCAGCATTTGATCTGAAAAGAATACCTTCTTTCAACATTCATGGATTACAGGAATTATGTCTGGTAAGGCTACCTATACGGCCATCACGGCAAAGGACATTCAGCTGAGAGGAATAATTACACAGTGAAAAGCTATCAGCCCCACAAAATGAAAGCAAGGGCACCCATCACTCCAGAAGCCAAAGCCTTGAGGTTGGTCTGGCAGTGGAAAAAAACAGACAATTCCTAAGAATTTTCCTGCCTCCTTCCTTCTATTGAACCTGTAACACATACTCGGGGAGGGCAGGGTATGGTGTGTGGGGGGAGAGGGAAGGGGTGGAGAGTTACACACAGCCTTCTATGATGGGTACATATGCCCCAGTTTGCCGTCACTCCTATGTTTTCTGACTGGCCGTTGTTTCCAGCTAAAATTTTCCACTCCTGGACTCAACCCAAAGGTGAGTTTATTTTGGAAAGTCTGAGCCAATTTTTTCTGCCACTAGAATTATAAGCAGGTGAAATAAAGGTTGATGCTTCTCCACACATAAAATTATATCCCCAGAGTGCAACAATAGTTCAGGCCCCTGAGTTACATGGAGCCAAGCGCCACAGATCCACAGACAAAGTCTGCAATAAACGTGGAATAAAAAGATACACCTCCCAGAAAAATACTGAGCAAGGAACTGAAATTGAACGTATCCAAATAGTGATGACAGCGAGTCCCAGGCACTTGTGAGCTTTATACTTCTAAAAGACTGCATTCCATTGGCTCCTCGGTGCCACGCGGCTGTCTTGGGGATTAAAGGGGACCTTCTATGCTCACATCCGACAGTGGTAAAATGGGAGCTAAAAATGTGGCACTGAACTATAAAGGGTTGGGAAAAACTAGGTTTACAGTTGTTTATATGAAAAATCTATACATATAAAAGGCTAAGGTCTGTCCTTCCAACAGGTAGTTATGACATGCACTGACCACCAGGAGACAGACACTCAATGCAGGAACTGTCGTGATGAGCACTGGTCATTTAAAAATAAAAAATCAATAAAATATATTAAAAAAAATAAAAATAAATAAACAGCACTGTGGACCTAGCACCCATAAACCAACACGTGGCTTCCCTCAAGTGGGACACAGGCCCTGCCACAACCCAGAGCAACACCCCACCAAATTGTAGCCAACACTGCAAAGACTTCATGGCACAAATGTAGCCTTTAGCTCAGCCCAGCCCAGAAACAGCAGCTGTGGGCACTGGGTAATAATGTCACATAGCAACGCCCAGCTTCCTCTCCCTAGCAACTAGCCTCCTTGGAGTTTCTTCAGCCCAGGAACCTGACTTACTTTATAGCCAGGTGCAAACATTTTACAATTTAACTAAACGTTTGTAAAGAGTTTTCCCGTGCCTCATCTCATTTGATTCTCACAGAAGTCCTGGAGTAGGTAGATAGGAGACTCAGTGGAATCCTATTTTCTTTTCATTAGCAAGATTCGAGTAGCAATATTAAAATATTTCATCTAATAAATTTCCTTTCTACGTGCACAAATCCATGCACCAGGACACTAGTAATACAATAATTAATAAATAATAATGCATGAATAAACTGTGTTTCATCTACTCACACCTGTTACCCTACTTTTGTCCCACCCTGTATTATCAGGTTTTTTAATACTCTGTTGTTAAAGTATCTTGTTTATAATCTTGACAAATTAGAGGGAAGAGGAAGACTGACATTTGCTGAGTATCCACCCATGCCCAATGCCATAGCAGCATTACATTCTCAAAAACTTCTGCAAGACTGGCATCATGATGCCCATTTTTGAGCGACAGGAGATGAGAAACTTGGATAGTTATTGGTAGGTTAGTATTGGGAATCAAACTGCTATCCTGGCAAAGGCCAAGTCACCACACCAGAATGCCAGGCTGAGGAAACTCAGACCCAAGTCACATTTCATACAGAAAAGTCACTGTAGTATTTACTAACAAAAGCACACTGTGAGTTCTTGTTTTCTGTATTTAACCCTAAAAAGAATGAATGAAATGAAATAGAGGTAAAATCCTAATAATTTCAAATGCTATATGCTGCTCCCTGCCATGACTTCCCTGGCCCTTTTCTATACAGATATGTCTCTGGATCTGTATCAAGTAAGTGCTAAATAAATGTTGGAAGGTTGGATGGATGAATGATGGATGGATGAATGGATGGATGTATAAATAAATGGATGGGTGGATAGAATAATAATGTTGTCAGTAATAATGCCTCCTAACCTCGGTGGGATTTAAATCTGCGCTATTCCAATCATTGGATATTTGGAGATCTATCTGTCATTTTAATACTTGTACTATAAATCAAGCTACTTTAGCTTTATCTTCTGTGAGCATATGGATGAAAGAATATGAATGTGTTGCTGCGAGTGAACAGGCTGCATGGTTGAAGATAGCTTTGCCAAGAATAAGACAGAAGACCAATGATTGTCTTTTAAAAAAATAAATAAATAAAAATAAATGTTCTAGGAAAGAATCTTTACAGGAACAAGTGAAGCTTTCTATTTAGGAGACAGAACTAAAGCAAATCCAAAGAAGAGTCAGTTCCATAATCGTAAGGCCTTTGTCCTTCTAATGGGAGGTGCTCTGGAGGTGCAGAATGAGGTGCCTTTACTTTCCAGGAACTTCTAATCCAGTAGTTTGTGGGCCACAGAATAAATGGAAATGAAAAGGAAAGGAAAGGAAATGGCAATGTGGACTCCAACTCAGGTGGGGAACACATAAAAACAATCACCAGGGACACAACAAATAATTACACAGAAGCTGAGGTCACACATGTTTCCCCTTTACTAAGATAGCCAAACTATAAGATTATTTAAAATATGATTTTCATTGATTTTTAGAGAAAGAGGAAGAGAGAGGGGTAGAGAGATAGAAACACCGATGAGAGATACATCATCCATCAGCTGCCTCCTGCACACTCCCTACTGGGGATCAAGCCCACAATCCCGCCATGTGCCCTGACCAGGAATCAAACCGGTTACCTTTTTATTCCTAGTTCAACGCTCAACTGCTGAGCAACACCAGCTGGGATAAACTAAGATTTTTAGTTAAGAATAAGAACTGAGTAAAAAAAGAATAAGAACTGACTTCCTGAAGAAAAAAAAAATCCAAAAAGCAGAAAATCCTTCCAGTTCTAGTAGAGTTTTCCGTCTCTACTCTCAGTGTAAGATTTTCAAATGCTCCTTCTAAAATACTGTCTGATGAAGGAAAGGAATGGGGACAAAGAGAGGCAGTCTTTGCCCTGCTTTCAACAAGAGAAGTTCCTCTAAAATTTACTATATGTGCTGGGGTTCCCCTAAAGCTTTATTTTGAAAAAGAAAAGAGGAGGGGAATCCCTACTACTAAAAAAAAATCATAATTTGGATGCTACTGTTGCAGAACATGGGCTAAATCTCATTCAATAGCTATTCAACAAATACAGTATTTATGGGAACAAGAGCAGAACTAGATGCTTTAAACAACTGAGTTATGGAAACAACCTAAATGTCCACCAACAGATAAATGGATGTTTTTTTCTTTTCTTTTCTTTTTTTTCATTTTCTTTTTATCTTAATCTTTATTGAGAGTATTAAAGATGTCTCTGTTTCCCCCCACCACCACCACCCATTATGCTCCTCCACCCAGTTCCCGCCCCACCCTAGGCCTTCACCACCCTATTGTCTGTGTCCATAGGTAATACAGATATGCATATAAGATCTTTGGTTACTCTCATCCCACTCCCCACTCCATTTCCCTCTAAGATTCATCAGTTTGTTCCATGTTTCCAAGCCTCTGATTCTCTTTAATTCATCAGTTTATTTTGTTCATTCGATTTCTTTTCCATTTCTTTTGATTTTTAGATTCAATTGTTGATATATATGTATTTATTGCCATTTTATTATTCACATTTTTTTATCTTTTCTTCTCCTTCTTCCTCTTCTTAAAGAATACCTCAACAAAGCCAGAAAAAAATAAAGAGGGGAAAAAAGACCTAGATCCTAAAGACCAGCCTTTAGCAGGTGTAAAGCCCACAGCTCAGGATGAACACATCCAAAAAGCAACTAAGCACCTACAACTGCTATCTCATCAGATGGTCCCTACAAGAACTGCTTGTAATGGCAAGTATTAAGAACCCTATCTTACACATGAGGTAACTGACAGTGAGAAAATAAACATCTTATGTGCAAAAGCAGGGACTGGAATGCCAGGCTATTGACACCAAAGCCTCCTCACCAGCTATGAAACCAGCTTGATCTCTGCATTTGGCTTCAGGGGTGACTCCCCACTTCAGGTTTACTCATCTTGGTACTGACTATTCCTAAATTTTAACAGCCAAGGAAGAAAGGAAGAAAATAACCTAGACTCATCGATATTTCTAAGAATCCAGATGTTTTCTAAAATACCAATGTAAAAGACAGGCCTCTATCAGCCTAGAATTTAAAGGAATAGGAAGCAGCCCGGACCAATGAGACAACTGCTTTCACCTGGGGCCATGCCTGGGTTGACCTGTGAAGTGGACAAAACTTGCTTTCTTCACTTGTTATCCCTTCTGGAATGTCTCTTCTGTACATCAGTCCTTGACTACCCCAGTAAGCTCTGCATAAAACTGCCCCCCACAAAGAATCAGTCATTAGTGTGTCTGTGGGTCACTGTGACCCATGTTCCAGGGCACCAGCATTTTAAAGCTCTGTCCTCTGATAAAGGGCTGAAGACCTGACCATTAGAGGACTGAGAGAGACATTTTCTTCTAACATCGAGAAGAGTGGCTATCAGTGTTATATACTACATATAAGACAACCCAATTTAACCTTTGAGTACTTCGTTTTGTTCAAAAACAATGAAACATATACACAACCCAAAAACAAAAAACAAACAAACAAACAAAAAACACAACAAAAGGAAGCCTATTCCTGCTTTCTATCCAATAAGATCAGATTAGTAACTGTTCACTGGGCATCTATTATGTTCCAGGCCTTGTTCTGGGCATAAATATATTACTAATATCTTTAATCTTCAAGACAACCCTTCATTTTCTTCTTTCTTCGCTGTTTAACTTTCCTAGGCTACCATAACAAAGAACCACAAGTTGGGTGGCTTATAACAACAGAAATTTATTCTCTTGCAGCTCTTGAGGCTAGAAGTCTGAGCCCAAGGTGTGGGCAGGACCATGTTCCCTCCAAAGCCTCTAAGATGGCATCTTAACTTGCCTCTTCCGGCTTCTGGCAGCCCCTGGCATTCGTTGTCTTGTAGCAGCAGAACTCCAATCCCTGCCTCCATCCTCATATGGCATACTGAATTAGAGTCCACCCCAATGACCTCATCATAAGTTACCTGCATCTGTAAAGTCCCTATTCTAAATACTGTAAGGTCATATTCTGAGACATTGTGGGTTAGGACTTTAACATATCTTCTGGAGGGACACAATTCAACTCATAACACCCACCTATGAGAGACAGTGATGATCTCAGGTTCTACAAGGTCCTAGTCTAAGCAAAGTTCAATTTCATTTCCTTGATTACCCTCAGGCAAGCAGAAGCAGGGACCTGAATATCTTGAAAAAATCCATCACATCAACAAATAACAGTACTAGGCTGCTTCCTATAGTTCCCTCAGCTTCAAATCCCTTCTCTCCTTTACATCTCAGCTCAAGAATCCTGACCCCAAGGAACCTCGCTGACCTCCCAGACCAGGTCAAAACTCCCTACTACAGACTTCCACCGCAGGATCTCTCCCTCACTGCCCTCATCACCTTTGCAATTTTCCTTTTGTTTGTGGGTTATTTGACAGATGTCTCCCTATGCCAGTGGTTCTTTTTAATGCCTTGATCCTTTAATATAGTTCCTCATGTTGTGGTGACCCTCCCACCATAAAATTATTTTCATTGCTACTTCATAACTGTAATTTTGCTACTGTTAATGAATCGTAATGTAAATATCTGTGTTTTCCAATGGTCTTAGACACTACCGCAGCGGTTCTCAACCTATGGGACGCAATCCACAGGTTGAGAACCGCTAGCAGTGTCACTTAAGATCATCGGAAAACAAAGATATTTACATTACGATTCATAACAGTAGCAAAATTACAGTTATGAAGTAGCAATGAAAATAATGTTATGGTTGGGGGGTCACCAAACATGAAGAACTGTATGAAAGGGTCCCGGCATTAGAACGGTTGAGAACCACTGCCCTATGCCATCAGACTGCAAACCTCTGGAAGGCAAGGACCCCTTTGCTTTGCTCCAGCTGGATCCCCACCTCTTAACACAGGCCCTGACTCAGAAGTTGGCCCTCTGATACTGAGAACAAAAACTCAGGTAACCATTTCATCCTCAACTCCAAGCAGCCTCGCTAGTTAAGTGCAGTCATTCACCTTGTGACCCATGCCTTCCACAGGCTGGGCCCAGCTGCTGCACCCCCTGTGCAGGCCAACCTGTGCCTGGCAATCACTGAGAACCAGAGAATCACCCAGTGCTGCTCTCTCAACTCCACAGCCCCAGCCCCACCGCAGCCAGCCCGCGTCAGTGTGGCAAACCAGTGTCTTCATTCCCACCAGACACAAGAGGTGACATCTGCACTAGAGCTTCCCAGGGCCGGCAGAGAGGTTTCCACTTCCCACCTTCCTCATCAATTGGCAACAGCAACACACTCTTCTCAAAGCCACTACCTTCTGAAGAGTCAATGTCATACCTTTAACACCGTACTCAACCCTGTAATCACACACACAATCTGCTTCTGAAATCCTCCACGCCCATCAAAAACATGGCGGGCTTCCTTTGGATCAACCTGAAACAGTCACACAGCAATAGCCACCTTGGTCTGTATAGAGATAAGGACAGCTGAGCCACATCTACCGTGACTCAGGGCCCCTCACCCCTCCTCCCCCTGCCCTCACCAGCCACTCAACCGTGGGGCTCTGTGTGGTACTCCCATCTGGCCATTCCTCCGCCCCTTCACTTTACCACACCCTATAACTCACTCATCCCCTCCCTCAGCAATGATGATTGAGTTCTTATGGTTTGAGTGGGACAATTTGAGAAGCTGGAGTTGACAGGGAGGAAAAGCTCGTGTTGTTCTTATATTCCAGCACCTAAACTCTGGAGAGACACAAATAAGAAATCGAATCATGAGAAGGCATTGGGGTAAATGCCCCAATACAGCTATGTGCAATGGCTATAGGGGCATTACACCTCTGGGGACTGAAGGAAGCCCTCTTCTGCCTGTGAAGGAAGGAAGGAAGGAGGATGAGACCAGGCAGGAAGGTGTGAGGCAGAACTTGCAATTGGAGGGAAAGAAAAATATGTTATGGGAAGAGCAAACCACACCACTTTCCTGCGGTGTAGGGTGTCCAGTAAAAGCAGAAATAGATGAAGCTAAAAAAGATAAAACCAGGAGCCAGGTTATAATGGGTCTTGGAATTAGCTGACAAAGTGTAATTTGTTTCTACTCCCTTGACAATACACAAATTTTAACCGAATACTAACGGTGGATGCTCATTCTCTCAAAAGGGGTGTGAACACACATACATCTCGATACACTGCCTGTTCTGTTCACCTCTGCACACAAAAACAGACCCTAAGAAACGACAGGTCTCCGCCTCATGCCTGCTCTGGGTCGCCCTCCGGGCTTTCACAGATAGGCTATTTTTTCCAGATGAGTGCCTAGGACACGTGCATTTGCCATCATGTCCAGATACAAGAACTTGGATTTGAAAAACTGAACCTCTTCCTTGCTGTTTTCGGCTTACAGTTGCAGAACTCCCTCCCCATCTCTTCCTCTCTTTCTTCTTTTCTCTTTTCCTTTATAATATTTTTTCTGTGTTCCCTGTGGTCTGCAACAGCTGCTCAGTGGCACATATCTGTGAAGTCCATTAACTTGCTGTTTACTTGAGCTTCACACCATTAGCAGAGATGTTAGGCAATATCAATCTTCTCATTCCCCTCCCCCACCCCGGACCCCAGGAAGCCATAGGCCTTCAGTGAGGGGGTGGGCACCCCCTCCACACAGCCTCTTCCCTTCACTCACACCCCCAACTGCAGAGTTATGTTTCATATCAAGCCAGATTACATTAACTTGACTAAAATAAGATTCTAGATACAATTTTGAATTCTGGTAGAAAAAGATTCCACCAAATTCACCTACCAGTAATCGGGGTACTTTAATGACAAATCCATAAAGAAAATAATCACACACGATATCCTATTTTAACCACTTGTCCAAAAGCTTGCCCACAAAATGAGTGTGGGCTGCCTGACACCCAGCCAAGCATCACATTTGCCTGTGGCACCTGATGGAGCATTTGTGGAAAGTAACCCAGTACAGACTGAGGTCCACTTCAATTGTAGCGGCCTAGAAACTGGAAATAAACCTACAGGGAGATAACACGCTCGAAAGCTCATTGGAAACGAGTCTCTTTCTTCTGTCAAGAGGCTGTTCTTCATTCACGCCGGCTGGAAACGCAGTGCTCATGAGTTTCAATGTTCTCAATTTCTCTCCCTGTCAAAATCAAATACACACACAATGAAAGAAACTGGGGACAAATTCTAAACACTTGCAGAAATATATGGGTGTTGATTCATTAAAAAAAAAAAAAAGCTCGGCGGGAATTAGGGTGGTGAGCTGAGATGGCCTGACCATTCAGTCCAGAAATGAGACCCTCAAGGGAAGGGTGGAGCTCTGAAATAGGAAGCTCCTTCTATTCAGCTCTTAGGAATGGAGGCAGGTGAGGATCAACGGCATTGAGGTGAAGATGGCACTGCGTGGAGGCTACCTACCATGGGAGGTAGCCAGGGCTAGAGTGGAAAAGGGGTTGGAGATGCCACCTACATGGCGCCAGGCAGCCCACGCTGGGCAAAAAGCAGAAACCTGTCCCTTCAACTTCTTTTTTAATATACATATATTATTTATTTATTTCAGCGAGGACAGGAGAGGGAGTGAGAGATAGAAACATCAATGATGAGAGAGAGCCGAGACTGGTTTGGCTCAGTGGATGGAGCGTCGGCTTGCGGACTGAGGGGTCCCAGGTTCAATTCCGGTCGGGGGTATGTATCCTGGTTGTGGGCACATCTCCACTGTGGGGCGTGCATGAGATGGCTGATCGATGTCTCTCTCTCATCGATGTTTCTGACTTTCTATCTCTCTCCCTTCCTCTCTGTAAAAAATCAATAAAATAAATAAATAAATAAAATAATGAGAGAGACTCATTGGTCAGCTGCCTCCTGCATGCCCCACACTGAGGATCAAGCCTGCAACCCAGACATATGCCCTGACCAGGAATCAAACCATGTCCCCCTGGTTCATCGGTCCACCTCAACCACTGAGCCACTCCGGCCGGGCTCCCTCTAACTTCTTTGTTTTTGTAGGGGGACAGGGAATTCTGTTTGTTAATTCCCCTCTAGTATGGTTTGGCTTTTGAGAGCAAACATCTTCATCTAGATGAAGAAGAAAATGGATTTTCACCCAAATGTTGGCCAAGACCAATAGAGGATCAGAGCATCATTAGTAGGCAGAAAGGGTAATACTAGTGTCATCCAGACCACAGCTCTCTGGAGTTCAACATTAAAAAATAAAAACTCTCAGGACCAGAGCCAAGCAGAACGTTAGGTGGCCAGAGGACAGGGCAAGACCAGCACACCCTCTCCACCTCCCAGGCCGTCCCCAGCAGACCACAAGCTTCCAAATGAGAAACTAATCACTGGTCAGCCATAGCTGAGCATTTCATTTCAGATGGAGGCCTCTTCCTGAGTATTAGAGCAAAATCCAGCTTTAATCTCGGAGGATAATCCTCCCTACCACCATGGGCATGAATAGGAGGCCATCAGATGAGGATTTGCCTTTAGCTCCAGATCAAACACAGTCCTTCTTGGCAGGTTCAGAAGCCAAGGAAGAAAAACGGTCTAGAATAGAACTGAAGTGGATTCAGAGATTTTGGGCAGGGGAACAGGAGATCTGTGATGGGGGAGGAGGGAGGGTGGTCACATGATCAGGCATGTGATCAAATAGCCTCCTAAACAATCACTGCCTGGTCCTCACCTGCATAGTCAAGTGCATTAAAGCTTCTTTCTCTGTGATGAGTCAGGAATCTAATGACAAGCCTGATGCTGGAAAAAGGGGCCAACAGGTGGCCAGATTTCACTATGTGGAACAATCAGCATTCTCAGTTCTCTGTGAGAAAACTCCAGCTGAATGGGAAAACTGGGATCCAGGTTCCCAGGTCTCCACTTAGCCCCACTATCTCAGCAGCTCCCTGTCGTACCTCACTTATTTCAGAAGGGCCTAATTTTTTTAAAGAAAATGAAAAGATGACGCCAAGTGCACCTTCACCCACCATGTGGCCCTGTGGATCCTCCCTTAATAGGCTGTGAGAAGATGAGATGTGATTTGAGAAAGGGAGGGGGGAAGGGAAGACAATAGCAAACCCAAGACCTGAAATGGAGAAACTGGAGAAGCCAACAGGAGAGCAAAGACCCACAAAGCATTTCAACCAAAATGCAAAATCCGAGGGCAAGGGGAGAATGGGTGTAGTTCACTGCCTCCTGCCAAACTTCCCACAGGGAACTGAAAAAGCAAGGTGTCTCTTTTGTGGCCCCAGAAAAGCAATTGCAAGGAAACACAGCTGTTATTTGACAAGGCCCCAAAATGCCTTTTTCATCGTTTAAAAAAGTCATCATTTTAATCACTGATGTGTATAATAAACTCTTCTCAGGCTGACATTAAAATCTGTTTATTTTCTCTGCTCTACCAGCCCTGGCATCCCACAAGCATGGCACATGTTCTGTTACTGTTATTTTAGGCTTTCTTCAAGCTCTGTGATGGGCAGTTATCTTGTCAAGTGGCAGCGCATTTATCTAACACAAACGCCATTTCCCTGAAGGAAAGGAGAGAAAGACTGGAATGAATGGCCTCTCAACCTTCAATCTGGGACTGGGTTCTCTTCTGTGGGTGGTGATGGTTTTCATTAAAATCACCGTGGGAATCGGGAAAATGCAAAGAGGAATTTTATCAAGATCCTTAGGGGCTAAGGGCAAGAGACCAATGTGAGGGGGAAAGAAAAGAAGAGAAAATCTGAAAAACAGGTTTTTCCCTTCAAGCTGTAGAGTAGCCTGCATTCTGCATGATTTGGAGAAATAAACCCAAGTGCCTGAGGGAAGTTTCCGAGGATAAACAGGAAGGAAGAATTGCCTTCTTGTGAGTTCCACAAGGCAGGGAACACAGCCAAGGTATCTTGCATGAGGTCGTTAGCTCTTCACAGCCAAACTAAAGGAAAAGGAGGACAATTCTCTTTCCAAAACACTGACTTCCTCCTGTGACCTCTTTTCTATAACTTCCAGAAGCTCCTAGTCACTCTCAGGAAAAAGTCCAACCTCTTCAGCCTTGTCTTCAAAGCCCTCCACAAACCAGGTTCACCCTAACTGATCACCATTCACTCCCCAGTACAATCCCCTCCAGCCTGGCCAATCTTCACAGTGTCTCATAGACTCTCCATGTTGTTTCCAACAGTTGGCCATCAACCAATTACCCATCACTCAAAGTCCCATTTTGGGGACCACTCTAGCCATCATCGAACTTGCCTCTTCTTTCTGAACCACAAAACTAGCACGTCTGCATTTGTCCATGAACTCTTGTCTCCCCCATCTGTGTAGCACATCCTCCAAGTCCCATGTAAGTCCCATGAAGGCAGGAAACCCAACACTCTTATATCTGTTATCACTTAGCCTGAGGCTGGACATGCTGTTGTCTTTGGTACCCAATAAGCATGACAAGGAGTTGAGGTTACACATGCCAGGCTTCCTGATTCCCTCCTTACTCTCCTATCCCATCGCCTAAATCCATATTCCAATCTAGAAATTCAGATCCTGACAGAGCTAGAGATGAAGGGGGAAAGCATAATTGTTCCTCTTGGATGGTGACAGATGGAAAATAGTTATTTCTATAGCACTTTTGTTTCCCAGATGAGACATTTCTTTGGCTTTAGTTTGAGGGCTAGAGAAAACCTATCTGGGATGTTAGAGCTATTCCTCAGTTTTGGAAACGCCATAAAATTAAAAAGCCAGGCAATCTGTGGGGAAGCTATGAGTGCTTCGGTGTGAGCCTTCAGTCCGCACGTCAGTAACTAAGGTACAGCAGAGGTCAATAATCACAAAACTCTGTGTCCTCACAACTCAATTAGTTGATCTCCAGTTTTTAGGAAGGGATGTGGAGCCCACCTCAAGAGAGACACTAAGATTTGAAATCTCCACATAATTCAGACCTCATTCACACAATGTCTCCCTTGTATTAGTCTCAAGATTCCCTTGAGTCTCTTAATCTTGTCCTTGTGTCCCTGTTCCCAATCTCATAGCCTGCTATCATTTCTAGAAATCAGTTCATTAAATAATCTTCCTCTCTTCTCTGTTCTCCTAGCTAAAAATTCATTCTTGGCTCTATTCTCTCAGGTTACCATTACTTCTCTCTTCTCCTTCCCAAAACTCTTCCAGAGTGAGAATCTGCCCTCACTCTCTTACTTGCATCACCAGCTCATCTTAACCTCTTGCAATTTGGATTCTGCCCCCAAACACTTCAGTGAGAGTTTTCATACAATCAGCCTCTGAGACAGAACATCAACTGTCATATCTGTCAGTCTCATGTTTCATTTTTTCTCTCCCTAACTCAAGGCAGGATGCAGCCCCAACTGGTGTACTGTCTATCTCCTCTCAACTCTCTCCCCTTGCCTTTCCGACCTGAGCTATCTTCTACCCCTATCCCTATCCTGGGCATTCCTCAAGGTCTGACCCTTGCCCTGCTTCTCTTCTGCCACTGTCCACTCTCTCTCTAGGCCACTTCATCCACACCTATGATTTCAACTATTACGCTGGCATTCCTGCCTCCAACCCAGACCTCTCCTCCAGATTGCCAATCTCAAGTTTCTAACTTTTTGTTGGGCATCTATTCCTGGAGCACAATTACCTCAAACTCAACAAAAGAAAACACAAACAAACAAAAAACACACCATTCATTTACCCTTTCAAATTTGCTTTCCTTCCAAGCTCCCCATCCTGTCTAAAGACATCATCATCCTTCCAGTCAACTCCACCAGAGATCCGAGGGTCATCTCGCCTCTGACCACCTCCCCGTCATCTATTGCCACCTTTCATCACCTCCCCCGACCCCTGCCCCACTTCTCATGATTTGTTCTTGACTTCTCATTCCACCACCACCTCCAAGTTCAGACCCTCCTGAGCTGCCCTGGCCTCCTGCAGAATCGCTCAACTGACCTCCAGTCTCAAGATTTCAATCTTTCTTTCACATTTCTTCCGAGGTCTGACCATGTGTGTTTCCCACAACTTTACTCACACTCAGCCTAAAATACCCTCACTGCCCATTTCTTGGTACCTAAAACCCACCCATGCTTCAAGGCTACATGCCAAGACAAACTCTTCCCCAGAGCGTGTATAAATATTAATTCTGCATCACCTTACAGATGTGTGTTTGGTATTCACTGGGGTGTGTATCTGTGCATGTGTTTGTGTGTACATATATGGATATGTATGTCCCTCCTTGTACCTCTTCAGTATTGGTTTTGCCATCATTTTCATCAGTTTCTCCACTAAATTGGAAGCTTCCTGAGGACAGGTGGTACTATAAGTTGAACTGTGTCCTCCAAAAAGATATGTTGAAATCCTAACCCCCCCTCCCCCTGCACCGATACCAGTGAATGTGAACTTATTTGGAAAGAGGGTCTCTGCAGATTTAATGAGGTAAAGATGAGATCATTAGGGCAGGCCCTCTATCCAGTGACTGTTTGTCCTTATAAGACGAGGACAAGATAGAGAGAGGGAGGGAATGCAGCCATGTAAGGACAGAGCCAGAGCCTGAAGTTCTGCTGACACAAGCCAAGGAATTCCTGGGACTACCAGAAGCTGGAAGAGACAAAGAAGGATTCTCCTAGGAATTTCAGAGGGAGCGTGGCCTGGCCAACACCTTGATTTCAGACTGATAGCTTCCAGAACTGTGAGAGAATAAATTTCTATTGTTGTAAGCCACCCATTTATGATATTTTGTTAGCAGCCAGAAACTAAGAGGTGGATACTATGTCTAATTCCTCTTTATGGACTCTCAGAGTCCCTAGAACTCATGAACTTTTTGGTGAAGCCATGAACAAAAATTAACGGTGCACACCAAGGAACTTTTGCCATGAGTGCAGATTTTTTTTAAAAAATCATCCCTTAGACTTGAATTATAGTCATACTTAAACCATCATTTCCCAAGACAGACTGACTGACCTGCCCTCACAAGAACCTCAGATCTGTGTTTTGTGTTCAGAAAGAGAAAGTGATGGGTTGAGTTTAAAGCCACCTGTACCCTCCTCACCTGGCCTCCCGATCCTTCAGGAAATGTGGGCAAAGCCGCTGGATGGGCTTTCCTTGTGCAAAGCTGTGACCTTGTACTGTACTCGTTACTAAGCTAATGGTCTCCAATACCAGCCAACAGAAAGGAAATTCATTTAAAGGGGTGTGCAGAGAGGAGGCTGATAAAGACAGTGTCTCTCCTCGCACCCAAAGTGAAGCAGGGCACAATTATCAGCATGTCAGTGCTGACCCCAGAATGCTTCCAACTCAACCAAGTGGACACTTGAACCAAACGCCTTTCAGGAATGAACGATCTGGGCAGAAGGCAGTTGAATCAGCCACAGAGCAAGTTTTTCTCATTTCTCTCTATTGAACAAACACTGCCAAGCAACATGTTGGGGGCTTTCTGAGAAAAACCTCTGAATAGAAAGAGGGGAGACCTGCCCTGAGCCCATGTTCCTGTTTGTCTGTCTGCACCGGCGTGGTGGCCATAAATAACACTCATGAGTCACAAAGAAAATGCACCATCTCTCTGGAGACTGTGTCCGCTGTGTCTGCTGTGTCTGCAACAGCAGGTGTACCAACCCCTGTTCCTGTGAGGAAATCAAATTGGAGGCCGGGGGGTGGCAAAACTACCATTCCTGCCACAGAAATGCAAGCTGCCCATTCTTCCCTGTGCAAATTGGAAAGTAGACCAGCCCGGCTCCTGACAAGCAGGGCGCACTGGTCTCAGAGACCCCACCTGGGCGTGGTTACAGCCTTTAGATCCTCAGTCCTGAGACCCTGATGTTCCCCAGGTAGGTGGTTTTAAGAAAACTAATACGTACTGCCTTAAGAGAAGAAGACCAACCAAGTTCAGGCTTTTCCCATGATGACTACTATGAAGTTTTTGGTAAATATTAAACATATAATTCTTTCCAAAATGAATGTGCAGGATTCCTACTTAGCTGGCACCCTAAGGTATGTGCTTCCTAACAGCCTTGGGCCCAGGCTGCTGTTCTAAATTGTCCCTCCGCCCAGGAGTAGCCAGGCAGTCCTCAGTAGCCTTTCCACTGTCCTCACTCCAACCCTGGGAGTGAATTAGTCTCCAGGCTTGATCACTAGGCACAGAGCGAAATTCACTTATACCTTCCACCTCCCTAATTCTATTAACGCTCTTATTTCCAGCTCCTACCCAATGCGCTCAGCCCTGTCCTTGAGGGGTTCTTCTGCAACCCAAGTTATATTTTAATGTTTTAAAGTGAAAAAAACCTCTAAATTCTAGTATATAAACTGTTTTCAAAGGTACTGAATTTTGTCTCAAATCTGATTTCACCTTTGACCGGGAACCCAGCCATCAACAGGAATAGCAGCTGTCACATGGGTGAAATCGACATTTCGAGGGGCTTGACCCAGTGCCAGGAAATGTGCTTCCTCCCGCTCCTGCCTCTGCGGCCGCTGGGCGTGCCTTTCATCCCTCACTAACTTCATAGATGACTGTGGTCAAGGGCTCAGAAGCGGTGGGCTTTTGTCTCCCAGGAGGATCAGCAAGTGTGATTTGTAACAACTATTTTTTTTTTTTTACTCAGACATCTTTTTAACCAAGATGTAAAAGTCAGAGAAATTTAGAGCTGTAAAGAACTGAAGAGACGATCTATGAAAATAAACCACGCACTGACAAACAGTTAAATTAATTACCGGACACGAACTACTATACTGTAGAGTCTTTCAGAAGAAGAAAGTCGATCAATATGAGCCAGTGATTACAGTTTCCAAGTGATAATGACAGCAAGAAGTATGATCGTGTGCATGACACACCCCACTCATTTTTGTAAGATATACTTATAATATGCCTATAGAACATTTCCGGAAGGATAGACGAGGAAGAGGCTAGTGGTCGCCTCTGGAGAGGGAGCTGGGAGCCTGAGGTAATAGGCAGGCTGGTTTTTCACCATCTACCTTTCTACTGTTTGAATTCCTCACAATGTGTATTTACTAAATCTTTTTTCAATATTATGCATAAATACACACAAACAAATAAAGAATAGGTTATATTTTTAATTTTTTACCAAGGAGAGAGAGACCTTAAAACTGCCCAATACCTTCATTTCACCAATAAGGAAACGGGGGTCTGGAGAATGGCCCAAGGCTGGCTCCTATGGATCTACTTTCTCCTGAAAGACCTCTGGCCTCTCAGTTCAGTTCCTTCTGCTCTTCCATAGTATTTCCTTATTCACGGTCAGGTTCTGGTGACCCAAGGTTACCTGAAATCTACTCCCCCCGTTAAATGAGGCATCATTATTCTTTTTTTTTAATAAATTTTATTGATTTTTTACAGAGAGGAAGGGAGAGGAATAGAGAGTCAGAAACATCGATAAGAGAGAGATATCGATCAGCCGCCCCCCGCAAGTCCCCCACTGGAGATGTGCCCACAACCAAGGCACATGCCCCTGACCAGAATCAATCCCTGGACCCTTCAGTCCAAAGGCCGACGCTCCATCCACTGAGCCAAACCGGTTTTGGCATCATTATTCTTTATTGTACTCATATGACACACTTAAAACAAGGACTTTGTGATCTGGGTATTTTTTTTTTGTAAATCAAACTCCATTTCCAATGTGCCACAGAGTTGTGCTTAAATGAAAAGCAAAGAAATGACCCCTCACTTATTAGGTTTCTTTTAACCCTGCCTTTCTTTGATGAGGTTTCCTTTAAATAGAGCTCGCTTGGGGCTCATTCGTGCCTGCAACATTTTGATCA
Source organism: Lasiurus cinereus (assembly GCA_011751065.1). NCBI lineage: Eukaryota > Metazoa > Chordata > Mammalia > Chiroptera > Vespertilionidae > Lasiurus > Lasiurus cinereus. Next base: position 46,753,027 of record JAAGEH010000041.1, read on the forward strand.
TTTTTCCTTGTGCTCTTCCGTTCTGGTCACATCAGCGCTATCTGCTTTGAAACACGAGCTCCCAAAAAGGTCAGCACTGACCCTCTTATGTTGCTGATGCTCAACCAATTAATTGTGGCTCCTACAGGCATTCCAGAAGCCTTCTGAAATGACAGTCTCTTCAGCTAATGCCTTTGACCCAAGGCCCAAGACACATTTCCTATAGGTACAATTTATAAAATTATCCGAACAAGTCATTAGAAGATATTCTTCCAACTCGGATAGGAATCTTTATTTGAAATCCTGTAATCCTGTTACCCATGTCTCACTTTTTTTTTTTTTTACTTAGCCAATGCAATACCTGAAGTGTTTTATAAGTAGGGAGATTCTAAATGCTTGGTCATTTTCAAGAAACCCATAAAATCACCACAATCATTTGGTGGTTTAGGCATTTGCCATTAGCAAAGCCCAGACCAACCCTCTATTTCTTATGCATGATGTATTCATCCAAGTTAAATTCTCTTCATTTTGCTAAATTCTAGCCTCTGCTGTTTATAAACTCCCGGAATGGTTATTTTCTTAGGTCTTATTTTGGGTAAAGGGAGGGCGGTGGGTGGGAGGGATAAGAAAATCTAACATGGTATTTTTTTAATATATATTTTATTGACTTTTTTTTACAGAGAGGAAAGGAGAGGGATAGAGAGCTAGAAACATCGATGAGAGAGAAAAATTGATCAGCTGCCTCCTGCACACCCCCTACTGGGGATGTGCCCACAACCAAGGTACATGCCCTTGACCTGAATCGAACCTGGAACCTTTCAGTCCACAGGCTGACACTCTATCCACTGAGCCAAACCGATTTTTGCTAACATGGTATTTTTAATGCTTAAAAAAAAAAAGGCCTTAAAACCAAAATTTAAACATCTATGAATCTCAGCTTAGCTTCTTCTAGTATGTACCCTTTTCTGGACAGATATTAGCCTCAGCCATCTTATTCTAAGGTTTCCTATTTTTTATATTAATTTTTCTTTACCTGACCACCCATTAATTACTTGAAAATATTTCCTTCTGGCTTCCAACTGCTCAGGGACTTCCCTTAGCAATTTCCTCACATATAATTACACTGATGGGCTGTGTAACAGGTTGCATCATTATCTGAGTCAAAATAATGTTGGTGCAAAAGTAATGTCAAATCTGATGGGTCCCACCTGCTGGGATCCAAGAAGATGGTCTTATGGGAGCTATGCCCTTGAGGTATGCCAAGATGCCAGGCTGGATGCCCTCAAGTGATGAGGGGAGCATCAACCAGGTGCTCCATCTGTAGAGGCCTAGTGCCAAAAAAGGCCACCAGCCATCCCCCTCACACTGGCTTCCAAAGTGCTTCCAACTTGGTACCAGAGTAGAGAAGCAGGCAGAAACCCAGCACCCCTGGGCTGACTCTGCCCTGGAGTTTCAAAGCACAGGACAACTGCTTTATAATTAGGACTCTTCCTTTTCTAAAGCACTAAAATAAATTCCTAAATTTAGAGACTACCTTCCTTGCTCTTTCAGGTAGCCTTGCCGGTTTCTAAGATACTCTTATACCAGCCATTTCAAGTGTCAGGAAACTAGAATCATTATTTCCACCTCACAGCTGAGCAAAAGGAAACAGAGTAATGCAGACATTGAGAGGCTGCAATGAATATTCTCATACATATCTTTACACATTTCTGAAGGACAACATGTCTGGAAATGGAATTATTGAGTTAATGGTATATGCATTTTTCATTTGGAAAAAAGATTATCAGAACACCCATTACGGAAGTCATTCCAATTTAGTCTCCCATTATGTCTAAATGCCTAGTTCCCTTTACTCTTAATGATAATTTTATACTTATTATTCTGATCATTTTCTAAAATAGCTTATTTTAGGTTAAATAGAAATGTGTTCAAGAGTCATTTTCATTTCCTTTTTTAGTCAATAATCTTGTCTTTCCCCATTTTTCCATTACATTGTTGACCTTTTTTTTCCACCTCACAGTTGAGCAAAAGGAAACAGAGTTTACTAGCAGCCCAGTGCACAAAATTTGTAAATTCGGAGAGGGGGGAAGGGGATCTCTCAGCCCGGCCTGTGCCTCTCGCAGTCCTGGAGCCCTTGGGGGATGTTGGACTGCCTGCTTAGCACTGCTAAGGAAGAAGCTCTTGCCACCGCCCCTGAGCTTGCCAGCTGAGAGCCTGGCTTCTGGCTGAGTGACACTCCCCCTATGGGAGCACCCTAACCACCAGAGGGGCAGCTCCTGCATTGAGTATCTGCCCCCTGGTAGTCAGTGCGCATCACAGCGACCGGTAGTTCAGCCGCTCGGTTGATTTGCATATTAGCCTTTTATTATATAGGATTAGAGCTCTTTATAAATTAAGGATATTAGTTCTTTGGTTTTTATTGTGAATTTCAATTCAATTTGTGTGTGTGTGTGTGTGTGTGCGTTTTTTTTTTAATGGTCCATAAAACTGTCAGGGACCTAGTCTCCAGGAGACCTGGATTTCTTTACTTTTATGAAATTTAATATATCAATCTCTTTATTCATGATATCCAGGTTTTGTGTTATACCTAGGAAGACTGTGCTAAAACAAGACTTAAAACTTCTCTGTTTTCATCTACTACTTTTAATATTTAATTTTTTTTATCCATCTGGCATTTCTGTTGGCATAAGAAGCGAGGTAAGGATCCAATTTTTGTTTTTCCAGATGGCAACCCAGTTGTCCCAAACTATTTTTGAATAATCTTTCATTTCCTTACTGACACAAAATGCCATCTTCACCTAAAGACATTTCTGTACACATTGATCTCTAGTTCTGGATTCTATTCAGTAATACTGATCCTTCTGTCTATTTAAGCCTCAACACGATACTATGTAATTATGTAATACCTGACAGTGCTGGCCATCTTGTCACTTATCATCTCACTTATCCTTACTATAAAGCATGCCTTTGCTTCCATTCTGTTTTCTACCAGGTTGTTTTTCTCTAAAGCTACATTTACATATTATTTCATTCCAAGGCAACTTAGTGTATTTTCTTGTTGTTTGTAATAAATAGCATATCATTTAGGGCATAAGCATATCAAATGCACATAAGGATAACTCTACCTCTTGCTTTCCACATGTGTACTTCAGCTTTCTGTATTTCTCTTATCCTGGTGCATCAGTAGTACCTTCCGAACAATGTTTAATAAAGGCGGTGGTGGGAGACAGCCTTATTTTGATGGCAGCATGACCCCTAATAACCCATGTAATTCTGCTGGCTCTGTACTCTGAAAACCCTTAGAGGAAGAGAAAAAGGGACCAATATCAAACTGCTTATTTCTAGGGGAGCTAGGTGAAACAGAAGCAGAGAAAATATGGGGCAGAAAAAGCTTTTCTGGGGTCCTCCTACTACCCTTCCCTGCTAGCACTCTCCGAGTTCTGCTTGCCTTCTCCTCCGCTTGACTTGCCACACTCCATAGGTGTGTATTTTATGGGTGACAAATACAAAACAAGGGACCAGGGTTCCCTTCTAAGAACTCCTATGTGTGATTCCTTATATTATTCCTGCAAAATCTACCCTGCTTAAGTTTTAGCAATAACCAAAACCTGCTAATCTATACTTTGCCTTGAGCTACTAGGTGATCTGACTTCTATCAATGGAGAGGCAGCAACTAAGCTGCTACGGTGGACCTTCACAAACTCTACGACAGGCACATCTGCCACAGCAGAGGAGTCCAGTCTACACTGTACCTGGTATCAGCCAGTCTTATCCAAACACTACCACATCCATGAACGTCTGAGCTACACCACCACCTTGACAAAGCTTTCCCACACTGCACCCCATCCTTAGGGAGACACTGCTAGTTGCCTACCTCAACTTCCATTCACCCCTCATTCCTCAATAATATACGCCTCCTGAATTTTAGCTGTGCACACGACTATCTAGAATGAAGGCTGCTTCCCAACCTTCCTTAAAAGAAAGAAAGTATGCCCTTCTTCTCCCCTGTCCCCAGGAATGCTATCTAATAAAAGAATGCAAATTGACCATACCCCCACTACATTCACAAGCCATGCCCACCAGCCACAGCCACCAGCCAATCAGAGCAAGTATGCAAATTAACTCAACCAAGATGGCTACGGCCTGGTTGCAGGGGGTGGGAGGCGTGGCCGGCCTGCAAACCACCACAGGCCCCTTGCCACCCACACCCCAAGGGAACACCCACCCTGATCCAGGACACCCTTCAGGGGAAACCATCTGGCCCCCACCCGAACACCAGGCCTCTATCCTATCTAATAAAAGAGTAATGTGCAAATTGACCATCACTCCAACACACAAGATGGCTGTCTCTATGTAGTCAAAGATCCTGCCCCCATGTGGACACAAGATGGCCACCACAAGATGGCCAGGAGGGGAGGGCAGTTGAGAAGGACCAGGCCTGCAAGGGAGGGCAGTTGGGGGTGATCAAGCCTGCAGGGGGGGTGGGGCAGTTAGGGATGAGCAGGCCAGCAGAGGAGGGCAGTTGGGGGTGACCGGGCCTACAGGGAAGGGCAGTTGGGGGTGACCGGGCCCACAGGGGAGGATAGTTAGGGGCAAACAGGCTGGTAGGGGAGTGGTTAGGGGGTGATCAGGCTGGCAGGCATAAGCAGTTAGGGGCAATCAGGAAGGCAGGCAGGTGAGAAGTTGGGAGCCAGCAGTCCTGGATTGTGAGAGGGATGTCCGACTGCCGGTTAGGCCCAATCTGAGATCGGGCCTAAACGGGCAGTTGGACATTCCTCAAGGAGTCCCACATTGAAAAGGGAGCAGTCTGGACTGAAGGACACCTCCCACCCACCACCACCACCACCGTCCCCTCCCTATCCCCCCCCACACACAAATTTTGTGCACCAGGCCTCTAGTGCATATATAATAGCCGGAGCTCTGGCAGCCATCGGGGACCCTAGGACTGAGGGCATGCTCTAAGTGTGATGAAGTGTAAAGCTGGGTAGAGCCTGGATGCCAGGCAGCTTCATGAAACAGCCTATCAGCCTGACCAAGACCTCTTACCCTTGAGGAAATAAAGCCACTGTTAACTTGGGGTTTTTGTCACGTGCACACACACTTAATCCTAATCGATACATACAGACTAGAACCCACACTGATCACCACGAAGGGAGGCTCGGGGCCCCTTCCTGCTTGCACATTGGTGAGCCTTCCCTTTCCCTCAACCCTGTCCCCTGAGGACAAAGACTTGGCAGGCCTACTCATGCCTAGTGCCTACTCAGTGAGTGTCGGGGGACACAGAGGACATTCAATGAATACTTGCTGAATGAGGAATTCTGAGTGACAAAAGAAATGGCAGTGAGTCTTCTGTGTCTTACACTCTGTTAGCAGGAGCATGTGGGGGGTGGGGGAGAGGACTTTTTCTTACCTGAGGAAACCTGGCAATTGTTTTAACTTTAATGAACTCCCTGACACTCCCTCTTGGCACAGCGGGCATTATTTGAATGACAGTACTTAAAGCTCTTCTACTTCAGGGAGATGTAGCCTCAGTGACTAACCAGAAGTGATGAAAAAAATTACGGAATTCTAATGAGGGCATTCGTGCAGATGGGCAAATCTCTTCTTTTGGAAAATAATAAATTACTGTGACCCATGGTGACTTTAAGAAGCTATTTAAACAATGCGGTATCTGATTCCGTCTCAGGTACAAAGTAGTTTTCAACAAACATCTGTTTATGATTTTTTTTATTACATTTATTTTTCTCCTTCATGCTATTTCCTCATTTTTCTACTCAGAGATTCAGCTCTTTCCTTCAGACAAATCTTGCTGAGAGTGTTTAGGTTACATGGACCCTTTTCTCCTTAAACCCATTCAGCACGTTCCTCATCTTTCCAGGACAAAGCATAGAGAACTTGAGAAAAAATCCGGGGACAGATACTGTAACCAGTCACAAAGCCATGGAGGGCATCCTTTCTCTGGATCCAGCCTCTCCTCACCTGTGACTTTCTACCTGCACGGTTGGCACCTACTGCCAGGACACTACCATTCACCCAGATCCTATTTATAAATTACAATATGGTGCTGGATAGGGGCACACACGCCCTGTGTATACATGCCTTGGGCACATGGACCATCCGTGTGCATGTTATAAAAGGCACCCCCCCTCCCTTCCTTCACCAAGTCTGGGTACCCACCTGGTAAGAGAATGAAGTCAAGGTTCAGCCCCCACTGGTGCCTAGACTAGACGCTGGGGTACAGGAACACGAAACGGCAGCTCGGCCTGGCCCTGCAGCTCACGTGCCACTGGTGGGTTGGGAAATCAGTTTAGCAGGGACCAATCCACACTTTGTCATATTAAATACCAGGCTGTTAAAACGGGTCAGGTGCTCCTCACGTAGTTAGGGTCATTATGGCTCCATTATTCCTCATGAGTGCACCCTGTGGAATGTGCTTCCTGCTGTGGGTCCAGCTCAGATCTTTGAAAAGCCAGGCAGCGGTATGCCCGGGGTGCCTTTCTGAGGACACAGGAGGCAAGTCTTACCCTCCTCCTGTCATCTCAGAATCATGCCTGCCTGTTCCTCATCTCCTTGTGATTCCTTCGCCAGACTCCAACGCCCTTCAGGTCACCAAGGAGACCCAGGTACAAAAGGCAAATTTCCTGAAAAAGAGGACCCACTGACTCACGGTCACATTGAGTTCTAAATGGCTGATTAAGGAGAGCAGGTTTCAATGAGCTAGAAAAAGCCCATTGCAATGCTGAGTGGAGAGTCAGGGAATGAAGATCGCTCCAAGTTAACTGCACAGTTTTGCCCAGCTCTGGCCTAACTTCTGCCTCTCTCCACCCCCACCACCCCCACACCCCTCACCCCCCACCCCTCGCCCCACACACACACACCAAGCCAGGTGTACTCTGAAGTTGTCTATGGCCTGCGATGACAAGGAAGATTGAAACTTCTGGCTAATAAGGCCTTGGGTTGATTTGCGAATGTAGCTTCCCACATTATCTCTGACTCCCTAACACCACGAATGATTGATAATTGGCTGCAAATGTAGCTGCCCATCAATGGGAAACATGTGTCTAGCCAAGGGATGGGAAAACAGGGGCATCTGCTAAGGAAAGCAGACACTGGATCCCAGTGAGAGTGGCCGCAGGGGAAGGAGCACGCTGCCAGGCTGTCTGTGAACTATTTGTTGTCTTAAACTTTATTTTTCCTGATGCCTTGTTCAAGGTAAGACGATGCCTCTGGAATGGCCATAAATATTGCTCCCGAGAATATTTCTCCAGCTCCCACTCGACAGTAAGGCTTGATGACATCCCATCTTCCATTCTTTCCAACTAGAGTCCAAGGTACTTGAGAGCAAGACCCTGAGCGTCTTCTTCCTGCTGTACTGAGCCCACAGGTGGATGCAGAGTGAACACTTCCGGCACCTTCACCCCCAGGGCTTTCTTTCCTTAAATCATGCCCTCCCTATTCCTGAGAAAGGCAGGACTTGCAGAGCCTGAATCTGAAAATAGTTTTGCCTCTTTAAGGATTCCAAAGAAAGATGTCTCACCTTTCCTAATGCTACTTGGCTGGCTGACTGGGAGGGAAAATTGCCACAGTTTATGGAGGAGGTGCTAATTAGAGTCCATTGAAACTCAGCTGGCCTGTCCTGGCACTGATTTGCCGCACAGGACTGGCTCAGCCCTCATGAAAATTAAAGAGGGATCCAGAGAACAGGAGATTCCTCAGCAACAGGCATATCAACTTTCCTCCCTGAATCGTCTCAAGCCTTGGCCAGCCCGCATCCCTTCACTCAGAGAAGTAAAATCACTGCTGGATTTATCAAAAGGATAAATGCCCTAAATTGCTGATGCTATGATAAACCATCCTGCATTTAAAAAAAAAAAAAAGTAACTATGTGGGGTCACAGATGTGTTACCTCGATTGTAATCATTTCACTATGTTTATGTGTACCAAATCATCATGTTGTACACCTTAAAGATATACATTTTATTGGTCCATTATACCTCAACCATGCTGGAAAAAAATTTAAAAAGATATCTTCTGTTAAAAAACAAACAAAAAATGCAAAATATTCCTTTTCTAAAGGGCACGGGAATAAAGACTTACAACTACACACACAGGCCCTCTTCAGTGAGCAGGATTTATCACAACACCATCATGGAAAACTACAATCTCAAAGTCATCTGGGAGCCGTCACCCCCTTACTATCGCACAGTGTCATTTCAAAACCCCCACTTCACTCTCTCAGGTAGGCAACCTTACAAACATCCGTGCACTGGATGTTTTTTGGAAAGGGGGGGAAAAAAAGAATAAGAAAACAAGTTATCAAGGCCAAACTTATCAAATGGCACCCCTTAAATATATGTACTGTTGTATACTGTAAGTCAATGATGCCTCAATAAATCCGTCTTTTAAAAGTAAGTTCAATTAGTCAACTTATAACCATTTGCATAAACACTACTTACATTTTCATAAATCTAACACCCCCATTTCATAATTAAGACATCAATCAAGTTTGCTCCCCATAGAAAGCACGGGTAAAGAATGTGAATAGGGAGGGACCGGTGTATCCACACTGCTGGACCGTGTAGCTGGGAGGGGGAAAAACGCATGCAAAGGTTACTAATAACCCAAGACAGGATGTAATAAGTACCAGCGAGTGACTCCGACAGTCCATGGGATAGGAGGTAGTGACGGCTGACTGCGTGCGCTTGGGGGAACCAAGCCATTTCGCTGTTTTAAACTCAGGGCAGGCATTCCTCTCCTGGTCCCTGGTCTTTGCGTTCCCACGGGCATCCCCCCTCCGTGTCCGCTCAGGTGGGCATGGATGGCAGTTGTGTCACTAGAAAACGACTCTAGGTTCTGTTGGCCCTGCTCTCACCCTCAGGCCAAGGAAGAGATAACCAATAGATCGAGATAAATGTAAACTATAGCAACATAGATGAAACTGCTCACAGAGTCAAACGGGGTATTAATCCCCGACATAAACACTAAAACCCAAATAGACCTTATTAACCTCCATGTAGCTTCGTCAATTCCTACCTGGCACGCACTCTGAAAACTTCATGATGTGACTTATAGATAAGTAGGATAGAACCAATTTCCAAAGGGCCAACTGAAAAAGCATCTGGCTAAAGTTTAGGATAACTTACATTACGCTGGATACTTAATCACAATTGCTTCCCATTCTGAGACAAATGAAGAGTGGCTGAAGAGAATACAGAAAGAAAACACTATGTCTTTAAATGACATTTATAGGTTGTAATACCTAAGCTCCTACAGTTTTAAAATCTCTAACAAAGTACCTGGAACACAGCAAGTAGTCAATAAATGGCTGTTGAGTGAAGAACACATAAGAGCTTTAAGTCTCTAAGACAACACTCTAATTGTTTTATGTGTATTAGTCTGGTTTTCATTATAAGCAGCAACAAGAGCAAAAAAAAAAAACCCACAAAATTATTCACAGCACAATATTCTGAGATTTTAACAGTGGTAACCTGACTCATATTCACACATTCTCTCCTTTGTGTGTCACCTGAGAGATGCGGGCCTCATCACAGAGGTATCAGCCTGAAAGGGTTGTCAGGTTGAGAAGCAAATTGTTCAAGATGGGAAAGAAATGAGGTTCTACTGCATAAGGCTGCTGGAAAGTCTCTACGTGTGGACATTTTTATAAAGGTTTTTCTTCTATCATTCAACACTTAAATGCCTTGGGTACATACACCTGAGCGTGTGTGAGTGCTGTTCTAATGGCAGGACCGGGCTAAGCTTTATCTCACTTTCCCCGTTTGGTTCTCCTTGTCCTGAGTATTCGAACAGCCCAACTTTCATGTTTAACCCTGGGCACCAAACCACTATTCAAAGGAGCTGGTTTGAGCCTAAGGGCCAGGGCGAGCATCACCATGTATTAGCTCCTATTTGGGATGTCAGCACCAGGACCTTCTTTTCCTAGTCTCCCTCCTGATAGGGGAGAGAGGGAGCATACAGAGCCCATTTCAGCAGCCTGGACACACCAGGACCCCCTACACTGAAAGAACAAATCTTGCTACTAGGCCTCCTAAGATTGTTGGTGCTCACCATTCAAACTCAAAAAGGTTGGCAAGTTCGGGATGTTCACAGCCCAATATCAAACCATCCCTTCATGATTTGTCTAGTGACTTACTGTTTCCAGAACAGCCAAGGCTGAGTATATGGATGCTAGCCAAGGCTGAGTGTATGGATGCTAGCTTTAAACCTGCACTTTCACCCTTTATCCCAACACAAACCTGTTCATCTCTGCTTCCTTCTCTTTGCCTCTCTCTTAATAGTTATTACCATCGTTCTCAAAATGCTTCTTTAACTCAGAGAGATGCTAAATCTCTTCTCAGGTCTAACAGCATGCAATAAAAGCAGGGGAAACAGGTAGAGGCTAGATTTGGAAAATAGACCTCTTGGGCCTTTTACTTCAAGAAAACTTGACCTTCATGTTGCATAGTCCTCTGCTCAGATCTGGGAAAGCTGAGCTGAGCCAGCCCCCTCTGCCCTAACAGTTGAGGGAGGTCAGATTGCCCACAGAAGTCAATCAGTAAACCCAAAGGAGGGACCAACATTCACCCACAGGCTCCAGGCTCCCTGCTTTTGGTAGTCACCAGCTCACCACACCCTTTGTTCCTGTAAATATCCCACATCTTTCAACCCATAACTCAAGTTCCATTTCTCCCAAGAGGACTTAGTGACTATTATAACCCATATACCCATGAGCTTGACCTTCTTAGATCTACAGTACTTCCTATCTGCATCACATACTTGGCACTTATTACAAACAGACTTCGATTTTAATAGATGTGCACTTAATTTTGCTGATTGGATTGCAAATGCTAAGGACAGAATTTTCTCTAGCAACACCACCTTTCATATAGTGGAATAAAGATAAAGTAAGAACCTATGTCTATGTGGGTCTTAAAGAAAAGTCTCACCAAAACCGGTTTGGCTCTGTGGATGGAGCATCGGCCTGCGGACCGAAGGGTCCTAGGTTCAAATCTGGTCAAGGGCATGTGCCTTGGTTGTGGGTGCATCCCCAGTGGGGGTTGTGCCGGAGGCAGCTGATTGATGTTTCTGACTCTCTATCCCTCTCCTTTCCTCTCTGTAAAAATTCAATAAAATTTAAAAAAAGAAAAAAGAAAAGTCTCAATCTCAGTGGAAATGCATAATCAGGCTTCCGGTATGATGTTGTGCTTTGGGGTCTAAAATGTGTGTCTGTAGTTCAGTGTTTACAGCGAGATATTGCCTATAGAAGTCCAAGGGTAGATTCTATTATAGCCACACTGCCATTTACTGCTTATATATTTATGAAAAATTATCCTTCCAGGATGAAATTTTCTATGACTAGTTTCTAATACAAAATAAGGGTATTTCTCTCTCTCTCCCCCCCCTCTCTTTCTCTCTCTCTCTTTCTCTCTCTCATCTCTCAGAAAATTTGAACAATATCCAGGCAGCCATGTAGAAGTCAGGCATTAGTAAAAAGAACAATGACATGTTTTGTCTTTCAAAATCAATGTAAGCCTTTCTTTTGAGTGACCAATTAAAAAACAACTAAATTTCAAAATGAGAAACTTTCCACTTGTCCAGGCCTCATCAAGGATGAACCTTGTTGATAATGAGATAATGGAATGAGAATAGAACAAAAACAATTAAAATGTGTATCTCTTTCCTTTTACTTCCATTACCTTTCACAAATGCCCACTGATATAGTCCTCTTCCCATGGTTTCTGAAATTTAAAAAATAGATTTGTATTTGTGAAATCTCAGAGTCTGCTGAGGTTGAGCTTAAGCTCAGAAAAATGAAAAAAATGTTTCCAGAAAATTCCAGGATAAATTTCTGGACAGTAAATAATTTAGTTATCTTGAAAGAAGAGTTCCTTCCAAATTTCCATTAATATAGACTCTTTTGCCTTGTAACTTTTCATCTATAAAATTTCCTCGCCTTGTTTTAATACTCTGACTTACCCAAGTTCATTCTATGCCCTTAAAATTAGAAAGAAGTTTAGAAACAACTGGTCACTTTAACTAGCACATGGATTTTTTTTTTTTAATCTAGTAATGACTGTTACAAACATTTGCAATCTGCAGAATGTAACATTGGAGAAATGTTAAAACCTGATCCCTCACTAATGTTAGCAAAATTATACATCATACTAGAAACAAATGTCAAAATAAAATTTAAAATCTTAACTTTGGTTTCTTATAATTTAAAGGAAAGACACTTTAATAACATTTTGCATTACATAATTCAAAGAACGACAATTGACCTTTGAACAACACACGTTTGAACTGTGTGGGCCCACTTATAACACAGATTTTTTTCAACAAATATGCACAGTACCATAAATGTATTTTCTCCTTCTAGTGATTTTTCTGAATAACATTTTCTTTTCTGTAGCATACTACATTATAAGAATATAGTATATAATGCATATAACATACAAAAAATGTGTTAATCAACTGTTATCATTAGCCTCTAGTCAACAATAGGCTATTAGCAGTTAAATTTTGGGGGAATCAATTGTTATTGTATATGGATGACATGTTATACATGGTGCCCTAGCCCTCATGTTATTCAAGAGTCAATTGTATATTGTACATTCTAAATACATTTGAACATAGATAGAATATTAAAGGTTAAGAAAAAGAAAATCCAAACTTTAAATATGAAGTATTCATATACATACAATCCAAGAAAACCATAAGGAGATAGATGAGGAAGGCAGAAAAACAGGTAGATAGAAACTGCCTTGTTAGAATGAAGAAACAAAGCTCTACCCCTGGATTAGTGGATGAACCACCAACTTGATTGGTTAGGTCAATAGTCAGCCAACTTATTAGTCAACAGAGCCAAATATCAATAGTACAACAATTGAAATTTCTTTTGAGAACCAAATTTTTTATACTTAAACTTCTTCTAACGCCACTTCTTCAAAATAGACTCGCCCAGACCGTGGTATTTTGTGGAAGAGCCACTCTCAAGGGGCCAAAGAGCTGCATGTGGCTCGCGAGCCGGGGTTTGCCAACCACTGGGTTAGCAAGACTCCTCAGACTCACGTAAAGCAAGGTTAATATTCACATTGTAGGATCAGAGAAAAGGCAGGAAAAGCTGTTGACGTGTTCATTCCAGTTGCCCCTATGCCTTCATACCTCCCATCACACAATTCACCTTTCAATTGTCCTCACTGTTCCCCAGCTTAAACAGCCCTTTCTACTGGGAAAGAATTCCCCGAGGCAGATCTAAAGCAGTCACCAAGGACCCTCAGCACCCACAAAGGCACCTGTTCCTCTGAATTGCCCATTTCCGTAAACAGCACCCCGATGCCCAAGCCAGAAAGCTGGCACTGATCTTAGGCTCTCGCCATCCTCACCTCACATTCCATCCACAGCCAGCTCCACTTCTTCAGGCACCACCAGCCCTGCCAATTTCCCACTGCGATCCACAGCGTCTCTACCCTGGGAACTACAACAGGCTATTTCTCAGCTCAGAAATCTTTCACTGGCTCTCCTGTTAGCCTTGGAAGAGAGCCCTAACTCACAAATTTCTGTGCACCTAAGGTGGCCTCTTACATTCTATGATTACATTTAAGGCTAAAAGGAAGGGAGAGAAGGAAGGGGGGGTGGGAGAGGTAGAAAAAGAAGGGTGAGAGAGAGGGAGGAAGGGATGGAGGAGAGAGGGAGGGAGGGGGGAAAGGAAAGGAGGAAGGGGGGAAAGAAGAAAAACATCAGTTGACAAAATAAATCCTACTATTCCCCATGCCTCCAACCCCTCCCACCCACCACCCCACTTCACAATGCAGTCACATTCAACTATTTTCAGTTTCTCCTTTCAGTTCTTTTCTTTAATGTCACCTTCTCCCAAAAGCCTCCCCCAGCCCCACACGTCTAGGTCGGGTCCCTTTTTAAGTGCTCCCATGACATACATCACAGGCTTTTCCTACTACATGAGAATTACCCTTGGGTTTATTTGTACCGCAATTTGAGCACAAGCCTTTAGGTGTCAGGGTATGTATCTATCACGTTCCTTGTTATATCCCCAAGTCCTAGCTTGACGCCTGACACATGGCAGGGGCTCCCTAAAGTTTTGTTGAATGAACATATGAATGATCTAAAATTAAAAAGAAAAAAGGAAAGGATGGAGATACCTGATACCGCCTGCCTGATGGACCACAGAAGGATGGGCGTGTACTGCCTTTACTCGCGCCCCCGAGAACCTGACTGAGCTCTTCACCAGCCTCTTCATTTCCACCTTGTGCAACCGGGGAACAATGTGGTTGTCTAGGGGAGAGTGCCAAAGGCAAGCATGACATCTGCACCCACTGTGCCGCTTTTTCTGACACCCCGGTGCGCGGGTCAAAATTTATTTCCAACAGCAACATCCTTCTTTCTATCCACACTCCAGTCTGGAACTTACTCTTGCCCCTTGATGTGAAAATATAATCCTTACTGGCGTCATTCTGAACTGCGTGTGTTAGTGAGGAAAAGGCTCTGTATCTTTTAAAACATTATTAAAATGTTTCAAAACACATTTCAAGGGTTTTATGGCACATGTTTTGTTTTTTGGAAAAATCTCTTTCCTAGAGCAACACTTCAATCACTGTAATACCTGCCTTGTGAGGCAAACAATGGCCAGAAAGCAGGTTGCTGGGGGAGCCTGCACAGGTGAGCCATGAAATGTCAACAGAGCTGAGCACCCAGCAGAGAAGCGGTTGCAGTGGGAGGGGGGAAAGTGGGGAGAATTGGGGGGGTCCTCAGATTGGGAATGATTCTGGGATTGATCCCCTCTAGTGAAGCCCCATCTTGGGGCTCCCTGAACTTCCCATGGCCCAGAAGATCTCCCAACTCTGATAGTAAATAATCTCTCAAAAACAAATCAACAACTGGCATCCATGAGCCACCATGAGTGTAGAGCCACGGCAGAAGATCACCCGGGAGAGCTCAGGCTTCCATGACAGAGCCTGCCGTGGCAGCAGAGACTGAGGGAAAGAAGCAAAATGCTGCGATGCTCTCACTTCCGTGGCTAGAGGTGCCGTTCCCCCATCCCACCAGCTGGAGTTTTCCTGGTGGATGGCAGGCTCCCACCTGGGCCCTCCCTGAGTTGAAGGCCAACTTCCCAAGATGCCTGGGAATTCCAAAGGGTACTGGCTAACGAGCAGAGAGGCCTGCATGCTTCTTAAGTGACCTTCAGCCCAGTCCCTCCCCATCCATCCCTCCTCCCAACCTAAGATGATGGAAGATAACCATGCCAAGTAGACCAGCAAGCTGAAAAGGAGCAAGGTTGGAGGGAAATAAGGAGCAATGAAACCAGGAAACGCACCGCTGAATTTCCCCCAAACCACATGGACCTTAAAACTTGTCAGACCGGTTTAAAATTAGCCAATACCCAGGAGAATTTATTAAATGCAACTGTTATGATTCATTTAGATTCGCTCCACTTCTAAACTGATAACACAGTGAAACGACTGTATTTACCCCAAACTGGACACAATAACGCCACTGCTCATGATTAAAAGACTGGATAAAAGCAAATATTTCAAAACAGCGTCTCGTTGACCCACTGTAGGAAGAAAGAGAGCTGAGACGAGCTGAAGGCCTGAGTTAAGGAGACGTGGGGCTCCCTGGTCTTCCCTGTCTCAGTAAACATATTCTGGGGGAGGAGTCTGCTTCACATGAGTCTACAAAGTGTTTTCTCATGCCGGTCCTATTTTGTTTTGCAACATACAACATTCTGAACTGTTCTGTTTGTAATTTACAATGAAGTCCAGTCCCCAGGATTTGTCCCTGGTTAGCCAGTCGCAGAAAATCCCACCTCACCCCTTCCTTTCCCTCAACATCTCACCAGCCCCGAATCGGCATCAGGTATATGACAGGAGGAATTCTTAGCCCTGCTAGAGCAAATGTAAATCAAGGCATAATTCAAACACATAAATCTTGCTACCAAAAATAATCACTTCTCTCAGCCACTTCCCAGACACACCATCCGACTGCCTGCTTCACTTTGCTGTCAAGTTCATCCAGATGAGCCCAGAATCCTCCAGGGCAGCATAAGATGAGTATCTGTAGCCCACCGTAAAGCCTCCTCTCCCACCACTCTCGCAGGCAGTCCCACCTCCTCCACCCCCCTTGCAGGAAGCAATCTCTCTTTTCCATTTGACTTTCCAGAAAGAAGCTGGGGTTTTATTTTTCCTTGGCTTCCAATCTGCGCTTTGGACAGTGCCATAAAATTCCTCAGTAATTTATGGCCTGTTTTTCCTTTAAAGTGGAAAAGCACTAATCCCTCACAGAGGGAGGAGACAAGCCTTTCAAATGTGAAGTAATCAAGAACCATGTCCGTTCAGCAGAGGTGAATTGAACCTTCAACCTGATCTCCTATGGGAGGTTTACACGAAGACCCTAGCCCTTGCTAAAGGGCATGGTGGTCTCAGGAACAAACTGGTCACAGGTGAGTCCCGGGCTGGGAAGATTCCTCTTGACCAAAAACTCGTCTGAACCTGTCCCTGACATCTGCAAATCCCCGAGGTAGAGATGTCACCCTCTGGGGGAAGGATTGCTGCCTCTAAGTCACTCTTCTAAAACACCAGGCTGTGGAACTTATTGTGGATATACAATTGTAACCTCCTTTTGAGTTCATAAAGCTATTGTAATTATCATAATCTGCATTTCTTTTTTACATACAAACAACTGTAAACCTCCTTTTGCCCACCCCTGGACACCTCGTTGTAAGTAAGTTTCTCAGCCAAGGGGAATCCAGGAACCTAACTGGGCCCAGGCTCAGAGGGGCTCTCAAGGGTGCAAAAACCTGAAATCAATCTTTACCTCCTTCACTGTTCCTTGGAGGGGGGTGGGCAGGGGGATATTGTTGCTTTTGTGGGGAGATATTGCTGCAAATCAGCCCCAATGGTCACATCTTTGCAAGGAGCTTTTTCATAATCTTTTCTGATAAACACAAGGGAATGCACTATTAAAGTATGCCTTCACAATAGAGTTGATTGGTAGCAACAAGTAACACAGGATTTCTGAAAGAGAAGGAGCAAGAGTTAACTTGCACTTGGACAATATTTGGCCTGACCTGGCTCAGGAAGGAGGAGGAACCGTGCGCCTCTGGCCTCAGCCCATGGATTCTATATGAACCATAACGTTAGCACTGCTACCGCTGTATGGAGCTGGCTAAACACAGAACAAGGATGAAACACTAGAATCTCATTTAGAGAATCCTGCTAATAAGGGCCCTATTTGTACTCCTAGTTTCTTATAAAAACATTAGTGGCCTGGTGCATGAAAATTAGTGCACATTAAAAGGAAATTAGAGGAAATATTTTAATATTACTATTTGCTCTTTCTCTATAATAGAAGTGTCAGAGATGAAAGAAAATTAGTAGGATATATAAGAAAATCTTCCTCCTGTCAGAATCCAGGGCACACCGTGGGACCCAGAGTCAAGTCCCCGCCCACCCATGTGCACCTCAAAATCTCGAGAGACCCAGACCTGGCCGGCCCCATCCCCATTGGGTGAGATCCAGACCCAGATGGCCCTATCCCCATCCAGCCCCACCGGGTGGGGGGCACAGCCTCAGGGCCCCTGTCAAACCCCACTGGGCAGGGGTGCATCCTCAGGTCCTCTAGCCCAGCCCAGGGGCAGGGGGCATGGCCTGAGGTCCCTCCCTCCATCCCAGCACCAAGCAGCCTCTAGTCCCTGCTGATTGCTCATTATGGCTCGTTACAGGAGCCCCACCTCCGCTGTGGGTGCAGCCATCTTATGATGGTGTGAAGGAGTGAGGGTCAATCTGCATATTACCTCTTTATTATATAAGATTTGCCCAAGTCAGCTTCGCTCCTTCTTTACAGGCAGATGCTTATAAATACCTGGTACCTTACTTTTAAAAACAATGTTTGGTCTTAATGATTACAAGATTAATGAAAACTAATAATAATCCCTTCCTGCACACATACTTGTCTCCCTTGGTCAACAACCCTAATCCTGTAGCATCTGCATTAAATAGTAGGGACTAGATTCTCAAGACAGTACTTCCCAAATGAGTTCAAGAGATATAAGTCTTCAAATCCATCTTGCATGATCAAATGTATTTGGGAATGTTTTTCACTCAATTGCCATCCTAGAGACCAATGAACATCAGTATATTTAAGAATCTCAGAAGTCCTGCAAGAAATGTTTAGTTTTTACTTAATCCGGTTTCCCAAATCGACATGATTATGGCATTCCTTTTTTGAATGTGTATGACCTCTATTAACTTCTGTTATTCTGCAGAACACATTTGGGGAAACCTGCTCCAACTTAAAAGGAAGGATCTTGCCATTGCAGTAGACTGAATTACAAAGTAAATGCATCCTGACACTCCAGAGAATTCTGGAAGTAATGGAAGCAAAAAAAGGGGAATTTTTTTTTTTTAAAGAATCATTCCTTATCATGGTTTTTACCATCTTTTTTTTTAAATATATTTTATTGATTTTTTACAAAGAGGAAGGGAGAGGGATAGAGAGTTAGAAACATCAACAAGAGAGAGACATCGATCAGCCACCTCCTACACACCCCCCACTGGGGATGTGCCCACAACCAAGGTACATGCCCTTGACCAGAATCGAACCCGGGACCTTTCAGTCCGCAGGCCGACGCTCTATCCACTGAGCCAAACCGGTTTTGGCAGTTTTTACCATCTTTTTGACAAGTAAAGACCAACCCCTCAGAGATAGGCAAATGGTTATCTCAACCAAACAGACAAGTTTCAACTCTTGTCAACCCAAAGGGTGGTCTCAACAACTACCCGAACCTCAATCAATAGCTAAAGAGCAAACTGAAAACATAAATTAAAAAATCATCCTCCCTTAGTCAAGGTTCTGAACACATAGTATTGCCATTAACTTATGACCAACAAACTGCATGGATGGATGGATGATGACAGGGATGGCAGTGTGATAGGTGAATGATGACTGGGCCAGTGATATAGCCATACAAGCATCTTACTAGGAATCAGGAAACTGGTTTTCTCATAGTTCCTTTGTCTATACTCAATTTTTTACTTCGATCAAGTCGCTTAAGTTTGTGCTTTTATATTTTCGACCTACACGCAAGAAGTTAATGAATACATTGATAGCTATTTTCACATTCTTTCAATTGGAGGAAAAATGTTCCATGGACCTTTCCCCACCTGATCGTTCCTAAGAGAAAAAGAGAAAGGGGAGGGGAGGAAAAGAAAAAGGCAAGAAGGAATTTTAATTCATTTGATGCCTTTGAGTAGAGATTAAATGTATAAATATATAATGGTATTAAATATGTAATGGCATTGATCTCAATACTTCTGGACCACACCCTGGCTCTGTGTTTGGGAGACTACATACCTGTACATGCGCAGGAACTAGCCCAGTCCTAAAAATCAAGAGACCCTGAGGCACACGTTCATCTGCCTCAGCTTCCAACTGACCATTTAACATCCCTGAGTCTTGTACTCAGATGTCAAATTAAGAGGTAAAATACGTATTTACTACCATATAAGTTTGATGAGAGCATCAAGAGAAAAGCTACAGATGTTTTAATAAATGTGTTAACATTGTGCAGTCCAAAGGGTGGGGGCAAAACACATTCTTTTCCAAAGCCCCGACATTCCTGATCAAAAAAGTCAAAACTGTCCTGAGCTGACTGAAATGTAGCCAGTGCTAGAGACATCCACCATGCATCAGCGATTTCTAACCTTGAACTTCTGGCACTTCAGCCCAAGAACCCTGATGCACCACTATCTGATACTGAATGCCATTTGCAGGGGTTTCCGGACATGAGGGCACTTGGAGAACATAAGGTGTTTCAGTTCATCGGGTCACTTCTGCATCCTGGGTTGTTCTGGACTTGTTCACTGAGGAGCAGTGGGGCATTTCAAAACCAGTCTATCCTGCCCATCCTTCAAAAGTCACCTCCTCCCCGAAGCCTTTAACCACCTTCCCCTGGGCAATCGTCACACAGCGGCCTTTATGGAACTGTCTGGGTGAGCAACTGGGAAGCTTACTGAGTGCAGAGAACCCCCTATCTTCTTTACTGTCTTATCTTCATTTCACTGGTTCCCACTAAAAGTCTATTAAGTTAGAAATCGTGTTCTCAGACTTTTTTATTTTCACTGAAACCCACAGGAGGAATAAAGATTATCATATAAATAATACTCGTATAAACAAAACTGAAGTGCAAGCTTTATGGAGCAATACAGTGTGGGGCAAAAGGAGGTTTACAGTTGTTCATATGGAAAATAATACAATAATTAATAAATAATAATAAAAGAATAATCTCTGATTTGCATACTCACAATTGTAAACCCAGTTTTGTCACATCTTCTATTTACCCCTACTGTATGCAAGGATAATTTCGATGTTCTATTCGATTTCCATATTTTAAATTGCTGTTTGAGATCCAAGTAATTGATTTTAACATCTCAATTGATAGATCTTGACCTATAGTTTGAAAAACTAGTGAAGATGTGCTCTTATTCTCTCTTCTTATGTCTTTCCGCATCAAATAGAAAAACAGTAGGAAGTTCAAGGTTATCTACAAAAAGTAGAGAACAATTTTTCTTAGCAAGAGTAAGGGGAAGGAGAGAGAAAAAGAAAGAGAGAGAGAGAGAGAGAGACAGAGAGAGAGAGAGAGAGAGAATGAATATGCCCTAACTGGATCTTGAACTCACAACCTGGGTATGTGTCTTGACCAGAATCGAACCCGCTACCTTTTGGTGTACAGATCAACACTCCAACCAACTGAGCCACACTGGCCAAGAAGAGAACAATTCTAAAAGTTCTTAATGCATTTAAATTTGGAAAGGGTCAAATTATGCTCTCTTGCCTAAAATCCAAAGCCTATTACAGAAGGCACAAGGTATGTGGGCATCCATATTTATTAATTTTTGTATTTATTGTTGAAGTGTATATTTTGGTTTTTATAGATACTACCTGCCAAGCTGTTTTCCCAAAAAGGGCTGTACTAATTTATACTTTTCCACCAATAGGTTAGGGCAGGATCCAGCTTCCTCCTGCTCTGAAAATGATGTGATCCATCTCTTCAAGTGGGCTTTTCTCCTTTCGATATTCCTGGGGGCAGACACCAAGACCTCCCCGCACAGCCCCCACTGACCCTAGCACGGCCCCAAGCACGGAGCAGTGCCACAGACAGAGGGAGCGTGCGGCTCTGGTGCGGGACTGCACATGGGAGCCCTGTGAAGGCTGCTCGTCTGGGCTCTGAATCTCTCCCAGCCCAGGAACAGGCTTTAAAACACATCCCCTCTCAGGCGCTCAGGAGGCCATCTGGGCCTATGAAACTACTGTGCATCCCACATGACTCCATTTTCCTGCTTGTTTCTGAATCACTGTCTTATCTGTCTTCCTCCCTTTCCCCCCTAAAATAGTTGGCTTTACGGTTGTCTGTGCACAGTCATATGATAAGCAGTGATACAGAAAAAAAAATTTTAAGAGCCAAGAAAGGATAAGGAAGCAGAGAGAGACGTGTTCTCTTGCATACGGGGGGCAGGGGGATGGGGTAGGCTTCTAAGACTCCAGTTTCCTAGAAACAAAGCCTGAAGATCAACTTTAAACCTTCAGCTCCAGCAACAGAAAGAGGGGGAGCGGGGCTGACTGTTTGGCTAAGAAACCCAAACGCTGCTCCGTGTTATTAGGGACCAAGGAAGTAAGATCCGAGTGCCCCCTACCAGGGGACAAGCTCTATCCTCAATGTTCCCTTCTGTAAATTTTGAATGAAAATGCCATCCCCCTCCTAAAATCCCAAAGTGATTCATAATTGCTGTTTCCATGTGTATAAGAATATTTCACCCTTCAGGATTATGCTAAATGAACCTAACAACCCAGGGAGGAAGGCAGAGCCAATTATCACTCGTCCCATTTTACAGTTGAGGAAAGTGAAGTTCAGAGAGGTTAAATTTTTCCCCCAGGTCACACAGCTCATCAATGGTGAAGCTGAATTGGTAAAGAATAAACCAGCAAACTGTGAACGCAGGACTCTGTGAATATACGACATACTAGCCTATATATAAATGCTTGAATGCCGACAGCATATACAAACTTGGCAAACCACAGTCATTTCCCACGTAACTCATTACCATGACAACTACCATCTATCTAAGGCAAGCCCCTCAGATGGAAAGCAGCCCCCAGCCCCAAGCAACCCTCAGACACAGAGAATCAAATAAAATGGACTCTGACAATGTAATAAACATAAGTCCCCAAACCACAGAATCTACAATTTATGTTTTCAATAGAATTATAGTCATAATAACTAACATTCTGTGTTAGCGGTGACTTTAAGCACTCTCTATGCATTCTATGGTTTATCCCAACATGATTAGATATTACTGATCTTGTTTTACAGATGAAGGCTTCAAAGAGGTTACACAATGTGTTAAAAGCTCATGCCACTGGTTCAGGCATGCAACCCAAATTAGAACCTGCCCCCTTTTAGTGCAGTGGTTCCCAATGTGGGGCATATGCCCCATCCAGGGGGGGGGGGGTGGCAATTTGATTCTTAAGAGGGGCAGTTCGTGAATGAGTTACTAACAGTGAATTTTTTGCATCTCTTATGGTTCTAGGGGCCTCAATATAAATATATATTGAGACATACTATATTTATACATTTCAGTTCTCTATTACGTTTTGAAACTTTATTTGCTATTTTTTCATATCACTTCATAGTATTATTTTTTTAAACAATTTCTTAGTGATTTCTCCCTCAGTATTTCAACTGTCCTTTCATTCTTTTTTTTTTTTTCTCTTTCATGGATACCATGTTCTTTGGAAGCTTGTTTAGACCAAGTTAACGGCCTTTTAGGCTTCCTCCATATGAACAAAAGTTCACTTTTTGAATAATAAGAATCATAGGTCACAGGGGAGGCGTCAGGATTTTAGAGATACTTAGGTGGGGCATAGCCAAAAATAAGGTTTGGGAACTGCCCTAGCAGGCTTGGCTCAGTGGATAGAGAATTAGCCTGCGGACTGAAGGGTCCCAGGTTTGATTCCGGCCAAGGGTACATGCCTGGGTTTCAGGTTCAATCCCCAGTAGGGGGCATGCAGATTCTCTCTCATCACTGATGTTTCTATCTCTCTCTCCTTCCTTTTTCTCTGAAATCAATAAAGTAATATACTTTTTAAAAAAGGTTGGGGCCGAAACCGGTTTGGCTCAGTGGATAGAGCGTTGGCCTGCGGACTGAAAGGTCCCAGGTTCCAGTCCGGTCAAGGGCATGTATCCTGGTTGCGGGCACATACCCAGTAGGGGGCATGCAGAAGGTGGCTGATCAATGATTCTCTCTCATTGATGTTTCTAACTCTCTATCCTTTTCCCTTCTTCTCTGTGAAAAATCAATAAAATATATTTTAAAAATAAAAATAAAAAAGGTTGGGAACCACTGCTGTAGTGCAAAGCTTTTGCACTTAACCATGATGCCACATACTTCAATAAGCAGTAGCTAAGCTGCATCTGCCCCCCCTTACTTTTAAAGTCAAAAATACATGTATAGATTAAGAGGGGAAACTGTGTTTTGAGGAGGATGGAGTATGTGTGAACCAGATACTGCCTGCTCAGTATTTCTGTTTACTCCTTTAAACAGTAGTTAATTAATTTTTTAAAATAATGCTGAAGAGATAAAAATCCTCCCCAAATGTCCACACCCTTCCTTGCCCTTTTCTTTTTTAAATTACATACGGGTGTATGTGTGTGTGTGTGTGTGTGTGTGTGTGTATGTTTTTGTATATGTGATTTTTTAAAACATTACATTCCCCTCTGTCATGGGAAAAGGAGAACACCCCAGAACAAATATCTAAAGAACACCCATTACTTAGGTAAATATTATGTTAAATACTATATGTTAAAATTTAACCAACCAAGCATCTTATATAATAAAAGCCTAATATGCAAATCAAACGAAAGGCGGAACCACAGGTGGAACGACTGGTTGCTATGATGTGCACTGACCACCAGGGGGGCAGATGCTCAATGCAGGAGGTGCCCCCAGCCCACAGGCCCCAGGGCAGCCAGGGGGGTGCCAGCAGCCCCCCGCCTCCGCCATCACCCAGCCAGTGACCCCACAAGCCAGGCCTAAGGACCTGATTGCCAGCTAGGCCTAGGGACCCTACCTGTGCACAAATTCCGTTCACGGGGCCTCTAGTCTATTATATGCAAGGCAATACGCTGGGTGTAAGCACAGAACGACATGAGACTATACTCTCAGAGGAAACCTTTTCTGCCCCTGCTGGAGAACAGAGACAGAGAGTGTCCAGTCCTCAATACCAGACATCAATAATTTCAAACGAAGGACACAAATCACAAGCATTACCAGGATTCCAAGGGTCACCTTGGAAGGATCGCCCACGGAGGAGGAAGACCTGACTGGTGTGAGAGTATTCCAGGAATATGGACACCGAAGATGGGAGCACAGAGAAAAAGTGGGATGGAGGGCCGAGGCAAGGCCTCCTAGAAGAGGCTGCTAGCACATACCATGTGGGATCCACTTAGCAGAAAACAGGGAAGGGGCAGGATACAAGCCATGTAGGGCCCTGAAATCTGGTGCGATGATGAGTCTAGACTCTGTTTCATAAGCGCTCCTGCCCCGGGGGAGGGTAGGGGGAGGGGGGAGTGAGGGAGGTAGGGAGGAGACAACTGTTGGTTCTGAGCACCCGAGGGGGTTTTGAGTGCCACTGAACAACTCTTACACCAATCCCCTGGATTCCAAGAAACCAGACTAATAAAGAGATGAAAGCCAATCCTAAAGCTGGCATCATGAAATCGTGTACAGATACTTGGAACTTAAATGAGATAGTCTTCTTCAAAATGAGAAAAAAAAAAGTTTTTTAAACCAGCTAGATGGTCATGGCTGGGCACTATGCACGCTCTAGGAATAGAGCCCCAATATTCACCATGGGAAAAGGAGAAGCTGTGGGGTCCTGTGGCACATAGGCCAATGGGGGGTCTGAACTTCAAACCTTAGGTAGGAGGCCACCTCTGCAATTCTAGGGGTTCTCAAAAGGGGTCCTTGATCAAAAAGCACATTCCCTACTTTTGGCTAATGCTGGAATTATCTTAACGAGGCTAAGCCTTTCATTTTTAAAAAAATATATTTTTATTGATTTCAGAGAGGAAGAGAGAGGGGGAGAGAGAGAGAAACATCAATGGATCAGAAAGAATCATTGATCAGCTGCCTCCTACATACCCCACACTGGGGATCGAGCCCACAACCCCGGGATGTGTCCGGACCAGAAATCAAATCCTGACCTACTGTTCATAGGTCGACACTCAACCACTGAGTCATGCCAGCCAGGGGCTAAGCCTTCCATTTTAAAGTGACGGCAGCCCTGACTGTAGTGGCTCAGGTGGTTGGGCGTCATCCAGTGCAGGAAAGGTTGCGGGTTCAATTCCTGGTCAGGCCATATGCTCAGGTTTCAGTCTCCATACCTGGTAGGGACGTGCAGAAGACAGTAGATCGATGTTTCTTCCTCTCTCTCTCTCTCTCTAAAAAAATATTAAAAAATGTCCTCAGGTGAAGATTTTTAAAAGTAACTACAAATTTCCCTCTTCTTACCACAAAGGACTAAGACATGCTCCTTAGGAGCATACAGCAATCCTTTCAATCAGCTATTCTTCAACTCTTGCTGCTCCTTAACATTTCGGATGTCCTGGTCAAAAGCAAAGTCCTTGCAAAGCAATCAGTGTGCAGTGCATTAGAAGCTGGGCTTGTGTTAAGAGATACCTGGTAGGAAAATGAAGTCACCGGGACCACAGCAAAACAGGCTGTAAAAAAAGCCTCAAAACTCAGTTACCACATTAGGCTCATTAGCTAATGAAGGTGGTGATGTTCGGGTCAAAATGTGACACTGCCTGTGCTTTTTAAAAACCCAAGAGGGAACAATGTGTCAGGTAGGTCCACCCAATGGCTCCAAAGCCAGCCCAAAGGCACGTAACCCATGTTTATCTCAACTCCCACCCCAGGGGCCAACTACAAAAGGCTTGGCAGACCCTAAATTCCTGCTTCCTTTTGCTACCTTATCTCAGAGAGGAAGGGAAGTAGGGACCAACCGGAAAAAGGGTTAGCTCAAAACTCCTCAGTTGGTAATTATTGAACAAAATCTTCAGCTGGAAGCACAATTTTACCTGTCTCTAATAATAAGTATTAATTGTAGATGTTTACTAATAATGTATTATTATTTATTAAGAGCTTTCTAGAAGTCAGGCACTTTTACATGTTTCATCTATAATTACAATAATTCTGCAAGCAAGCTATTAATCCCATTTTTATCAGAAGGAGGAGACTGGTACAGATAAGTTAAATAATTTGCCCAATATCATGCAGCCCAAACTGATAAAACTGGAATTCAACCCAGGACTGGCTGACTCCACAATATTTTTTTTAGATTTATGAATTTCGACAAGCCACCACTCAATTACATGAAGAATGCTACGAAGCTATTCTCCACCTCTATCAATCTTATCAAGAAATAAACAAAAGAAATTTAGCTGGAAATATAGTGTGGGAGATTGAGGTTAGCCCTCAAGATAGATTTCCTTGATAACCAAAAGTTCAATATATCATGAGTGATTCTGTTCAACACTTTGCTGCAAGCAAAATTCCTAGAACACAGAAAGTATTCAATATATATTTGCTGAATGGCTGGCTGGCTAGATGGATGAACAGATTAATGAATGAATATCCATTCTATCCACCATTCTCCTTCTTTGGATAGCTTGTTTTGTTTTATGTGTGTATGTTTTCAATGAAGCAATTATTTTCAGACTGCATTCCTACTTTAATCTCACGGGTTTGCTGACTGTCCTCATAACCCAAATGCTAAAAACCGCTTGTCCAGCCCTGGCTAGTGTGGCTCAGTTGGTTGGAGTGCCATCCAATACAATTCCCTGTGAGGTTCAATTCCCTGTGAGGGTATGTATAGGGGGCAACCAATCGATGTTTCTCACATCAATGTTTCTCTCTCTCTCTCTCTCTCTCTCTCTCTCTCTCTCTCTCTCTCTCTCTCTCTGTGTGTGTGTGTGTGTGTGTGTGTGTCTCTTCCCATCTCCCTAAAATCAATAAGCATATCCTCAGGTGGGGGTTAATAAAAACAATTTAAAAAGAAAACAAACACTGCTTTCCAACGTTTTTTATGCTCTTCTTCCAAATTAGAGGGGCTCATTTCCCTGTCGATTCAAATTCCATTTTATTCAAGACCTGGCTCCAAATCTTACCAAGACGTCTTTGCTAACTAGAACCAATGTGAACCACCTCTCTTATGAATTCCTGGTCTTCAACTTCACTGTGTCATAAAAAAAAGTGTTACTGTTGAATACCCAAATGGTCCACTTGAGGAAGGTCCATTCCTTCCTTTATCTAATTATGGTTTTTAAAACTTTGTCCAGCAAACACTAGCTCTATGACCCTAATAATTTTTTCATAAATAAGAAAGAGCATTCTGTGATAATATCTTCATCATAGAAATGGGTAGTTGTATACAGGGATGTACAAGTCCCCTTGCAATGGGCCATTTAAGAAACTTGAATATGTGCATTTAACTCTGTAACATTTCCCAAGCTCTTTGATCACAGCAAGGAGAAGATACTCTGGCCAATATTGATAGGTTACATGCTCCAGTTTTGCTGGCTGATTGATTCTCTCAATGATCCAGACAGAGGGTCAATTTAAAATAAATTTATTGTCTGTGGGTCATGAACACTAGATCAAGAAGCAAGCCATCAAAAATTGCTTTGTGATTTCGATCACGGCATTACAGAAAAATGAGGAGGAAACAAAAGCAGAAGCTGGCACTTTTTCAGGGGAGACAAGATTTAGCTTCCTGGAGAACAATAAAGATGAAATTTTATCAAGTGCTAGGCTGAGCAAAGGCAAGGCCCAAAATGCAGATAGCCAAGTCAGGATCCCTGTTACCAGAGGCCTTGCAGAGCCTCAGACTATGCTAATTCACGGGGAATCTAGGGTCCAAGGCCACCAATTAATAGAAGTCATTTGTCTCTCCTTTAATAAGTTTCCCATGGGAAGAGGTGAGGTCTAGGTGGTTCCAACTCTGAAAGGCTTGTGATGAGCTCTGCTTCTTAGGGGTAATTTTACATACCAGTATATTTATGTTATTCCTTGATTCATATCGTGTCTCCTACAAGATTATACACTCCATGACAGCAGGGACCGGCTCCTGGCATAGAGCCTGGCAACTAAGGTATTCAATAAATATTTACTAAATGGATTTAAAAAAAAAATGGCTGGGACAATGAGTGAACACGCCACTTTGTCCACTGGTTAGAAACTTTAGAGGCATCCATCATCTTTTTTTTAGACTGTACCAGATGAACTTCTAAGAGCAGAATCCAAGTCAAACTGAGTAAAGAATGCTGCCTATTTGAGCTTCTACAAATCAGACCCCAAAGAGCAGGCTTTTATTCAACCAACTGATGAGTGGGTTATGTAGACTTCCTGAGTGGCTTATACTCTGATTGGCAAGCCACTTGCGGGATAGGAGGTGGGGAGGAGACACACTTCCTGCTCACAGATGCTTACATCTGGCTGGAAAAAGATGACTGGCACCAAAAGATGTTATCATCTGAAAAACAAGCAACTCTATTCAGGAAGGACAAAAGCAAAATCAAAGACGATTTTTTCCCCCCTCAATGGTTAATTATAGATTCACCTGCCATGAATTTTCAAAACCCTCTTGAACATGATTACATTTTCACTCTGATCTACTTCTTGGGATCATTAGCTCAATGAGTTTACTCCTTGGTGGCAAATAAAGGTGACTTTTCACTAGCTTGGAAACGACCTCTCTGAGACTTCAAGGTGAGACAGAGAGGACAGGAGGAGGTGGGGGCAGGAGAGATTCCCCCTTTCTGCCCTTGGATTTGGTATCAGGCTTATGCTTCCCTCCAAGACACGAGATTACAGAGCTCAATCATATTCCCTCCGCAGTTTTTCATTCGGTTCAGATGCTGCAATGACAATAGTGTGCTCCTGTCCTCTGGATTCTCCCAGCACAATAGACGTTTGGCCACTTCCCTTGGGTTCTGCCAGAAAACTAGATTTCAAACAGGTGCAGCCCTGCTGATTAGCATTATAATGGATTGTAATTACTTAACAAGCCCATATATACCCAGAGGAACTTGGAGAGAAATATAATGTTTTGCCAAGTGTAGCTTTTATTTATGTAAAACACCGCAGGCCTGCTCTGGAGTTCTCTTAATCTAAGTGAAGCCCCTGGAGAAGGAAATGCCTCAGTGAGCTCTGTGAGTGCAGGCGCTGGACTTTAAATTTTTGTTTCTTGTTGCTGCCAAGTACAAAGGGTTTTGTTTCTAACGCCCGTAAGCGAATTTAAACTTGACTTTTTTATCTTTATTGTTGAAAGTATTGCCTATGTCCCCTATTTTCCCCCCACTGACCTCTTCTAGCCTGCCCCCACCCCCACCCCCACCCCAGGCTCTCACCATCCTATTGTCTTGTCCATGGCTTATGCATATATACATCCAAGTTCTTTGGTTGATCTCTTCCCATCCTCCCACCCTCTCCATGTTCCCTCTGAGATTCCACAGTCTGTTCCATGCTTCTATGTCTCTGAATCTATTTTTTTCATCAGTTTATTTTGTCCATTAGATTTCCACATGAGTGAGATCATGTGATACTTGTCTTTCTCTAACTGGCTTTTTTCAATTAGCATAATACTCTCCAGGTCCCTCTAGGACGTCTCAAAGTATAAGAGGAGTTCTTTTACTCTGCATAGTATTCCATGGTGTAAATGTACCACAGCTTTTTTATCCGCTCATCTACTGATGGGCATTTGGGCTGTTTCCAGATCTTAACTATTGTACATTGTGCTACTATGAACATAGGGGTGCATACATTCTTTCTGATTGATGTTTTAGGTTTCTTAGAATCTAGTCCTAGAAATTGGATCTCTCATTCAAATGGCAGTTCCATATTTAATTTGGGGGCAACTCCATACTGTTTTCCATATACACCTGATTTTAATCTCCGCAAAGGAAGAACAAGTGGACCTTTTTCTTCTCCCCTCATCCCAGCATCTTGCAAAGGCTCTGGGCCTCGAGAGGGTATATATGATTTTTACTGAAATCACAAAACCTCAGACTTCATGAAGGCACTTCAGTTCAGAAATTGTTACATGGAAAATAACATAGCATTCCCTCATTAAAACATCTTAATGGACTACAGATTTTTATAAGTAAAATATTCTTCCCTTCTTCCTTCTTTCAACTGTACAGAAAGATTTCTTACGGAATTCACTTGCCATACTGGGTTTCCAGAATAGACTGCATACTCCTCAAAGGCAGGAATAATACCAAACACAACTCTTGTTTTTACCAAGCCTCCAATATCTATCATAGTAGGTGCTAGAGAATACACATTCATTTCATTCATTCAGCAATGCGCCAGGAACTGTTTTGGGTGCCAAGAATACAGCCATGAACAAAAACCTTTGCATTTACAGGACCTCTATTCTGGCATTGGAGATGGACAATAAGTAAGAAAAATATATAATATATGAGCAAAATAAAACAGGAAAGGAGCATATAAAATGTCAAGGAGAGGGTAAATTTTTAGAAAGGACTGCTAGGAAAGGCCTTGCCAAGGAAGTAATATTTGATAAAAACTTGAGCCATGAGGTATCTGGGGAACATTCTAGAAGGATGAAGTGGCAAGTGTAAAGACTGAGGCAGAAGTATGGTGAATATTTTTAAGGACTGTCAGTGGGTCAGTATGTCTGAGAAAGGAGTGAGCAAGGTCAAGAGTAATGAGCAATGGGGTCAGAGTGTTCATAACAGGATGCCTAACCATAGTAGCCTTGCAGATTATGATTAGGACTTGTGTTTTTACCCTGAGGGATTTATGCGCAGAGTGATGTGATCTGGTTATGTTGGGTCAACCAGTTAGGAGGCTATTGAAATATCCCAGGTATGAGATAATAGGGACTTGGCCAGAGAGGTATCAGAAAGATCATCAGACCTGGGACACATTTTAAAGGTAGACAACAGATACTGCTGATGGACTGGATATGAGGCATCAAAAATGGCTTCTCACGTTTTCCAGCATGGACAGTTGGGAAGATGGAGTTGCCATTCCTTGAGCTGGCAGAAGTCTATGAGAGGGCTTAGATCAGGGAGGGAGGTGGGAGAAACCAGGTATATAGTTTTAGGCATAATTAAGTATGAGATGTCCTTTACAAAATCAAATGGATGCCCCGCTGGTATGACTCAGTGGTTGAGCAGCCACCCATGAACCAGAAGGTCATGGTTCTATTCCCAGTCAGGGCATATGCCTGGGTTGCAGGTTCCATCCCCAGTAGGTGGTGTGCAGGAGCTAACCAATCAATGATTCTCTCTCACCACTGATGTTTCTATGTCTCTCTAGCTATCTATCCCTACCTCTATATCTCTCCATTCCTCTCTCTGAAATCAATAAAAAAAATTATTTTTAAAAAAATTTTTAATCAAATGGCAATGCCAAAAAGGCAGTCACTTATGTGAGTTCAGAAGCTCAAGAGCAGATATGGGTTGAAATTAGGAATTTAGAGTCAATAGCATTGAGAATATATTTAAATCCATGAAGCTAGAGAAAATTAGTACAGTGAAACCAAAACAGTGGCTCCCAAATACCCCTATTTCCAATTACTCATATGCCTCAATAAGGAATTAACCTTTGACTATCATGGCCACAATTCCTAGACTTCCCAAAACAATCTCATTTCAAGTAATTGTTATATTTCAAAAAGGCAATTTGTTAAGTGTAACTAAATTAAATTTATTTGTAGACGATGTGAGATTTTTCTTTTAAATGCATTCACAGCTCAACAACAAAAAATACCTGTCACTGGATCTATGTTCTGACTTAAGGATCTATAACTATGAATACATACACATAACTCTCCAAGTATTAATAATATTGTTAAAATGCATCGTAGCCTGGCCCTTTGCTAAAATCTTTACATGGATTCCCTTGTTTCTCACAGCAACCCTAAGACATAAGAACTGTTGTATTCTCATATTACAGATTAATAGGTTTATAACATCTAAAACACAGGTTAAGTCACATGCCCAAAGGCACTCAACTAAGCGAGGGCTAGCGGTATCTGTGATTAAAACTCAGATTCCCGGGAAAGGGCCCCCCTGAGGAGCTAAGGAACTGAGGGCCTCGGATAGTCTCTGAAGTGGCTGCTGGTCAAAAACACAGAGGAGAAGCAGACGGACAGACAAGGCTGACTGCCCATGAGGCCCGAGGCCCTTTCACTTCAGGCCCCAATGCCATGGGGCTGAGATAGCACCGGGGTAAGAACTAACCCGTAGGGTAGTTATTGAACGACCAACGATGTAGCAAAGGGAATAATTTTTAATCAGAAGGTTAGAATTTTAGGCATCAGTGGGAACAGAGTAGCAAGAGGCTCACAGACCCTCAACTGCTGGGGAACAAAGGCAGGCTCTCGGTGCATAAGCCAATCTCAGGTGCACATGGACCATTCCCAGTTCTTTCCCAGCCCCTTCCCACCTCAGTCCATTTAAATGATGATGGAGATTTCCATACTGCCTCTAAGACAGCGATTCTCAACCTGTGGGTCGCGACCCCTTCGGGGGGTCAAACAATATTTTCACAGGGGTCGCCTAAGACCATTGGAAAACACAGATACAATTCATAACAGTTGCAAAATTACAGTTATGAAGTAGCAACAAAAGTAATTTTATGGTTGGGGGTCACCACAACATGAGGAACTGTATTAAAGGGTCGCAGCATTAGAAAGGTTGAGAACCACTGCTCTAAGATTTCCCCACCACAGTCCTAAAGATAGATACACTTTGGGGTAGTGTGTATCCCGGTGTGCTCAGGCCATCATCTCGGATGACACTCAGCAGAGACTTGTTTAATCACAAGTGTCCTCAGGCTTTGCCCAGGGCACCAGCATCTAAACCAAGAGGGGCCTTTTGGTGGCCTTTGCATTGTAAGAATCTCCCTCTCGGAATTCTTGAGTCCAAGAGGAATCGGCCCCAAAGCCTAGCTTTTCCAAACAGGGTGCAGGCCTATCTCCCAGGATAGGCAGGGCAGGAAGATTCGAGAAGCCCTGTCAATAGGCTGTATTGGAAATCTGAAACAGAAACTTCAGTGTCTCAATCCTTGCCAAATCAGATGAAGAGAAATATTTTGGAGACTATGTAAAGCTGGCTTCTTGGGGCGCTATAGAATAATCAGCTCAGTAAAGAACAGGGGAGGGGGGAGGGTTTAGGAGACATAACAATACGTGCAGCAGTTAAGCATTCATGGCGTCCTTCCTAAGGCTCAGGCATTGGCCTGTATACTTGACAGATATTGACTCCTTTCACCCACATCAGCCCCGTTTTATTTTCGCTAGGCATTTTTATTGTCACCCACTTTTTACAGAGGAAAAGACAGAAGCGCAGGTTAAATGGTTCACTCAAGGTCACGAAAGATTGATGGGATTCAAACCTACACATCCTGTCTCCAGAGCTCTGCCTGGAAGCGCTCTGCTGAGCCGCCTCTCAAAAGACGACTTTGGCTAGTGGTTGAGTGTCAACCCCTGTGAACCAGGAAGTCATGGTTTGATTCCTGGTCAGGGCACATACCTGAGTTGTGGGCTTGATCTCCAGTGTGGGGTGTGCGGAAGGCAGCCGATCAATGATTCTCTCTTGTCGTTGATGTTTCTCTCCCTCTCTCCCTTTCCCTTCCTCTCTGAAATACATTTTTTTTAAATGTTTTAAAGATGACTTTGTCATTACCTCTGTATTATGAGTAGCTCAGCACCTCTTCTACAGGATGAAGCAAGGGAGTGACCCTAAGCAAAGATGTCTTCAGAGGCTGGGGTGCAGCAAGGGGGCAAAGAAATAGGGAACTGATCTCGGTACATAGACCTAAGTAGACTACTTAAACTCTAGAGCCAACTCCTGAGTGTGTCGGGGACCAGCCAGCTGCCAACCTGCGTGTTCCATCCACATTCTCTGCCTTCTACTGTGTTCCCACCGTCTGTCCTAAATGCTAATGCAGCTCCATCTAGACTCTGATTCTAACATGAACCCCCACCTTTCTAGTTTACACAGTTATGCTTATAAATATTGCTTTAGGACTTACAAAGGCCCACTAGAAAATTTCAGGACATTTCTGTACAAAATCTTCATATATTAATTACCTGGAGCTATTCTGGCCCAGGGTTTCCCAAAGCATCTTCTGATCCAAACCTTGAGGACAGCTTGCTTAAAATGAGGACTCCTTGCACTCCTTGTAAGCCACAGAATGAAGAGCTCTGAAGGTGGGCAGAAGGGTCTGTATTTGCATGCCAAAGCCTGAGTAGCATTATTACCTTGTTCTTGGAAAACCGAGCTATAGCAACAGTGTTGACTGGCATTCTGCTTCAAGCACAAGTAGAATCCTCCCATGTCTCTGTAATAAGTTTTATCTGAAGAACCCCCTCTGTCGTCACAACTGATAGGTCTCCCATTATCAGAAGAAGAATGATCTCAGCCTGGCTTTTAAACCCATTGGAACCCACCTCAGCTGTCTAAACTCCCTCCTACTCCAGTGTTTCCAAAATGTGTCCCGCGTTATCACTAATGATTTTAAGAGGTACCTGAGATGAACTTCTTTTCTTTTTACTTCAGAGGCCATGTGTTTATTTTCATGGGAAGGAAGAAAAGTCATAATAACAGTATCCAAGCCCGTGATTTCGTGAAGACTGGGGCTCAAGTGGAAAGTCAAAGAATCAATGTTGAAAACTAGTACGTAAATAACAGCACAGGCAGTTCCCAGAAAATAAGTCTTAAATTTAGGGAACGTGACCCTGCCTGCTACTTTCTTTTTTTTCTTCTTAAATATATTTTATTGATTTTTCACAGAGAGGAAGGGAGAGGGACAGAGAGCCAGAAACATCTGTGAGAGAGAAATATCCATCAGCCGCCTCCTGCACACTCCCCACTAGGGACGTGCCTGCAACCAAGGCACATCTTGAGCAGAATCAAACCCGGGACCCTTCAGTCCGCAGGCCAATGCTCCATCCACCGAGCCATACCGGTTTCAGCCTGCCTGCTCCTTTCTGACAGGCACCCTCCACTTCAGCCATGCTACTCCGTTCTCCGGTGCTGACCACAGGCGTTCTCTGCTTTTATTCCAGCAGTGTTCCAGAGAACACTGCCTCCTCTTATAAATACCTCTTTCAATGTTACCCACATTTCACACCCAGTGCCTGCCGCCTTTCAGGAACCCTCCAGATCCTTCCAGCCTACTTCTTTTCTGAATTCATTCAAGTATTCATTGAGAACCTTCTTGTTGTTTACCTGGTTATAGGGAAGCCCCAGGAGAGTCACCCATCGTCTCTTTCACCTCTGGATTAGAGTGCTAACCTTCCCTGGTTGAATCTGAGCAACAAACGGCGAATACAGATGAACCCATCGCTCAGCTCAGAAGAATGAAACATTCCGCAGCAATGCGAGCAGCAGCTCCAGCTCCCCTCAGAGTTCTTAGCCACACCTGAAAAAGGTGTATCTTGTCATCTCTGCCGGGGAAAGAGCGCAAAGGCCTGAGCCCGGGGAATTCTACCCGAAGGTGTGATTCTGTAGTGGTGCCCTGGCTGATGGGAATGGGAAAGGTGACCTTACTCGGCCCACGTGCAACGTGGCTCTGTTTCCAAGGGCCAATCACCTCTGCTGATGATTGCCCACCCTCGGGCTGGGGGAACCCGAGTGGCCACAGCCCCCTCTGGTGAAAACAACACCAGATGAGCCAAGAGAACCAGCTCCACTTCTTGCTTCATTCTCCGATGCCTTCAGCCTTTCTGTATCTCAAGTTTCTTTAAAATTGTCTAATACCTGCCATACTTAATTCACACTTGCTATAAGGCAAAAGAGATCGTGAGATAATGATTTTAAAAGCTCTTTAAATTATCATGTACAATAAAAATATTCAGGGAAGCAGCATACGTATCTGGAGGGAAAACAGACCAGTTCTCCACCAGACAGTGGTGAGCAAGAGACGTGGGCCTTACCTCCAACCCCCCTTTGCCTGTCATGTTACCTCGGGTACCACTTAGCTTCCCTGGGACGCAATGTCCTTGTCTGTAAAACGTGTCTGTGCCCTAGGTGATTGGGCCTAGGGCCAAATCCAACATGAATTTGAAAAGCTTAGAGAAAGATAACCAAGCAAGACTACTGGCCACTGTACGCTTCACTGGAAGTGCTCAGAAGTGGGGATGGTGCCCTGCTGGGCCCAGGGTTTGGGTGGGCCCCAGCAAAGCACCACCGGAGGCACTCAGACATCTCCCCCTCCCCCTCCAACCAAGACCTGTTCTCTGAATAAAAGCGGACCTGCTGCTCTCTGCCTCCCCTCAAGCTCCTTTCTCTGCATATAAAGCAAAAGGCCCCATCTCCTCACAACCATAGTCATGGGTCTTTTTCTCCTTCCTATCCCAAAACAACTTCAGAACCATAGTTGTTTAGTATGAAGGTCTGGCTCTGAACTTAGTTATCCCTCCATCTCCCTCTCAGACACACACCGCTTTCAGGAGTAAAAGTACCAACAGGCATGTGTGGAAAGGACATGGGGAATGAGTGGAAACTCGGGTGATGGGAGGGAGGCAGAGGTACAGGGCATAGTGGAATGGAACGGCCCTGCATTCTTTGGGATTCCACGAAGGTTTGCCAGCTTCCCAAAGTGTAAGTCACAAATCACCCAGGGATGTACTTGGCGGTGTGTTGGAGCTTCCCTGCAAGGTCCGTAACCATGGTTTCGGGCAGCCCACATCACAGCCCTGAGGATAAAGAGAAGAGGCTTTTTCTGATTTTCCCTTAAAAGTCCACTGCCTTGAAAAAATATGTGAGGAGATCTGCTAAGGTGATTCATATGCAACCTCTGACCCTAGGACAATCATGAAGTTATTTTTCTGAATAATTAGAAGGTGATTTCTCGACATCTCTCCAGGAGAAGCAAATACCTCTCTTCTTGTGTAGGTCAAAGAACCCTGAAAACATATACACCCAGCGCCCCACCTGCTCTCGGTGGAAACAGGTAACAAGAATTTCTAAAAATACAGAAATGTATTTCCTCATTTAACACTATCCCTCCTAGAACAGCCAAAACGAGGCTGTGTTCTCCCTGCTTCTCTGGATACTGAGGCCGAAGGCATTTAGCTTCTACAGTCCATGGACAAGGCCTATTTCCCAGTCCCTAATATTCTGACAATGTAATCAATGAACTCCATCTCAGACTTAGAAATGGTATTTCATCCCACGTATCTTGGAAATCAAAACAGGGAAACTGGAAGTAGGTTTCCAAGCACTGATGTTTCAATGACTCGCAAGCAGAACCCTTTTTTTAAATACAAC
This sequence comes from Lasiurus cinereus, assembly GCA_011751065.1. Taxonomy (NCBI): domain Eukaryota; kingdom Metazoa; phylum Chordata; class Mammalia; order Chiroptera; family Vespertilionidae; genus Lasiurus; species Lasiurus cinereus. Next base: position 46,790,387 of record JAAGEH010000041.1, read on the forward strand.
ACCCATTCTGGATGGAGGGGTGATGCGTTGGGCAACACACGCTGCTGGGCTGATGTTTCCTCGACCCCTGGAGGTGGCATCCCAGAGGAGAACCCATTTTCCTCCCTGTCTGTCCCAAGATGAGCTACCCACCCACCAAGCCACAGAACAGAACCAAGCTGGCCGGCTTCCTCCGGAGGGGAAAATAAAGCAGCTCCAGACTCGGCGAAGCAGGACAAAGCCAGGACGTGCGAGAAGCCTCCCGTCTAGGGCTCCACGTGCCTCTCTCCAAGGACAGAGAGGAACCCACCCACACACAATCACACGCCGCCAGCCCACCACGCGCCTGCGGAAGGCGCCGGCCAACCTCCAGGCGCTGGCTCAGGGCGCGCTCTCAGCGGGCGAGTTCCCTGGAGCACCCGCTGGCTGGACGGGCGAAAGGGCGGACCCAAGTCCCTTCTTCTTCTTGAACTTCGAGACTCCCATGCCTACTACCTCTCCCCACCCACCAAGCAGAGGGCGCTTTTCTCCCAGGTAACTGAGACTTAGGTAGACGCACACACTTCGGGTGACAGTTAAAAGTCCCAGCATCCTCCTACCCATGCCAAGAAAGGCCCTTCGTCGCCCCTTGGCACCCCCATCCACACCCCCCTCCCCGCCGGCCCCCACAGCCGGGGGCTCCTGGACCAGGGAGGCGCCAGACTCACCCAGTCCTCGAAGTGGCGGCTCCCGTTCTGCAGCAGCTCCTCAAACTGGATGGTGCAGTTGGCCACGAAGTCGTCGTAGCCGATGGGGGCGTCGTGGAAGACGGCCAGCTCGATCTTGCGCCCGTTGCACACGTCGGTGACGAACTCGTCGTGCCAGGCCGGGCTGTTGGTCTTCTGCTTGGTGGCCGTCTGGCCGATGCGCGAGTCGTCCACGTTGAGGGCGATGTAAGGGTCCAGGAGGAAAGTCTGCGGCCGGAGTCCCACGGCATGGCGCAGCGACCAGGCGGTGGGCTTGAGGCTCACCGCCTCGCAGATTTTGATTTTGAGGAGGCCATTGAACACTACCATGGTCGGGGCGCGCCGTGGGGCCGGGCTCCCTCCGTCCGCCCCCGAGGGCAGGATGAAGAACCGACGGCCCGGGGGTTCGGAGCCGCGGGGGGCGCTCCTCGGTCCCCCCTCTCGCCCCACCCCACCCTCTCGCCTACACCTGGCAGCTGGGCGCCCGGGCGCGGGCGGTTCTCAGGGAGCAGTGCATGTGTTTCCTCGCCGGGCTCCTAACGGAAAACAGGGAGGGGGGGGGGGGTGGGGGCGGTCCCGCGTTGGGAGCGAGCCTCTCCCCCCCTGCCAGCGGCGGCACCTCCAGCAGGGAGAGGAGCTGCCGGCTCCGCGGCCAGCTGCCGGCCGGCCGGGGCTGTCTGGCCGCCTTCGCTGGCTCTCCGGCTCCGGGTCCGGCTCCGGGCTGCGGGAAGCGGGAAGCGGGCGCCGCGCCGGGGCGCTTACCTACCTTTCCGAAACATAATCCCCGGGAAATTTTGACTCCGCGAGGGCGAGGGGGCGGTGGGGCGGGGACGAGAGCCGGGGGCGCAGATTTCAACCCGGATCCTCTTCGCACCACCCAGCGCCCGCCTCTGGCCGCGCGGGGCGGGGGATGGACCGAGGGATGTGCAGTCTATCCGGAGGGATGCATGTCGAAAGGAAATGGTCCTCCTCGAAGCCCAGTGTTTTAAAGATCCACCAGCCCCACCGCCGGCCCGGCCGCCGCCGCCGCCGCCGCGAGGACGACGCGGCGCCGCGCTACGATCGGCGTTCGGGAGGCGCCCGGAGCCCCGGGATCTCACATCGGCGCGGGCTCGCGGTCGGGGTGGCCGCGGCTGGGGCTAGGGGCGCAGGCCGGCTCCGGCGGTCGGTGCGCAGCGCGGCGGCGGCGGCGGCGGCGGGGCCGGGACTGCGACTCTGCGCGGCCCCACCTCCCGGGAGCCGGCGCCCGCCCGCCCGCCCGCCCGCCGCGCTCTCCGCGTCCCCGCGTCCCCGCGCTCGGCTGCTGCTCGCTCGCCGCCCGCCAGCTCTCCCGCTCGGTCCCTTCTCCCTCCGTCGGTGTGCGAGCGAGTCTCCCTCCCTCTCTAATGCAGGAAATGCGCAAAAGACGTCAGAGAAAGAGCGAGAGAGAGAGCCAGAGAGAGAGGAGAGAGAGAGAGAGAGAGAGAGAGAGAGCGAGCGGGCGAGGGCGAGGGCGCGCGCGCGCGCTCCTGTGTTTGGGGAAATAGAAAGTTTTGCCGGTTGGGGGAGCAATACGGGAAAAGTGAGCCCAAGTGGGGACGGCGGAGGAGCGGGCGAGTCTGCCGGCCTGGGTCGCGCGGCGGCCGGCGGGGCAGCCAGGCGGCAGGGAGCCCGCGCGGGGATCCCGGGGAATGGCGGCGCGGGGCCTGGGGTGCGGGTGTGGCCCGCGGAGGCTCCCTGACCTTGGCTCTCCCCCCCCCCCCCGGGACCCGCGGGCCGCGCCTCCCCGCGGAGCTCGGTGGCCAGCACCGCTTCAGAGCTGCGGGTGGGCGAGCGCCGGGGGGCGCCCTGCGAGAGGAGCCTCGGGACGCTGCAGGCCTGCCCCGCTGCCTGCGGGCGCCGGGCTCGGCGGGGCGCGGGGGTGCGCGGGGAGGGGCGTGCACGGCGCCCTGGGAGTTTTTCTGTGTTTATTCTCTCTGCCCCTTCTTGGGGGGCAGTCTCCCCGCTTTGGGACCTTGCCCTGGACTTCTCGGGCTGCGAGGACTTGTTGACAAGTGAGGGCTCAGCAGAAGAACCCCGGCTCGGTGTGTGTGTGTGTTTATGTTCTGCCAAGTGGCTTCACCTTGCCTCCGGCCCTCGTCTGCCCTTTTTCGACGAGAGGGCTCTCTTGGTGGACGCGCTGACAGCGGCCGTCCGAGCTGCGGGAAAACGGGGCGCGCCCTGCGGGGGACCCGGGGCTGGGTGTCCGCGCTAATTTCCTCCGTAACCTTTAAACTCTCCCTGGAAGCCGCCCGCCGGGGCTGGTCACGTGACGCGGGCCCTGGGCTGCCGGGGAAGAATTTCCTCCGCCGGGAGCGGGGGGACGGGGAGGGCGGCCCCGCGAGGGATGGCCCCCGCGCTGCGGGACGCGGACCTGGGGCGCGGGGGGCGGGGGGGCGGGCCGAGGGCGCGCAGGCCCGGGGCGCGGTCCTCGCTGGAGTATCTCCAAGGACTGGGTTGGGAAGAGGTCAGCGCCGCAACCTGCGAGCTGGGCTTGTGCAAACGGAAAAAGAACACCGCGGCTTAACCAAAATGCCAAGTCAAGGCAGGGAGTTTTGTAGAAATCGTCCTTAAGGTGAGTGTTTAGCTGGCAGGACTGGATAGTGTGGACCAAGATGTAAACCCCCCCTCCCGATCACTTTTTCTCGGCGGGAAAAGGTCATTATTACCGGTGGCTTCAAAAGGTGAAAGGCCAGGAAGGAGGCAGCCCCCTGGAACAATAGGATGCCAAGGGCAGCACACAGGTCGCAAAAGTGATCAGCCAAGTCCCAAGGTGACTTTTGTCTCCGAAGGCGGGCAGGATCTTACAAGTCATTTGGAGAAGCCACTCACAGTCTGGTGAGTGGGCAGCCGGGTAGAGAGAGTGCTAACATGCAGGCTCAGAGACGAAAGAGATCGTTCACGTATAAAAAAGTTACGCCTTACTTGGCCACTTCCACCAGCTGGAGATTATATTCAAAAATCTGTCAGTTTGACAAAAGCACAAGCATGATGTCTCATTGCTGTTTAATTTTCATTTCTCTGAACATCAGAACGTTTTCCTCCTTGTTTTTTACTTCTACCATTATATTTTTTTCTTAAGCATTGTCCCTTCCTTCCTGGGTAAGTGATTGAGGACAACTGGCAGGGAATAGGACTTGATCTGAAAAAAGCGTTTGGGAAGCAGAACCAGTGCTCGAATGAGATGAGGGAGATACTTGACAAAGAGGCAACGCTTAAAGGGGGTACCAATAAACTCAGTAACCAAGATAAATAATGACTTCAATGCATTGTTTTTAAATATGTTTTTATTTGTTTTTAGCAAGAGAGAGTTAGAAAGATGGATTGGCTGCCTTCTGCATGCCTGCCACTGGGGATGGAGCCCACAATCCAGACATGTGCCCTGACCAGGCATTGAACTGGTGACCTCTTGGTGAATGGAGCAATGCTCAGCCAACTGAGCCACACCAACTGGGCAATGCAATATTTTAAAAAATAAAAATACATGTAAAAGTTTAGCATGAGCCAGAACTGGTTAGGCTCAGTGGATAGAGTGCTGGCCTGCAGACTGAAGGGTACTAGGTTCGATTCCGGTCAAGGGCACATCGCCAGTAGGGGGTGACCAGGAGGTAGCTGTTAGATGTTTCTCTCTCATCGATGTTTCTGACTCTCTATTTCTCTCCCTTCCTCTCCCTTATTATTTTAAAAAATCAATAAAATGTAGTTAACAAAAAAAGTTTAGCATGAACAAACCCAAAGTTTAAATCATTTTTTAAAATTGCATTAAAATATTACTTATATAAATGAGTTTATTGGAACCCCTGAAGTTTTGTACCAAAAGTTGAGTGCTTCACTTGCCTTCAAGTGAAGGTGAGGGATCCTTGAGTACATAGTGTTTCATACCTACTCTTTCTCTTACCACACAAGCAAAAGGACTGAAAAATAGCGGCCAAAATCCTTCCTCTCTAAGATGTTAAACAGGAATCATTTTAGAATTATGGACACACTGAATTGAACTTTTTGCATAGTATCATATCCCAGCCCCAGACAAGACCCCCCAAATATATTACATAGGGTCTGTAGCCATCTCGGTGAGTAGGCATTCTTAGAAGTGTTGGTTTTTTTCTTCTTTGCAACCTAAGTAAGGTTACAGGAAGGCAGCATCTGCCTCTTAGCAGGCTGCTTGTTACACATGTGAATAATCACACTGTAATTCTCATGTGCAACCAATGCCAATGTGACCTCTACATTCAATTATAAGTCTTTCCGTGGTGGGAGTTGGAAGAGTGGGCTGTAACTAAAAGACTTGGCCAAACTGCCTGTTTTGAATTGGATGAATATTTATATAAAAAGGGAGAATGCTGATAGTCTACATGCAAACATTGCTGATCTCCTGCCCTTTTGCATTCTTATTTCTAAATAAATCTCTCAGCTCCCTACTCTCAAACTTGGCTAAATGAAAATAGGTATTCTCCAGGGGTACCATGGAAATGCCAGGTGTGAGCTTGTTAGGGGAAGGCCCTTGCATTTACCTGGGAAGGCCAGGGGATCTGGTCTACAATAACTCTCTGCTCCAGATTTCCTGTGAAGAGAAAAAGCACTTGCAGGAGGGAGATTTCGCATGTAAAATTCCAATCAGAAATTATTGTTTACTTCCTCCTTCTCTTGGCCCCTGTATATAATCCTAAAAGACAGGCAGCCATTGATGTACACATTGAGTAAAATGCCCCTTGGTTCCAGCTATGACCTAGTCATCTGGTGATCTTTGGGAGAGGAAAAAGGAAAGGAAGAAAGATGATATAAAAATTTTGCAAGGATGATCAAGATGGTGCTCCTCTCCTTTTAAAATTAAGGCTCATCTGGCTGGCATAACTCAGTGGTTGAACATCGACCTATGAACCAGGAGGTCATGATCCGATTCCTGGTTAGGGCACATGCCTGGATTGCAGGTTAAATCTCCCGTGTGGGATGTGTAGGGGGTGGCTGACCAATGATTCTGTCTCATCATTTATGTTTCTACCACTCTCCCTCCTCTCTGAAATCAATAAAAACATATATTTTAAAAATTAAGGCTCATAGCAAAAAGAACTGAAAGAGCAAGAGTCACCAGAGCAGTGTGATTAGTGCTGCTGTAAACGTAGGGTGCCACTGGGAGAGCACAGAGGATCAGCCCATTGCCTGGGTAGGCACCACCTGGAAGGTGTAGGCTTTCCAAGAGGAGTTCCTCCTGAGGCAGAGAGGTAAGGGAAAGCCATTGGAGGCCACAACGGAAGAGTGTGCAGATCTCAGGTAGAGAAGAGCATGGCTCTTTGGGATGACAAGGAATACCTGGCATGTGGCAGGCGTACGATAAGGTAAGGTAAATTGGACCAGATTATTAAGACCTTAAAGAACCTGCAAATATTTTTGAACTCTTTTCTTAAGAGACATTGGTCAGGCTAAAGCAGGGAAGAGCATAACCGGAGTTCATACCTTAAAAAGACAATTTTGCAGGAATGGATATATTTGTCTTTTGCAATTTCCTCCCAGAAGACTCACCCCAAAACAGGATGTTAGAAGATCCGAATCCAAAGATAATTTGCACTCCATCTGATCAAAAGTGAAACAGTCTGTGGATATTGTTTAGATCAGCTAAAAGAAGCTGGGAGGGGCATGCCAGAACCTAAGACTAGAATGCTAATATTCACGTCCTTGTTGTTTATATAATGCCAATGACTCCTGCCTGATCAGGACCTGTCATACATTCCACGCATGCTCCATAGAACAGAATTCAGCCACCCAGGCCATCGGATGGAAGGTACAACAGCACAATGACACAAAAACCTTGCAGAGTTGTGTTGGTGTGGCCCTGCTTCAGCCTAACCCCCATCTGAGACCCAGTCCTGCTTCTAACCCCACCCTCTTGTGATTGGCTCATGTCTGGTCTTCTTTTTTTTGGCTCCATCTCTTTCTGGACTCCATTGCAATGACCCAGACACCCAGCCTCACTCACACCTGCAAGGAGGTAGAGGGATAGATGCAACAACATAGAGCTGAAAGATGAAGGAGGGCAGCAGGTGACCTGGTGCCTTTCCTTCCTCATTCCCCTCCACCCTGAGCCCCACTCTTTCCATCACCATAGAGAAAATAGCATCCCGAACCACATCTTTAGTTCTGATGTTGATGTTGGTCTGCATCTTGGAACTTTTAAGTACATAAACCAATCCATGAGCCTTTACTCAGTACCTGCTATGTTCTGGACACTGGGGCATGTGCTCTAGGGAGGACAAATAGTAGCCTGATTCAATTCTGGTCAAGGGCACATACCTCAGTTGCAGGCTCCATTCCACCCTGGTAGGGGGGCTCACGTGGGAGGCAACCAGTTGATGTATCTTTCTCACATCTATGTTTCTCCCTCCCCTCTTCCCTCACCCCTTCCTGTAACCCATTCCACTCTCTAAAAATATCCTCGGGTGAGGATTAACAAAAATTAATATATATATATATATATATATATATATATATGTGTGTGTGTGTGTGTGTGTGTGTGTGTGTGTAAAACAAAAGGACTTTGTTGTTTCTCAATTTCTCTGTTATCTTCTCTCCTAACACCCATTAGATATATTTTCAGCATATGGTTTTATGATACCTGTACCAAGTGTAACAGCTGTTTCTGCATGCTTCCTGTGGATATCTGATTCATCAATTAACAGATGACTAATCTGACTGTTCAGATTAGATTACATATCGCTCACACTTTCTGGACATTTGGTTAATCCATTGCTTCTCCTAATTTGCCTTGCAGACTCTAGGGCAGGGAATAGCGTCTTTTGTCACAGGTATAGATTATGCAGCCATAGCAAATGTAAAGCCAGAACTGTTTAAAATCACAGGAAGGATATGAGGCAGGGTGGCAAATCCTTCTCTCCTTTAAGGCAGAATCCCTCCAGGGGCCCAATCCTTATACCCTTAAGTGAAACTAAGGAGTCTCCTCCCATCTCTCCCTCCGGTTCCTCCTCACTTCTTACAGCCCTGCCCTCTGCCTGCACCGCAATCTCCTTCTTTGAAAGGTCTTTACATTTGGAGAATAAGAATGTCACAAATCTTGTTAGTTTTCTCTTTCCTTGCCCTGATGAGCTCCTAAGCGATGGTTGGCTCGCAGTACTTGACAGACAGCAAGCTGGTACTATAGTGATGAAGTCACTGGGCGGCTGGGCGGTGTCTCCAGGGCACCTAGGAACCCAAGACCACTGTGCCTGGCTCTGCAAGCCGACAGCGCCCTCTGGTGGGCATTAGCGTTGCCAGCCGGGTACATCTAGCGGTTTTGACTGCCTGGGCATCTTCCACTCTTCTAGGGCTCTGGCTCCAAAGACTAGGAGGAGCACTAGGAATACTTAACGAGGTCAAGAGGCAGACTACAGGGCATGGGTCATTGGCTTTATCCACATGCCCATCATGAGCAGGAGCAAATACAGTCAGGTGCATACCTATTGTATGAAAAAGCTGTCATTCAATAATAATAGTTAAAATAAAACAAAAACACCAAACAGCTAAGCTTCTCACAGTGAAGAATTCTGTTCCTATCAATACTTTAGAGTGACAGGCCATACATTTGTCAATGAGGTCCATTGTAGGTTCGGGAAAAAACCTGCAATGGACCTAATTGACAAATGAAGGAGATGCAGTCCAGGTGTTTGAGAAGCTAAAACTTTGAAGGTAAAGGAATGTTAGGGGCCTCCTCATGGACCAGACACTGACCCTGCTTTTTTTTTTTCTTGATTCAGACTATGAGTCAGTTCCTGAAGCTAAGGTGAGGGTTGTGAGAAATGGCCAAGGAACCCCCAGAATGGAATATATTGGAAGTGGGAGGGATGGGGGCTCCCTCAGAGATTGCTCCTCTCATTCCAGCAGTTAACTTAGCTTCCTTTTCTTGGGTGTGAGAGGAGACAGAGACACCATCAGCTGGGAGGTGGGGGAGGTGCGTCACTCAACTTTTTGCCATCAAAGCCAACGACCACTTAGGAAGGAAGGATGAGCACCATTCCTCCAGCACCAGCCTCATCCTGTCTGGTGTACAGCACTGACCAGGGTGGGATGGAATCCAGGCTGGAAACTCAGGAACTTAATTCTAGGATCTTGGGCAAATTACCTGCCTGTCAATGGACCCTGGCTTCACTCAAATGTAACAAGAACTTTGTGACAACTGTAAGGGGTTATTCTGACAGAGCAGTTCTCAGGAAATTCCTTTCTATGTTGCACTCAATCCCTAAGGAACATTTCTTTTTTTAATTCATTCTATCGCTAGCATTGATAGCACCCCCAAGGTAGTCTCTTAGCCAGCTGACTTCTGGCTAATGAGGTTTTGGTGGGAAGGGTCCAGGAACACAAAAGGAATGCCCTGGGCCCAACACCCCACTAAGAATGGCCCCCACATCAGGTATTGGGGGGAGGGAGGTATCCCTCTAAACACTGGTCCTTCGTACAACCAGAGAGAGGGCTGCAGGAAAGATTCCAGGAACTTGAATAAATAATAAATAATAAGGAAATAAGTCATGTGGCTAACCAGCTTCCCCTTGTAGTCGTGGTTGAGTTTTGTAGCCATTTAACCCAACTGGAACCCTAATGTATGTGTTTCCTCCCACCCCCCCATCAGTGGCTGTAAGGTAATAATTATTTATCTCTGCCTCAGGGAACTAATTGAGGCATGGTTAGCACACCCAGGAGGTCTCCTGTCCCCTGTCCTTCAACACAGGGTTGGCACACACACTGCTCTATTAGTTTACATTCCCACCCCGACTCCCTCATCTCATGGGAGCCAATGCTCCCACAAAATGGGAACAGTGCACCAACTGACCTCGCGAGAGCAGTGCCAGTGCAGGAACGGACCCTGCCAACACAACACGTAGCATGTCATTGCGGTTTTTCTCTAGCAAGCGAAAACGAAGAAGTGGTCAGTGTTTCCCACGTTTTCCTCTGCTGACAGCCACACAGCCTGTTTGCCTGTGCCGGGTCATGAATATTCAACAGCAAAATGGGCCGGGCGTCCAGAGGCCGGGTGCAGTGGGAGGGGCACTTTCCAATGTATCACAATCCAAGTTCTGCTATTTGTTTCTTACAATAGAAATAGTAGTAGTAGTAGTAGTTGTTGTTGTTGCTGTAACAATGCTAACAATAACAATAGTAAACTAACAACTATTTGATTGAGAAGGCTGTGCCAGCAGTAACATTTTTTTAAAAATATTTATTGATTTTTTTAATATATTTTATTGATTTTTTTACAGAGAGGAAGGGAGAGGGATAGAGAGTTAGAAACATTGATGAGAGAGATAATTGATCAGCTGCCTCCTGCACGCCCCACACTGGAGATGTGCCCGCAACCAAGATACATGCCCTTGACCAGAATCGAACCAACACTCTATCCACTGAGACAAACCGGTTTCGGCCATTGGTTAATTTTTGATTCCTGACCAGCACATACAAGAACCCACAACCTTGGCGTATCCGAATGACACTCTAACCACTGAGCTGTCCAGCCAGAGCCAGGCAGTAACCTTTAACAACTCTTTTAAACCTGGAAACAATGCAATGAAGTAGATATTACCATATTTCTTCAATAGTAAGACACATTTTAAAATCACATTTTAACATCTTATAATGCAAGGTAAGAAAGTACTATGTCATACCATAATTACAGGGGAGACTTTTTAAAATCTGTTAGTAGTGCATATAATTATGGTGCTTTTTGCAGATGAAGCCACTAAGGTGGAGAAAAGCTAAGCAATGTCCCCTAGGTTCTCTAGGAGTGGGATTACTGGACTATGTAGCAAATATATTCTTAAATTTGTAAGAAACTGCCATACTGTTTGCAGAGGTTCTATACCATTTTGCGTTTATCTCACCAGCAAGTTCCGGTTTTTCTGCACCCGCACTAGCACATGGTATTTTTAGTAGGGTTTGTTGTTGTTTTAACTTTAGTCACTCTAATAGGTGTGTAGTGGTATTCCATTGTGGTTTTTAATTTGTGTTTTTATAATGACTAATGATGTTGAGCATCTTTTCATGTGCTTGTCAGCCATCCCTATGTCTTCTTTGGTAGTATGTTTATTCAAATCCCTTGCCTATTTTTTAAACTGCATTGTCCTCCTACTATTGAGTTTTTAAGTTTATTTTACATATTTTAAATACAACTCCTTTTTTGGAGATGTGACTTGTTAATATTTGCTCCCAGTTTATAATCTGCCTTTTAATTATTTTAATGATGTCTTTTATAGAAAAAAAGTTTTAATTTTTATGAGGTCCAATGTATCTTTTTTTTTTTCTTTTATGGACTGTTTTTTTATGTTATATCTAAAAACTCTTTGCATAACTTAGGTCACAATCTTTTTCTCCTATGATTTTTTAAATTAAAAATTTATACTTTTGATTTTACATTTAGACTTATGACCCATTTGAGGTTAATTTTTCTATAAATTACAATCTTATGTATAGGTTAAAGTTTTATTTTTTGCATATAGATGTTTCATTTGTTGAAAGAATTATCCATTGAATTGTCTCCATATCTATGTCAAAAGTTCAGTTGGTCACGAATTATACACTTAAAAATAATTAAAATGGTGGTTTTTATGTTATGTGAACTTTATCTTACTAAAATAATTTACCCTTAAAAATCCATTGATCATATTTGTAAGGACCTATTTCTCTTTTTTTAATATATTTTATTGATTTTTTTACAGAGAGAAAGGGAGAGGGATAGAGAGTTAGAAATATCGATGAGAGAGAGACATCCATCAGTTGCCTCTTGCACGCCCCCTACTGGGGATGTACCCGCAACCAAGGTACATGCCCTTGACCGGAATTGAACCTGGGACCTTTCAGTCCACAGACCTACACTCTATCCACTGAGCCAAACCAGTTTCAGTGAGGACCTATTTTTTAAATCTTTTGCCTAAAATTCTCCAGTACCAGGCTGCCTTGCTTACGTAGCTTTAATTAAGTTTTAAAATCAATTATTGTGAGTCCTCTAACTTTGTTTTTCTTTTTCAAAATTATTTTGATTATTCTAGTCCTTGCTTTTCCATATACATGTTAATTTATTTTTTTAAATATATTTTTATTGAGTTCAGAGAGGAAGGGACAGGGTGAGATATAGAAACATCCATGAGAGAAAATCATTGATTGGCTGCCTTTTTGCACACCCCCTATTGGAGATCGAGCCCACAACCCTGGTATGTGTCCTGACCAAGAATTTAACCATGACCTCCTGGTTCATAGGTTAGCATTCAACCACTGAGCAACACCAGCCGGCCTCCGTATACATTTTTAATCAACTTGCCTATATATACCAAAAATCCTGCTGGGATTTTGATTGTTATTATATTAAATCCATAAAATCAATTTAGGCCCTGCAGGGTTGCCAGATATATACAGAACATCCAGTTAAATTTGAATTTAAGACAAACAGTGAATAAATATTTAGCATATAAAGTTGCAAATATTGTATGGACATAATTATACTAAAATCATGCATTATTTACTAGTATCTGAAATTCAAATTTAACTTGATATTCCATAATTTTTTTTTCTAAATCTGGAAACTCTAGTTTGAGATGAATTAGCATTTAACTATTTAAATGTTCTGGTTTATGAACACAGTATTTCTCTTTCTTCATTTAGGGCTTCTTTTATTTCCTTCATTGATATTTTTAGTTTTTAGCATAGAGATTCTCACATGTTTATGTACTGCATTCAATACATTTGAAATGACATTGTAAATATCATGTTAAGAGATCCTATATCTCATTTAAAACCTATGGAGAATATAAATTTCTTCTTTGTTTTAACAGACAATAGTTTTATTAAGTTCAGTGTTTAAGTTCTAATTTGCTTTCTATGGACTATGATTTCAATGTCCAACTTTCAAAAACTTTGCTGTACTATTCAAATCTGTCCCACACGAGTGCCACTCAATGACCAGTCTGGGACATGTGAGGGTAATCTACTCTGTAGTTCAGTTCTCTAAGTCTTTGGGATAAGTTTAGGGCCCTATCAATTATGTGCAGCTCAGGCGTGAGCCTGGAATTAATACTAGTACATTATTTTATGGAACCCCTTTCCTGACCTGCCCCTTCCCTGATTTCCAAGGGTCCTCCTTCCTGGTATTCTGAGTAGGAATTCAGAGCATTAGTTTCCCTGCTCTGCCATTCATTTTCTGCAACTGAGTCTACTTCTGGAGCCAAGTGGCAGGAGGATATATAGAGGGAAAATAAGTAATAGGGATTCTCCCTATATTTTTAGGAAAGTCTTCTCCCTCTGGGTGTTGGGGGCCTATTGGCATTCACTGCCATCACTTCCCAGGCTGCCATCCATCCATCACAAAATTACAGTTTTGTATGTGGCACTTGCCCTGGGCTGGGATGGGGAAAAAGGGAAAAAAAAAAAGAAGGCAGGAGGATTTCCTCAAATCTCTGTATCCCATATGTCTTCTCTTTTCTGCTCCTGAAAACTAGAAAGAGCAGGCTTTCCTTAGGATATGCCTGGTACACAGTTCTGGGATTTGGTCTTTGTTTGAAACCAGACTGGAGGTATGGAAAAGAAGGAAAGAACTTCCCACCAAATTATTCCCTCACATATCTCCTACACTCATATGTCAGCCACCTTTCTTTTTTCAGTCTTCAGATAGATTTTCCAAGCATTTTGTGTAGGTTTTTAGTTGCTTACTCCATCTTTCCAGAACCAGAAGCCCCAACCTATTTAGATTTAACTTTGAATAATTTAAAACATGTACCATTTTATGGAGAAACCAAAATGGCGGCATCGGTGAACACCTAAACTGCTGCCTCACACAACTATTTCAAAACTACAGCTAAAACACAGAACAGACACCATCCAGAACCCCAGGAAAGCTTGCTGAGTGGAAATTCTACAACTAGAAGGGAAGAGAGTGGCTCACAGAGACTCAGAGGAACTGTAAAAAGCTGAGATACAGAGACACACATGTGGAGAGAATGATCGGCAGAGGGCCTGGTTGGCTTCCTCTAGTGGAAGGGAGACAGAAACTCCCAACTGTACTGAACGCAAGTTCCGACTGCATTGAACCCCAGTTCCAGGCGAGACTCATACGGGGTGAGTCTGGACGGTCATAAAAAGTATGAAGTGCACAGAAACTCAGGGGAGCCTCTAAAGGCAGAGGTCTGGAGGAGCGCATGCAAGTGCACACAAAGAGGACTGACTGCTAATTGTGCCGCTGGCTTTCTCTAGTGGGAGGAAGACAGAATCTCCCAACTGCGCTGAATTCCACTTCCAACTGCACTGAACTCCAGTTTTGGGTGAGACCCTGGGGACCCAGACTCATACGGGTTCCTGGAGCACACGGAAACTTAGAGGAGCCACAAGAAACGGAGGTCTGGAAGCTCGCGCACCAGTGCGAGGAGAGAGGGCTGCAGCGATTACTGGAGAACACTGATAGGGGCCTCCTAGGGCAGGGCTGACAGGAAGCCAAGGCTGTCTGCTCAGTCCTGAGACTCTGCCCCATCCAAGCCCAACACAGAGGTTTTACAATTTTGCAAGTCTTGTAACTTAAGGCTGACTCCAGCACAGAAGTTCTCCTGGCATAGACACAGCTGATCCTCACAACCAGTTGGCCTGGAGGTCAATTCCCCCCAGTGATACCAACAACAATCAAGAGTTAACTACAACAAGGCTGTACACACAGTCCACAAAGGGGTGCACCAAGAGTGTTCATCTCAGGTAACTAGGGAGGAGGAGCTACTGGGCCTTATAGGACACCTAACACACAAAGCTACTCTACCAACTGAGGGAAGTAGCGAAAATGTGGAGACAAAGAAACACATCACAAACGAAATAAATGGAGGAAAACAAATGTTGACTATAGAGGTCAAAACCACGGTTATAAGGCTTTTCAAGAAAATATGGATAAATTTAGCGAGACCCAAGAGGAGATGAAAAAGGACCAACTAGAAATTAAACATACACTGACTGAAATAAAAAATATTATACAGAGACCTAATAGCAGACTAGAGGAATGCAAAAAACAAGTCAAAGATTTGAAATACAAAGAAGCAAAAAACACTCAACTGGAAAAGTAAAAAAAAAAAAAAAGAATAAAAAAATCTAAAGATAGTGCAAGGAGCCTCTAGAACAACTTCAAGTGTACCAACATCAGAAGAAGAGAGAGAGGAAGATGCTGAAAATCTACTTGAAGAAATAATGACTGAAAACTTCCCCCACCTGATGAAAGAAATAGACTAACAAGTCCAGGAAGCACACAGAACCCTAAGCAAAAGGAATCCAAAGAGGACTACACCAAGACACATCATAATTAAAATGCCAAGAGCAAAAGACAAAGAGAGAATATTAAAAGCAGCAAGAGAAAAACAGTTAATTATCTACAAGGAAGCACCCATATGATTGTCAGCTGATTTCTCAACAGAAGCTATGCAGGCTAGATGGGAGTGGCAAGAAGTATTCAAAGTGATACAATATCAATAACCTACAACCAAAATTACTCTACCCAGAAAAGCTATCATTCAGAATTGAAGGTCAGATAAAGAGCTTCACAGATAAGAAAAAACTAAAGGAGTTCATCAACACCAAACCAGTATTATAAGAAATGCTAAAAGGTACTCTCTAAGAAGAGGAAGAAGAAAAAGGTAAAGATAAAAATTATGAACAACAAATAGATATCTATAACAAGTGAATCCAAAAATTAAGTGAATTAAAAATCTGATGAACAGAATAAACTAGTGAATATAATAGAATCAGGGGCATAGAAAGGGAGTGGACTGACAATTCTCAGGGGGAAAAGGGTGAGGAGGTGCAGGGAGAAACTGGACAAAAATCATACACCTATGGATGAGGATAATGGAGGGGAGATAAGGGCTGAAGGAGGGAGGGGAGCTATGGAGGGAAAAAAAGAGGAATAATTGTTATCATCTGAACAATAATGACTTATTAAATAATAATAATAATAATAATAATAATAATAATAATAATAATAATAATAAAAGACTAACAGGTGGAGGCTGCTTCAGCTTCCAATGTCTCAACTAAACAGTGAATGATTAGCTCTGACCTTCCAGAGCTTTTAAGGTTGACCAGCCTTCTGGTTGCCTATCCTTAGTGGGACAATGATCTCTCTATTAGTGGGACAATGGTCGGTTTCTGGCACACATACCCCTTGCCCAGGCAATGCCACGCCCCAAGGGAACCCCCACCCTGATCTGGGACACCCTTCAGGGCAAACCAGCTGGCCCCTACCCATATACCAGGCCTCAATCCTATCTAATCCTATATAATAAAAGAATAATATGCAAACTGAGCATCACTACAACACACAATATGGTTGCCCCCATGTGGACACAAGATAGCTGACACAAAATGGCCAGCAGGGGAGGGCAGTTGGGAGGGACCAGGTCTGCAATAGAGGGCAGTTTGGGGCAATCAAGCCTGCAGGGGAGGGCAGTTAGGGGTGACCAGGCTGGCAGAGGAGGGAAGTTGGGGACTACCGGGCCTGCAGGCAAGGGCAGTTGGAGAGGACCCAAACATGCAGGGGAGGGCAGTTGAGGGTGACCAGGCCTGCAGGGGAGGGCAGTTAGGGGTGAATAGGCCGGCAGGGGAGCAGTTAGGCATCAATCAGGCTGGCAGGGGAGTCGTTAGAGGGAGATCAGACTGGCAGGCAGAAGCAGTTAGGGGCAACCAGGAAGGCAGACAGGTGAGCAGTTGGGAGCCAGCAGTCCTGGATTGTGAGAGGGATGTCCCAGATCTGAGAGGGTGCAAGCTGGAATAAGCAACATACCCCCTCGTGCACTGGGCCTCTAGTCTGAGAATAAAAACACATTGGGAAAAAAAACAACACACATTGGGTGCGATTAATGACAAATTAGATATGGCAGAAGAAAGGACTGAATGAATTTGAAGATATAGCAATAGAAATGATCCAAAATGAAACAGAAAATAATCTTTTCAATGAAAGGTCATCACTGAGCTGTAGGACAACTTTACGCAGCTCATTTATACCTAATTTCTGTCCTGGAAGCAATTATTCAGGACAAAATTTTCTCATTCTCAGGGTTTACAATGCAACGGGCCTTGCCTCTCTTAGAACCTCCAAGTTTCCATAAGGAGAAGGATGTGTTTGGTAGATTCACTCCCCCAGATAACTCTGCCCAGGTAGCTGATGTAGCTGTGCAAGTACTGTGAGTCTGGCCTTGTGTTAGGTATTTATGTACACAATCTTATTTAATGTTCAAAAAATCGTAAGAGGCAAGTGGTAGTATTGTTCCATTATGGGAAAACTGGGGTTTGGAGGAGGGGCTATAATGTGCCCATGATTACACGGTGCTAGAGAGAAGATTCAAAGTGGTCTATTTGGCTCCAAGCCCATGTTTTCTACATACACAAAATTGCTACTTTCTGTGGAGGAAAGGCTCAAGACTGAAGACAAAGAATGAGTGAAGGAAGCATTCTGTCACTCTGTCCCCAGAGGCAGCAGAAAAATGTCTCTGAAGTCCCTGGAAAGAAGCAATCAAACTTCTGTCGAGATGAGTCTGGGCTAACTGTGAAGGAAAGAACGCCACTGTACATATGAAACGACAGAACTTTCACGTGGCTCTCTGGAGGCCTGCGCTACTCAGTAACTCTGGGACCACAGATCACTTGGAAATGAAAAGGTAAGGATAGCCGAAACCTGTTTGGTTTAGTGAATAGAGCGTCCCAGGTTCGATTCCGGTCAAGGGCATGTATCTTGGTTGTGGTCACATCCCCAGTTGGGGGCGTGCAGGAGGCGGCTGATCGATGTCTCTATCATCAATGTTTCTGACTCTCTATCCCTCACCCTTCCTCTCTGTGAAAAATCAATAAAATATATTTTTAAAAAAAGAAAGAAGAAAAGGTACGGATAGTTGCCTATCTAGGGGGAGGGAGGCACTAGGTGTGAGCCAAAACTCTGTTTGTAAAGGAGGCGGTGCTGTTGACTTTTCTTTCTCCACCTCCTTGTGCTTCAGTCCCCCGCCCTGGCCTGCAGAATGTGCCACCCTGGAAAAGATATGCTTGTCCGGTCTACCTGGGCCAGTAGCTTCCAGGGTGGCACAACAAAGAACAGAGCCAGAGTTGCTCTTTCCCTCCAATCCTCGTAACACATTCCCCAGGAGCACCAGCTCAGCGGAAAAGGTTAAGCTTGCCAAAATGAGAATAAGTTTTCAACTCCCCGATTTCTTGGTTACTATCATCAATTGATTTCTTGCATCCAAAAGTTTGCTAAAATCTTGCTTCCTTCCAACTGCCTCCTATTTCCCTTAGGAGAGAATTTTTCTTTTCCAGGAAACTGTCCAATTTCCAAATCAAGCAACCAAACACGTACTTGCTTCTTCCATTAATAAGCTTGGTTCAGAAAAGGCGGGTGCAAGGCTACCTCTGGAGAACCGTTCTGGGAATACGCATTAAAACTGGTATTTCCTGGGGGTTAATTAGTGGGGGAATAAAGACATAAATGTAATACCTTAATTAATAAAGAAATTTAAAAAAATAAAACTTAAGAGAAATAAAACAAAACTAGTCTTTCCTACACTAGTTTGTTTGCTCTGATTAGCTTTAAAGTTTACCCAAAACTCCCCTGGTCACCGCCCAGCAGGATCTATTTACCTGCAGCTCAACTTTCCTTGGGACAATTCTTTTAGAACATGGATTGGATCCAGGTTCTAGGTCCCTGGCTGACAGCAGCTGTGTTATTCAGAGTGAGTCACTAAATGGCACTGAGCCTCAGTGTCCTCTTCATTCATACAAAGGAGGTGAGTCATTTCTGCCAAATAAGAGAAGGTATAAGACCGAAAATTCCAGAAGTCAGTGTAGATGAAAATAAGATCACTGTGAAAATCCTTGCCCCATCAGAGTATTAGCTGGACTAATATTCTGGACTAACCAAATTAGCAGAAATAGATTAACAAGAGAAAATCAAAGTTTAATACATGCCCATGGGGAATTCACATAGACATGATGATCATTCCATGAAAATTCCAAAGACAGCCCTGACTGGATAGCTCAGCTGGTTAGAACATTACCCCGATACACCAAGGTTGTGGTTTCAATCCCTGGTCAGGACACATACAAGACGCGACCAATGAATGTATAAATCAATCAATCTATCTATCTCTTTATCTCTCTCTCTCCACCTTTCTCTCCCTTCCTCTGTTTCTAAAATAAAAAAATAGTTAAATACAATGGTCCTATTTAAAAAAAATAAAAACATCAGACATTTTTCTTACATAAATGAACTTTATATCTTCCAAATTCTTCAGATTATATTTATAATATACAGTTATATATTATATAGTTACTAGAGGCCCAATGCATGAAAAATTGTGAAAGAATAGGCCTTCCTTCCCCTGGCTGCTGGCACTGCCTTTGTTCCGGCCTGGAGCTGCCTTCCCATGCTGCCCAAAGGCCTGGAATGGCTGGTGCGGAATGCCTGTGTTGACACAAGTGTCCAGCTCTCCCCCAGCCACTCGGTGTCTGTGTCTGTAAATCAACTCACCACCTTTGTTAGGTTAATTTGCATACTCACTCCTAATTGGCTGGTGGGTGTTGCGAAGGTACAGTCAATTTGCATCTTACTCTTCTTTAGCGTAGATTACCAGATTATAGTTAAAATGTAATTTATAGAGAGGAACTCAGGAATCAATAAATGCAATCTCCTTACTTTAGAGAAGGAAAAACAAAATGAAGTGATGGGCT
Organism: Lasiurus cinereus; assembly: GCA_011751065.1. Taxonomy (NCBI): domain Eukaryota; kingdom Metazoa; phylum Chordata; class Mammalia; order Chiroptera; family Vespertilionidae; genus Lasiurus; species Lasiurus cinereus. Next base: position 46,809,814 of record JAAGEH010000041.1, read on the forward strand.
CAAGGTCATTAAATAGTGACAGAGACAGGGCATGAATCCAGTCCCATTTTCACCCAGTTATCTCTGTTGTTCTTCATAGTTATGTCTGTGGTTCTACACTTGGAGCACAACAACCAGACAGAGTACAGCAACCAACCATCTCTTCAGTTCTTTCCCTGCATCTTAGCCACAACCTAGGTGTGGCAAAACATTTCTGGCCAACCTATTCTGATTCCTTCTAATCACCTCTTTTTCTTTAAAATTTTGTTTAAAGTATGACATTTTTACTTTCAAAATACTAATAAACCATATTTTAATGATGTATTTTAAAGCTTGTTGTAAATGGGAAATGCAACTAGCTTGCATTTCCTATCATCTACTTTTTTCACTTTTGTAAAATCTTTTACCCCATCTTCAGTCACCTTTTCTGTCCTTCATCATTTCACAAAAATTCCCAAGAATGATTTTATCACATTTGTGTGTTTCAGTGCTGTGTGTTTGTATTTGTTCAGTCTCAGATACTTTCTAGATACCATATTACTGTTTGTTTTTTTCCTGTTATGGCAAACTTGAGTCCTTTATCATATTTGTCCTACACTTGCCTTTGAAGATCTTTATCCTTGGAGAAAAAAATGAACAAAGTAATGTTTATTGTGTTTCTTTCTTCAATCGTCGCAGTTTGTTCACTAAATTTTCCAAAGAGTGCCCTATTCCTTGCTTTATCACTTTCTTAACACATATTTATCAAAGTCTTCTTTTCCCAGTTCTCCCACATTAAAAAAGGAAGGAAATGCCTTAGATACTGATATGAAATAAGCTCCAAGATGTATTGTTGAGTGAATCAAGCATAGCCCAGAATCATGAAAATAGGCTATTATCTTTTGTGTAAAATTTCAAAAAAGAACATAGACTATATTTAATTGATTCTAAAATGCACAGATTTTTATATTTTTGATATTTATGAAATTAGAATTCATTATACAATAGATGTCAAATCATAGTTTAATAGGCAGGGTTTTAAAATGTTTCTTTTGGCTGAAACTGGTTTGGCTCAGTGGATAGAGCTTCGGCCTTCGGACTGAGGGGTCCCGGGTTTGGTTCCGGTCAAGGGCATGTACCTTGGTTGCAGGCACATCCCCAGTGGGGGGTGTGCGGGAGGCAGCTGATCGATGTCTCTCTCTCATCGATATTTCTGACTCTCTATCCTTCTCCCTTTTTCTCTGTGGAGCATCAATAAAATATATTTTAAAAATAAATAAATAAATAAATAGATAATAAATAAAACGCTTTTTTTGTAGTAGTATAATAATCCTATATAATAAAGAAATTATATGCAAATGTAGTCATGCCTTAGCGTGAGGGCCAGGGGACCTGAGGCTGTGCCCCCTGCCCTTCAGGGCTTGATGCGGCCGGGGGAATGGCTGTGTCTAGGTCTTGTGCAATTTCAAGGCACATGTGGATAGGCGGGGACTTGATTCTGGGTCCCGTGGCGCGCCCCAGATACTGACAGGAGAAAGATTTTCATATACATTTTATTTTTTTCTCATCTCTGACACTCCCACTATAGAGAAATGACAATATTAAAATATTTCCTGTAATTAATTCCTTTTTAATGTGCGCAAATTTTGTACACTGGGCCACTAGTCTATATGTATAAAAGCCTAAGCAACGGAACAACTAAACAACTGAATGACTGATTGACCGGTCACTATGATGCTCACTGATACTCAACACAAGAGCTGCCCCTGGTGGCCAGTGCACTCCCACAGCCAACCTCTTGTTGCCCCACCCCAAGCCGGGCCCAATTGGGACTAGGCAAGATGGCCCCAGTGGCCTCAATTGCTGGCCAGGCTGAGGGACCCCACCCGTGCACAAATTTGTGCACTAGCCATTGATAATATTTATATTATAATATGTATATCATTTATACTAGTGTACTCCTATCTAATAAAAGAGAAACATGCAAATTGACTGTACCTCTGCTATGCCCACAAGCCAATCAGGAGTGAGTATCCAAATTAGCCCAACAAATATGGCAGCGGCCATGGAGCTGGAGCAAGCAGGAGGCTTGGGTTGCCCACAGCGATAGAGGAAGCTAAGCTTCCCACCCACCCTGGCTGGCCCTGGCCTCCACTCAAGGCTACAAAGTTTCAATTCTAGAAGATAAATAAATCCTAGATACCAGGGTCTCCACTTGAGTTGCTGGGGGGTGTGGCTGGCCTGCAAACCACCACAGGATTCTTGCTCAGGCTGTCCCATGCCACAAGGGAACATCCACCCTGATCCCTTCAGGGCAAACATCAGGCCTCCATTCATGCCCCAGGCTTTATCCTATCTAATAAAAGAGTAATATGCAAATTGACCATCACTCCAACACACAAGATGGCTGCCCCCATGTGGTCAAAAATGGCTGCCCCCATGTGGACACAAGATGGCCAGCAGGAGAGGGCAGTCAGGAGGGACCAGGTCTGCAAGGGAGGGCAGTTGGGGGTGATCAAGCCTGCAGGGGAGAGCAGATGGGGGGACCCAGGCTTGCAGGGGAGAGTAGTTGGGGGTGACCCAGGCTTTCATGGGAGAGCAGTGGGGGTGACCAGGCCTGCAGGGAAAGGCAATTAAGGGTGACCAGGCCTGTAGGGGAAGGAAGTTAGGGGCAATCAAGCTGGCAGGGTAGCAGTTAGGCATCAATCAGCTGGCAGGGAGTGGTTAGGGGGTGATCAGGCTGGCAGGCAGAAGCGGTTAGGGGCAATTGGGAAGGCAGGCAGGTGAGCAGTTGGGAGCCAATGGTCCTGGATTGTGAGAGGGATATCTGATCCTGATCAAACCTAAACGGGCAGTCGGACATCCCTCAAAGAGTCTCAGATTGGAGAAGGTGCAGGCTGGGCTCAGGACACACACACCCCATGCACGAATGTCATGCACTGGGCCTCTAGTGTGTGTGTGTGTGTGTGTGTGTGTGTGTGTATTTTTATTGATTTTAAAGAGAGAGAGGAAGGGAGAAGGAAAGAGAAACATCAATTGATTGCCTCCTGCACACCCCTACTGCCTACTGCAACCCAGGCATATGCCCTTGACCAGGAATCAAATCAAATTGGTGTATGGGACCATGCTCAATCCACTGAGAAACACTGGCTAGAGATTTCAGGCTTTTTCCAAACAGAGCTCAAAAAGTTTAATGCAGACTAGAAGTAGAATTTCCAGGGCCAGAGATTTTTAAGTTGACAGAAATGAGATCCAAACATATGTTCACACAAAAACTTATCAATGTTTACAGCAGCATTATTAATGATGGCCAAAAAGTGGAAAAAAACCCTAAGTTCCATCAGCTGCTAAATAGATCAACTGTAGTATGCCCACACAATGGAATGCTAACTGTCAATAGAAAGAAACAAACTAGTGATCTATGCAGTAACATGGATTAATCCCTAATGCATTATACTAAAGAAAAAAGAATTATTCTTCTGTTTACATGACAATCCAGAAAAGTTATAATTATTGGAACCAAGAACAGATGAATTCTTGCCAGGAGCTGAGCATATAAGAGAAGTGACTAGAAAGGGCATTTTTAGGTGATAGAAATGTTTTATGTCTTACTTGTGGTGGTGGTTATATTACTGTGTGTGTTTGTCAGAATAAAAAGTTGAGTTTTACTTTATGTAAATTATACTCAATAAATCAGACTTTAAAGCAAAAATAGCAACCACACACACATAAACATAGGTTAATCTCACACACAATGCTTTTCCAAAATTGAATTCTAGTCAGTGTGTGAAGCTTCTAGTATTAAAATTCTGACTATAGGCATCCTGGATGAGTGTTTCAAGCCAATCATTTGCAGGATAGTTTCAGTTCATTAAGCTGAAAGATGGAACAAAGGTACTACAAAGCATTAGTTATGATGTACAGATTCTCCAGACATGGCTCTCTGTGGTGATGAATGAAATAAACCTGGCCCCACTGTGCTGCCTTTCATCCCTTCCCTTCAACCTAGCCAGTCATGCCACCATTAGGGTTCTAATGAACGCTTTAGGATTTCTATGCTTGGATCTCAGACTATTAAACGAATATTTTAGGTCTCCGAGGTGGTCCCTAGACACTACTCAGGGGAGATACACTCACTGGGAGAAAATTCTGCTCATCAATACAACAGATTGACTTTTAGCCAGAGAATTTGCCAGACAGGTGATGAGTAGAATAGTAAGCTGTGTAATAGATACAATATTTTATCTAAGGTTCTAGATTTTTTTTTCTTAATCTTGCTTTTAATTGCATTCCTTACAAAGTACTTCAAGGATTTGTAAAATATAAGTGGGGAAAAAACACTGCATATCAGTTTTCCGTTAAAGAGGAAATTATATTCTAGTTTAATATGTAGTTTCCATAATTTTATTTAATAAGTATGTGATCCTTTTATGCCTGAATACTCATTTCCTTGGTAAGTCTGCATAATTAATTTCCTCAGGCTTCGATGATGCCTCTTTAAGATCTGTTCAATAGTTATTCAAAACTCAGGATTTTATTCTCTTGAATCTTTTTTTTTCTTTTTACACATACGGCAGACAGACTTTCTCTGGGCTGTAACAATGTCTTCCACATGAGACTAGCACTTTGGAATGATGCTCTGCTCCCAGCCAGACTGAAAAAGTAACAGGACAAGCCAAGTTTTGGAATGCATCTACAAACCTATTCCACCTCACTTAACAAGAAGCCCCTTTCTCATTTGGGAAACAGAGGCAGTCCTTTCTGTGCTTACCAATCTCTTATACTGTATTTTGCAGGAAGTCTCTAAGTTCTTGGCTGAATGATTGAGACAAGCCCATTGAAGCCAATGAGCTTTACATTTAGGAATGAGAGTTTTTGACAGCGGGAAAGTGGATGGGCAGGGCTAATATGCAAATTTATAAAATAGGGCTCAGTTTCAGTTTATGTATTCTTTCATCTGAAACAGACTCTCTGCCTTTGCAAGGTGATTAAGGAACAAAAATGTTCAAAAGTACATCTGATTTTAAGAATGGTAACTCACCTTCTGTGTGGCAGGAACTTTATGTTACTTTCCTAGTACGAGGAAGAACTTTCCTTTACTCCAGGTATAGTCCTTGGCCCAGAAGTTAGTCTACTATTTTATTTTTAAAAGTTTTATGTATTGATTGATTTTATAGAGAGAGGAAAGAAGAAAGAGAGAGATTTGTTGCTCCACTTATTTATACGTTCATTGATTGATTCTTGCATGTACCCTGACTGGGAATCGAACTTGCAACCTTGGCATGTGGGGGCAATGCTCTAACCAACTGATATACCTGGCCAGGGTTTACTGAGTGCTTTCTCAGGCATTATTAGGCAATGTATAGGTAAAGGAAGAAGTTGGAAAAGGTGAGACTAACATGAGTAATACTTAGTTCCTAGACTTAGATACAAATATCTTACAATTTAGTGGGTGCAAAATTCAGTATAGACAGCTGCATCTGTATTAAGAACTTGTGTCCTTTTAAAAAATATATTTTTATTGATTTCAGAAAGAAAGGGAGAGGGAGAGAGATATAGAAACATTAGTGATGAGAGGGAATCATTGATCAGCTGCCCCCTGCACATGCACCAACTGAGGATTGAGCCTGCAACCTGGGCATGTGCCCTTGACCAGAATCAAACCTGGGTACCTTCAGAGTCTTGCATGAACTACCATTGTGGAGGGAAAAGAGATCTTTGCTTTGAGTTGGTGGTATATGGATGTCTTTAAGAGTACTGTATTTAAATCCCAGAAATGCATTTAATATCTGATATGTCTTTGGATTAGTGATTTTAACTTATCTATACCTTAGTCTTTTCATTTAAGATTTTTAAAAAGAATAGTCTGTTGATTTTTTAGAGAGAGAGAGAAAGGGAGAAGAAACGTCAGTGTGAAAGTGTAACTTTGATTGGCAGCCTCTTGCATGGCCTATACTGAGGATCAAGCCCACAACCCAGGCATGTGCCTTGATCAAGAATCACACTAGCAACCTTTCAGTGCACAGAACAATGTCCAACCAACTGAGGCACAATGGTCAGGGCTGATCTTCTCATTTTTAAAGAGAGCATAATAGCAATGTCTCATTGAGCTGAAATGCAAATCGAATATACAAATACATATAAAAGCCTTGACTTAGTGCCTGACACATAGTAGATGATCAATGAATATATGTTATTACTATTATTATAGTCTCCCTAAAGAGTTAGAACCCATAGGGAAATGACTTGAAAACATGGACAATAACATATAAAAAATAACATACCAGTGAATATCATGTGAGGAGCTGTGTGCTTTGGAGCAATAAAATAAATAAACTCCAGGCAAATCCAAAACATGTTTTCATTACTCCTAAACTGTACTGCATAGTCTCAGGTGGATGTCCAGATTATCCCAGACTAAACCCTTGAATTTCTTGGAATTCAGCACTTAAGAACCAAAGGTAAACAATAGCTTGCGCAAGGTCCTGGAGAGAAAAGGCAGTTTTTGTGGTAGGGCCTGGTTTATGCTTAGTGATTACAAAATTTCCTTGACAGCTTTTAGTTGGAATAGCTCTTACAAACTTCTGAGGGAACTGCTTTCTAGACAGTCTTACTTGCTTTTGAAGTAGGTCATCATTTTCATTAATTTTAGAGGACCTTGTCCCAACATTTATTTTTCCCAGATGTCTGATGTCTAAAACCTTGCTAGGCTATTTATTTATTCATGGTTAATCTTCACCTGAGGATATTTTTGAGGCTATTTTCCCATTAGAGAGAGTGGAAGGGAAGGGGGAGACAGAAAGAGAGGTACATCGATGTGAGAAAGACACATTGATTATTTGCCTCCTGTAAGCACCCTGACCAGGGCTGGGCATTAAGCCTGCAACCAAGGTATTTGCCCTTGATCAGAATCAAAGCCTGTGGGCAGACACTCTATCCACTGAGCCACACCTGCTTGAGCTTGGTACACTATTTATTTTTTCTTCCCGAGATGAAAAGCAGATAAGCCTGGTAGAAGAGAGGAGAGTCGATGTCCAACCCTACCAATTCCTATTCTCAGTTTCACTGTGCAGTGTACCTACTACCAACCCTTGAATCTAGACTATCTTATATAGGTTGGTCTATCTGTCTCTTTGTCTATCTATCTCTTTTAATCCTCACATTTATGTGAGATGTGAGAAAAACATTGATCAGCTGCCTCCTGTATGTGACCCAACTGGGGATGAAACCTGCAACCTGGGTGTGTGCCCTGAATGGGAATTGAACTGCAACCTTTTGGCTGACAACCATGGGATGACACTCCAATCAACTGAGCCACCAGCCAGGGCTTGTATGGGTTTGTCTCTTGTGACTGTATCTAGTCCCTAGTCCTGCTTGGAAATTCCTCTAGGATAGGAATTATTTTAAAGGATTTTGTAGACTATTGATTCACCTTGACCCTTATTATTCTCTATCTTAAACCTATATAGCACAATATAGTAAATAGTAAGTTACTATTGTTTATTATGATGATTGGGTTTCCTTCCCATAATCCCGGACTGTAATGTGTTCTCTAATATTCTTTCAGAACCAGAAATTGTGGGGCAGACAGTGATTGTAGCAGACAGTGCCAGACCTTCTGGAATCATTGCAAAAGGCAACATAAGATTAGAAATTAAGAAGAAAAAAGAAATCTCTAAACAATCTCAGAAACTGATGCTTACTAACCAAGGATCTTAGATATAGAAGAATAAAAATCTACACAGTCTTATTTTCCTACAGACTGCAAAAATTATCCAGTGAAACTTCCGTTTACTTTGGATAAATCTGTATGTAGTGAGGCCCACTCATGGGTCATTTCAATAGCTCTTCAGTAATCAGAGTCCTTGGAAGTGAGTCATTAGCATAGAAAGCTGCTTTTTAAACAAATCCACGGGGTTTTGGTATGCTAAATTATAATGTAAACTAACAACAGCTTTATTTCCTTAATCTTACAATTAAAAAAAAATTTTTTTTGGCAGGGGCTGTTGCTGTGAGTTTAGAATTTAGTGTGCTTGGTAAAAAGTACATCACCAAAAACAAACAAACAAACAAACAAAAAATCCCCAAGTCATTTTTCATTTCTACTGAGAACTGATTTTGAGAAAATGTATTCAAGGTGAAGGAAAAAAATTGCTGGGAATTTATAGCATGTGATTTGGATTAGTGAAAGAACATGGGGTTTAGGGTATGGACATGAAGCTGTTAACATAAAAACATTCAAACATTTAAAGAATTTTCGTGAGTTTATTTGAACCAAACTGTCGACAATTGCTGGGAAGCAGAATCTCAATGTATTGGGATAATGCTCTGGAGAATGGCAGTTTTTCACCTACTTTTGTAATCAAAGAAGGAGACTTAGATGGGCTACATGAAATCCATTGGTGATAGATTAGAAAGATGGGAGAAGGCAAAGGGGGGCAGGGACCTCTGGGATTGGATAAAGAGTAAAATACTTAGGTCCGTGCAGGATAGTTCACAGACAAAATTAACATGGCAACAATAACAATGAAGGAATTTATGGTCTCCTGTCTTAGGCCAGGGCATTTGGTTGTGGCCTAAGGGGTTTGGAAAAAAGGCAAGATACAAATTATCCTGACATTTTAAGGCTATGTTATCATAAATGCAAAAAGATGGATAGGCTCAGTTAAGGTAAAGGTTGACATTGTCAGGGAAGATACCCCCCCGAGGAAGTGACTACTCACCATAATGGCTTTTATTTATTTATTTATTTATTTAAAAATATATTTTAATAATTTTTTTTTTAACAGAGAGGAAGGGAGAAGGAGAATTAGAAACATCGATGAGAGACATACATCAGTTGCCTCCTGCACGCCCACTACTGGAGGTGTGCCCACAATCAAGATACATGCCCTTGATCAAAATTGAACCTGAGACCCTTCAGTCCGCAGGCCGACGCTCTATCCACTGAGCCAAACCGGTTTCAGCCATAATGGCTTTTAAAGTTTAATTTCAGACCATCCTTTATAGTTACTTTAGGTCTTTGAGTTTGCAAGACCACCATGCAGGCCTCCCCAGAGTTTGTCAGGTTAGCATGTGGCCCCTTTCGTCCACAAAGCTAAAATACTTGGGATTCATTGTAATAAAAAACAAGAGCTACTTTTGTGTTTTGAGGAAAGAGAAACAGAAATACTGGATCTGGAGGAGGGCTCACCGAGGCTATTAGATTATTAGCACATTAAAATAATCTGACAAATGAAACGGGCAGGGCTTTTCCATTCTAGCCCAAGAAATTTGGGTAACTGGGACCTGTGTTTGCCTCAAGTAATTCAGTGAGTATTTACCCCTAATTTGTATTGGGTACCTTTTAGGGCAGCGGTTCTCAACCTGTGGGTCTCGACCCCTTTGGGGGTCGAATGACCCTTTCACAGGGGTCCCCTAAGACCAGTGGAAAACACCTATTTCCCATGGTCTTAGGAACCAACAGACCACTTCTCGGTGTAGCAAAGTGTAGCAATGCAGTTTACTGTTGTCATATGAAGGCTGTTACCTATGCTACACCACGATTCAAGACAAAATTTCATTTATTTGTAATTAGAAATAAATATTTCACAATAATTACATATTGTTTTTGTGATTAATCACTATGCTTTAATTATGGTCAATTTGTAACAATGAAAATACATCCTGCCTATCAGATATTTACATTACAGTTCGCAACAGTAGCAAAATTACAGTGATGAAGTAGCAACGGAGATAATTTTATGGTTGGGGGTCATCACCACATGAGGAGCTGTCTTAAAGGGTCGCGGCATGAGGAAGGTTGAGAACCACTGTTCTAGGGTAAGGGGTAAGCTAAAGCCAGAGGAGGTAGAAACAGGTTACAAGAACAAGGTTTCTAAAACATGAACTTGATGGTGCAATAAACTGCCGGAGAGATTAATGTAAGATAATGACGACTGTAGGGCTAAACTCTTCTGTGAAGGTAGAGGGAACCTCCTGGGCTGTGTGAGGGTTTACCAGAAGTCCTAATTAGAAAATTGCGCTATTTTCATAACATGGAAGCGAAAACTCTACATTGGATCTTAGGAAAGAATGAAATACGCTAAAAAAAAAAAAAAAGTTAAAAACATTTAAAAATTGATTTTAGAGAGTGTAAAGCTTGCTTGCTTTTCATTTTTCTCCTGCAAATTCAAATAAGGTAATGAAAAGCGAGCAAAGCAGTGCAAGAGAAAGGAAAACAGGGAGGCGGGTCCGCCACCGCGGCACGTCAGGCTCCACCCCCATCCCTCCCATCGCCCCCCCCCCCCTTCTCAGGGAGCTCAGCCTTCTTGCGGTCAGTCAAGGAGATGCGAGGCGGGACTTCCGGAGTTTGAAAAACTTCCGGCGGGAACCGGAAGACGCGGTCACACACACACACACACACACTGCATCCCGGGCCTGTGGATACGTGGTGCGGGAAGGTGAGCCGCGCGTCCGTCCGCTTGGGCGGCGTGCCTGCGGGCTAGGCTGAGCCCGGCGTCCGGGCTCCGGTATCGTGGGGGCCATGCAAAAAGTTCTGAGCGCTCATTTGGGGAATACCATCTCTTTTTAAAAGTGAGAAGTTTTTACTGTTTTGAGTTCTGTATTTACCAACTTGCATCCTGAAAACCCCTCGTAGCGTCTTAGTAAAAAAAAAAAAAAAAAAAAAAAAGGCAGCTCTTGGCTCATAGCGGCAGGCAAAGGGGAGCCCGAGCAAGCCTAGGCGGTTTTTATACCTCAGATTTTTCGTAGATGGGGGAGGAAGCATCCTTTTCATGATCAGATCGTGGCAGAATCCGCTTCATCCTCAGCTGTGCGCCTGGCATCCGGGAGGCGCCGAGCAGCTGGGCAGGGAGGGATGAGTGGAACCTCTAGGGCTTTCCTGGAACCTCCTACCTGATGGCATGATGCTCATATAATGTATGTGCGATGGGAAGCAGGCCTAGTCTGGGTGTTTGGGGCTCTTGAGTTCTATTCCTTCTGGCACATAGCTCTTCCCTTAGCATAAACCCTTTAACCTCACTGGATCTCATTCATAACAGAAGAGAGCAAGCCTCTGATTTCTGAGGCCCTCCCGGGTCTAGTATTTGTTTTTATTACTCAGTTGGGTATCTGCTGACATTCAGAACACTTATGATGGTACCTCTTAAAAAAAAGCTGTTCCTATTTTAATATTCGTGTGCATGCAGGTTTCTCCGCGCCCTTCTCCCGATTTTCACTTGCCCTAGTTTAGTGCTTTTCCCCTTAGTAACATCACAGAAACCTCCCAAGTTATTGATTTGAGTAGGCTCATGTGCCCAGAGAAGTAAGACAGCTTGGTAGACTGGAACATCTCGAGCCACTAAGAATAAGAATGGGCTTCCAGACCGTCACTTTTTCAAGAAAACACTTGAGTGCCATGTGAGATTTTGCCTAATAGTGGTGGGGAAAAGAGATGTATACACTATTCCTCTCTAGAGACCATTTAAAAATATATTCCTATGTTCATTGAACAAGTAGTTCATAGAGCAGCTATTAAAAACCAGGCCTCTGTGGGATGCAGAAATGAATAAGGTTAACGTGGTTTCTTCCTTCATGGTGTTTACTGTCATGAGTAAGCATGGGGGATGCAGACAATAAATAAGGATAGTTATAGGTTATATTATGTAGTATAAAGGAAGTACATAGGGTCCTATAATATTATTTCCAGGACAGCCATTTTAGGCCTAAAATACTAAGCTCTAAGAGATGAGAAGGAGCCAGCCTATTGGTGACCAGGAGGAATAGTACTCCACCCAGAGTGAACGTGAGGTGGGAAAGAATCATGCTTATTACAGGAACTGAATGTTATAGGGACTACAGTTGTGGAGATACAGCAAGTGGTAAATATAGTTAGAAAGGTAGGTAGAAGTCAGTCCTGCCGGGCACTTTAGAGGGCAATAGTGAAAAAAATATGATTTGATCACCAAATGGTTTTTAAGCATTTTCTAAATGACCTGGACTGGTATGTGGCGAATGGGTTGTAGAGGCTAGAGTGGAAGCAGAGAGGCCCATTAAAAGGCCAGTACAGTAGTCCAGGTGAGAGATAGTGGGGGCTAAAGAATATTAGAGAGATTTAAGATATATTTTGGAGGAAAAATTTGTGACTTACTAATAGACTGAATGTGGAAGATGAAAGAAAAAAAGATTTGCAAGTAAAATTTTAGGGGATCATGGATATTTTTATTGTCTTGGTTGTGGAGATGTGTATACATATGTTAAAATATCAAATTTGTACTTTATTTTTTAAAAATATATTTTATTGATTTGTTTTATTTTTTATAGAGAGGAAGGGGGAGGAATAGAGAGTTAGAAACATCGATGAAAGTGAGAGACATCGATCAGCCGCCTCCTGCACGCCTCCTACCAGGGATGTGCCCGCAACCAGGATACATGCCCTTAACTGAAATCGAACCTGGGACCTTTCAGTCCGCAGGCCAACGCTCTATCCACTGAGCCAAACCGGTTTCGGCCAAATTTGTACATTTAAAGCATGTACAGTTTATTGCATGTCAATTATAGCTCATGGAAACTGTTAACATTTTTTGAAGGTTCTGGTTTAGCAAAAAATCATCTGTCTTAGGTGGATGGTGGTGCAATTTATTGAGAAGGGGTAGGAGTGGGTTAAGTAGGTGATATAGGTATTTAAAACCATGGAGATAGCCTGGCCAGTGTTGCTCAGTGGTTGAGTGATGACCTATGAATCAGGAGATCACAGTTCAGTTTGATTCCTGCTCAGGGCACATATCTGGGTTGTGGGCTGGATTCCCATTGTAGGGCATGCAGGAGGCGGCTGATTAATGATTATAATCATGGATGTTTTTATCTCCCTCTCCCTTCCTCTCTGATATTAATAAAAATATATTTAAAAAAACCACATATAAATAGATGAAATTTTGGTTAATGTAACAAATCCTGTGACACACAGTAAGGGAATGTTAGAGAATGGAGGTAAACCATTCCTAAGAACATTGGTCTTTAAACTTCAGTTTAACCCTAGATAATTTATCAGCTAGAATAAATCTGCTTATTTCCTGTATCATGATGTTTCTGGCTTATTGTCTTAATTTCTTAGAGTTGGGCCTTTGAATTTGGTAAATATTTTTCAATGACTTTAGTAATGGTTATTTAAATGTTGAAACTTTTATTATAAGGGAATGGATTATATTGTTTTAGGAATAACATGGCTGCTTAGTCAATCAATATTGTCCACTTTGCATATAAACTTTTTTATACTGTAAGAAGACATAGAAGAGGGAAAATAGTTCTTACATTTTAATATAGTTTATAGTTTAGATGTAGTTTAATAAAGAACTTTATAGTTTGCTGTCTGATGTACCATCAAAAACACTTGTAGTATACTCAAGCATATAATTCTAAAAAACTATGAATTGTCACCCTACAGGAGCTAATATTTTTACCAAAGATGGTTCACACTCATCAGGCTTTTGAAATCATTGGAGAGGTATTAGCTGCTCTTATAATTGGCAGCCACATAAGAGAGGAAACCTGGGTTTGGGCTTTAAATGACCCTTCCCTCCCTCTCCCCCTCCCCACAACAGCATTTTCTAATTGCAGAGCTATTGGAGTGTTAGTTTTGCAGATAAAGGAAGTCATCAGTCATTCAGGTGGTTCAAATCATGCTGATTTCATGTTCTATTTCTTCCAGATGTCGTCATTGCCAAGAAGAGCAAAACTAAAGGTCCAGACTGCAGTACCCATAGATGAATTTTCTTCCTTCTCTGAGTTGTAAGCAGATTGTTTTCTTTTTATGGGGGTGGGGAGTGTGAGAGAATGGTGTATATTTTAGGGAATTAATGCATTCTTTCACTAACTTCTAAGTCATTTGGATTGAAGAAGGCTGTGCTTTTTTTCAATCATTCATGCAACAGATATTTATTAAATGCATGCTTTGTCCCAGGTTCTGTTTCAGTATTGGTACTGTTGAACAAGGAGAAAGAAAGTAATGAATTAAATATTTAAAAATACATATATTTTTATTGTTTCCAGAGAGGAAGGAAGAAGGAACAAGGAATAGAAACATCAATGATGAGAGAGAGTTACTGAGTGGCTGCCGCCTGCCCACCCCACACAGGGAACGAGCTCACAACCTGGCCATGTGGCCTGAGTCAGAATCAGACCGAACCTCCTGGTTCATAGGTTAATGTCCAACCACTGGGCCATACCAGGCAACAAACTAAAAATTTAGCATAATATTTGCACTATAATGCAAGCTTCATGAGATCAAGGACTTTTTAAATACAGGTGGGCAAAAGTAAGTTTATAGTTGCTTATATGGAAAATAATACAATAATTAATAAATAATACAAGAATAAACTGTGTTTTACATACTCACAACTATAAATCTACTTTTGTCCCACCCAATATTATTTTAGAGCAAGGTTTCTCAACCTCTACACCATTGATGAGATAATTCTTTGCTGTGGGGGGCCTGTCTTTTTCATGATAGGAAATAGAGCAGCATCTGGGGTATCTATCTACTAGATGCCAATAGCATCCTCTCATCCCCTTTGACCCACCTATGAGGACAAAATTGTCCCCTGTTGATAACTTCTGCTTTAGAGCACCATAGTAGGTGCCCTGGAGAAATTTGTTAAATAAAGGACCAGTTAGACAGCAATAGTACTGTAAGGAAACATAAAAGAGGACAGGAGCACGGTGAGTGGTTGGAGTGGGAGACATTTTGGTTACAGTAGTTGGGAAACTTTTTTTGGAGTGTGCGGCAAGAGATCTACAAGATTTGGGAGTGCAGTTTGCAAAGATCTGAGGAATAGATGGATGTTCCAAGTTGAGGGGACAGCAAGTGTGTCAACCCTGAGGCAGGAATGAGCTTGGAGTGTTCAGGGAACAGCAAGACCAGAGTCACGAAGGAAGAGAGGGACTGGCAGTGAGATTAAAATGGGTGAGAAGTGGTTTGATATGGTATATATTTTAAAGATAGGGTAGACAGGAATTGGGGAAGACTGGAGGAGGAGGAGGAGGTGTGAGGGTGGTAAAATTAGGAGATCTGGTGTTTGGTAAGTTTGAGATGATTGCTAGACATGGAGTGAAAGTGGACCTTCTCTTGAGTTTAGGTCAAGTTGGAGACAAAAATTGAGATTCCTCTATATTCAGCTAAAGGATGAGATAAGGTCATCTACTAAAAAGAGTGTAGAGAGCAGAGAACTGAGGACTAAGTTTGGGAGGTTCCCAACATTGAAAGGTTGTGGAGAGGAGGGCGAGCAAGCAAAGGGTCTAAGGAGTAGCTGCCAGGGAAGCAGGAGCAAACCAGAGGAGCAGTGCCCATTAGGTGTGAAAGACTTGCTGTGAGGAGTGAGTGCCCGGTGCTGCTGAGAGGTCAAGTGCGATGAGGAATGAGCGTTGACGCGCTTAGAACTGCCTCGTGAATAATAAAATAATACCTGTACTGAGTTTCTCTTCCTAATAACTGAAAGCACTTTGTGCCTGTCCTGTAATCTTTGCATTATCCCTCTGTGAAATAAAGTTAATAATTCCTGCTTGGAAGGTGATGAGATTGAGGTGAAATGAATTCACTCGGCTTAGTTTGGTAATGGCATGAAGAGCAGAACCCTGGTTTTCTAAATCTTCTTTTAATTCACCTGTTACTGTGCTATGTTACTTTAATGCTTTTCGATGTTATTTATTTATGTTTGATTGCTCTTAGGCTTTAGTTAGTGTCTGCCTCTGAAAATAACTCAGAGACTATCAGTAGCTTCACCTATCGTAACTATGCTCTCCTAGGGCATAATTTAGCTAAGGAGTCATCCAATCACACTTTGCCTCTAGGCGGAACTTAAACATTAAAAAAGCCAAACATCTCTATTCACTAATCAGTGAAGGAAGTAGTTATCCTTCCTGCCAATATTTACCTTTTACATTGTGGGAAGAAATAAAATGAACAGTATTGACGGAGAATGATGCTCCTTTACCAAAGTTCACATGCTGCTTTTGCTCTGCTGTTGCTATGAATTTGATTCTTGAGTTGTTAGAAATGTCCTGTAGCTGCACCTGATCCCATTTCATCAGGAAGCAAATCCATTCTGTGGAAGGAAAAAAAGGGTTAAGTAAAAATAGTTGGAGCCCTGCCAGCATGGATCAGTGGTTGAGCATTAACCTATGAACTGGGAGGTCATGGTTCGGTTTCTGGTCAAGGCACATGCCCTGGTTGTGGGCTCGATCCCCAGTGTGGGGTATGCAGGAGGCAGCCAATCAATGTGTCTCTCACCATTGATGTTTCTCTTTTTCTCTCTCCCTTTCCTTTCCTCTCTGAAATAAATAAAAGAAAAAAAATGCATCTTATTCCTTCCTACTGTGAAAGGTCTGTCAGCGCAAAAAAAGAAAACAAAACAAAACAAAAAAAACACCAAAAACAAAACAGTTGGAATGGTCTTGGTAGTGGCTTTTTATGCAATTGAGTGTGCTTCCTAAAGTCATTTCCCACTCCTTATTTTAGTTTGAATAACCTAATACAATTTAAGTGAATACGGTTAGTTAATATTTAGGCAATTATTTAAGTGCTTTTCACTGTAAAACTGAAAACCTCACAGTGACTATGGGGTGACATGCTCTGGTACATTGCTGACTATAATAAATGACTTCCTGTGTCTTGAGTGTATGTGTGTAGATAGTTGTCTGTTAGGTAAGAGGTGAATAAAGAGACTTGTGATTTACAGCATATCGGGGGCTATTTTTACATTGGACTCTGATTAACTCTTGTTTCAATTTTCAGTAATATCTGTTTATAGCTTGTGTTCATATCACTTCATTTTGTATTAAACACCACATATCTTATTCTCTTCTCAAGACGTATATTTGTCTTTTTGTGGATTTTTTTTTTTTTGACTTTGACATTTGGCTTTATTTTTCCTGCAACTTTTCTGTCAATTTACTCCTAGATCATCTGCCTCTGAAGAAGATGACAAGGAAGATAGTGCCTGGGAGCCCCAAAAGAAAGTCCCCAGAAACCCTAAGCAACCTGTTAGCAAGGAACCCAAACCGAAGAGGGCGCCCCAGAGGAAGAAGAATACCCTAAAGACCAGTGATGGCTCGGAAGGCGTGGTTGTTAAGGAGCTGGTAGGTCCGTTAGCGGGACACAGGGCCATAGCAGTGCTTTCTTTTTTCTTTTTTACTTTTTTCAAATATATTTTATTGATTTTTTTTTTTTTAATAGAGAGGAAGGGAGAGAGATAGAGAGTTAAAAACATTGATGAGAGAGAAATATTTATCAGCTGCCTCCTGCACACCCACTGCTAGGGATGTGCTCATAATCAAGGTACGTGCCCTTGACCGGAATCGAACTGAGACCTTTCAGTCTTCAGGCTGACACTCTATCCACTGAACCATACAGGTTTTGGCTGCAGTGCTTTCTTCACTGGTGATGTTACTGTCTCCTTTATTTAGTGCCCAAATGAGTGCCAGGTCTCATTCCTTCACACCTGAGCTGTCACTTGGGCACATATGTGGTGGGGGCTGTGCATCAAGTGGCCTCTGGACGTATGTGGACTGCTTTGCAAACTGCTGACACTTCCCTGCTGTCACACTTTCTTCTGTCCTGTATCCATCTGCATAAATTGGTGGCAGGTGTAGCTTGTTGCCTTTTATCAGTGTGTGTTACTCTTTTCTCTCTTTTATTGCAAATTTTAAATCTTGGTTTTCCTGTACTTGTAGACCTAGCCTTTAGTCATTTTTTAAAAATTAACCTTTTTATTTCTAGATAATTTCACATACAATTGTAAAAAATATACGGATATAGTATGTGCCCTTCATCCAGTTTCCCCCAATGGTAACATCTTGCAAAATATAGGAAAATATTACAGTGAGGATTTGACGGTTATAAAACCCACTCAACTTACTTAAATTTCCCCAGTTTTCTTTGTATTCATTTATGTGTGTGTGTATGTGTATATTTAGTTCTGTGGGGTTTTATCACGTGTAGGTTTGTGTATCTACCGCACAGATCCTTGTGGTTCCATCACCACAAAGACCTAGTGTTGCTCATTTATAGCCACACCCAGCTGATTCCCACCCTTCCTTTCCCTCATCTCCCTTCCCCCAATTTCTGACTTCTGGCAACCACTAATTTATTCAAGAATGTTATATAAGTAGAATCATACTAGAGGCCCGGTGCATGAAATTTGTGCACAGGAGGTGGGAAGTGGAGGGGTCCCCTTAGCCTCATCTGCACCTCTCCAATCCAAGAGACTTCTCACATCTGGGACCTCTGGCTCCTAACCGCTCACCTGCCTGCCTGATCCCCCTAACTGCCCTTTCCTGCTGGCCTGGTCACCCCTATTAACTTTTATTTTAATCTTATCCCCTTTACACACAATTGTATTTGACTTCCTTATTGGCTTCTCCCTCTAAACACAATTTTCCTCTCTCCTTTATGTAACACTTTTTCTTACTGATTCATCATTTATAAACTTTCCTTTCCTCATTTCCTACTTCTGTTCTATCATTCTTCTTCCCATCTTTCTCCTACATTACCTCCCTCCCCACATGCCTTCTGTCCTTTATTTTTACCCATCCCTCCCTCCCCATTTCCTTCCTTCCCATCTTAATTTTTTTCTTCACTTCCTCCCTTGGACCTGCTTTGCTCCCTCCCCCATTTCTTTCCTTCTTTTCATTCCTTTTAAGCTCTACCAGTTTCCCTTCAAAATTTTTTCCTCCTCTCTCTCTCATCCTATTGTTCCCATACATCCATACATTCTTGAGAGCTTGTTTGGAGGTTCTAGCAGGGGAGTGCAGCTACTCGTATACCCTTGACGGAAGACCGGTCCTCTCCTCTGGGGGGAAGGTCGTCCTCTTCGACCGAGCGCACAACTTCGGGAGGGACGCACATGGATCGGTGAGGGAGGAGGGGGACACCCGCCTAGCCAGCCAGATCAGCCGAATCAACCCTGGCGATCAATGGGGTGACAGATGTCGCAGCCAGATTGCCCTCACATCCCATACATTCTTTTCTGCTTACTTCCACTATTTTAATATCTACCTACTTCATTATTCACTATCATTTATCTTTTTTCTTTTCTGACTCCTACTTTTAAAATCTGACTTCTACACAACTATACTTGATTTTCATTTTCCTACAGTTCACTCATACATCTTCTTTCCTTTTTTAACTCTGCTCTCTACTGACTCTTTTATAAAGTTCTTCCCTCCCTTCCTCCCTTCCTTCTTAAAGCTTCCATTCGGGGTTGGGGGGTGGGGCGTTAACCCCTAGCCCAGAGCTCAGCCCCAGCCAGGTGTTCACTGCCTCCCCTTCCCCTGCCTCCCTGCCACCATCCTGCTCCCATGCCCTGCCTGGGACACCTGGCCCAGTGAAGGTGGCTGAGGCCTGCGCGGGCCCCTGCGCTGTTCTACCACTCTGTCCTGGACCCGTGGGCGCCTCCCCACCAATGGCTCTCGCCAGGGAGCACCACCCTCCTTCCGAGTCTGGGGGGGGCTTCTGCCCCGTCCCCCACCAGGTGCACCAGCTCCCAGCCCAGACATGCCCCCCCCCCCCCCCGCTACCCCCTCTTGTGTGTAGCCCCGTGTTTCCTTCCCTTTTCCATTCCTGCATCTTTTTCTTGTTCCCTTTCTGTATTTCTCTTTCTCTTCTTGGTTTGTCTGCATGCAGGCCTGCCTTCCTCTCCCTCTCCTTTCTTATCCTCTCCTATGGTATCCTATCCTACCCTGGGCCTGGCAGCTGCCTGAGCAGGGGGCAGGGATGCAGCCTGCTGGTCTGGTCATGATGTGATGCTGTAACGGATTATTTGCATATTTCTCTATTATTAATATAGATAATATGTAACTTTTTGCGATTGCCCCCCCAACATAATCTTAAGATTCTGCCAAGTTATTGTGTGAATAATTTGTTCCTTTTCATTGCTGAGTAATATTTCATAGTAAATGATTCTTATCTTCTAATTATCATGTGTTTTCTTTGTAATTTGATAGAATAGTTCTGTGCTTATTGCTGATGTTGACTTGGAAGACAGAAAAAATAAATTGGATACTGTACGGACTCTGAAAACAGCAAAGACAAAACGGAAAAATTCAGCTCAGTCACCTTCAGCTCCAAGGACCAAAAAGCTGAAAGTTGATGAAGAAACCAGCAAAGCCAGCAACTTCAAGAGTGAGAGTAACAGTACAGAGACACCATCCACAAGCATCCTGTGGGAAGGGGCATGCAAAAAGGAAGAGGATGAAGATGGCTGTATATCTGGTCAATCTCCTTTAAAGAAAATAAAGACCGAATCATGTCCTCAGGGCCAGCCGGTCAGGTTTCCAGCAAATGCCAGCAATGATGTAGAGGAGGCAGAAATGAACTGGGACATAGTACAGGTATGTGCAGCATTTTTTTCTATTTTAGTTCAGTTGCTTGCTTTCCTTTTGACTAGCATAAGAGTGTTAGTGGCTAAGGGAAGGGTGAGGAGTTTTCTCTTTTTGGTTTGTCTGTGATTTCAGGAGGCTTTGGTCACTGGTTCTTTTCCTGGTTATGCTGCTTTGTATTATAACTTATTGTCGTCAACTCTTTAGCTAAGAGCTGTGACCTCAGGCAAGGGATGTCTCTAGTGAATATTTGCTATATAGATAGTATACAGATTGGGCCCTTAAAGGTTCATTGTTAAGTTTTTGCTTTGAATTTGGACTGTATTTCTCTATAAAGCCGTGCAAGTGATTGGGTCATTGGCCATCGTACATCTATTTAATACTGTGTAATGTTGTAATATACTATGAACAAGATCTAGCAGTTTCTTAAAGGAAAATTCTGTTTGAAATCCAACTTGAGGTACCATAATTATATTGGATTTATCCTCGTTTCTTTTGCTGCTTTGGGGATGGTAGAGAAGAACTCACCTTAAGCAGTGATTCTCAACCTTTTAGTTTGCCCAACACAATCTGAGAACATTTCACATAATAACAAATGCCCCTTAGGATACCTTGGGGTTGACCTCTTTCCCTGTTGTCTTTCCTGGGATTCTGATGTGCACTCCTTCCCTGCTGTACATTGCTGTTTTAGAACCAGGACCTCTGCTAAATCCTAATGCTACTCAGTCTGGGAAACTTTAGGTGTGATTTACATTTTGGGGTTTAAAAAAATTTAACCAGATGTCGTCATCCTTGTCTAACTTTGAATTAACTTTTACAGACAATTCTTGTGGTATGTGTGGATTTTCTTATTTATGCCTTTTTATTCCTCCATAAACAGGAGAAACTCCCCAATTTTGTGGGAGAGGAAATAATTTCACCATAGCACTGCATTCCTGCTTTCAAAATTGATTGAAAAGAGAGGCAGGTGTTGGGAAAATGGTGACTGAGAACAGTGAGAGTCAGTGATGCCATGTTGGTTGGGAAGGCCTGGGACAATTAAATGCCGTAATATGCGTATTATCTGCTATAAAGCAAAATGTATGTCCAAGGTCTCTGGGGAAATCCTGAAAAGTACCTAGTTAGTTTGGAGTGGTCAGTGGAAATTCCTTGTATAGAAATTATTAATTATGACTAACTAGAGGCCTGATGCACAAAATTCACACAAGAGTAGGCCTTCCTTCCCCCAGCTGCCAGCACCAGCTTCCCTCTGGCTCCTGTGGCCTGGGTTTCCTCATAGCCCCGCTTCATCAGTCCGGTCTAATTAGCATATTACACTTTTATTATTATAGATTGAATATGTGAGAAATGGCATTTTTATTTCCTTCATTTTGTGTGATAATCTCCGTGAACTTTGACAACCATGAAACCTGATCCTCTTTTTTTCTCCCAATCTTCAAGGCATGTTTCCCAACTCTGAAAAGTTTACTGTTCTCTCAGGAAAACTGCATTGACTTATTTATAGACTTAACTTATAAACATAATGTCTGTTTACTAATCAGGGATTAGAGATCACTGAGCCAGAGAACCTGCTCCTTTTCAGGCCTGTCCCCCAAGCTGCAAATGTGGGGTTGCCACCAGAAACTAGTTTTTGTCAAAGGACATTATGTTATTATGCAAATATGTTGTGAATACCCTGAGCATTATAAGAATTTGAAGAGGTGACTAGCTGCAAGCAGTTTCTGAGAAAATCAAATGCTCCAAAGTAGCGATTGATATTATATGTTTCTTCATTTTGAGTGGTGTAGGGGTAGGGGAGTGGAGCAGCCATATGTAATATTTTTGCAAAGTTTCTAGATTAAAAAGAAAGAGCAAGCAAAAATTCTTCATTAGCTATTTATCCCTTTCTTACAACAGGGGATGTGTGATTATATGAGTAAGAAGACTATGGGATGACAAAATTGGGGAAAGAAGTGGGACAGGAAGGAGGTGAGCTGAGTTAGCTTTCTCTGAAGTTCTGCATATAAGCACAGCATCACTCATTAGGTCAAATGGTTTATTCCAGGATGAATTAAATAAAAGTTTTTGTTACTAATATATAGCTGGTAGATTTTAAAAACTATTTTGAAGTATACATACAGAAAATTGTAGTTAATTTATACAGTGTATGAATGTTCAAAAGTGTCATCATATATCCAGCTTCCAGATCAACAAACAGAACATTAACAGCACCCTGGAATCTGCCTTCATAACCTTTTCTAATCCCCAATGCCCTCTCCTGTAACCACTCTTGATTTCTAACAGCATAGATTAGTTTTTTCTTTTGCAGTCTTTAAGAAAACTTTCTGTGTCTGATATGTATCCAATAAAATGAATACATAAGCGTGAAAAGAATAGCAGGAATTAACAGCTTTCAGAAGGAATGTATTTAATTGCTGGTTTTTGGGATGATGTTGAATAGAACATTCTCAATTCTACTCATTAGACTCTAATATTAGAGTGTCATTTAATTTCAGTGTTAGTTCTTTTAAATTGTAGATGCTGCCTAAGGCAAATTAAGGCTCTAGTTTATTAACTGGTGCCTAGTTTTATTTATTTTTTAAACTGAAGCAATGGGAATACAGTATAGACTTGAAGGAGTAAATCTCTGGACACTGGGAGGATGTCATTTTGTTAAAGATTTTAGACACTACAGGAGTAGTATGAAGGCACCATGTCTCACTTCACTGCAATAGGATTCAGGAAGAGAAGTAAAGGCAATTGATTAATATGTGTTTTTGCCTGAAAAGAAAATCATCTTGCTTTGCACACAATCAAATTTTTGAAAGGGTACTATACTAGTAGCTCAGGGGACTGGGCAATTCACTTAACTTCCTTGGGCCTCAATTTTTGTATTTGTAAAGTAGGAATAATAATAGTACCTCTTATATAGTTTAAATGAGTTCATATTGAATATGTAAAAGTGTTTAGAATATAATAAACCCTATATAGGTGCTGGTTTAGAATATAATAAACCTTGTAATGAAGCATTCATCTTACATAAAAACTGTTGTTTGAAATTTTAACCCTGCTATTTGGCTTCTGTAAATGCTCGCTTGCTTAAATAATAAGGAAAATAAAACTACTCCCACTTCAGAGAGGCCATTAAACCTTTCCCGGACGAAGTTATCAGGCTGGCCTTTGGTTGAGGAGGTCTCAAGTTCCCAGCACACAGGGGCTCTTTAAGAACGTGAAAGAAGGCCAGAAACACCCCATATTTGGGAGACAAAGAAGGTAAAAACATATAAATAGGGAAAGTTCCTCCATGTTGGGGCCCAGAATTTGAGACATTTTCCTCTGGGCCCATGTGGAATAATAATAATAATAATAATAATAATAATAATAATAATAATAAACGTAACTCCATCTCTCTAAGCGTTGCTTGGTTCTTCTCTGGTTTTCTATAACAATATAGGTGTGAGTTTAAAACTTCACAGAAAGTACCTCTCTATTTAAATCTTATAGGGGGGAAAAATCTCAAGACTGCCTTCTTTTTTACTTTACTCTTATTCTTATCTACCAGTTAACTATACAAATTATTAAAGTAATAAAAGTGTGAATGGTTTAAAAGTAAGAAACTGCAGTACTTCTCTGCCTTGCTCCTACCCATCCTTAGGGCTTGCTCTCTACTTTTAACTCTTAAACATTTCTTTGTTGTTAGCCTCGTTTTTTCTAAAATACAGATTGCTGGGCCCCAATCCAGAGTTTCTGAATCAGTCAGTCTGGAGTGGGGCTCAATAATTTGCATTTCTAAGAAGTTCCCAGATGATGCATGTGCTTCTACTTTGGGGATCACACACTGTGAACCACTGCTCTAGTCCACAAATCTCATTGACTCCTAGGAGTTAAAGGCTATTGATTCAACAGCTGAAACCAAGTAATGAGCAGGTCAGTCATTTAGTGGCTTAACAGTGGCCATAGGCTAAAGTTCATACTCTTTACAGAAGTCACCATTCACCTTTTCATTTTTCACCTCAACACCACTTATATATTTTAGTATTGCTGGATGTATAGCAACTTAAAAAATGTGCCTAGATTTCTTATCAGTGGCTTTTGATATGCTAGTCACTCATCCTGGAATTCCTGCCTGCATTTGGCTGCCTTCATTTTCTTGTTCTTTTCCATGCTTTAGATGTTTCTACCTTCCCTATGCTCTTAAAACAATCAATATGCGCTTCTGTCAGCATACAAATCACATTGTAGTTTAACTGCTATCCTGTCTGTCTGTCTTTTGTTAGTATAACCAGACAAACTGGGTCCGTGCTGCCTGTCACTATTCAAGCCAATTAAGCAGAGACAGGGTTGACTCATATATGAGCATTTATTCCAATATTGCAGGCAGTATGAGAGAGTAGCAGGTCATCCACAAAAATCTGCTCTCTCCAGCCCACCATAAGCTAGCTGCTTATGTTGATAAGAGTACAAAGGAAAGGAGGCAGAAGGGCAAATGGGCAGTTTACAATACGCAAAAGGACTGGGAATCTTCCAAGAATTTAGTGATATGCAAGGGCTGGAGTTACATGGGGAAATAGCCAAAGGGTATGCCAAATGGGCAGTTAACAGGTAAGCAGACTGGAGATTTGCAAAGGCCTGCAGGTACACAAAAAGAGCTGTGGATCTTCAAAGGGCTGGGTATTCTGACTTCTGGCTCTGGTTTACCCAACGAAGTTGTTAATCTTTCCATGATAATGGGCAGCTCCTAATGCATCTCCAGGTCAGCTCCCAGGTCCCCTGTGCGATTGCCAGCCAGGTTAGAATGTGCTATCTTTAATAAGAATAAGACAATCACAGTTAACAGAGCATGGTTAATATTTCTTACAATTCTAGCTGGTTCCCTAACGTTCTATTTCTGCTCCTATCATTAGCTTGTGAGGTTGTTGGGAAGAGGAATTTAGTTTTTTATATTTTGATTACCACTGGCATGGTGTGATTATTGGCATATAGTATGAACTAAAATAAATGTTTAACTAAATTAAGACAGAAAAAATCAGATCATTTGGAGGCTCAAAAGTGCCGATTGCTTATACGTAGTTTTATTATTTTATTTTATTTTCTTAAAATATATTTTATTGATTTTTCCCAGAGAGGAAGGGATAGGGACAGAGATTTAGAAACATCGATGAGAGAGAAACATCGATCAGCCGCCTCCTGCACACCCCCCACTGGGGATGTGCCCGCAACCAGGATACATGCCCTTGACCGGAATCGAACCTGGTACCCTTCGGTCTGCAGGCCGACGCTCTATCCACTGAGCCAAACCGGTTTCGGCCGTAGTTTTATTCTTAATTTCAAGGAACAAATTTGCTGTAAGTGGCAACATACACATGCTTTACAAATTTTTTTAAAAAAATTTATTTCAGAGAGAAAGGGAGAGAGGGAGAGAGAGATAGAAACATCAATGATGAAAGAGAATCCTTGATCAGTGGCCTCCTGCACAAACCCTACTGGGAATCGAGCCCATAACCCAGGCATATGCTCTGACTGGAAATCCATCCCTGACCTCCTGGTTCAGCGCAACCACTGAGCTATGCCAGCCAGGCGGCATACACACTCTTAATACATTTAAACCCACAGCCAATGTATGTGCCCTGACTGGGAATTGAATGGGCCATCTTTTGGCACATGGGACTATGCTCAAGCAACTGAACCACACTGGCCAGGGTTGCATTAACGTTTTATCTTCACCTCTAGATTGCTAACTCCTTGAGGACAGTGAAGTTTGGGGCCAAGCTTTGTGCTGTAGTAGTTGGACTTTTACCAGCAGATAGATAAGAGTCATTGGAAGTTATGATCAGAAGAAGAAAAATAAAGGACTTCTTACATCTTTGTATTAGAAATATAGTCATTGGTAATGCAGAGAGGTTGGATGGAAATCTAAAGAACATAAAAACTTGATCTCTGGCTCAAACAAAATATACTTGCAGAAAGGGAGGTCCAGGGGAAGGAATAGGCATTTCAGAAGTTTAGTTTGCTTCTTTGGTGATGGATTAGATGGCTGCAATAGAGAACACACTGTGACATTGAGGACATTGATTAGAGGTCTTTTGGTTGCAATAGGAGAAAACCCCAGTTGAACTAGCTCAAGCAATAAAGGAGATTTATTGAGCTGTACCAATATAACAGGTAAGTTTTATTTATTGACCTGTATAATACTTTCTTCATGGTTTTCTTAGCACTATCATCCTCAGCTTCAAGGTTCAATATATACAAATCATTTTTCTTCAGAGGAAAAATATCTTGGTCCGGCTGAAGATCCAGTTAGTCTTAATATTCTCTGGAGTGTAGTCATTTATTTCATCTCGTTTTGAAATTCAATCTATTTTATATATTGACTTGATTTTATTAGCTAGTTGATTATGATACATCTTTAATGATTTTTCTGTTCTTTTCTTTTTTTTTTTGCAGATCTTGTGCATCAAGATTAAAATACTAATAAAACTTAAGGCCTTTTATATTTTACTTTGAACAAAAAACAGGTTTTGAGTAGAGTTACTGAAATTGCATTTCATTCTTTTTCTTCTCTAGGCTGACTTTTCTAAACTCTTCTGCTTATATGTACATTGTGCTGAAACTTTTATATGTAGATTTGAGTATGTTTTTAAAACTTAATTACTTTGAATTTGGAGTGCTATATGTGTATGATACAAAATGCAAAGACACAGATATTTCTATCCTAGCTCTCATTCAACCAGTTTCCTTTCTTGAAAGTAAGCCATGTTTCCACTTCATGTTAATCATTTTTAAATCAGTCCATATAGGAGTAGTTGTATGGCATCTTACTCTGTGGGCATATCATAATTTACTTACTAGTTCCCCATTACAAAATTAGGTTTTGTCAAACTTTTACTCTGCTGGAAATAATTCTTCCCCCAAAATTGCTATAAATGTCATTTTCAGGATAAATTCTTAAGAGTGGGATTAATGCATTAAAGCATCTATGTATTGTAAATATTGATAGATATTGTCAAATTGCTCTTCTCTGAGAGGCTATACCGTTGTACCTTCTCACTAGCAGTGACTCAAAGTTCCTTTTCTTGTCACTTTCACCAATACAGTGAATTACCAACTCTTTGATCTTTGTGACCAATCTGAGAGAAAAAAAGGTGCATTATCTCATTGAGCCCTATAGAATATCAATGATACAGACTGGTTTCAATTGCATTTTATTAAATTAGTGAAATGACTATTTTATGATTGTCAAATTATATACTATGTATATACATGTGTTTTTAATGAAAAAAATTTTAAACCACAGCAAGTAATTTCTAAGTGATTGGAGAACATTATTTGATGCTGTATTTTAATTATATATTATAATATAGATTTTTAATTTTTAGGGTTCTAAATCACTAACTATACTTAATTTACAGGTTTTATCTGAGAGAACTAATATTGAACCTTGGGTTTGTGGCAACATCATTCGTCTCTTTAATGATGATAATACAATTCCCTTCATTGTACGTTATCGAAAAGAGCTCATTAATAATCTTGATGCTGATTACTTGAGAGAAGTTCAACAAACACTAGAGGAGTTAAGGTAAGAAATCTGGGAAGAGGTAAGCCTAGTGTGAGGGGAAAGAGGGCATGAGAACCAATGAGGAGAAACAGTGAGGAAGTGAATGACAATATATTTCAACAGTTTTAGTGTTTTGTTTTGCATTGTTATTATTATCTGCTCATAGTCCTATTCTAACAGAGTGAGTCAGTACTTGTTTACTTACTTAGGTCTGTACAGAGTCCCTCTGCTGGTGTGTTTATGCATAGCTTGGGCATGTATCAAAAAGGTGGTTTTCAATGAACATGTGTGCCTAAGAGTTTGACTGTCATCTTTCATAGAAATGATTGTATACTGCCTAATGACAAAAGTAGGACTGCCAGCAGGAAACTCAGGAAAATAAAATTCTGTCTAACTCTTCAACAGCTTGCACAAAACTGCCCTCTTAATACTATAAAGACCCTTAGTGGAAAGTACTTTGGCTGTATAGAGTTTGGTAGGAAATAAGTATATTTTCTTTTTCTATTTTTTTAGAGGGAATGGTAATTTTATATCGGGATTGTAAGTTTTACACAGTTATGGAATGGAAAGTATCCTTTAAAAATATTATGCCTATGGACTTATTGTAATAACTCAGGAATACACATGTAGAAACTATAAAGACTGTAAGACTTTGTATTATTCAGTAAAGTTTATGAAAACACTCTTCATCATTCATGCATTTATTTCATGTCTTCTGCATGCCAGGTACCATGTTGTTAGCATATGTTCTTCAAGTCTACAAAAAGAATTTGATTAAAATTTGATATACTACCATTAAGCCATTCTAAAAGTATTCAGGGTTATTTTTACAACAGGTTCAATAAGCTTCCTGTAATTTTGGGGGAACTTGCAACTCACTAACCTTTCCACCTCTTTTGTTGAAGTTTTTAATGCCAGGAGAATTAAAATGTTAGTATGTGGAGAGTTATTGTAGTTATTGAATAAAGCTCATTAATAAGCTTGATCCTGATTACTTGAGAGGCAAAAATCACTAAGGGAGTCACTATTAAAAAGTAAATTAAAGAATATGATTAAAGAAAAGCTTTCTGTATTTTCTCTAAATATGCCTCTTTTCCTTTTATGATAGTCAGTAGGACATTGGTCTATTGTCAAAATGACTTTGGTAGACTCTAGTCCCCAAGCTACCAGGGCAGTAAAAGGCACATAGAATGTAATCTAAGGACTGCATATACTTCATCTTTAACTTTGAAATCTCCTGCCTTTTTTTTTCTTTCCATAATTAGATTTAATTTAATTTTTTTAACATTTTTATTAATTTGTATTATTTTCCTGCCTTTTGCTCATCAATTTAGCAATAGCATTATTAGATAGATTGTGTAAATAGGAACAGGTAATGAAATAGGATGAAAATAACAATAGGATTGTATATTCACAGTGAAAAAATATAAAGTGCTAGAACAACAGTGCTTTCCCTTGCTATCTCCCCTCCCCCCACCTCTCCCTATGCATTGATCCCTGTACATTGATTTCTGGGATCAGCTTCTCTATGTAATTCCAGTTCTTTGTAGTGGAAAACGGTATTTAGAAATCAATTATGAGTGTCAGGTGTACTCGTCTTGAGCAGTGATACTCAATAGCAATGAGTACACCTTTTACCCATAAGTTGGTGTCTAAGTAACATCAATAGTAATTAATGGATTTTGATGTTATATTATGTAGGAGGAGATTTTTGTTCTAGAAAATGCACATAAACTACTTGAATGTGATGGCAACTTATTCTCAAAAGGTTCAGAGAGGGGGAAAAGTACTTTTTACTTTATCTGCAACATTTCTGTAAGTTGGAGATAGCTTCAAAGAGGAAGTTTTAACCTATAGGTCTTGTATATTACAAAAGTTTTTATTTTCAGGGCTGTTGCTAAGAAGGTTCGTGGTACAATCCAGAAAATTAAGAAGGAGGGAAAGATGTCTGAATGCTTGTTAAGAGCTTTGTTAAACTGTAAAACTTTTGAAGAACTAGAACATGTGGTAAGGAGCCCTTTTTATCTTTTAATGAAAACCTGATTATATTATGATTAGCTCTATATAAAAAGCTAAAGTCATCAGTCATCATTACCTAATTCAACAAAAGATTTATGCTTTGTTTAACTATCAGATGCATATTTGTGCTAGGTACTTGGGTTTACAAAGATGAAGAATACATAGTGCTTGGCTTTAAGGAATTCTCAGTCAAATAGGGAAAGGAGATGAAATTATAATGGTATGAAGCTTAAGGAGAATCCTGAGATGAAAGCCTAGTTGTGAGTGTCTTCAGCATGCATTTGGTATTTGAAACCGTGAGAATAGAAGATCTCACTTAAGGGGAGTTGGTGAGGAAGGCAGGTCAGGGTGGACCACTGAGGCGTGGGCGGTGGAAAGGAGAACTTAAGAAGGAGACAGGGAAAGAGTAGTGAAATATGAGGAGAATCAGATGATGATCCTGTGGAAGACTAGGAAAAAAACAGTTTTAGAAGGAGGTAAAATTATTAACCATTTGTACACAAGCAGCAGACCTTTTTAATTAAATTCAAAATATTGTGGCAGTTAACTGGTTAAGTGTAGCAGAAAGGTTTGGCAAGATACGGAGGGGAAAAAGGTATATTTGGTAATTAGGGGATCCTTATGGATCTTTCTGATATCACTTTGAGCATACTATATGGAAAGAGAAGTGGTGATGGTGGGATAAGGAGTGACTGTGGGTTAAGAAGTGGAAGCATTGAATGTTGACAGCTTTTAGAAGGGCTTGCTGGAGTTGAGGAGAGGACCTTACCGTTCTTGAGTTCAGGCACTGAGATTTTAAGATGAGGGAATCTAAACAAACTAATTTTAAGCATACATAAAAGTGTAAAGAGTCAGCTAAAGAACAGCTGTCTTCATGTAGCCAGTATTATCTAATTAATATTAATTAGTCTCTGAAGGAAGATGTAAAGGTTGACCTAGGATGTCTTTAGCATTCTCACTGTGTCCTCTAATTTTGTGTCCTAATTTTAACTCGCTTTTTAAAATTTAATGATGTGGTATGTTTTCTGAATTTTTTTTTTCTTTTTCTAGTCAGCTCCATATAAAACCGGGAGCAAAGGCACCAAAGCCCAGAGAGCAAGGCAGCTGGGATTAGAGGAAGCAGCCAGGACACTGCTTGAGAATCCAGGGATGCTCAATCTGCTGTCTTACATTCAACCCAGTGTAAAAGGTACCTGCTTTACTTAAAGAGATCAGCCCTGTTTCTTTTTAAATTTGAAAATATATATTAAAATGTTTGTTTGAAAACTAATAATAACTGTACAAAAAACATAGCATATAAAGAATAAGGAATTCTTACCAAATTCTTACACTTCTTGCTTAGCCATTCAGCTTTTCTTTTTTGATGAAGTATCTGTTCTAGACTTTTGTCCATTTTTTAATTTTGTTTTTCTTTTTTCTTTAAAAACATTTTTTGATCTTTATCCAAGAATAGGTTTATTGATTTTTTTTTTTTTAAGAGAGAGAGTAAGTGGGACAGAGAAAGAGAGAGGGAGAGAGAGAGGAAGAGTAAGAGAGGAAGAGAGAAAGAAACATCCATGTGAAAGAGAAATATATATTGGTTGCCTCCCGTATGCACCCCCACCAGGGATTGAACCTGCAAACTAGGTATGTGTCCTGAAAGGGAATCCAACCTACAACCTTTTGCTCCAGCCAGCTAAGCCATTTGGCTAGGGCTGTTTCTCTTTTTCTTACTAATTTACAATCAAGATATTCTTTTTTTGTATGTACGTACTTTTATTTTTTATTATTTATTTTTTATTTTTAAAAAATATATTTTACTGATTTTTTGCAGAGAGGAAGGGAGAGGAATAGAGAGTTAGAAACATCGATGAGAGAGAGACATCAATCAGCTGCTTCCTCCATGCCCCCTACTGGGGATGTGCCCATAACTAAGGTATATGCCTTTGACTGGAATCGAACCTGGGACCTTTCAGTTCGCAGGCTGGCGCTTATCTACTGAGCCAAACTGGTTTCGGCGTACTTTTATTTTTTAAAATTTATCTTTATTATTGAGAGTAGTATAGACTAGAGGCCTGATGCATGAAGATTTGTACAAGAATGGGCCTTTCTTCTCCTGACTGCCAGCACCGCCTTTGCTCCGGCCAGAGCCACCTTTCTGCCTTAGCTTTGGCCAGGAGCCGATTTTCTGCCTTCCCACACTGCCCAGAGTCCTGGAGCGGCTGAGGTGGTGAGGAACTCCTGGGTCTTGCCCCCTGCCACTCAGTGCCTGCCATCTTTGTTGGGTTAATTTGCATACTCACTCCTGATTGGCTAGTGGGTGTCAAAAGATACTGTCAATTTGCATCTTTCTCTTTTATTAGTGTAGATGTCTCTTGTTTTTTTCCCCATTGACCCCCTCCCTACATCTGCCCCTCCCAAGCCTTAGCCACACTATTGTCTGTGTCCATGGGCTATGCATATAAGCATATAAGTTCGCTGGTTAATCTCTCCCCACCTTCACAACCCCATCTTTTCTCTGAAATTCATCAGTCTGTTCCATGATTCTATGTCTTTGGATCTATTTTGTTCATCAGTTTCTTTTTTTAGTTATCTGGGTTGCAGATCTTTTCTCCCAGTTTGTAATTTCTGTTTTTACTTCCTTTATGTTTTATCTTGGTAAATAGAAGGTCTTAGTTTTATTGTTAATATATTATTTTTTCAATTTATTGATCTTTTTAAGATATAGTAATTACTTTTTTTTCTTTTAAAAAAATCCCTTTCCATTCTAAGGTTATAAGGATAATAGGATTATTCACATTATAAAGATTCTCCTATGTTGTCTTTTAAAACTTTGTTCTATTTCTAAAAATTTATTTAATTATAAAGTCATATTTAGTCTTTGGAAAGAATTTCAACAGTTTCAACGTGCATGAAGAATAAAGTGAAGTCCTCCTCTTACACTTGTGCTCTCCAGGAGTGAAGTGTTTGTCTTTTTTTGAAATGTATCTTCCTGTCCTTTTGTGTGTACGTGTGCACGAGAGAGAGGGGCGGGGGGGAGGGAGGGGAGGGAGGGAGAGAGGGGAACGGAGTAAGGCAGAGCTATTTCTAAGAAAAACCCAAGGAAAGTTACAACTGACATTTTCAAGATGTGTTGGTTTCATTGTTAAAATGAGGGCCTTAGATCAAAGTTTGTTGAATAGTGGCCTTTTCAGGAGTGCTGATAGGATTTAATGGGGAGAGTGATGTTCTGGTGAGTTCGACAATCATTCTAGTTTTCCTTGGCCTCTGTTGTTTTTTTAGACTAGGATACTTAAGTATCTGTAGGGGGCAGTATCGGATAACAGGATCTATAGTACATATAAAACTGTAGAGAATCAAAGCATACCATGATTTTTTTTATTTAAAAAAAATTAGCAAATGCGAGTTTGCAGTTTAATAAATTGAGTATGTGTGTCTGTTCATATACAAATAACATCTCAGTATCTGTTTTGAAAAGGATAATAATCACAAGAAAAAGCAAGTTCATATTATTTGAGTATAGAGATGGGTTGAAATGAGTAAAATTCAAGTATTTTTTTTAAATGTATAGTTTTAGTTGGATTTTTAAAGGGTTGTAATATTAATAATTCAATAGTGGCTGAGACTGTATAGCTATGAATTAAGATTGGTCACAGTGAAGATTGTCTATGGCCAATCATAATATGTCTTAGTAAAATTGAATGCCAAAGCTTTCAGAATGTTAGATGCATAAAGGTTTATTGTTTATTTCAATTTTTCTCTGTGGTTGATTTCCTTTCCTTCTGTTTTTTATTTCCTGTGCAAAAAGGTTTCCTTAGTTCATAATCATATTGATCCCCTACTGGGCAGGTTTGATAACCATATCTCTCTTGATTGTCATATATGGTGATGCTTCTGAACTATATGTGATGATAAATACTTGGTGATACTTCTGATGATGGGAATTATTCAGGGCCCAGCACTGTTACAGTACTACTAACGTGTTTTTACATAACATGCTTAATCTTTGTAAATGCTAGTACTTCATGAAGTAGGTACTATTACCAGTCCTCTTTTATAGGAAACTGAGGCACAGAAAGGTCAAGTAACTTGCTCGATGCACACATTTGGTAAATGGTAGAACGAGGATTAGACCAGGCAGCTGGCTCCAGAGCTGCATTTTTCTTTCTTTCTTTATTTTTTTTAAATGTTTTATTGATATTTTTACAGAGAGGAAGGGAGAGGGAGAGAGAGTTAAAAACTTCGATGAGAGAGAAACATCAATCAGCTGCCTCCTGCACACCCGCTCCTGGGGATGTGTCCTTGACCAGAATCGAACCTGAGTCCCTTGAATCCGCAGGCCAGCGCTCTATCCACTGAGCCAGAGCTGCATTTTTCACCATTAGGTTATATGGTATATGAAGGTCCTTTGTTATTGCTTTTGAAGACTTGTTTTTGTTGGAGAGGGAAACTAGCCATTGCCATGATACTTTTATATCTTAACACATTGTGGACCGGTAATTTTATTTCTTGCTGTACCCAGTGGCCAGATCAGTTTCTATTGCACGAGTACAAAAAGTGTTTTACATAAATGTTAAAGGCACGCTTTAAAATTAAATATCCATTGCATTTTGAAGTTTTTATATGTTCCTACAAGCTAATATTTTTTAAAGTATGATATTTTGTAAAATACTGTGTAATATGAAGCAAGAATTCTCGTGATCCATCCGCAATGTGTTAAGTTTGTCAATTTAAGATTCCTTTTGACTAGAATAAATTTATTGTGATTTGATAACAATTAAAAAATAATCTGTAGTTCTTGCTTTTGTTTTCTCTTTTGTCTAAAGGGCTTTCGACACTCCAGGACATAGAAACAGGGGTGCAGCATATTTTAGCAGACATGATTGCTAAAGATAAAGAGACACTTGACTTCATAAGAAAATTGTGAGTAATTCTTATACAGAGTTTTTCTGCTTTGTGGATTCATGTTGTTAAGGGATGCATAATTAGTGCTAAGACCAGTGTTCATTAAAAACTTTTTCAACTGGCTACTGTTGCTCAGTGGTTGATCATTGACCTATGAACCAGGAGGTCATGGTTTAATTCCTGATCAGGGCACATGTCCAGGTTGAGGGCTCAGTCCCCAGTGTGGGGAATGCAAGAGGCAGCCAATCAGTGATTCTCTGTCATCACTGATGTTTCTATCTCTCCTTCTAACTTCTCTGAAATCAATAAAAAAAAAGAATCTGTTTTAAAACAAACTTTATTTTCAGACTTTTTTTTTTTTTAAGTAGCAGAACTCTGTTCAAACAACAGAACCCTAATATATAAAATAGATCAAAGTAAAGTTACTTTAATGGAATTCTGAGCAGGGAGCCTGAAACTGAATGCTCATCTTCCTAACATTGAAGCACCTCAGGAAAGAAACACTGTTTAAAAACCATCAGGTTACACAAACTGTGCTAGAGAGAGATTCATATTCATTTAGAGTGGGTGGCATTGCTTTTAAACATATTATGCCATAAGAATATAATTTTAAAATATTTCATTTCTAATGTTTATTGTGATTAGGCTAACGAAACTATTTCATGTCAGATATGGCTAAAAGTACTGCCCTCAAAATGAATTTTAGCTGATGGATAGCAGCTTATCCATGGTATCACAGACTCAGTTTGTAGGAGATTTTTAAAACCCTTTGACCTAAACCCTACTCAGGCTTATGGGTTTTATGCCTCATTAAGATAAGATATTTTTAAAAATTAATTTTTGCTTTTTTAGAGAGAGGGAGCGAAAGAGAGACAGAAAATTGATTTGAGAGAGAAACATTGATTGGCTACCTCTTGCACAAGCCCCTTCAGTCTGGCCAACACTCTATCTACTGAGCTAAACCGGCTAGGGCTTAAATTATCTTTTAAAGAACAATTTTTTAAAAATTAGATTTTACTTTACTTACTTTAATTAATTTATTTATATTTTCCCTTTATTTTTTTCATCACCATTTACCTCCTTTTATATTCCTCCACCTCACAGTCACCACAGTCACCACATTGTTGTCTGTATCCATGAGTTCTTTCTTTTTTTCCCCTTAAAAAAATTAATTTAAAACTTAATTTTGATGTTCCCTGACCCTCCACTCTTCCTCTCTCTCCACATATGTAGCTGTGTGTGAGCTGTATAGAGTAGAGGAAAGGTCGACATGAATCAGTTGACTACTGTAGCTTGTCAGGGTCATGTTAATTCAGAGGAGAGAACTTTGCTATTTTCTCAGTGATCCTAGTAGGAATGAGTTGAAGTAGGAGAATTGCCCAGATTTTAAAATGTGTTTTTATAGGTAACTAGAGGCCCAGAGCACGAAATTTGTACATGGGTAGGGTCCCTAGGCCTAGCCTGCGATCTGGGCCAGTCTTCTCCGGCTGCCAGCAGCTGGTCCCTCCCCCTGCTGCCACTTTTTTCCTGTTGCCTCTTTGTGTGGGGCGACTGACAGGGTGATAAGGGCTGCAGGGCGATTGGGCCCCGGCAGCACCTGTGTCTGCCACTATCCACCTCTGGTTCTTGGTTCCCCATCAGGCGATTGGCGCCTGCTGGCCAGGGGGAGGAACCAAAAGGTTGGTCAGCAGGCCCTGGTCAGGCGTTCTTGTGTTGAGTATTTGCTCCCTGGTGGTCAGTGCATATCATAGCTGACCAGTCATTCCATGGTCCAGTCGATTTGCATATTATGCTTTTATATATATAGATTATACTGCAAAAATTTGGTTGTTTTAATACATTGTCAGTGGGAGCTCTTCTGACACATTTTCTTCTTTTTATCTTTTAATTGATTCTGACTGGCTTACTTGGTGGTTAGAGAAGGATGATATTTCGACCAGGGTTATTGGTCTGTTTTATTGTGGATAGTTTTGATCTCTTATATAACTGCAGATGGAATCTGAATGATTTAGATATTTTATGGAAGGATTGTATTGATGCATAAATAGATCTATAGGACTTATGAATAGGCAAAGAGTCCTCTTTTAAGGGGCCAGTAACTCATAGTTGAGTATCATTTAAAAATATTTAGTAGTGGCTTAACTTTTTTTTTTTTTTAATCCCCATTGGAATTATGTTTTTATTTATTTTAGAGAGAGGAAGAGAGAGGGAGAGGGAGAGAAACATTGATGGGTTGCCTCCTGTATGTTCCCTTACTGGAATGGAACTTACAACCTGGGTATATGTCCTCATTAGGAATTGAACCTGTGACCCTTTGGTGCATGGGATGATGCTTCAACTGGCTGAGCCACACTGGCCAGGGCAGTAGCAGCTTAATTTTTTTTTAACTTATTCCATATAACATGTTTCCTTACTATGCATATTAATAAACTAGAGGTTTGGTGCATGAAATTTGTGCAGGGGGTGGGGTGTTCCCTCTCAGCTCAGCCTGCGCCTTCTCACATTCTGGGAGTCTTGTGATCGCTTACCCACTGCATCGCAACTCAGGTAGCCTGGGCCTTCCTTTTTGGGGTGATTGATCACAGGGCTCCACAATCGATTGCCCCAAAGAGGTAGGCCCTACCCACCCAGCCAGGGCTCCATGATGAATCGCCCCCACAGAGGAGGCCCCACCCTCCTGCTGCAGCGCTGCTGCTAGGTAGCCTGGGCCTTCCTCTTTGGGGCAATTGTGGATCCCTCCGATTGATCACCCTGCTGGCCGGTGGTGTGGGCCTCCCTCTTTGGGGCGATTGTGGAGTCCCCTCTGCAGGACAATTGTGGGGCAGTAGCTGGGCCCCCAACCAGTCGCATCGCACCCACCTTGGCTGGCCTGTCACCAGTGGTATCATAGTGTGGTAGAATGGACAGTTCCACTGTTAGTCTGTTTGGTCTATTTGCATATTACACTATTACTATTATAGATAACTTGTTTATTTTAAAATTTGTTTATTTAAACAGGTGCCAAAATAGATATATTGCTATTCAGTCATCTCTGGCAAAAGTATCCTCAAAAAAAGTAAATGAGAAAGATGTTGATAAGTTTCATCTCTACCAGAATTTTTCATGCAACATAAGAAACATCCAACATCATCAGGTAAATAAGGAAACTGCTTATGTATGTTGATAGTAGTAATAATGATAATACTTTGGATTTGCCTACTTACTAATGAATTAAAGAATTTTAAGTCAACTATTTTCTTTTTTCTTCATTGAAATTCTTGTAACATTGTCATATCCGTTCCATTTCATAAATAAGGCACTCAAGACCCAGAGAAGTTATTGGTGACACTAAGAATTATTAGCATAGCTGTCAATGTAACATCTCAAGCATCATGACTTTCTGACGTGTGACCTTTCTTATTAGACTCTGCTTACAAGTATGCTTGGATTTGAGCTCAATTCTGGATCTTTTCCATGTGAAATTCAAAGTAAAGATATTATATTTTCTTCTAAGAGTTTTATAGCTTTAGTTCTTAGGTTAAAGTCTATGATCAATTTTGAGTTAATTTTTGTGTGTGGTATGAGGAAGGGTTACAACTTTATTCTTTTGTATGTGGCTATTCAGTTGCCTCAGCATTATTTTTTTTAAAAGACTGCATCTTTCCCATTGAATTGTCTTGGCATCCTTGTTGGAGATAAGATGACCTGGATATAGATTTGTTTCTGAATTCTTAATTTCATCCCATTCAGTAGGTCCATTCTTACTAGTATACCAGTAACACCTTTCTTGAAATTAGAAAGTGGGAGTCCTCCAACTTTGTTCTGTTTTTTGTTTTCAAGATTGATTTGGCTATTCTGGGTCTCTTGAATTTCTATATGAATCTTAAAATTAGTTTGTCAATTTTTGCAAAGAACCTAGCTGGAACTTAACAGGATTACATTGAATCTGTAAATCGCTATGAAGAGTATTGCCATTTTAGCAATATTATACCTTCTCACCCATGAACATGGGATGTCTTTCCATTTATTTAGGTCTGTAGCTTCCCAAGTAAAAGTTTTGCATTTTTTTGGTTAAAATTGTTCCTAAGTATTTTATCCTTTTGGTGTTTCAGTAAACAAAATTTTAAAAGAATTTCTATTTTCACAATGCCTATTGCTAGTGTATGTAAATTGATTGTCCTGAAATCTTGCTGAAATCTTAATTCTAATAGTTTCTTAGTGGATTTTTTTTAGGATTTTTTAATATATAAAATCTTACTCTCTGCAAGTATAGTTTTATCTTTTCAATCTAGGTGCTTTTTATTTCTTTTCTTTATTAATTTTTACCTAACTCCCTTGACTGGAATTTGCAGTACAGTGTTAAATAGAAGTGGCAAGAGTAGATGGATCTTAGATGGGAAGCATCTAGTCCTTCATCATTAGTATGGTGTTATCTGTCGGATTTCTGTATGTGCCCTTTATCACCTTGATGAAATACCTTCTATCCCTAGTTTGTTGAGTATTTTTATCATGAATGACTGTTGGATTTTGTCAAATACTTTTTCTGCATGTGTAGAGATGATCATGTACTTTTGTTTTTTATTTCATTGGTTTGATGTATTACATTAAGTGATTTTTGTATGTCAAACCAAACTTGTATTCTTGTTTGCTTTCCTCCATTTTTTTCATTCGTGACATGTTTCTTGGTCTCTGCATTTTGGCTTCTTTCCTGTGTTGATGGAGTGGCTTTGTGTGCTAGTTGTCCTTTAGAGTCCAGTAGCTCCACCTCCCCAATCACCTGAGGTGGACACTCTTGGTGCACCCCTTTGTGGGCTGGGTTCACAGTCTTGTTGTAATTAAGCCTTGATTGCTATTGGTACACTGGGAGGAATTGACCTCTAGGCCAATTGACTGTAAGGATTAGCTGTGTCTATTAATGGAAGAATGGCTGTGCTGGAGACACCCCTATGGACCAGGACTTGCTTCAGTGGGGCTTTGGTGCTCGCCAAGTCTGCCTCTTGAGTGTGGCACTTATGTATGTGAGGAGTTGAAATCTGGTTTCGTCTCACACTGACCTCTAGGTACACTGGTTCTTGGATCTCCAAGGAGGTGCAAGTCAGCTAGTGTCTGAGGCCACCCAGCAGGAGTTACAGGGAGATATGCAGATTTCTCCTCTTTGCTTGGAGTTTGGAAGTTTTGGAGTTGTCTGACTCAGTTGCAGTTTGTTAGGTTAAGCTGCTAGAGGGCAGGCCATTCATATGCAAAGGCTGCTGCACACAGCTAGGTGGGTTTGTATATTGGGCAGGGTGGGGTCTCAGGGAGTCACTAGACTAGGGTGTGACAAACAGTGATGGCTGCCAGTCAGCCCTATATGTGGTGTCCCACGTCCCGCGGCCCAGCGCAGTAAACAATGTTTCCTGTGTGCACCTCTGTGAGAGAGCCATCCTCTCTTTCCTACGCCATGGCAGACAGTCCAGTTTCTCCCTGTATGACTTTGGGTCCCCAGTGTCTCGTAGGAAACGGGAGTTCAGAGCAGTCGGGAATTTGTAAGTCCCTCCAGTTGAAAAAGAACACACAAAACAGCACACGCTAGCCCATTTCACGCATCTCCATACCTCTGCCTTTCTGAGCCTCTGCACATCCTACCAGGTCTCGATGCACTTTTTTCTTTCCTTCTAGTTGTGGAACTTCCACCCCGCCAGATTTCCCGTGGTTCTGGGGGATAGTCGTTTTGTCTTTTAGTTGTAGTTTTGGTGTGGTTGCGAGAGGCAGCACGTATAGGTGTATGTATACCTTATGCCGCCATCTTGGTTCTCCTCATTGTGTTTTTTTGTGTGATATACTTGTCTGGTTTTGGTGTCAGAGTAAGTAGAAGGACTTGGGAAGTTTTCTCTTCTATTTTTTGGGAAGAGTTTGTGGAGAATTGGCATTAATTCTTTATGTTACTGACTTTTTATAGAGAGGAGTAGAGAGTTCGAAACATTGATGAGAGAGAAACATTGATGAGAGAGAGACATCAATCAGCTGCCTTCTGCACACCCCCTACTGGGGATTTGCCCACAACCAAGGTACATGCCCTTGACTGGAATTGAACCTGGGACCCTTGAGTCCACAGGCCAATGCTCTATCCACTGAGCCAAACCAGTTAGGGCGGCATTAATTCTTTAAATATTTTGTAGAATTCAGCAATGAAGCCATCTGAGCCTGGGCATTTCCTTGTGGGAAATTTTAAAATTACTAATTCAATCTCTTTACTTGTTATTGATTGTTTCAGCTTTTCCATTTTTAGTGATTCTGTTTTGGCATTTTGTATCTTTTTAGAATTTGTCCATTTTATCTAAGTGATCTAATTTGGCATACAGTTGTTCGTAGTATTTTCTTACTCTTTTTATTTTTGTATCATCCACAGTCATGGCCCTTCTTTCATTTTTGATTTTGCTAATTAGAATGTTTCTTTTTTTTTTTTCTTGGACAGTCTAGTGTAGGGGTGGGGAACCTTTTTTCTGTCAAGGGCCATTTGGATGTTTATAACATCATTCGCAGGCTACACACATTTATCAACTTAAAAATTAGCCTGCTATATTTAGTCAAACATTTAATTAACTTACCCTTAATGCCTTGGCAGGGCCAGACCAATTGATTTCTTGGGCCTTATATGCCTGCCCCTAGTCTAGTGGAAAGTTGGTCAGTTTTGTTGGTGTTATAAAGAACCAAGTTTTGGTTTTGTTTATACTTTCTATTATTTTGTTTATACTTTCTATTATTTTGTTTATACTTTCTATTTTGTTACTTTCCCCTGTGTTTTTATTATTTTCTTTCTTTTGCTTACTTGAAGTTTGCTTGCTCTTCTTTAAGGAAAGTTTTTAATATGTTTTAAAACAATTGCTCTTTTAATGTATTAATTTAAGATCATGAGCAGGCTGATCTGCGTTTACATTTCTCCTTTACTGCTTATAATTTGGGACAAATTGGTCTTGGGAAATTATATAAAATGAAGATAATAATGCATATATGTTTGGTGGTTTTGGAGATTAAATGAGGTAGTAATGTATTTAAAGTACTTGAATGGGCCTGACAATTACTAAGTACTCAATAAATGGTACAAATTAAGAGTGATTAAATATTTTACTCAGGAATTTGCCTATTTATATTTATCTTAGCAATTTCTTTTCACAAATATGAAAAGTATATCCTATCTCTAGATGATCATTAATTTTCAACTAGTTGAATCTGAAATGAGATTTTAAAGCACCAAAGTCTCTTCTGGTAAATGCCATAGGTTCTGTACTTGTATTTTATTTTTTAAAATCTTATAAACTCTATAAAGAAATGATTATTTTGAATACATTTTTGGTAAATAAATGAATAAAAAATTGATAAAGTTCTAGGTTGGGTAACCACCTGATTTGTTTTATAAATATTGACTGGTTAAATTGATCATTTATATGTTTTGTGGATCATAGTCTTTGCCATATATGTGTGTACTCAGATTCTGGCAATTAACCGTGGAGAAAATTTGAAGATACTGACGGTCAAGGTCAACATTCCTGATGGAATTAAGAATGAATTTTGTAGGTGGTGCATCCAAAACAGGTCTGTTTATAGATTTTTATAAAATTTCCGTTCTTTTTTTTTCTAAAATACTATATTTATATTTTGTATACTATATTTATATGTACTAATATGGAAAGATGTCCATTATCTAAAAAAAACAAATCAACAATGACAGATAATGGATATAGTATTTTTTTTTATGTTTAAAACATTATTGGGGTGGTGAATATACAATACAATATATAGATGATGTAATTTTAGAATTGTAGCCCTGAAACCTATATAATTTTATTAACCAGTGTCACCCCAATAAATTCCACTTGGAAAAAAATAAACACGAATTATGGTTTAGCATGCAAGACAAAGAAATTAAGGCATTCTTGGGAGAAACCATAGCATATGTAAAAGTTTTTTCCTATAATCAAATGGGGATACTTTGGTTTGGCCTTAAAGGGAATGACCCCAGCAGACATCAGATAATAATGCTTTTTTTTAAAAAAGTACTTCATTAGGAGGTTATCGCCTTAAAGACTATCTTCTTAGCATATTGTCCCATGACGCAGGACTGTGTTATCTTTCCTAAATGGTCAAGCTCCATGGCATGGTGTATAATACTCTTAATGGCCTGCTCTTTGCCATATTTTCTAGCTTTTCTACTAGTATCTAAACTTCCTTCTTTCCTTTAGAAACTAATATTTTATGCCCTAGTAGTACTAATCTACTTATAGTAATTTTTTTGGTAACTTTATTATATCTAAAGATTTTGATCATTATTATAATGCTTTGGAGACTCTTCCTAGATTAGGAAAGTTTTTCCTTCCTTTAGTTTGTATGATCATGGTTACTAGATTTTTTAAAAATAACTCCAGATGCCATAGTTAATAATTTTCCAGGCATCGTAATCTCTCTACACACACTGTTGCTTTGACTTCAGTAAAGTTATTCCCCGTTTTCTGTTCCACTTCCTCTTTCTTCTTCCAAGAGCCACTTCCTGGTCTTGTTATTGGTACATCAGTTTTAGTATAGCTTTTTTTCCCCCTCAGGTGGAGACCACGTCGCTTTGCAAGGCCGGAGTTAATGAAGATTTTACACAATTCAATAGATGATTCTTTTAAACGCCTTATTTATCCTCTCCTCTGTAGAGAGTTCAGGTATGCTTCTTGTCTAATTTAATTTTGTATACTATTTATTACTATGTATGATAATAAGTCTATTAAAGCATGTCTTAATAAGTATCAGTTGACCCATCAACCAATCCAGAGAACTGAGTCCCAATCACAAAGTCTTAAAATTAAGTATAGATTTCAGTTTATAGAGGCATTCATAATCATACATCACAAAACAGCTATTAATTATGATATACTTATCAAATCTTGACCCCGACTGTGTACCTTTTCCACTTCTGCAATACTGTCTTACAGTTTGACAACCAAGCTAAACAAAGTGTGTTACTGATGACAGATTTGGCTTGGGAGAAACAAACTAAGAGGTTAATGGAAAAGTTAGCTGGAAACAGTTTTATAGATAAAGAGAGCCAAAAAAAAAAGCATAAGGGAATTAGTGGAACACATGATGAATTTATTACTATGAAGAGAGAAAGGTAATATAATATTTTTTACTCCAAATGGGAGTCATTTGGATGAGTAGTTATCAGCAATGATGAGCAAATATTAAAAGGTTATTAAAGGAATCATGTAGTTGGATCAGTAGAGGGACTACGTTATAAAGAAGAACTGCAAAAAAGGTGAGGTACAGTTTTGTCTCTAGGGGAGGAGATGGAAAGAAAAGTTATGTTAGGAGGCAAACCCCTCTTTTTTCTCTAACTTTGGTCTAGGTAGCCAGTCTTTAGAAACCAGCCTTTTCTGTAATCCTTCCTGTGTGCCACAGATTTTCTTCATTCTCACTTGTTCATAGGTTTCAGCAAGGGTTATCTTGGAACTCTAGATTTACTAGTAGTCATCTCTTCAACCACATTAAT
This sequence comes from Lasiurus cinereus, assembly GCA_011751065.1. Classification (NCBI taxonomy): domain Eukaryota; kingdom Metazoa; phylum Chordata; class Mammalia; order Chiroptera; family Vespertilionidae; genus Lasiurus; species Lasiurus cinereus. The sequence continues at coordinate 46,854,051 of JAAGEH010000041.1, forward strand.
TTATAGTAGACTTTATGTTTGTTTCTTTTTCTTCTTCTGGACCTGGACATTGAGGTTAGAGGTATTTAGAGCAGAGTAAGGAGGTACTATTAAAAACAACACATAGTTCCTTTGTCCAACTTTTTTTTTTATCAAAGTCATTCATTCTCTTGATTCATCCTTTTTAGCCCAGACATCCCTTAAAAATAGTATTTCTTTTGGATAACTATTTCATTTCAAGAGAAGTAACATCTCTTATTTTTGAGTTCTAGTGCATCAAATTTAAAAATAAGGGATTCTGTTCTTATTGAAATAAAATAGAAACTTAACTTATTTAAAATTTCATTTCCTTTATCTTGTTTTCTCATGTTGCATATAATGACTAGTGGCACTTTCGACATTTTTGTATATATTCGATTTGTACAGCTTCACTGCTTGTGGAATAATTTCATTGAGAGTTAATGAAAGTAGTTTGGTGTAGAACTCTTTAATGTATAATCCTTCTCTGACTTCCATTAGTGACAAGCAAGAGCGGTTTCCTTCTCTTTTTGTAAAATGCCTGTGGTTAAAGAAATATATCTTATTTCATTCCATAAGTTGGTTTTCAGACATTGTCTATAGATGTGTCTCTCAATAGAAATACTTGTAATTACCTGAACAGCAGTTGAGTGGGGAAACTCCCAATGGATTTTTTTTTGAAAAGAAAATTACTTTAATTCTCTAATTAAAAAGAAAATTTTCCTTTTAATGTAGAAAAAAATCAGTAAAACAAAGAAAAAGCACATAATTTCACTACTTAGACATAACCATTGTGTACCAGACTTTTCTCCATTCATATATGAATTAAGTGAGATCTTTTAGATTATATTATTTTGCAGCCATTTTATTCGGTTGGCTACATGTAATTCGTAGTCCTGCATTTCTTATTTCTGTGATTGTCATGATCATTCATTCATGTGTCATTTTTTACACTTACCTCATTCTTAAAGCCATCAGTTATTAAGTGCTATTTTACCATCTTTCATTATATTTTGAATTTGAAATTAAGTTTATCTCCATGATCACTAGGGGGTAGTTGGTTCAGGACATCATCATTTTGTTTGAATTATTATAATGTCATAAATGATCTCTGTCCTATTTCTTTTTCCCATACATATGCCACGTTGCCATCCTAAAATTGCCATCTGGTTATTTCATATTCTTCTACTTAAAATCCTTCAATGGGTCTTCTTTGTCTCCAAAATCTTTAGAAGAAAGTCTTGATTGACCCTTGGTGATTTGGTTTCTTTTTGTCTCCATAGCCTTATATCTTGGTATTTCTTTTTACTTTAGCATATTAAATTACTTCTATGATGAGCCATGAGCTACTTCAATATGCCTTCTATCTACTCTCCCTACCTTTGTTTGCCTAAATCTATTACTTATCCTTCTTTGATTCACCTAAGAAGGTATCTCTTAGAAAGTCTTTCTAATTTAGCTGTCCTCCCTATATGTTCCCATTAGTATAGCACTTATCATTGTTTTATACTTGTCTGTTTACTTTTCTGTTTCTTCCACTAGATAGTGGTCTTCACGATAGGGATCTTATCTTTTCAGCTTTGTATCTCTCATACCAATCATGTACCTTATATAAGACTGACAACAAATGCTCACTCAATAAATAAAGTTAAAAGTGAAGATCTATAATGCTGCTTTTCATGTTACATGGCTAACTGCAGGGAGAATGATTGAAGTGTTAGGGAAAATGAGAGAAGACCCTTAAGGAACTGAATTAAGCCAGAAAAGCAAATATTATTAGATCTGTGCCTTCAGTTATGTAAAACATTCTACTTCAAAACTGATATGAAATGTACTTTGACTTGCTTTTGAACTCTCAGTTTTCTTGTGGACAATAGCATGCATTTTTTTAACTTGGTCTAATAAAGAAGAGATACTTTTTATGAAATCTTATAACTTCTTTGGATAAAATTGGGAAGTTATTCATATGAACCATAGTTCTAGACTGAAATTAGTATCTCTGGTCATATCAAATCACTGAGGGTAGATGCAGGGAATAGTATAGAGTGAGAATATATCATTGAGAGATATATAGGTGAAGGTGTAAAACTAAGTCTTGTTGGAGGAGGCGTCTTATGACTCATAGTTTATCACTCTAATTATATGCTTTTTTAAAAATTTGCTGACAAACTTTAATTTGACATCCATTTGCTGTCCAAATCTTTATATATCCTATCTCTCTCATATACACAGATGTTTATACATATAGATTTGTACATAAAAGGGAGCAGAGAGAGAAGGAGCATAGGTATGACGAACTTGGTAGATTTGATACCACCGAGTCATTTGTGATACTGTGTTTCTGCACTTAGCAAATAGACTCAATATAATTTTGTATATGGTGTTTTCTTTTTAAGTAATTTTGTTAATAAATGCTCTTGTGAGGAATCCTGTATAATATCCTATATAATAAGGAGCTAATATAGAAATGGTTGTCACGCCCTCATGCCCTCACGCCTTTGCACCCTCGCACCAGGGCTGGGGAACCTAAGACCAGGCTGGGGCACCTGGCACCGGGGCCAGGGCATCTGAGAGGCCCCCACTCCTCGCCTGGTGCCAGGCTGGGGGACGTGAGGCTGCACCCCCTCCACCTGGTGGGGCTTGATGGGGGACCTGAGGCTGTGCCCCCCACCCGGCGCCAGGCTGGGGTACCTAAGGTTGCGACCCCTGCCCTGCAAGGTTTGATGGGGTGGGGTTGGCTGGGTCTGGGTCTCTCGTGATTTGGAGGTGTAGGCGGGTGGGCATGGACCTGATTCTAAGTCTCTCAGTACTCCCCAGACTCTGACAGGAGGGAGATTTTCATATATATTTTACTAATTTTCTTTCATCTCTGACACTTCTATAATGGAGAAGGGGCAGATAGCAATAATAAAGGATTTTCTCTAATTTCCTTTTAATGTGCACGAATTTCATGTGCCAGGCCACTAGTAACTGTATAAAATGAATTCTGTTCTTTTTCTGGATGAAAATTTGGGTGAATGAAAAACTACATTCTCCTTTTTCTTTTTCTTTTTTCTAAAGAGCCAAACTAACATCAGATGCAGAGAAGGAATCAGTAATGATGTTTGGACGGAACCTTCGTCAGCTCCTTTTAACAAACCCTGTTCCAGGGCGCACCTTGATGGGAGTGGATCCTGGTTACAAACATGGTTGCAAATTAGCTATCATTTCTCCTACCAGTAAGCTATCTTTCAGCTTTTATATAAAACTTGTTTGATTCCTCATACATTTTACTTCATATATTTCATGAGGATTTAGAAATAATGTTAATTTTTCAAGTCTTAGAAAGTGGTTTTCTCATGTACAGGGATATGGGAATCAGAAAATCAAACTTCATATTCATCTTATTTGTTAACCAACCCTCTCCCCCCAATTCTGTCTTCCTGTCACATCTAATTATTGTGATGCATTTATATGTGATAGATACATTTTATTTTTTTAAATATATTTTATTGATTTTTCACAGAGAGGAAGGAAGAGGGACAGAAAGTTAGAAACATCAATGAGAGACATTGATCAGCTGCCTCCTGCATGCCCCCCACTGGTGATGCACCCACAACCAATGTACATGCCCCTGACTGTAATCGAACCTGGGACCCCTCAGTCTGCAGGCCAACACTCCATCTACTGAGCCAAACCAGTTTCGGGTACATTTTATTTTTAAAGCATAGGAAGATAATCTTTATTATATATATTTTAACTAGAGGCCCGGTGCACGAAATTTGTGCACAAGAGGGTAGGGGGCTGTTGTATGTCCTTCAGCCCAGCCTATACTTTCTCCAATATGGGACCCCTGAAGGATGTCAGACTGCCTGTTTAGCCCCAATCCTGGATTGTGCCTAAACCAGCAGTCTGCCATTCCTCTCACAATCCAGGACTGCTGGCTCCCTAACCACTCTGCTGCCAGCCTGATTGACACCTAACTGCTCCCCTACCGGCCCCTTTGCCCCAAACTGCCCTTCCCTGCTGGCTTGGTCATGCCTAGTTGCCCTCCCCTGCAGTCCTGGTTGCTCCCAACTGCCCTCCTCTCCTGGCCCGGTCACCCCTAACTGACCTCCCTTGCCAGCCTGGTCACCCTTGACTGCCCTCCTCTGCCAGGCTGGTTGTCCCCAGCTGCCCTCCCCTACAGGCCTGGTTGCCCCCAACTGCCCTCCCCTGCAGGCCTGGGTCCCCCTTAACTTGCTCTTCTCTGCAGGCCTGGGTCCCTCCCAACTGCCCTCCGCTGCCAGCCCAGTCACCCCTAACTGCCCTCCCCTGCAGGCCTGATTGTCCACAACTGCCCTCCCCTGTTGATCATCTTGTGGCAGTCATCTTTGACCACATGGGGGCGGCTATCTTGTGTGATGGAGTGATGATCAATTTGTATATTACCTCTTTATTATATCGGACTAGAAGCAGCAGATACATTTTATTATTCTTTTAAGATCAGGCTTCAATAACAGTAATCAAAATGAATCTTAACTGCACAAATATTTTTGCTACTATTAAAATCTTCAATGGGGAGAATCCAAGATGGTGGCATAGGTAAACACCTACACTGCTGCCTCACACAACAATTTCAAAACTACAACTAAAAGACAGAACGGACATCATCCAGAACCACAGGAAAGCTGGCTGAGTGGAAATTCTACAACTAGAGGGAAAGAGAGGGGCTCACGGAGACCCAGAGGAGCTGCAAAAAGCTGAGGTACCGAGACGCGCACGTGGAGAGAGCGGGTGCTGGAGTACCTGGCTGGTTTTCTCTGGCAGGAGAGAGACGGAGACTCTCAAAGGCATTGAACCCCTTATCCTACGACACTAAACCCCAGATCCAGCCGAAACTCATACGGGGGGAGTTTGGACTGTGAAAAGGGAGAGGTGCACGGAAATTTAGGGGAGTCGCGGGGGATCAGAGGACTGGTGGCGCGCTTGGCACTGCACAGAGGACAGACTGCTGATTGTGCCGCTGGCTTTTGCGAGTGGGCGGGAGACAGACCCACCCTCCCAACTGTGCCACTTCTGACTCCACTAAGCCCCTGTTTCGGGTGAAACCCTGGGGACCTAGACTAGTATGGTCCTGGAGTGCAGGGGAGCCGGAAAGGCAGTGGTCTAGAGGCACTGTGCGTGCACACAAGGACCGCTCCAGTGAGTACCCGGTCACGTGAGACTCGGGCCGTGGAGGGCGGGGCCGACTGGAAGACAAGGCAGTCCCTTAAGCCCTGAGACTCCACCCCAAGCTCAACAGAGAGGCTTCTGCGGTTTTGCAAGTCTGGTATCATAAGGCTAAATCCAACACAGAAGTTCTCCCGGCATAGTGAAAATGCCGAGTCAAGGGAAGGGATCACAAACAAAAGAAATGGAGGAAAACAAACGACTGGATATAGAGCTCAAAACCACGCTTATAAGGTTTTTCAAGAATATTCTAGAAAAGTTGGATAAAGTTAGCGAGAGCCAAGAGGAGATGAAAAAGGACCAACTAGAGATGCAAAAGATCCAACTAGAGATGGAAAAGGACCAACTAGAGATGGAAAAGGTCCAACTAGAGATGAAAAAGGACCAACTAGAAATTAAATATACACTGACTGAAATAAAAAATATTATACAGAGTCCTAATAGCAGACTAGAGAAAGGCAAGAATCAAGTCAAAAATTTGAAATATAAAGAAGCAGAAAACACTCAACTGGAAAAGCAAGAAGAGAAAAGAATCCAAAAATGTGAAGATAATGTAAGGAGCCTTTGGGACAGCCTCAAGCGTACCAACATCAGAATTGTGGGGGTGCCAGAAGAAGAGAGAGAGCAAGATACCTATTTAAAGAAATAATGACTGAAAACTTCCCACATCTGGTAAAAGAAATAGACTTACAAGTCCAGGAAGCACACAGAACCCTAAATAAAAGGAATCCAAAGAGGACCACACCAAGACACATCATAACTAAAATACCAAGAGCAAAAGACAAAGAGAGAGTATTAAAAGCAGCAAGAGAAAAACAGTTCATTACCTACAAGGGAGCACCCATACGACTGTCAGCTGATTTCTCAACAGAAACGATGCAGGCCAGATGGGAGTGGCAAGAAATATTCAACGTGATGAATAACAAGAACCTACAACCAAGAGTAATCTATCCAGCAAAGCTATCATTCAGAATTGAAGGGCAGATAAAGACCTTCACAGATAAGAAAAAGCTAAAGGAGTTCATCAACTTCAAACCAGTATTATATGAAATGCTGAAAGGCACTCTTTTAGAAGAGGAAGAAGAAAAAGGTAAAAGCCAAAAAATTATGAACAAATACATATCTATCAACATGTGAATCTAAAAATTAAGTGAATTAAAAATTTAATCAACAGAATAAACTGGTGAATATAATAGAATCAGGAGCACAGAAAGGGAGTGGACTGATCATTCTCAGGGGAAAGGGGTGAGGGGTGTACAGGGAGAGACTGGACAAAAATCATACACCTATGAATGAGGTCCATGGGAGGGAGGTAAGGACAGAGGGAAGGGGTGGAAGTTGGGTGGAGGGGAGCTATGGAGGGGAAAAAAGAGAAACAAATGTAATAATCTGAATAATAAAGATTTAATTAAAAAAAAATAAGGGGCATGCAGGAGGCAGCCAAAAAAAAAAAAAAAAAAAGAAAAGAAAGAAAACTTCAGTGGCACAAAAGCCAGCAGTATAAGTTAACATAAAGGCAGTGACGATGAGAATTTTCCACAGGCTGAAAATGTAGATCATAGCATTAAACTCTCCCCTTATATTTTCTTAATATTCTTCTTAAACATTGAGCAATTATTGTTACTCAGCAAAATATCAAACATGCACATAGTATTCCTACAAGGATGCTGTGTTAATATTGTCAGTATTAATACCAAGCTTTTCTTTCTCCCAAAATTCAATGAATCATGGTTCCAGTCCCTATATGTATTAGTGTTAGTGGTAGTATGCAAACTTGATTTTGTTTCAAGGTTAAACAGCGGTTTAATTTCACACTTGGTGGCCAGCTGTGTTGTTTAATTTTTCATCTTTTATTTTTTAAATTTAGTTATATTTCATAAGTCCTGAGATTTTAATAATCTAGTGATTGTATACTTTTAATTTACACTTCATTCTAATTAATTTAAACCCCACATAAGTATTTACAATGATTTACAGATGGTTGAAACTAAAGCAGTGGTAAAATTTACTACTTGTACAGTTAGACTGCTAATAAGCTTTTTAAAAGCTGCATACTTTATGCATTTTTTTTACTTGCTAGGAGCAGTTATTAAAATTACAGCTGTGATTCTCTGTCAGCAATTAGTGCTTATCACTTTGGTTCCTTCCACATGGATAGCCAGCTTCGCTTTTTCCATCTCTTATAAAACAACTTTATTTTTTCCCCCAAACATAAATGTTAATTGTCCAACTGAATAGGTGCCAAAAGAAACTTAGCATTTGAACAGCAGATTGATAACTATGATGAGTAGCAGAGAAACATGCAGAAATAGGCGTTCAACATATGTTTATTACACATGGGATGTGTGAATTGCAAGGCAACTGTTAGATATTTTCATTGTACTCTGTAGCTCATTTTGTTCAACAGGGTAATGCAAAGTTACCAGATTTAGTTTGCTCTCAAATATAAATCCAAGATTTTGAAATTTTAAAACCTGTTTTAACAATTCTCAGAAAATGTAAACAAGTTAATAGTAGTTGGTACTCCACTATTAGTTGAGAGAAAAAAGGAGCAGTTCCTTTCTACTAAGTCATGTGTACAACTAAAAAGAAATGCAAAATTAAGGAGTGTTAGCTAATTATTATTTTCTCTAGATTTATCCTTGCAACATGTTTTTTATTTATCCCTGTTAATACATCTAAGAAGCTGAAAGAGAATTTTATTGTTTGAGTGGATTTCCATGTCTCATTAGGTAGATGTTAGTGAAAAGCTGGTCAAAATAAAAGATTGTATTTTCACGTCATGCCATTTTAAAAAAAAATTTTTTTGCTGACATTAAACTGTTCCTATTGAAATGATTCTGTAAAGAGTAAAATTAAAACTTCTTACAATACTTACCTGGAAGGGAGATACCATAATTACGAAGGTGGTTTTCCCAGGGCAAGGCCTATCCATTGCACTCCAAATGCGCTGTCCCCTGCGATTTCCCCAAATGTGGGAAACTCGACTGCATAATTTGTGGTAGTGTCTGACTGCGTTCACGCTAAAAAATAACCCAGAAAACAATAAAACAATAACAACAACAAAAAACTTCTTATAGTACAAAATTATAAATATGGCATTATTAAAGTAATATAAAATTAGATACAAAGGAAAATATTATAAGGAAGTAAGACTAAGATATAACAGCTGCTGGGTTTATGGATTTTCATATTTTATCGCCAAATGTTCTTTTATGTGATTACTTATTACTTTATAATTAAAAATTGAAAAGGTATTAATGATAATTTTTAATAGCAAAAAAAAGCTTTGTAAAAAAGGGAATGATTCTGTATATAGAGTATGAGCTAATCTATAAACTTACTTTGTGATTGCTTGCTTATAATATTGTTTTTGTTGATTGCTTTGAAGCATGTTGCACACTTGTCGTCTAGCATATTAATAAGTAACTTTTTTTCCTAAATGTATTTTATTGGTTTTTAACAGAGAGGAAAAGAGAGGGATAGAGTTAGAAACATCAATGAGAGAAATCGATCAGCTGCCTCCTGCACGCCCCCTACTGGGGATGTGCCTGGAACCAAGATACATGCCCTTGACCGGAATCGAACCTGGGACCTTTAAGTCCGCAGGCCGACGCTCTATCCACTGAGCCAAACCGGTCTCGGCTTACTAAGTAACTTTTTAAAGAAAGGATACACTGACAAATTCTTAAGTTAATGGCTTTGGCTAAATATTTTTAGTGTGTCACAGACAATAACAGTGGCGAAAACATTGACTGTACTGTTCATGGTTTCGTTCTCCCATCCTCCATTCAGGCACCATCAGATGTGGTTTCCCCACAAGCATGAACTGGCTGCGAAAGCCATCTGCACTCCCCTAGACTACAATAGATTTATAAGCTTTTTCCCAACTTAACCAAACATACTAAGGATTGTTCCACTATCCCTACAGCCCATTGGTTGGTGTTCTGATTGTAATCATTACTACCCCACCTTGAACAATATTGTGGCTTTCATTTGCCTTTAGGTCAGCCTCGATGCAGTGGTGATGCTACTTCTCTATGGTGGCACCTGTGTGATTCATTTTAATTCTGTTTATATTTTAAATACCAGAAGACATTTTTATTATTTTGGCCAGTAATTTTTTTTTCTATTACTCATATATTTATCCTTTTTATTCCACATTTCTCTGTTTTCATTTGAGATCATTTTCTTTCTGCCTAACTTCCTAAGTTGGTCACATAGCTCATCATAACTTTTATTCTTTAGGTAGTCACTTTGAAAAATTTAAATGTAATTTTTTTCTTTTTTTCCATTAAATACATTTTTAGCTAAAATATAATGTAGTACAGAAAAGCTCACAATTCATAAATATGCAGCTGAAAAAAATTATACAAGGTAAAGAAATTCATGTATCTATAACCCAAATAAGAAATAAAAATATCTCATGTTATGTATAGTAAGTATTCAGTAAAGGTTAGCTTTTACTATTATTGATAAGTATTATTAAAAATTAGTAATGGTTTTATGTAGCAAAATAGAGTCCTTGTAACTTTGGATGTAGCAAAACTTTAGAAGTGCTTAGAGAGAATCTGATTTATTGAATAGGACAATTCAGGCTGCATTTTAAAAGACAAACCTGTTTCTTTTTCTGTTTCAACTGGCTTAAATCATTGGTGTGTTATGTTTTGAAATGTTTTATAAATTAGCTTCTCTTCATTTTTTTCCTAAGGTCAGATACTCCATACTGATGTGGTTTACTTGCATTGTGGACAAGGCTTCCAAGAAGCAGAGAAAATAAAGAGGCTTTTGCTGAATTTCAAGTATGAAAATAAGTAACCTTTTGAATATTTCAGTAGAGCTTAGCCAGTCAGAGACACAATTGAAGCCCCTAATTTGGAGGGAGGGATTAAGGGGAATGTACTGGTAAGAGGGAAGGGACCACGTAAAACAGTGCTGGGGCAGATTGCTGGAGAAATCTCCCTTTGGAGACTCCAGAGGAATTCTTCCTTCCTCTGCCACCTTCATTAAACAAAGGTGGTAATATGAACAAAGTGAGCATTTAATTTTTCTGTTTGGTTCTATATTTTGCTCCTCTTCTTCTTCCCTCCCTTCTTTTTTGCTTCTAACTTCTTTCCTTTCTTCTTCATGGATCTGAAGGAACAGATATGCTAGTAGTTAGAACCTTCCTAAATTATTTGACAGTCAGAATGACTTTATTATGGCTTAGAATTCACTTAACCATGTCTAAATTTGGTTCCTTCTAGATGGGAATAAAGCTGACTGTTATTGAGGTGTGTGACAGCAAAATAGTCCTCCACTGCCTGCTATGCCAAATAAAAAGGCAATGTTTTGTTTTTTTAAGAATATATTTCATTGATTTTTTTACAGAGAGGAAGGGAGAGGGATAGAGAGCCAGAAACATTGATGAGAGAAACATCAATCAGCTGTCTCCCACACACCCCCTACTGGGGATGTGCCCACAACCAAGGTGCATGCCCTTGACTGGAATCGAACCTGGGACCCTCCAGTCCGCATGCTGATGCTCTAGCCACTGAGCCAAACCAGTTAGGGCAAGGCATTGTTTTTTAATCTAATTTTTATTTATTTAATAAAAAATATGTTTTTATTGATTTCAGAGAGGAAGGGAGAGGTAGTGAGAGATAGAAACATCATTGATGAGAGAGAATGATGGATTGGTTACCTCTTGCATGCTCCTCACTGGGGATTGAGCCCACAATCTGGGGCATGTGCCCTGACTGGGAATTGAACCATGACCTCCTGGTTCATAGGTTGATGCTCAACCACTGAGCCATGCCGGGTGGGCTGTTTTTTATTTTACACGTGTCTGTCTCCCTTATGAAACAGTGGAGAAGTTGCTCGGATATATGAGAGAGCAGGAGCATTGTGCAGTAGCATTTGTGCAGTCTGTACATTTTCTTCCGATTGATTTGAAGCATGCCTTGCGCTCATCCAATTTCTCCTCATGTTTCTTCCTCGAAGCTGCAGCACAGTGGTGATTGGAAATGGAACAGCCTGCCGGGAAACAGAAGCTTACTTTGCTGACCTGATAATGAAAAATTACTTTGCTCCACTGGATGTTGTTTACTGGTAAGGATGTTGGGAACGTCTGTTTTCTTTGAGAGGCAAAGGAACTTCTCAGGTTCCCTTTGTGATGTCTTCTCCCTTCTTTTTTAAAGCTATGCATGTTGTTTGCTCCCAAATCACCTCTTGCTGTTCACAAGAGCTTTGCAGGACAATGTAGAGAATCTATCTGCCTCTTGCAGAAATTTGAGTTTCAGTATTCCGAACCTTTTCACAGAAGCAGCAAGTTAGGGCTTACTTGGTTTCATGGGATTTTCCTGGCTTTACATTGTGAGGGCTCTGTTTAACTGTGGACTAATAAGTAGGACTGGGTAACTTAGTCTTCCTCTCCCAAAGTTTTGATGCCCATGAATCTTTGGCCTTCAGAATTAAGAGCCAAAGTAAGTATTACAAATGATGTTTAATATGGTATTTGTAATGACTGAGAGGACAGGGATTTTTTTCTTCTTCAAATTTATCACAATTCAATCTGAATTGGGATTCTTAATAGGGTGATATCTCTTAGATCTTCAAAAATTTCACCCATTGCTCTTCAAATCTAACCTCTGCCCCATGTTTCTCTCTGATCTCTCTCTGAAATTCTAATTATATACATTCAGCCTTTCACTCTGTCTTCCATGCTTATTTTTCCTTGATGCTTTTTAACCTATCTCTTTTCATTTCTTACCTCCCTAGCCTACTTTGTGGTCTTTTCTCTAGTCACTAGCTTTTTATCTGTCAGACCCATTCATTGAAGTTTTTATTTCAGTTATATTTTTACTTCTAGAAGTCCTATTTGTTAAGTTTTTCAGTGTTTCCAAGAGATAAAGTACATAAATGAACTGCACATATTTGAAGTTTTCAATTTTATAAATTTTGACACATGTATACTTGAACAAAACTATCAACCACAATCAAGATAATGAACATACTCATCTCCCCATCTCCTTGTGTTCCTTTGTAATTCACCCTTCCTTCACTGCCTCCTCCCTCCCCCAGGCAATCTCTGATTTACTTTCTGTAACTATAGATTACTATACATTTCTAGACTTTTATGTAATTGGAATCATACAGTACATATTCTTTTGCTAGCTTCTTTCACTCAGTATCATTATTTTGAGACTCATCATGATGTTGCATATATTGATAGTTCTTTTTATTACTGAGTAGTATATCATATGGCTAAATCACAGTTTATTCATTTACCTGCTGATGGACATTTGGATTGTTGCCAGTTTGAGCTGTTACAAATAAAGCTGCATGAATATTCTTGTACTAGTGTTTGCATAGACATATGCTTTTATTTCTCTTGAGTAAATAAATAAGAGTGGGCTATGCTGTATGGTAGGTGAATGTTTAACTTAAGATACTGCCAGATTTTTTTCTAAGCTGTTTGTATCCGATTACCTTCCCACCTGTGTGTACCAGAGTTCTGTTTTCTCATATCCTCATCCATGTGCTTGGTATAGTTGGTCATTTAAATATAGCTAACCTAGTGGATGTACAGTGATCTCTCATTAGGGTTTTAAATACATTTCCTAGCAATTAATGATAATGAGCATCTTGTTTGCTTTTTTGCTGTTCATATATCTTCTTTGGTAAAATATTTGTCTAGATATTCTTTCCACTTAAAAAAAATAATTATTTTTCCAACTCTTATTAATTAAGAGTATTTTGTATTTATGCAGAATACAAGTTCTTATATCAGATACCTGTTTTGTAAACATTTCTCCTAGTCTGTAACTTGCCTTTTCGTTTTTTAAACATGGTCTTTTGAAAAGTTGACATATTTTATGAAGTCAAATTTATCAGTTTTTTTATATAGTTCTTGCATTTTGTGTCCTATTTAAGTAATGTTTGGAAAAACTAAGGTTATTATGATTTTACCATATGTTTTGTTTTATACATTTTATATTTTAATATTAAACTTTTTAATTTAGGCTTATAATCCATGTAAAGCAATTTTTTTAATAAATGTACGAAGTTCTTTTTTTGCATATGGGTCTGGATTATTCTAACAATGTTTATTGAATCATTTTCTTTTTCCCATTGAATTGCTTTGGCATCTTTGTTGAAAATCACCTGATTATGTACATACAGATCTATTCCTGGAGTTTATTCTGTTTAATTGATCTATATGTCTTTACACTAATCTGTATATCTTTATTACCACCCAGTGCTGATTTATATAGCTTAATAAGTCATGAAAAATGCGATAGTGTAAGTCTTTCAATTCTGTTCTTTTTTTTTTTCAAAATTGTTTTGGCTCTTCTAGACCCCTTTGTACTTATATATAAATGTAGCATCAGCAACAGTTCCCAGAACATATTAGAATATGTGAGCTGGACTAATGTGCTCTACAAGTAAAATTACAAACTAAAATCCTTTCCAGATTCTCTGGAAAAGTTAAATTAGTGGATAGATTTTCCTCAATTAAGTTTGCTCATGTTAAAGAAAACTTTCCAAACACTTTTATTAACACATGCCAGAGTTTCATTGTAATTTTATTACAAGGGAAAAGACTTCTAGTAGGCCATTTCAGAAATCCACTCTTGGTAACAAAGTTTTTTTTTAAAAAAGGAATATAATTTAAGATAGTTACATTAGGAAAAAAACCCCAAATGATTTGGGTGACTGGTTTGCTAAGTTAAAACCCATTAAAATATATGAGAAAATTGCTTAAGCAATTCTGTTAAGAAAGCTAAATTTTTCTTTTCTTTTCTTTAGAAGAAGGCTTTTAATTATATTACATGTGAAAGAGTCTTTGCCAAATCAAGTTTGGATTAATTTTTATTTTATACCCATGCATTTTCATAATTTTTAAATATCTGCTAGTACTTGGTATTTGATTTAGCTCTTGTATATTTAATTGTGTTATTTTAAATGCACATAGTCCATCGTATTTTCAATAGAGCATATTGGCTTTCCAGGGGCTTTGTAATCAGAAAAAGATTGGAAGCTAAAAGTAAATCAGTTTGTATGTACTGGCTGCAAACTCTCAGTCAAGAGTGGGTTCTAAAAGGATATATGCAGAGCTGAAAAAAGTGTAAGTAACCAAGGATATATATAAAGAAGAGTCACTGATCTGCCAAAAATAAACTGGAAGACCAAAGCTTAATGTCTGCAACTCTCCCTAACGGCCTGCCTCCAAGTGCTGTGTAAAGATAAAAGGCCTATAATGGTGGTTTTAGGGAAAAGAGGGTAGAAAGGATATTCCAGGGCTTGTAGATAATGTTATCATCTTAATTAGTGATTAAGAGAAAGTGGAATTGCTCGACTCTTGATTTGTGAGATTTTACAAATAGAATGATTTGGGGACTGATGATAGAATTGTATCAATAAAAGAAAACTGGAAGGTTAACTAAAATAGGGTGACAGTAAGAGAGGTTCTGTTTTTTTTTTTTTAATTTTATCTTCTGGCCCAGATGAAACATTTTTTGGAGTTCTAAGTGAACTTGGAAATAAAATGTTGATACTACTGTTTGTAAAATTCGGAAATTGTTGAACATGGGCAGATGTTATTTTGATGTTCAAAAGAGGAAATAAGACAGGTAATGTAAATGACTGTTGAGTGCAGTTTTGATCAGGCAAGATTATTTAATTTAAATTATAAAAGGATGACTTACGAACACTAGGTTAGGAAGAAACACAGAACAACCATCATTGGGAATGAGCATGCATTTTTTAATTAATAAAACATTTCAGTCTTCTACCATTTCATTTTTCTTAGGAAAACTAGACTGGTAGACACATACAAATATTAGCACATCTTTTGATAGTCTTTTGATAACTTTATAGAGAAATTAGAGAATTGGAAATTTAGTTAGGTTGTTACCAAAAAGATGTGAGTTATCTAATGGATTGATGACTAGTGTGAGGTACATGCCACAAACACTCTATTAGTTAGCGTTTTAATTGTTAATTTAGGTTTGGAAGCATGCCTTTCAATTTTGTGGACATTGCAGTTTATTAGAATTAGGGTCAGAAAATATTTTTAAATACTTGAGTTGTTGGACCTATTCTAACAAGATGAATTATAACAGGGATAAAGATTTTTGTGATGGTAGAGGCAATTTTCAGTAGTATTTTTAAAAAATATATTTTATTGATTTTTTTACAGAGAGGAAGAGAGTGAGATAGAAAGTCAGAAACATCGATGAGAGAGACATCGATCAGCCGCCTCCTGCACACCCCACTGTGGAGATGTGCCCGCAAGCAAGGTACATGCCCCCAGCCGGAATCGAACCTGCGATCTTTCGCCCGCAAGCCGATGTTCTATCCACTGAGCCAAACCGGTCTTGACATCAGTAGTATTTTTTAAAAAATATATAATTTATTGATTTTTTACAGAGAGGAAGGGAGAGGGATAGAGAGTTAGAAACATCGATGAGAGACATCGATCAGCCGCCTCCTGCACGCCCCCTACTGGGGATGTGCCTGCAACCAAGAAACGTGCCCTTGATCAGAATCGAGCCTAGGACCTTTCAATCCACAGGCCGACCTCTATCCACTAAGCCAAACCGGTTTTGGCTTCAGTAGTAATTTTGATGGGCTGATTTTCTCAGGTTTCCTTGAAACGACAGAAAATTCTCTCAGAATAAGGTGCATTGGATTTCCCAGGTTCTGAATCACCTGGACCTGATTTGTTTTGTTTTGGTTTAAAGAAATTTACTTCCCAACAATCATTAAGCATAGCTGTACAACTTAAGATGTATTAAGCTATGTAAAGCTTATAATGCTGTGAAGTTAAAATTATATGGAGGAAAATTTTTGGTTGCTATTACTTTTTTCTGACTAGTGCAGTAGTTTAAGTTGTACATGTGGAATGTAAAATCAGTTTCTTTATATTTAAACATTTATCTCCTCCTTCTGTAATTTCTAGTAGTGATGAAGACCATGAATTAACTTTGAAACCTGTGACAGCCTAAGTTATTTTTTGGATGTCAGTTTGATTATTAGGCTTAATAACAAGTTAAGGTAATATACTAGTAGTAGTTGTCTCTCCTTTCTGCAGTGAGGGCTTGAGACAATGTGCTGTGATGGTCCAAGCTATTATTTCCTTCCACCTATTGATATTCTTCTCCTTTTTTGTTACTATTATAAACTCGTGTTTATAAGACTTCTTTTCTGGGATGTTAGTGACTTTAAAGTTAAAAATAAAATTGTTTTATAATAAATATAATTTATTTTCATTTTGTTGAAACAATATTTTTTAAAACGTGTGTTTAAGTAGACCATAATATGAGGTTTGTTTGAAAGGAGGTATAAGAAATGAATAATTATGGTGTGTGTGTGTGTGTGTGTGTGTGTGTGTGTGGTGGTGGTGGTTTTAAAATATTATTTGGATTTGGATTCACTTTGACAGTTTTTGCTCAAAATAAAATACGCTTTGCTAGTTATATAACCCATGTGTTTCTATATCCCTAAGTCCAACTTAAGTATCTACAGGAGTTCCCTTTAACCCGCTCCCCAGCCCTCTTTAACTGTAGCCCCTCTTACAGATCTTTGTTTATTGACTTAGATTAGTACTGGCCTTGAGCCCAGTGATGGTCATTTCTCGTCTTAAGGTTTTGGTTACAAATCTGCTTTTGTTGCCAGATCCAATAAAGATTCTTGATTGTTTTTGTTCATTTTATTACAGGTTCTTGCCAAAGATACAGTATATTATAACCAAAACAGATGTTCTATTTAGACAAGTGTATTTGCTATAAAGGAACTTAAAATATAAATTAAACAACAATATGTTCAGCATTAAGGTAACAATTGATGAACTTTGGGATTTTATGAGTGTTTTTAATAACCTTTATAAAAGGAAGAAACACACCTTATTTTGAACAATTGTTTTACTTTGTGTATGCACAGTCTTAGCTTGTGTCGGTACAGATTTAGGTCCTCCTAAACCCTCCTATAAACTAACATCTTAATGTGATCTTGAAAGTAGAGTGGAGTTAACCAATTTCATATATATGCTATTCTATTATTTCTTAAAGCATTCTCATAGAGACAACCATTGAATAAAATAAGAATTGTTTTTAAGAATATAATGCTTAATATAGGTGAAATAATTGTACATAGCCCTTTTTCTAAATGGTGTACTTGTGAATTTAGAAACCATGTTATAGGGTTGTAGTGTAGATCATTTGGGACTTGAACTATCTCTGATTGGGACCCAGTGCAGTCTTGATATATGGCGAATTCTGTGTTTTAGTGAACACAGGTGTGTAGTGAATACAAGATGTGTGTATTTATAGGCTGTAATTTCAGCTTTTTTTAAAGCCATAGTTCCTAGAATAAATTAGATGTGTAAGGGATAAGACTGCATTATCAACAGACTACTAATGGAATGAGTTTACCTTGAGATTGTTAACTCTCTGGCCTATTCTTACTCATATTTTCCACTTTTCTTTGGCATTAAATAGCTCACCTTTGGCCAACACCTTAGGAAATGTGTTCAACTGATTATTGAGGAACATTTAAGTTTTTGTGTTTTAGACCTGTTTGGATTGTACAGAATCACTTTGGTTCTGTCTCTTATTTCATTTGCATTAAAAAGAATGCAAAATTGCTAGAATCTTTTGTTGTTGAGATCCTTTTTATTTGGTTATATAGGACTTGAAGATTCTCTGGCCAGAACTTGATATTTGCAAAAAGGAGTTCTTGAATCTATCTTATTTGTATTTTATATGTGTGTGGGTTTTTTTTTGTGTTTTTTTTTTTTTGAGGAGTAAATCTTTTGATTTCAATATATTTTATGTGGCTAAATCTTTGTATTATGCTCTCCTAACTTATTGAAATAGCACTTTCAAGTTCCCCACATCCGTACATTTCTAAGGTTACACCCAGCTTAATTCCCATTACTTTTCCGCTTCACAGCACTTGCATTTTGAAGGGACCCTAAGATTTGGGTTCACATTATGATAATTAGGTTTTAGGGGTATGGGGGATTAAAGATGTCTCAGGTCTAGTTGCAGAAGAAAGTTCAGAAGCACTTGTAAAACTTGCCTGATTGGTGAGTAGAGGTGCTTTTATTTATTCACTACTCATGCAGCATTAATCCGTATTTCATCAGGTACCTACAGTGCTGTAATTCTAGATGTGACCTTGGGACTTGATTTACTTCAGCTTCGTTTTCTTTATTAATGTGCCATGAAAGAGGTACATGAAAGATAGCCAACATCAAAGTACCTTTTAAAGTAAAATGGTTGATAGGAATTCCCTGGTATTTAACACTCTCTGTCAAATATTTCAGCTGGTTTGCATCCTTTTACAAGCTATTGCTTGCTGCACTAAAAGAAATTTAAAGCAGTTGTTTCAAGGCAGGGGGTTGGGGGAGGAGGGTATGGTGGTGGTGGTGGTGGTGGTTGGATGATAATAGTCCGGGAGAATAAATGAGAATTTTAGAATATATTCTTTTTCAATTGTGCTCTTCCCAACATGGTCTGTTTGTGTTTTCATTTGGGTAGGGTAATTTTTAGTCCAGTGCAGTGCTTACGATTAGAGTGAAGAGGCACTTGTCTTGGTTATAAGACAATTGAAGAGAGTTGGAAAAGAAAATTCATCAAACCTCTGTGAAAGAAAGAATAAAAGTCAGTGTCAGTATCTTATTCAGATATTATTTAACTACTTTAATTCACAGCCTGTTCATTCTTTACTGACCCATCGAAGAAAAAGCTTTAAACACAGTAATATGGGAAACTGAGAACAAAGGAAACGGGACTTAGGGAAAGCTTGCTGTATACATTGTTGAGTATTTGTTTTCCAGGAAACACGTATTTAGAGGCAATTATGTTCTAGGCTTAATATATAAGGGTAGAACTTATAACTCAGTTTTGAAACTCTGATTCCTTCTTTGTTTCATAAATATTTGTTGGCTGTTTCTCCCTACCTAAGAGAAGTATGTAGTTAAAATTAAAAGCATTTTGCATTTTAGTTAATCACAATTGTGGATCTATTCCTAATGTCTTGACCATAGAACTATCTCACTCTGAATAGTGAACAGTAGAAATTAGAGAATGTTTTAGAAAATAAAATAAATTAGCTTTCAAATTTATACTTTATTTTCAACTTACTAACATAACTTTACCTTGTAGAAGCTTTTCAAAGTCTGTTGTAATAAAAACTTTTTGTAATTAGTATTTGTTAAAATGCATTTGTAGAATTAAACTGTTTTAAAAATAGCATAACCTCTTGATATTCTGTAATTTTGTTTATACTTACTGCTTAACTAATTTTTATTCATATATGGTGGAACAATAAATTTCAGTCTAGACCCGATTTTGGTGATTTATTGAATTCAAGTTTTTGGCCAGTAAAGTATAAGTCAGTCCTACAACTGACACAGAGGAGTTTGGTAATGGCCTTTTCTTCTCAAGGAAAGTAGATATTAATGATAGGCAGTCCGTCAACATGGAATGTGCTGCAGAGATTCCTGAAGCGAGGTACCTAGTATCTCTGAGGTGAGCAGTGTATGCAATTCATTTGGCTTTTGAGTTCTTGATTGAGGAAGGGGGTAGAAGAGCTTCATCGCTCCCATTTGTTGATATAGGAAATGCAGTACTTCTTGCTGCCACATGTATGGCTCACCCCAGGCATTAGGAAGATTGACTTGGGGTTGAGAAAGTAGTTGAGTAGTAGGAAATAGTAGAATGAGAGCTGGAAGATGTGTACTCTTCCATTCATGCTCTCTTTTTCTTTAATTCCTTTCCCCCTTCTTCCCTGCATATTTAATAGCATCTGCTTTTGCATATAAGAAAGGTTCTGTTAATAATATATGACCCATCATAGTCATAGGAATTGGGAGACATTGAAGTGTGATACTGCATCAGGAAAAAAAGCATTTCACTTTCCTAAGGCAGAACACTGTGGAGTCCTTTGGTTGACAGAGTGATTCATGATTTTATTGTTTTTAAAGTTCTGAATTTTTGTATATCCTATCTAATTAGGACCATAGTTAAAACACATGAATTGGTTCGATATTGTTTATTTAATCATTCAAACATTAACTGTAAGTTAGTCTAAAGCTTGATTGATAAGGGTCAATATAACCAAGGATCTTAAATGGTACTTATTAGTTACTTAGTGATAACCAATTTAAGCTTGCAAATGATTCACCAGCTTAGAAGTTGATCAGTACTTTCTTTTGGCTAGTAATTTCCTGGGATGTAATTTTCCATTCTTTTACTCTTGTCCTTTCTGTGTCTCCTGTTTTAGATACATCTTTTTTAAACATGAAGGGCAACTTTATGAGTTTGTTGCAAGGATTAAGTGAGTTAAAATGTGGAAGTATTAGAAGAGTGCTCCCTTGCTGTGTATAGCAAAGGCAAATTCTAGCTTCTTGGAAGAAAAAATACTTTAAACATAGGTATGAAAATTTTTCTAGAGTTTCCAGGGAAAATGAATAAACAAATACTATATGTGCCCGAGTTAACAGAAATCACAAAATTTACTTTTGAATCAGTAAACATGCAATTGTTGGAATTATCATATAAAGAATGTAGTACACATATTTTGAGTATTTTTAAAGATATTAAAGTATCATTCTTAATCAAATTATCTTGTAATTTCCTTAAGTGATCCCCTGGGCCTTGGAAGTACAACAGGCCACAGGAATATTTTGCTTCTTTTTTTGCTTTGTAAAGCTTTTCCCAGGCCAGTGAAGGCCAAGGTTTGATTTGAAAGTGGTGGGATGTAAGATGAGGTGATGAGGGCAAAAGAATACCCATGTTGGAGCAGTGAGGACCCTTATGTATGGGAGCATGGTAGGGACTATAAAGTTGTTCCCTTTATCTTTCGTCTTTATTTGAGGAAACTAAACTTTTGTTTCTTTTTCAGTGCCCTCCTTTAAATCTATGTAGTTCTTACCTCACATTTTTAGCCTTCTTCATTTTCAGGAGCACACATTGAGGAAGCCATAGAGAAAGCCCAACTCTCCCATTTCTCTGAACAACATGAGATTTAGATAAACATTCTAGTTGTAAAAACTAAAAAAAAATACATGGTAGTGTGTAAATTGGCTCATTAATGTAAACAAAATAATCAGATCAGATATTTGTGTTTAAAGAGATTTAGTTGTTTGAATACAGCTGTGTTCTTTATATAGAGAAATTTTAGGTCATTATCCTGTGATCTGTCCTTTTCTAAATGATTGCTTTATAGTCTGTGGAAAACATAAAGAACATGTTTCCCTAGTTGATTCTGAAGAAAGCCCCAGACATGTTATAAAATGTAAAGTGGAAGATTATTGCCTACCTATCCTTGGCTGTGGTTTCTAAACAAGGTGCTATGGATTAAGGTAATGAGAGGCATGACCTGGGGCTTTGAGGCCTCAGCTAGTTCTTTCTTCCCTCTCCCACTTCACTCACAAACGACTGGGTTGTCAGCCTAGTTTGGAAATTACAATGCTGTTTTGCCATTCATTCTGTTCAAAGTAATCTCATATTAGCAGTGATCAAGTAAGTTGGGAGGGGCTGTGGATAATTACTTAATATCCAGTAGGTTCTTTAGTCAGGCTGCATAGAAGAGCCAGATGTGGAGAAATAGGTGTCAGCATGATTGGTGAGGGGTGTGGTGGGGACGGACTCACTGACTCCCTAGTAGGGGGTGTGTGTAGTTCTTACCTAGGAGCACAGATTTTAGGGCTGTACAGTCCTGGGATTGATTCAACTCTGCTCCTGGCTAGCCATCTGACCTTGGCAAGTTTCTTAATCTCTCGGAGCTTCCGTTTTTTAATTAGTAAAATGAGAATAATAATATCTATTGTTCAGGAAAATGAAGATAAATGAGTATCTTTTCTATGCTGAATATAGTACATAGCTAAAAATATGGGCTCTTGGGTCAGACTGTGTTCATATTATAACTCTGTCACTTACTAATTGTATAAACTTGAGCAAATTACCTGACCTCATACTTGTTATTGTATATATTCAAAGGCTAACATGCAAATTGACTGAATGGTGGAATGACCAGTCGCTATGACTTGCATTGACCACGGGGGGTAGATGCTCAGCAAAGGAGCTGCCTCCTGGTGGTCAGTGTGCTCCCACAGGGGGAGTGCTGCTCAGCCAGAATTCAGGCTCATGGCTGGCAAGCGCCTCTTGTGCCTCTGCGACAGCACTAAGCCGTCAGTTGGGCATCCACTGAGGGCTGTCAGATAATCCCTCGTGGGCTCCCGGACTGCAAGAGGTGCAGGCTGGGCTGAGGGACCCCCCCCACCCCCAAAGTGTACAATTTTCTGCACCGGGCTTGTAGTATGAAATAATAACAAGATTGTGGTGAAGAGTAAAGAAATTAATACATATGTAGCACGACAGTTTGTGACCGTGTAAGAACTAACACTCAGTAGCTAATAATAAGTCTCCTTTCATTCTGAAGTTTCACACTATCGGTCCAGTAGAATCTAATTTCATGCACTCTCTCTTGTGCCCAGATTCTCACTGAATTTGCTATTCTTGAGCTTAATGCACTATTAGAACTCAAGTATCTTAGTTATATTGCTCACGGGATGCGCAAATTCCTTTCAAAATTAAAGAGTGTCATCCAGTGATAAAAGGACTGAATAAAAACATTTGATAAAGAATATGATCTGTCATAGCAGTTCAAAATCTAAAATAGACTTGGTTAGAGTTTTTGGTTGAAAATGCTCTGAAAATTGTTAGAGCTATAAAAGTTAAAGGTATAAGGAGGTTGTTAATAATTTTAAAAGTAGTTTAAATGAGAATTGTAACACTTTGAAAAGCATTTATTCCAGAGAGACTGTGATGAAATAGATATTTCTTTTGGAAAACTAGACTCAAACTATTTATTGATTTCCATAATGTTGGAGCCAGAGGTCTCAGGCAGTTCCAACACCCTCCTTTCATTTTATTCTTGCTGAGAAGGGTCCAGAAATGTGACGTGTATTTGTTTTCACTTCGTGATGAATTGTTTAAGCATATAAGAAAATTATTATTCTGCCTGATGTTAGCCTGAAAGCTAGATAAACGAAGTTGTAATTAAATCATTTGTGTTGGACAGTGTTTCTGAATGGTGTTTTTGCACTTTAGGGAATGATGTGTCCTAGCAAAGTAATGTTTTTTCTTTCATAGGTGAGTTGCCAGATAAAGTTTGTTTTTCTATTTGATTTTTTTTTGGTGATAACGTATACCCATTGCTGTGAAGTATTTAGTACTTCTGGTTATCCACTATGCTGCCTCCACTACACCAAATTATCCTACTGATATGCAGTGTCAGTAGGTCACTGCTTTGTAGAATATGATTTCATAAACTGAAGTGACACTTAGTAAGAATTTCAAATAGTTTGTTCCTTTGTTTAAAAGAAAAAAGGCTACTCCAGTTAAATACTTGCCTCCAAATACTGACTTTAGGAATTACATGGGAAGTATTTTTATTTTATTACAAATCAGTTTGTGTTATAGTGTGAATATTTCTAATTTAAATTGATGTTCTTATAGGTTGATAAAAATAGATTTAAGTAAGTTGTATAATGCAGACTTTCTTTGTAATAACAGCCTATGGGTTTACTACTGCTTCTCAAGAAGCTTTACACCTTTTCCTTGTTTCTCACAGTAAACCCCTGGTTGGAAGTATTATTTGCATTTATAGGTGAGGAAACTGAACTGCAGGCGGATATGCATGAAAGACTTAGCAGAATGGGGACTCAGATCCAGGCTATCTGATTTTAAACCTCATGCTGTTTCCAGTACACATGCTTTTTCATTTCTCTAATTTTTAAATATGGCAGGCATTTTCAGAAAATTTGACTTAAGGGGATAAATGCCTATTTTAAACACTCTTAAATTTACCTTTTACCTTTGATCATTCATTTGGAGATGGTGGAGACAAATGGCAAAAATCTTCTGAACAAGGCTGTGTTTATATTTAGATTAATCCATGTTCATCTGCTTCTTAGCATTAAGAACTTTCTCTAAATTATACATGATATAGTATTAGAGTCAGAATACCCTCAAAGATCTAGACTAACTCCTCATGTCCCAGGCTCCTTTATCAAGCCAGCCAGATTTTGGTCTTGGTGGGTCCTAAAATTCTTTCAGAGTTTATTATTAAGGTAGTGGAATGCAACACCTCTTTTGAACATTTTCCATCTTCTTCAACTTTTAAATGTTTTAGACTTCAGCATGAACTAAATTTGTCTCAATGCCAAATTGAAACTAATTAACTCTTTTATTAACTGCTCAGTGTTTTTTTAAGGGAGCATTCTCCAGGAGAAAAATTTTCAGAGGGTAAACTAGCCCTTTTTATGTTATTAGACTATGTAGTACTAATATGTTCTCACCAGTACCCAGATAGTTTTTGAAATCTCAGCAAATAACAGGAAATAATCACTGAGGGATTACCTTTGGTCTAGCTTCTTTTAAAAAAACACACAGCTGATTTTAGAGAAAGGAAGAGAGAGAGAGAGACATCAAAATGTGAGAGAGATACATCAATCAGTTTCCTCTTGTATGCATCCTGACTAGAGATCGAACCTACAACCTGAGTATATGCCCTGACCAGGAATTGAACCTGCCACCTTTTGGTATATGGACGACGCTCCTACCAACTGAGCCATGCTGGCTAGGGCGTAACAGTTTTATATGATGAAGCATGTAGAGGAAGGAAGAGATCTGTGTGCCAAGCTGTAGATAACCATTGTTGGAACAATGGATTCAATGTAATAGAAAAATAGTGACATGACAGGAAGCAAAGAGTTTGAAGGTAGAGCTTGATTTTTTGCTTTTGTAGGGGAGGAAAAACTTGACCCTTGACTCTAAGGTTCCTGGCTGGGCTTGAAAATTTCCAGAAAAACAACAAATTTATTTGACATAAGTTTTCTATGACATGAGAGCCTTCATTCTGAAATGAAGACTCAAAGAAATGATTAAGCCTGAGCAGATTTGTACTAGATTTGAAGAGTGGAGAGTTGTGAAAAAACGTGATGGGAGACAAAAAGTGTCTGAGCTAAGAGTAATAAACTGGAGGAATCTTAGAAAAGGCCTGTGTGTTTGGATTCCTGTTGGCCACACACCTGTCCTCAGAGATAAGGATGCCCACCTCCTCTCAGTTCTGGGAAGACACCTCTCATTAGTGACCTAAGACCTGCTTCAGGGCAGAAGGGAGAGTTCAGAGAATCCTTTCTGTACCTGCTGTTTCTCAGATTCTTTCAGCTTAAAATAATTATTTCTCTCAAAGTGGCATATTTTGGGGTGACATATCCTGATTCCCTTCACTTTCTGATGATGCTTCCTATTAGCTGAGCCAAGGGTAATTTGTAAGTGGTTATTGTGTTCTTGCTTGGTGCTTCTCACCATGAGATTTTTACTTCTTTCCATTTCCATGGCAACATAAACTAGATGTAGTACAGACCTGTCTTTTCTCTCAGAGTAGAGATGGAGGTCCACGTTTCCGCAATTAACATAGGTATGGTACAGGCTTAATGAAAAGTATTGTTCACTTATGCAAATTCTGGACAGAAAAGTCCAAGTTATAAGCTCCTAATGGGAGGGTGGTCATGATGTGGCTTTACCCATGAATTCTTTACATTATGAGATTTTATGTGATAGTTCCTTTAGCTACTAAGCTCTCTTGTTGCATTCAAATGCATTTACAGTGGAATTTGACTTGTGAAAAGTCTGGTTAAGAGCAGACTTTTATGAATTCATCTACAGGTAAAGCAGAATCTTCACCTTTTTGTTCAAAGCACGAGTTAGCTGGTTATCTCTTGGAAATAGTAGAGACTTCAATATATGCTTTTGGTAAAAATGCCTGAATTTGGTGTGCCAGGAAATTGTGTTATTCTTTGAAATTTTAAAATATAACTTCAATGGGTAAGCATAATTTGGTATGTTGATAGGATTGTCCTATGTAGATTCAGGTTTTCTTTACATGGGGATAAATGATGGGTATTTTCCCTGAAAAGACCAGACTGAAAGTTTTTCAGTCCAGAATTGTGGTTAGCAGTAGGGCTCTGGAAATTAAATAGACTCATATCATTCAAATGTGTGTTAAACTAAGGGAGTATATACTCTAGGTAGAAAACTTGGGGGAATGAGAGTCAATTATGTAGAAATTTTATTTTCCTTCCTTTAAACAGTCTTCATGTTTAGAAACATACTTAGAAAAACAATGTTTTAACTGTAGGTCTCTGTTGCTGCTTTGCATAAGAGATGGATGGTAGTGTTGGGGGAGGAGAGAAGGGATTCTAATGTAGTACAGTGGTACTTCGAGATACGAGTGCCCTAACGTACGAGATTTTTGAGATACGAGCTGTCGAGCTAGTGATTTTTGCTTTGAAATACGAGCAACATTTGAGATAGGAGTAATCGCGACAATTGGCCGGCTGCACACGACCCACCAGTTTACCTTGACTCGAGCGTCTCATAGTTTCCCACGCCTCAAGGTTATGGAACGAATTAAACTCGTATCTTGAGGTACCACTGTATTTTAGCCCCTTTGCAGGATAAGGCAACGCAAAGAAAACAGCCATGCTGAGTGTCTCAAAGGGCCCTTGTATGGGTATTTCAACTTAAAAAGGGATTAGCGTTGGAAGTCTGTGATCATGTCAAACATTTGTAATTGAAGGTGGCTGTTGGAAATAATTCTTAACATAACTGGATTCTAGCCGTCTTACTGATGATGAGGTAAGTGGAGTGAATAGGAAATCATCTGTTTGTCATCGCTTGAGCCACAAAGCCAAGAAATTTAGTATCTGGGACTGGAGATTTTAAAAAGCAGCAGCACTGGGAAATGTTTGATAATCCAAATCAAAGAGGCTTTTTGTGAAAAGTGCAGAAGGAATACATACATAGGAATATATACCATTGAATTTTTGTTTTTAACTCTGCCCCTTGCCACAGTTAAAAATAAACCTTTGGATTACTTTAGTAGCCACAGGTCATAAGGATAGTAGCCATAGGTCATATAATGAATGATTCTTGCCATACTGTAAGCCTAAGTAACTTAAGTCCATGTCTCATGTAAACAGTCTTATTTTATGAGCTTGTTTGTCCTATTATCTATCAGAATATTCCTGTTCTTTGAAATCAACTTTTAGAGCTTTTGGGGTTAGTTGTTGGACTGTCAATAGTTTTTTCTAGTAGATGAACATGATGCCCAATTCTTTGGGTAAATTACAGATGTTGTACTTTATGAATCCATCTGGACTTCCAGGTGAAGAAGATATAGTATGATTGGCTGCCAAAGAACATCTGTTATATCTCTGCACTTACGCTGCTAATGAATGAACACGTCTGCTACAAGGCAGTCTCAGAGTGATATGCAGCTTTTGGAAAACAGCAAAGTGAACAGGAAATGTTTTTCTCAGAGGATTTTACTTGCTCATCCGAGCCCGTACATAGAGAGTCATTATATGATTCTTGGTGGATTTGATTTTCCTGAAGCACCTTCTACACCTGAAATTCAATCGGTTATTGTGCCAGGGGATGGGTGCACTGACCTTGTCAAAGGAGTGAGCAGGGATTTCTTTGCCTGTGGTTTGTTAGTTCACAATGAATATCTGGATCTCTAACCTTGGCTTTTTATGACGCTGTAATCCTAGGTAGTCATTCACTCTGAAAATGCTTGTGTTTCTCTTTTTTCTTTGTATTTGTTCATTTGAAAAGCCTTTCAAAAGGAATTGCAGCCAGCATGTGATTATAGCTATCAGTAGCACTTTAACTGCTGAGATGAAACTTTTCTCTCTAGACCCTGCTAATTTCAGATATCGATAGAAAAAGAAAAAATTTCCCCCTTACAAGGCCAAACTTTACTAATTGGTTGTTTCTCTTTGGGTGGGGGTAGATTCCTTAGGGACGGCATTTGATAGAATGATTTTTGACATTTTAATTGGACAAAAAACAATTTAGGGAAACGACTTAGACATGCGCCTGAAGTGAAGTCTCCTGCTCTGAGTGTGATCCTTGGAACCAGGAGTGCTTTTGAACGTCTGCAGCACTTTGTAAACCCTGGGATCCATTTAACATGATAATTCAAGCTTCTTGGCGGGTGTTCTCATAGGAGCATTACCTAAAATACTTGTATATAGTTGAAAGACTTTTTTCTCTAGATATTATGGTGTGGGGCTAATGCAGTAATGTCTAATTTTTGTGACAAAAAACACAGTTTTCCATAAGGACAATAGATTTAGGTAAAATGTGTAAATTTTATGTTTCCTTATTTGTTAACTAGAGGTCCGATGCATGAAAATTCACCCACTGGAAGTGGGGAGGTCCCTCAGCCCAGCCTGCCCCCTTTCACAGTCTGGGAGCCTTCAGGGACAGGAGGTGACCCGGTGACCAGGGGAAGGCGACGCCCCCATCACACCTCTGCTGCTGCCACTGCCAGCAGCGCAAGCCTTGGCCGGCCCTGGTTACCTAACCTTGGCTGGCCCTGGGCGCCTGGGCAGCCGCCATCAGGAATTTGCCATGGAGGCTTGCCTGTACCTCGGGCTGGCCTTGGACGGCCGGGCAGCTGCTATCTGCGGCTTGCCTGCACCTCGGGTGTCAGCTGGGCAGCCACCGTCAGAGGTTTGTCTGTGTCTCGGGCGTCAGCTGGGCAGCCACCATAAAGGCTTACCTGCACCTCGGGCCGGCCCTGGGCTGCTGGACAGCTGCCATCCAAGGCTTGCCTGCACCTCAGGTGTTGGCTGGGCAGCCGCCATCTGATGCCTGGCTGGTCCTGGGGGGCTGAGGCGACTGGAGTACTCCAGAGGCAGGCGTATGGAGTGGCTGGACCCGCCTAGGGGTGGGCCTGGCCTTGCCACACTCCTGCTGCCCTGGTGGGGTTGAGGGGACTGGGCACTGCCATCTTGTGGCTGTGGGTGCCACCATCTTTGAGGGCATGACAGTCAATTAGCATATTCCCTCCTTATCGGCTATGGGTGCCACCATCTTTGCGAGGGTGTGATGGTCAATTAGCATACTTCCTCTTTATTAGATAAGATTATATTATAGTCTACGTCTTCCAACTTGGAAGTATTATATGCTTGAAAAATTTGCCCCTGGAATTGAAAATGGTGGAATAGACTAATTTCAGATACAAGTTACTTTTTTGTGCTGTTGTATAACTCTAATGGAAAATTTACATTTTTAAATGAAGTTAAAGCTTGAAGCAAAGATAGAGTATATATACACAAATACCATGTATGCTAATCTATTTCTGAAAAAAATACCTTATAAATCTTTTTTTTACCAAGTACTTAGGGGAATATTTAAAAGGCCAAATTGGAACTGAAATGGGTGTTTGTAAAACATCTGCTGGCAGTTGATTGGTTTCTAAGTCTGGGAAGTAGGTTGAAAAAAGAAGAAAAGTGATTTTTAATGTCTTCTTTTTGTGTGTATGTGTTTCTAATAAGTGAGGTTTTGCTTTTTAACCACTAGATAAGGTTAGAAATGGATACTCTCAAACTTGCTCATAATGTTAGTGATTTATTCCAGGTGAGGGAAATACATTCATTTTATCCCCTGAGATTAGGGTAGGTAGAAGGTTTGGAGAAGCAGATTGCTTAGGGATGATTCTGTTACTTTTTCTGCAAGCCATTATTAGATTGTATCCTACATATTTTGGTGAAAAATATATTTTTTAAAATATGTTTTTATTGGTTTTAGTGAGAGAGAGAGATAGGGAGAGGAAAAGATAGAAACATTGATGATAGAGATATCGATTGCTGCCTCTTGCCTGCCCCCTGCTGGATCGAGCTCAGAAACCCACCGGGCATATGCCCTAAGTGGGAATCAAACCAGTGACCTCTTTTTTTTTTTTTTTAATATATTTTATTGATTTTTTACAGAGAGGAAGGGAGAGAGAGAGTCAGAAACATCGATGAGAGAGACATTGATCAGCCGTCTCCTGCACGCCCCCTAGTGGGGATGTGCCCGCAACCAGGATACATGCCCTTGATCAGAACTGAACCTGGGACCCTTCAGTACGCAGGCCAACGCTCTATCCACTGAGCCAAACCGGTTCCGGCCAAACCTGTGACCTCTTGAGGCATGGAACGATGCTGAATCCACTGAGTCACACCGGCTGGGGCAGTGAAAAATATTTTAGTGAAAAAGTTACTTTAATGAATGTGCCAGTCACCTATATGTATGTATGTGTATGTGTGTGCTCGCTTGCTCTCTCTCCTGAAAATATTATGTTTGCTTCCCTTCTCTCTTCTTTCTTTTTTTCCCCCTCTCTCCCATTTAAATGTGAGAAAAACATTAACATCTTTCATATTATTGTGTATGAGTGCCCATGATCATAAATAATTTGTTTCTTAAAGATTTATGCTTTAAATCATAGTTATATCCATTTGTAATAAAATCATCTATTTCATTTAGCAATTCAGTTTATCATTTTCATAAAGAAGAAATACCACTATCCAATTTTCCTCCAAAGATAAAAAAGTCAGTTACGCTTGGGTTTGTATTTTGACACCTTTTTTTTTTTTAACTTTCAAATAAAAATGGTGTTGAAATATGACTCCACATTTGTGTGATGTGCTACATTAATATTACTTTAGAGATTGTAATCTTACTTAGAATTGTCCTATGTTTGAGTTAGAAAACTTGAAATTAACAGGAAAAATTTCTTAGAGCTCTTTGATATAAAATATATTTTCAGAACAACATCAAGTGATTTAAAATTTATGTTGGAGTGAAGATTTCATACTTAAAACAAACTAAGGGGAGATGAAATAATTCTAAAATTTCTTTCAGTCATTGTGCAGAGTTCCTGCTGGAGGTGATTGCCAGCCCTGGGGAAGCAGGAAGTCTGTAGTTTAAATTCTTCAGGATCAGATTATATCTCGGATTTTCTTTACGCATGGTGTTAAGTACATACAAGTGACAGTTATAACTTTCTCTTCTTACTTTAGGGAATCTCAAGAGCACAGCTTTATCTTTCTTCTAATCTGTGTTATTTTCATATTTGTTTTTAATTTTCAGGAGTTTACTTGTATGTTATGCTATGACTGAATATCTGAACAACCTTCTAACTTTTGTTAATATATTGTGTTTTTAAAATGCCATAAGAATCTACTGAGCAAAATTTAAGAACTTGGGACATGAAACTTTTTAATGACGGGATGGGTAGATGTCATTATAATACTTTTAGGTAAGATTAGATCAGGAGGTTATGTTTACTTATGTGTTAGTCTTAGGATCTACACCACATCTCCCCCTCCAACCCCCATGATTTTGTCTTAGTATTAAGCACTGTTGAAATAAAATGCATTTGTCAAAAAATAAGATTTGACCATTTAATATTTAAAATTGCCAGGGATATCATAAGAGATATTAAAAGATTTGCGAGATCTAGAGGGAGATTTGACCACATGTGGATTCATTTTTAAGTTTTAGAGAATGTTCAGTGACTTTAATAAGCATGGTCTTTTGTACTTTGATTTCATCAAAGAGGTTGTTGCAGAGTGTCATTTAGGTGCCCTAGTTTGTACTCTTACTTTGTTGTGGACTGAAACTGGTGGCTCTTTACAATGACATTAGAAATGATGAGATATCTGTGTCTGGCTTACCCTACTTCTGCTTGTATTTCAGTTGAAATATATACCAAATCCAGTTGCTGTGCAAAGCTTGTCCATTTCATGTCTATGTTTACCATTTGCATGATTTTGAGCAATGAATGTTCTTGGACATCAGCATCATGCTCTTGGACATCAGCATCATGCTTTGTTTTCAGCATCACACTTTGTTGTCATCTTTATTATACTCTAGACCTGAACACAGAATAGTTTTTATCCATGTTTATGAAAAAACCTCCACAATTTCCTCTATTTGTAAATGAGTAAAGCATATTCTGGAAAGTCTGGAGTGAAGTTAGCAAATGTATAAGAAAAAAAGACAGTAGATAGCCCTCACTGGTTTGGCTCAGTGGATAGAGCATTGACCCGCAGATTGAAGGGTCCTGTGTTTTATTTTGATCAAGGGCATGTACCTTGGTTGCAGACTCAATCTTGGCTCTGGTCAGGGCACATGGAGGAGGCAACCAATTGATGTAACTCTCTCACATGGATGTTTCTCTCTGTCTCTCCTCCCTCTCCCTTGTACTCTCTCTAAAAATCAGTGGAACAATTTCCTTGGGTGAGGATTAACAACAACAAAAATAGACACGGAAAATTTTAGTCTGATCAAAATAACTTGTTTTATGGAAATGGAAACTTACATACTAAACGGTGAACAAGAAATAAATTTAGACAATTTTACTTTAATATTTATTTTAATTTATTTAATTTTATTTAAGACATTTGATTTTCAGAATGTAGGCTATATCAGTGAGAGTACTTAGTCGAATGTGGGTCTGTGTTTAGTATTTACTTTTATCATTTCTATGCTGTATACTTTAGTCGACCTAAAATAAGATTTGAAAATACAAAGATGAGAAGTTACTTGAGCAACTGTAGAGTAGTACTTGCTGGTTGCTTGGAAGGCAAGACAAGATAATGTAGACTCCAGTGAATTGGTGTAGTGTGAAAATAGGCATAAGTTGTATGGCAAATAAGTAAGTTTGAATGGGGTAGCCATAGGGACTAAAAGTGTTATAGAGGAGAAAAAAACAACTTGGGAGAGAATTAGAACATGCTTGTTCTAGATGGTTCAGAGGTCCTCGCATTAACATTATATTAGTATTTTAAAAGACTACTAACTTGAATGTAAGCAAGGTCCTATCTTTGTGTGTGTGTGTGTGTGCTCTGCCTTTTAGATATGAGAGGAAATACAATGTTTTGAAGTGTTCATGTTTGGCCCACTGGTCCCTTTGTATGTTCCAATAAATTATACAAATATAAATGATACTGAATTTCCTTTCCCATGGGTGAGTTACGTCATTTATCACGCACCACTTATCTGAGCGAATTCTAATGTGTGTCATTTCTGATGTATCTAATCAGATGACTTGATCGTGAATGCTCCTTAACAAATAACTTATTTTATGCCTCTCTAGCATCTCCTGCTTTGAGTGTTCCTCACAAATCCTTAGTGTTTCTTGGACTCAGATCTGAGGAGAAAAAAGTAGACCATGATGCTATGTAACCTCTGGAACAAAAATGCTTATTGATTGACCTTCATAAACAACTTTCAAAGGCTCCAAGTCTTTCTTATTATTGGGAAATTCTGAAAAGATGATTGGAAGGAGAGGAGTAAGCAGAGGGTATGTATCTAAATAGAAAGAAGTCTGATTTACCAGTCCAGAGGCCAAGTTTTTTTTAATTCTTGGTTTCAGATGATCTCAGTGTAATTTCATTTAACTCTGGTTCTATCTTAACCCACAGATAAAAATGAAGAGCTTACGTATGACCCTGACTCTCTTATAGGAAGGTAGTTTGATTTAGCAGATTGCAAAGCACTTTCATGAAGCTCTAACTATTAGGCAAATGAGGGCGATTGATATCATTTCCTTTAGAATACCTGAAAATGACTGAGAAAATAAATCCCACTTTCAGGATGAAGTAAAGCATTCTCTGGCCACTTTATTCTCTGCATCGAAGGAGCTAGGTTGAGCAAGTTAACAGACAGATAGGTGCCATTACACTCAGCTCTTTTGCTTTTGTGAAAGCCTTGAGTTGAATGTTTTTCTGGGCAGCTAATCTTTGGCATCACAGCTTTGTTCTGATAGTGGCATCTGGCATGAGATGGATTTAAGCAAGTCTGAGGTTTGCTCTTTTCAGAATGTGCTTTCTAGGCAGCTCCCGTGTGGCTCTGACGTGGCCACCTGCTGCTGCTGCTGTTTTTCCTGCCTCCCAGCACCGCTTGTGAGGCTAAAGCATTCTGACACCTGCCATTTGGAACCTTTACTTGCTGGAAAATGTCAAGATTTTCGGACAAGCTGAAGACAGATTTAACTGATTATTCTTCCCTTCCTCAGGATTAGGCTGAGGGCACTTGTTCATAGATGGATGAATCGCCGAATGGTACAGTCCTATGGGTTTTGAGAAGGCCACACAGGCTTTATAAAGAAGATTGGGATGTATTAATCTCCTTGATCCCTATTTGGTGTGATAGTAACTTGCTGTTTGAATAAGCAAACGTTTTAGTGATTATCTTTTTGCATTTCACTGGATAAATGGTGAAGGTTTGGGGGTAGTTCTTCTTACTCCTCATTGTTATTAAGAATCTCACAAGGAAATTGCAGATTTTTGAGGATGGACATCTCTTAAGATCGTATTGCCTCGCAGAGGCACACACTGATGACAGTCAGATCTTAAGTGGCGAGAAGTAAGACCTCCTGTGTGATGTCCGTGCTCCTGCTTTCCTTTTTTCCACTGAGCCATCTTAGTGTTCTAGGACCAGAGGACTGATTTGTAAATAAAGAGCAGAAAAATGGTCACCTAATGAGGGTGTTCCTCCCCGGTAACTGTATGTAGTTGATTAAGGAAGGGACTTGAACTCTGGTATAAAAGAAGGCCTAAAGATTATTATTTTTTGCTTATTCTTTCAGTCTTTCAGAATAATTATAATGATTGTATGCTATTGTGGAAACTCTTTCCTCTGTTTGACACATCATGATTTTTATCTTCAGTCTCAAGTAACATCACAGAGATGGTAATAGCCTAATGTGGTAGAATTTGAGAGTGATGTTCCACTGACTAGTTATTTTTTTTAATATATTTTATTGACTTTTTTTACAGAGAGAAAGGGAGAGGGATAGAGAGTTAGAAACATGGATGAGAGAGAAACGTTGATCAGCTGCCTCCTGCACACCCCCCACTGGGGATGTGCCTGCAACCAAGGTACATGCCCTTGACTGGAATCAAACCTAGGACTTTTCAGTCTGCAGACCAATGCTGGATTCACTGAGCCAAACTGGTTTCAGCAACTAGTTATTTTGAATTGCAAAAAATTTAAAGAAGTTAGATGAGATTCCCTGTAAGTTACTTTATTGGGAGCCAGACTGTTGAGAGACTGGATCACATATGAAACTACACTGAGTTGCCAGGTTATTATGATATCCAAATACATAATAAATCTGGCCACTCAAAGTGTGTGTGTGTGTGTGTGTGTGTGTGTGTGTGTGTGTATTAGAGGTCCGGTGTATGAATTCGTGCATGGGTAGGGTCTGGCCAGCCTGGCCAGGGGGAGGGGACATGGGCAGTTCGCCGCCCTGCCTGCTGGTCGAACTCCTGGTTGAGGGGACAATTTGCATATTAGCCTTTTATTATATGCGATATACACTGAGTGCGTTCAAAGATCATAATAATCTGGCCACTCAGTGTATATTCTCTCTTCTGGCATCTCTTTGGACAGCTTCTTCTTAAGTGACTTCATGTGGCTCAGAGTGAAAGGGAGAATGAGTATTGGCCAACTAGTTTTTCTTGTAGTGTAATTTATGAAGACTAGTAGAAATATAAAATATAGGCTGTCCCAAGAAATGTGTACACACACTTTGAATAATTATAAAGGTTTATTAAAATACATTTCATTTTAAATTTATCAGTTGTTAAAATGTGTATACATTTTGTTGGGACACTGTGTATCTCCAGCAATTTGAAAACAGTGGGGACTAATGGTTTATGTTATCAACAGAATATATGAATTGGAACATAAATATTTGAAAGCATTTTACAGTGGAATCCTGGTAGTTCTTAAGTAAACAAAGCTTGTTTGGGTCCTAGGTCAACTTGAATTATATAAAGAAGGATTTTTGTTGAACATTTAAATAGATTTTCTTCATCTTTTAACTATCCTATTGTTATAGTTTTTCCAGAGTCACCGAACATGTCTGTGGTCATGGTTATAGAAATAGTATTTATATCAGTTTCTTTATCTTATAATTTGCCTTTTTAATATCAGTAATCCTTAAGGAGTATACATGTAGTATTTTGGGTTTCACCTTGGAAATGAATAATCTTCATATTGCTTCTACCTGAATCAAACATATTCTGTATGTTCTTAAAGTATGTTTTATGCATTTGCAAATATGGCCCCATACAAGACTTGAATGTTAGCTGCCAATTTTGACTCCTCTCAACTCAAGGTACATTGGATTTTCAAAGAAAGGGTATATGACTTATTTTAAAAGGTCCTGAGATAAAGAAGAAGAAAATTAGATAAAAATATCAAAATAAATCAAATGTAACTCTGGTAGTATGCTCTTTTCTATAATCTCTATCACTGTGTAACATTAATCTTTGTTCCCTTTAATTTGGAAGGTTGACATCCTTCTTATTCTTTAAGCATGGTGTCAATGATTCTGAAAACACTTGACTCAGTAGCCCATGTTTTGTAGTGCCAGCAGGCCAACCCATGTTCCCACCTTATTCCATTTGCAGCTGAAGTTGTTCATTCCATAATATATTAAAGCCAGTTTATTGCAAGTTCTCTGTTCTTCCTAAAAAGGGTGAACATGTTTAGGATGATAGTTATGATAGGCTTTGTTAAAACAAAACAAAACAGTAAAGCAGATACTGTGAGTGACATTTACATGTTTACATATTGTTTATGCAGATGGAAACCACTAAGCTTTTACATTTTTCTAGGGTTTAATTCGTTGTTGTTATTATTTTTTAATATTTGAGGCTTTGCAGCAATGGTTCTCAAAGTATAGTCTGAGACTTCAATAAAATCTAAAATTTTGTATTCCAAAAGACCATTAAGAGAATGCAAGTGCAAGACAAAGATTGGGAGAAAGTATTTCTAAATCTTGTATCCGGTAAAGGACTTGTATTTAGGATACATAAAGAATACTTATAAGTCAGTAACAAGGAGACAAGCCAATTAAGAATGGGCAAAAGATTTGAGTAGATATTTTACTAAAGATTAGAGAAGGCCAGCTAATATATTGTGGTTATGCTCAGCATCATCAGGGATTAAAGAAATGTAAATTAAGCTACAAGTAACTACCATTTCATAAGTACTAAAATGGCTATTGTCAAAAAGATAGTCAGTGACAAGTATTATCAAGAAAATGAACAAACTGGGACCCTCAATCATTGTCCCTACACAGTTTCTTAAAGAAATTAAACATAAATTTGCAGTGATGCATTTGCACTCCTGGGAATCTGTCCAAGAGAAATGGAACATATGTCCACATAAAGACTTACAAATTAATATTTTAGCAGCATTATTCATAATATTAGAAAATTGGAACCAGCCCAATAGTCCCTCAGAATGGCTAAGCAAAATGTGGTATGTCCAGAACAGTGGAATACTATTCGGCAATAGAAATGAAGTGTTGATTCTAACAATGCGTATGAATCTTAAAAACATTATAAGTGAAAAGGCTGGACAGAAAAGACCACATATTTTATGAGTGTATTTATATGAAATGTAAGATGAAAGGTACATATATAGAGACAAAAAGTAGATGAGTGGATTCCTGGGGCTGGCAGTAGAATGAGAGGTACAAATGGGCATAAAAGGATCTTTTGGGGACAAAAATGTTCTGAATTTGGATTTGGGGGATGGTTGTATAACACTTATTAAACACTAGAGGCCTGATGCACAAAAATTCGTGCACAGGGTAGGGGGTGTCCCTTAGTTCGGCCTGTCCCCTCTCACAGTCCAGGAGCCCTCAGGGGATGGCCTACTGACAGCTTAGGCCTGCTCCCTAGTGGGCCTAACCCACAGTCTGGCCTCCCTCTGTGGAAGGGGACTGGGCTGATCAGGGGAAGGCGCAGCCTCCATCAACCTACCTCTGTTGGCACTGCGGGCTGCCAGGCTAATGGCTGCCTGAGCCCGGCTTTGTTTGGATGGACAGTAGGAAGATGTCTGCCTTAATTAGCATATTATCCTTTTAGTAGTATAAATCGTTTAATTATACATTTAAGATGGCTAACTTTTATAAAATGTAAGTCATGCCTCAATAAAACCTTAAACTGGTGGTCCGAGGACCAGTAGCATCAGCATCACCAGAGAACTTGTTAGAAATGCAAATTCTCTGTCCCACTGAACCAAAAACCATGGGGGTGGGCCCAGCAGTCTGTGTTTCAACAGCCTCCAATAGATTCTGACGCAGGATCAAGATTGAGGACCACTGCTCTGAGTCAAGAAAAGTTAAATAGAGACATGGATAGTTTTGGGTACAGTTTATGTACATTCAATTGACCCTGTTCCTGTAGCTATAGGGAAGGTTTGAATTAAGGGCTGTTGTTGTAGAGTTAAAAGAAAATTACAGGGCAGTGGGAGTAAAAATAAACTGGCCTTTCATGTTCTTGCTGTGTCCCCACGAGAAGCTTCACGATTGTGATGTTTGTGTACCACATATGTTAGTAAATTCCTGGATTTTTGTAGGCTTGCTGTTACTTAACGAACATAGCATAAACAGGTTCATTTGCCATAACGACAGTGGAAGTTTAAATCCTTGAAAGGAATTATTTCTTCTAAATATTTACACAGTGTAATATAGCAGAGTCAGAAATGTGTAGTGATCCCAAAAAGTAAAGATCCAACTGTAGATAACAAAGTAAATGAAGCAGCCGGCTGAACTGAACAACTCAGCCTCTCCTCCATCTGTTCCGTGGACTTTTAAAATCACGATTAGAAAGGGGGTTGATGGGAGTGGTCTTCTAATGCATAGCATGTACTTTCAAGGCTGTCCTCATCCCCTCCCCTACTCCAGCATGATCTGGATGGCCCAAAGACATTCGGAAGGATCAAGCTGCTCCAGAAAAGGACTAGAGACCCAGGAGGCTGCTGGTTGGTGAATGTATTAGATAAAGTGTGTAGTGTCGCCCTTCACTGTGGGGTGATGATTTCTGCAGAGGTGTAAGTTCTCACAGAGGAAAGTAGAGTTGGGTGGGGATGGGGAAGTATAGAGTCCCCCGAGGTTATTAACAGTACTATTTATTAGTGGCTAAACCCCATAGATGTATTTAAGCTAAAAAGAAAAAAAAAAAGTAAAAATCAAAGGTTGGTAGCAAAGAAGAAATGAAGCAAACTTTTTTCTTTGTAAGAAAACTCTACAGCTCTCTATGTACAACTCTTGATTTATATTTGAATAAAATTTCACTTGAAAGAAAATAAATGGGTCATAGATGCAAAAAGACAATAGGCTCAGTTGATCTTTGTCAGGGTAGATTCCCAGCCTAGGACATGACTACCCATCACAGATTGCTTTTTAATTAAAAAAAATTAAAAAAAATTTTAATTAAAAAAAGAAATGAGCACAATCTCTTATTATATGAGTAAATACAAATTGAGCACATAACAATTTGACAGTTTTGGAGTTCCACCTCAAGAATCAGGAGAAACAGCCCTCGCCTCAGTGGATAGGGCATTGGCCTGCAGACTGAAGGGTCCTGGGTTTGATTCTAGTCAAGGGCATGTACCTTGGGTGCAGGCTCCTCCCCAGCCTGGTCCCTGGTCAGGGTGTGTGTAAGAGGCAGCCAATCAATGTGTCTCCCTCAGATCAATCTTTCTCTTTCCTTTCCACTTTCTCTAGAAATCAATGGAAAAATGTCCTTGGGTGATGATTAAAAATGTAATAATCAGTAAAATAAATTTTAAAAAGCCTATGTGAACAATTGCTAGATTAAAAAAAAAAGAATAAGAAACATTTTTTGATGTGTGTAGGGGGAAGGCAAGTGGGTTGGCATCATGGCAGGTGGGTTGACATCATGTTCTTTAAATCAATACATTTCAAAATGTTGACCAAAAGGACAGTTTTAATTACAAAATTAGATTAGTATTTGTTCCCCGATCTTAGTTTTTGTGTCTTGTTAGTAGTGAGTGTGGCATGTTTACGGTATAGTTGTAAACAGCATATTCTAGCCCAGTTAATGAGTGTTTTCTCTTAAGCTTGCTTTTCTTGTCCTGGAGTCTGGGCCTTGTCCTTTTGCTTAGTCTATCACCATCCAGGCCTTGTGGTTGCTCCAGTGACTTTTCCTTGAGTTCCCTTGGTGATATTGGTGGTATTGTGTAATACATGCAACAACTTTATTGTGGAAAAAGAAATAAAGGAAAGCAGAAGAAGGGAAAGGGAAAGGGAAACAAATAAAAGGGATGCTAACTATGGAGGGTGGTAGAGACTATAGAGACTGACAATTTCTGCTGGTTCCATTCTTTGTCAGAAATTGCTTCTACCCCATTGGAAGGACTCAACCTACAAATAGATATAAGTAAGCTCTTTGTCTTCTTTGTCCTTCAGTTTGGTTTGCTTTTCCCTACTATGGCATTAGAAGGTACCAGTGATTTTGTCATATTTTGATACATTGTGGCTACATTAAAGCAGCTCAGCATCATTGAACATAAATCTACGATGCTAATTAGCAGAATCAGATTCGTACATTGGATACTATTGTGTTTATGGCACAGAAGGATAGGTAGGTAGGTAGCAGGTGCTTTGAGGAACCTGAACTCCAAATTAAAGTTCTGCGCGGTAGTTGTGAATGTGTGTCTGTCCTTTTTAGTTTTCTTTGTGGCTGAAAAATATTATTTTCATCTGATGAGGTAGGAGGTGCTGAAGGAAAAAGTAGCCAAGGGAATTCTGTGCTGTTGAAATACTGCCTTGTGTGGACGATGTGCTAGGATGTCCACATGGGTATGCACTTACCCTGCGTTTGGTAGACATGCTAAGTTCTTCCAGGCTTGTTATAGATCCTGCGTGTAATTATTGTAGTATTGTAGATTTGTTCTCTTTGGAAAATGCTCATCTTTTGAAAGATAGACTAGAATTTTTTGTTTAAACTAGTAATTGGAGAATTGCTTGTAAGTGGTCTTCCACCAGGTGGTGCTGGTGTTACATATCTCGAGGCAAACTCCTGTGCCATTGAGATCATGATGTGTTGTACTTTCCCTCTTTCTGTTTCACCATATTTTTAGAGTTTTTTTTACACACCCTGCTTTTCGGGTACACTACTGTATCACCTCACATATTTTTGTTTTGAATAGTGAACTGGTTATGCCTTGATGGTCATGAAGGATAACTTTTGGTGGCCAGGGAGTAAGTAAAACTTTAGAATACATGATATGTACTTTCTGGTAAGATTTTTCATCATGTATTTGCTTCTTATCTGACCT
Organism: Lasiurus cinereus; assembly: GCA_011751065.1. NCBI lineage: Eukaryota > Metazoa > Chordata > Mammalia > Chiroptera > Vespertilionidae > Lasiurus > Lasiurus cinereus. Next base: position 46,895,246 of record JAAGEH010000041.1, read on the forward strand.
GTGTGTACAGATTGAGAACTTCTCTTGACTTTCCTGCTTAATCACCTTTTTTTTTAATGTTATAACAATATCATAAAACATTATTGTTTGAGATCTCTGAGAAGACATGTTTGAAAATTAACAATAATTGATATATTTACCCACATGTAAGTTCAAAATAACTTTAATAACTTTAAAAGAAAAAAATGTTGGCCATATGTGTATTGTATTTCCTGGCCCATTAACAATTGTCATTTTAAACTTAAATTTTAAACTTTTTCTGTTTATAAATAAATTATGTTAACATAAGGAAGCATGTAATTACAATTACATGGTTATTGAAAAAGAATTTAAATAAAAATGCAGTTAAAGGACTGACTTAAGTTCTATTAACATTATATTACATAAACTATTTTTTCTTTTGTATATGTCTATATTTTTAAAATATCAAAGTTGGACTTACAGTTTTGAAACTAATTTTTTTCTCAATGTTTTGTAACAATTTTTAATGACAATATAGTTTTCCATTTAATGTACCTTTAAAGATAGGCACTTTGTTTTTAGTTTCTTTCAGTCAGAGCTGTGCTATGATGAATAGTGCTTCAAATGTTATTTTAAAGTTTCATATATATTCTTAAAAATATAATAGCTCGTTCATAAGGAATGCATATTTTTGTGACTTTTAGTCCATATTTTCAAATTACCATCCAAAAGAGTTCTGCAGTTTAAACATCTTTAACAGTATATGGTTTTATTTGTTTCCCTGCATCCTATTCATCCACAGGTTACCTTCGTTTTTAAAGTGACTAAGTAATGCTTATTTGAGATTACCTAAAGTGATAATTTGTCACTAAATAAAGGATTTTTTAAGTCGATTTGCTATTTTCTTAATGTAGAAAAACAATAAGCCTTACTAAACATTAAATCTTAGACCCTTTTTTTTAATGTGGTTTGGTTTTTGGCCTCATCTCTTGTTCCTAAGATATAAACAGCTATTCTTTCATACTTCAGAATAGATTATCTCATATGCAGAGCAAAGAATTTAGATCTGTGTTTGTTAGCTTTTTTTAATCACTTCCTATTACTTATTGAGAAACGTAGATCATTTAACCGTCTCTTCATATGAATGTTTTTAGAGTGAAAATTTGGAAGAATGGTTTTTTTAGATAAATAATTTTTAAAACTTTAGTGATTATTTAGTATATATATATATTTTGTGGAAAAAAGGAAGAACTATTAGATATTAATAAAGCTTAAGGAACTTTAGTATGCTTTGTGAAGAATTAAAAACACATCCGTGTTTTTTTATCTTACCAAATAGCTGTGTTTTATTTAAGTGGATTACTTTTGAGTTAAGTTCTCCTATTAACATAAGGAAGCATGTAATTTATTCTAAAATAATAAACAACAACAACAACAACAACAAAAGCTCTTTTTCTATGTGGCGAGTGGGGAAAGGGCCTGGAGGAGACTCGTACAGAGGCTTCATGAAACCTTGTAAATGAATGTGAAAACTATTAGCCCAATAACTTAACAAGACGGAACAGCTAGTTTTCCTGTCTCATGAAAAGAATTCCCCATCTCAATTTGCTAAAAGAAATTGCCATTCTCTTACTGTCAGAATGAATAGTTACTGTAAGAAAACTACTTGCAAACCTGGTTTTAAAAGATACATCAACATAAAACCTGTCTTAGTAGAAGAGACTTAGAGCTGCGGAGATACTAATTTTATCTTCTAAACGTATGCTTCTTTAAAAAATAAATATATTGTTACATGGACAGATTTATGTAACATTGAATTTTACTTAAGATAACAAAGATTAATATTGTTAACTTACAGTTTTTGTAAAAGAGTTTTTTTAATTTAAAAGTAAATGCATCTATATTGTGGGCATTTTACCTGCTTTTTTTTGTATATATATATATATATATGTGTGTGTGTGTGTGTGTGTGTGTGTGTGTTTAATATAAAAATCTAGAAAGAACGTTCCAATTCAAGGGAGTTAGCACATTAATATATTGGTCTGGTAAAATGAAGTCCAATCATAGCTTCTGAAATACATCTTCATATATTTAAAGTTTGCGATATCATATGTATCTATTTAGATCTTTGTCTGAACCAATAATTTCATATGAAGGGGCTTTGGTGTACTATAATACTAATCTCAAAACCTTAGTTCAGTTGCAACTGTATCAGGCAGATCCCCTCCATTGAATAAATTCTGCTCAATCTTGTCTGCTTTATGGCACAATATGCAAAATAATTAAATTGCTAAGATTATGAACCTAATTTGTTTACAACTGAGAGAAATTTGTTTTGTGAAATATAAACCTTATTAAATAATTAGATACCTGATTGTTTTACAAAGTTTACTTTTGCTTTCCTCAGAAATTAGAGGTAATTGGAATCATTTTCAAAAAGTTTCCCAATAAACAGAAAGTGGCTTATAAAATCTAGTATACTTTCTACAGAGTGTCTGTCTTTGAACTCTAAATAGGAATGAAAAAAGGAAGAGAGGAGACATTATAACTTTTGTTCTTAGCAGCTTCTCCTGGAAGAAATCATCGCCACTCCCAGCTTGATTTGTTTCATTTAATTCTTGCCACATATACTTCTTAGATCGTTACATGTTTTATATTGAAGTAATCAGTGTTGAGGTTTTTCTGTTCATTTAGATTATTGAAGCATTCTGATCTGTGCTTAGTTCTAAACTGTTTATTGGATCCATGCTATCTAATAACCAAAGCATATGAAATTTACTGCATTTTGTATTGATTTAATATTAATGTTAATCTAAAATCTTTGGGTGCAGTGTGTCACATCTGTTTTGTATTCCTCTGTTTAAGAGAGCTGGCAGTATGGTATTTGAAGGAATATTTATTATCTGAGTGTTTTTCTTCACAACAGTTTCCCTTAGTCTACTGAGAATTATAACTTCCAAGAGACAGTGAATCACCCAGCAAATTCTCAGGTACCCAACTGCTGAAGGCCACAGTTAATTGGAATTTTTATTTTTTATTTAAGTTCCCTTTGTTTTAATAGTGATAATTTTGGAGGCTTCTGGCAAGGATAGAAAATAAATTCGCAGTGAAATGAAAAAAAATTTTTTTTCTCTTAATGATAGGTTCAACTTGCACTTGATGAATTCTCTCTCTCTCTCTCAAGAAAAACTTTGTTAGACTGACTGTTAATTTGTGTTTGACACCAAATTTTCCATGGCTACTGATTGAATATTCTTATTCTATGGTGGTTCTTAAACTTTTTGGGAGTATAGATTTCTTTAAGTAATTAATGAACCCCCTTTTTTAGAAAACAAATACATAAACACAAATGTTTTGCATATAGTTTTGATTAATTTGACCTCTCTGTCCAGAAGTACAAAGACCACAGGTTAGGAAATGCTGCTACAATGAAACTGAAAAACCACTGCTAGTATGTTGATTTCAGGATCATATTATGCCACACTAAGGATTTTCTTTACTTCAAGCTTTATTTGACATTACATTTCCTCCATCCTTATATAGTAAAAGATAAGCACAATCTAAATCTTATATTGGAGAAAAATCACTTTTAAAGTCAGTCTCAGAAATTGTAGAACATAACTCAAATGTCTTTATGCTTTAGATTCTTCCTTAGATATATAAAAAATAAACTGACTTTACCTTTTGATCAAAAGTGAAGGCGACAAAATAGAGAAATGAGTTCTTCTGGATCTGTTAAGAACATAGTTCTTAAGACAATGTGACATTTGTTGTTTAGCACAAAAATGTAGGTTTTCATTTTAATGTGAAGTTGTGAAGCTAATCAGAAGTTGCTTTATGCTAAAGGAAGTAAGCCAGTCAGAGAAAGATAAATATTACATGATCTCACTCATTTGTGGAATATAATGAACAATATAAACTGATGACCAAAAATAGAACCTGAGTCATAGAAGCATCGAATGGACTGTCCAACTTATGAGGGAAGGCATGGGGTGAAGGGATAAGAGATCAACCAACCGACTTGTATGCATGCATATGAGCATTACCAATGGACACAGACGAGGGAGGGCGGTGAGGGCATGTGCTGGGGGTTGGGAATGGCCGGGGAGAGGTGAATGGGGGGAAAAAGGAGACTTATGTAATACATTAAACAATAAAGAATTTAAATTAAAAAAGAAAAAGTTTCTTGTGCTAGATATGAGCTCAGACTTGGGGAATCAAGCAGGTTAAGGCTTCAAATCCAGCTCAGTTGCTTACTAGCTATATGATGTTTGACATATTACTTATCTGAGGGGGAAAAAAAATCCCCTCGAAGGATCAAATGAGATAATGTCTGTAAAGTGCTTGTTTTTGTTCTTTGTGTATGTTGCATGCTCGGTTACCTCTTAGCATATGATGATGTTGGCGTTGATGAGGAATAGGATGAGCCACCTTGCTTTTCAATTGCTGATGTTCATTTTTCCTATTATTAAATTTAGGATAGTTGATCTTGATTGCCAAAATTTAATTAATTAATAAATCTCCTTCCCCACAATAAACTTGCATCTCGGTGGCTTATAGTTGTCAAAGTTCTGTCAAAAGTTCTTTAGCCCTGACTGGTTTGTCTCAATGGATAGCGTGTTGGCCTGTGGACTGAAGGATCCCGGGTTTGATTCCGGTCAGAGTTAAGTGTCCAAGTTGCAGGCTTGGCCCCCGCTGTGGGGTGTGCGGAGTCAGCCAATAGATGATTCTCTCCCATCATTGATGTTTCTATTTCTCCCTCTCCCTTCCTCTCTGAAAAAAAAAATTATATATATATATATATATAATTTATATATATATATATATATAAAATATATATGTATATATTATTTAAAGACAGGGGATAGCAAACTAACCTTTTCACATTTTGCTTATCAGTGTTGAATTGTTACGGGGGGCAACACATTAAAAGTTATCCACTAAATTTGTGTCATAATTGAAGTAAATATTGATGAGCAGAGAAAGAGGAGGTTCCTAAGAATCTTAAGCACTAAAGTGTTTCTGCTTTTGAATCTTCACACCTACATGGCCTGTCTCATGGTAAAGAGCTATAGGTATTGTGAATACTTTAAGTAAATGAGGTTTCTTTGCATAAAATGTTGTAAAGAAAAACTCTGATTTTTAAAATGTTTGATAAACCGTATAAGAGTCAACCAGTCAAATGTCATCTGTAAGTCAGTGTTGCCATTGTGGTTTGAAAAGTATTTTTTGGATCCAAAAAAGAAAGAAGATAATATGTGTGATGCTTTGATGAAATGAATGATGGAATGAAATAGCTTAACATCTGCATGAAGTGAAATGTTTCAAGTTTTCCAAAAAGATGATTTACTGAAAAGTGGGGGTAATACCTATCTGATCATTTTGCTTTTGACATTGTAGTGGTTAATGATAACCAAGTAATGACAATGGCAATGTTTATGGTAGTGGTTTTTGTGCTTATTCACATATGCACATATCCACACATGTTCATGTGCTTCCCCATGTGCTCTAGAATGACTGATTCATATGGTAGTTGTAAATGTCAGTCAACAGTGGTTTACAGTAAACACAAGAAATACACTTAGTTGCATCATAGGGGAGTATCTGTTGTGTTCATCTATAACCTATCTCATTACTACTGACAGAAATTGACTGAATGACTTCATTATGGACTAAAATCTGTGTATTTCCTATATGAAGAAAACAAACATTGCTTAACCATTTTATGTTAATGAAAAATTAAGGTTATAGGTATTATTGACATATAAAGAGAGCACTTTGCCCTACAACTATTTTCTTACCTAATGTCATTTGTTTTCTTTGACCGGACAAAAAGTTTGGACAATGATATTCTCCCTTTCTTTCTTAGCATTGTCAGTGAAGCAGGAGCATCAATCTACAGTGTCAGCCCTGAAGCTAACAAAGAGATGCCAGGACTGGACCCTAATTTGAGAAGTGCAGGTAAGAAGCTGTGCACCATCACAAAAGCATGTGATTTTGACATTTTGGACTTGTATTTGTCGAGAGCAAAATACTTAAATATCCAAGAAAATTTAGAATATATATGCCCAAGAATAGGCAAGCATGTTAGGAAGTGGTTCAAATAATAATTATAGTTATGGGAAAGGAGGAAAAATACTTTTTCTAAAGAACTCTGCATAGTATTCTAGAGTATACTGAAAAATCAGCTCAAAACATCTCTAGTAAATTTAAATGTTAGTGTTCATAAAAGTAATGATACCCTTAGCTTTCTTATTAGAAAAATATTACTTATGACTTTTTGTTGGAAAAAGTAATATATAAACATAAAAATATTTACAATCAAATATATGAACATTCACAGGCTTTCAATTGTTGAATATTGTCAGATAACCAGTTTCTTTTGTCTTGCTTTGATTTCTGTGATATGGAATAGTTAAAATCTTATATGTGAAGAAATTAAGATATTTTATTAGAAATGGATTTTTTATTGATTTTAGAGGAAGGGAGAGGGAGAGAGAAAAACATCGATGTGAGAGAGAGACATTGATAGGTTGCCTCCTGCACACACTCTGATCAGGCATCTAACTAGCAACTTTTCTGTGTACGGAACAACACTTCACCAACTGAGACACACTGGTGAAGGTTATTGAATTTTTCTCCTTAAATATGCTCTTCAAATTTCATTGGCTATTCTTGAAATCTACACCTGCAGATATGCACTTGACATTTTTTGCATTAATTTAAAGCTATAAACTTCTTTCTTACATCTAGAAGAGCTGGCAGTTTCCCTTCAATTGTTCATTCCAGGGCACAGTTCCAGTCTAAAATGATCATCTTCTCCAACTCAGATTCCAGCTCAAAATCTTGCCTTTTCTAGAAAACTTTTTCTTATCACACTAGCTCAGAATGGTTTCTGCTTTCTTGCCACTTATTGTTTTAGTATTTTTCCTTGTAATAATAATAATAATAATAATAACAATAGCAGTAATAGTAATAATAAAGGAGATGAAATAACAGTACAGGCAATCCTCGGGTTACATCGGTTATGTTGGACCGGACTTACGTACTTACGTCATTTTGTGGTTACGTCACCATCTCCCATTTATTAAAAAAAAAAAAGTTCCATCATTTAGACATGTGTACATAGATGTTTTATGTTTGTTCTGTTTTTTTAACCACAAGTAAAGGTCAAGAATTGTTATCTTTTTTTTTAAATTTTTTTACTGTTTCACTTCCTTACTGCTGTGTATGTGCTCCATGTGAGTGATGTAAGTGCTTATGTAGAGGGTTCCGACTTACGGCAAAAATCACATTATGTCGCGCTGTAGGAACAGATCTCTGACGTAACCCAAGCACCTACTGTAATCATAGTGGGAGCTGCTAATATTAATCTTTTTAAAACACTTAATATATGTGAAACATTGTATTAAATGCATTACCAGTATTATTTAATTCTCACAGTTGTCCTCTGAGAGTTGTATTATTCCTACTTTATAGATGAGGAAACCAAGGCTGAAAGGGCTTAAAGAGGCCACATAGCCTGTAAATGTGCACATAATACTTGTATATTTCTATAATAGAAGGATACTTTTCTTTATAAAAAATAAGATTCAGAACTCCCCAAGTTGGCACTGAAATATAATATTACTATAGGGTATTGGAAAAAAATATTGTCTAGGAGTTGGGAATCTCTCAGACCTCCCACTGTTAAGCCTGCTGTTTCCTTTTCACAACTGGCCCACATAGGTACGTAACTATCATACTATTATAGGTGAGACAAAATTGCTACAGTGCAACACGACTCTGAAAATAGGAAGTAAAAAAAACGAAATTGGTATCTGATCCTAATTACTCTGATTTCAAAATCTAGCTGCGCTTTCAGTTTGCAATTCACTATAGATATGCCTTCCTTCTCTGTCTCAGCTTTTGTCCATATGGCAATGATTGTGTTTGATCCATATCAACTCAGAAAATATATTTTTTTAGTCTTCAGAGTCTGGTCCTCTAGGCAAATACTGATAGAAGCTGCGAGTCTTCACTCTGGGTTTTCTAGAGCCCACACACTTCAGTTCTTATCTTTTTTGTAGTGATTAATGCCAGGGATGGCTTCATACTTCATTTGAGACCTGACCTACCTGTGGCTATGGGTTTTACCTTTCAACTCTCCATAACTTTGCTATATCAGAATATAACAGAACTTCAACATTCATACAAGTGTTAAACATATGTAAGCAAACTACCTTCATATTATTACTACATCTTCTTGACCCAGTTTATCAGCTTATTGAAAACAGAGGTTATCTTTATATGTGCTTACATTCCCCCATAATAAGTGTAATGTAGTTGAGAGGCATTTAAATCAAATGGATAGAATTGTGGATAGATGATTCTAAAAATCTCAATAAAATGATAGTAACTTGATAGAATGAAGACATAAACTCAATAAGACAAAGAGAATGGAGAGGAGATAATAGCAACATTAGTTTTGAAGCTGGAAAGCAGATGGCTGAGTATTAAGTGATCTAGTCAACTTGAGAAAGTGGAATACTAAGAGCATTGTGGAAAACAGAACTAATCAGTAATAGATCATGGAAACTCCATAGGTTCAGGAAATGTAACAAGCACCTTTAGAAGTATTTGGGGAGGGCAGAGTGGGTGTCAAATAGAGGACTGATTAAAAAAGTCTGTTCAAAAAGCAATTAGACCAAGTTAAACATATGGAATACCATATAACTCAGCAGTTTTATTACTAGGTATATACTCAAAAAAATTGAAAACAAGTACTCAACAAATACTTGTACACAAATGCAGTGAACTTGATGTTCACAGTAGATTTTATCTCTGATGAGATGTACAAATCAGTGATGGGAGTATCTGATAATCACTTGTAAGAGGTGACTTCTGTTTCAGTTTAACATGAAAACAAGCAAGGGATTTTTTTTGATGACCTTAATGTTTTCACTTACGAATATAGTTCACTTAACCTTCTATATGAGTATGTGACACTGACTAGTTTTCATGTGCTTATAACAAAAATTTTTCATAGGTCAGGCTCAATGTAACAATGCTACTTGGAAAAAAAAAAGATATGCCTTTAGAAGTATCCTTAAGATTCACATTAAATTTCTTTTCTCTAGCAAAATCTATCTTAAAAGTTAAATTTGATATAAAAATTTGTTAACATTTGGTTTCAAAAAAGGCAATAAATGATGCCCAAGTAAAATGGCACAAACAAAGGAATGTTTGAAGTTAACTCCAAGTCTCTTGACCATGAATTGTCATGGTTGAGAAAGAGATGTGATCAGGACTGTGTGTGACAGGGTAATCTAGTAGTCATGTTCAAGGGAATACAAGTGTTCTCACTAGCCAACTGACTTGGTCTCTGGTTGCAAGATATGATCTCATCATTTACTCATCCTTATTAGGACCTAGTCCTAATAAGCATATTTGTCATACAAATTTATACCGTGTATATAATAATATAGGATTATTTAAAAGTAAAACAGATATCTACTTGTTCTTTAAAGTGTGAGGTACTCTATTCTTTTGTATTTATCTTTAAAGAATGAACAGGTAATTATGTAACTGTAGCAACTACGTGTTGTATTTGTTTTTTTGTTTTTTTGAATATAACTCTCTTATTTGTGTTCAGAATTGCCTTGGAGTCCTGGTAGTGTAATAAATCCTGAAATTTTATATTCATTCTTTTGTGTGAAATTGTTGTCTGTTTGAGAGGGGATAGAATTAAGTACTTGCATCATGGGGAACTAACTTAAGTGATTATCTGGATACTCTTTTTATATTAATATACTTGTATTCTGATTCTTTGTGTTTTTTTTTTTGTTTTTTGTTTTGTTTTGTTTTACAGTTTCCATAGCAAGGCGTGTACAAGATCCATTAGCTGAGCTGGTGAAAATAGAGCCAAAACACATTGGAGTTGGAATGTATCAGGTAAAGCAATATGGATCATTTAATTTATGAAATCCATCAATACAAAGAGCAGCACTCAAACTTGGCATAGTAAGTAACAAGTGTCAGTGGGAATAGAGTCCAGTTTTCAAAGGCTAGAAGTTTTTGTGGGAAGATAGACAGGAGTTTTAAGTTAGTAGGGAAGGAAAAAATTTTTTCTGGTGTTTATGGTTCTGATTCAGACTTAGAATTGAGTGTAGTCAGATTTAAAGGCTGTTCAAATCCTAGATCTGACCAGTAGCTTAATCTAGAGAGCCTCTGCTTTTAACATTTATTATAGAATTGGAGGAGTTAATGGAACATGGGGAATATGTTGGCTCTTTGTCTAAACCAGTATGGACTATTCATCTTTGTTGATCCTTCAGGAAGAAGCCTTTGGTACCTACTGTGACTTTTCCCCACTCTGTTTTCCTTTTATATTTTATTATTATACCTGGTAGTTAATTTTCAGTCCTTGCCCAGGATGAGATAAAAGCTCTCAACTGTTACTGTATAGTAGAAATAGTGCTTCTTGTTGTTGTATTTTTAATTCTTGAGGTTATGAACATTGGGTACTTGAAGACAGCCTAAATTTTGGCAGAGTGAATACGTAGTTGTCTCTGGAAACCTTGAGTTGAATTATTTTTCCTTTAATGAAAATCCCTCTTACATAGGAAGCAGATTACCTTCTGTATGATTTTCATGGAATTTGAATGATAGGTACTACACTTAAAATATGTTTTTATTAATTTCAGAGAGAGGTAGGGAGAGTGAGAAACATCCATGATGAGAGAGAATCATCGATTGGCTGCCTCCTGCACACACCTTATTGGGGATCGAGCCCACATCATAGGCATGTGCCCTTACCAGGAATCAGACCATGACCTCCTGGTTCATAGGTCAGCGGTCAACCACTGAGCCATACCATTCTGGCAGTACTGAACTTTCTTAAGAAAATATTCAATTAGGTCATGGAGTCTGTGACCACTAGAAATGGAAGAAACCTTAGAAATCATTTGATCCTACCCCTCACTTGACAGAAGAAGAAGCTGCATCCTGGTTAGGATTTCTGCCCAGGACCACACTGGCAAAGACTGCAGTGACCTGTCATACATTGATAGCAAGTTAGATGCAGAGGCATCCAGACCTTTACCTGGATTTGTTCATTTGGGAAGCATAGTTACCGAAGGGTCTGATTTGTAGCTATGGATACAAATACCTAGTATCTAAAGAGCTGTAGCACTTTTATGATATAGACATTGTAGTTGAGAGGAATTATAGTTGTTCAAAATAAATCAGCTAGGTAGTGGGACAAAGAAAAGGAAGTCACACTTACAGAAGCCATGTAGCTAAATATACTATTGGCATCAAGGAAGTCTTTAAGTAAATAGCAGAGGCCTAGTCTCTAGCTTTGTATTCAGAGACAGCATTTAATCTGAAAAAGTTTGGATCTCACCTCAACAGTAGTGAGAAGTAATGGAAGTGTTAAGCAGAAGAATGCCATGAATTGATTTGTTTTTTTTTTTAAACATTGACTCTGGCTACTCTGAGGAGAAAGATTTAGAGGGGAAGAGGAAAAGCAATAGGACCAGTTTAGAGGCTATTAACATAGCCCAGGTGAGTGTGATGGTGGCTTGGACAAAGCTAATGGTAGTGGAATCAGAAAGAAGTTAAATCTATTTTGCAGGCATTACTTGGTAATAAGTGAGGGAAAGGAGTTGCTAAGAATTTGCTCCAAGGGCCCTGGCATGTGGATGATGCCTAAGTAGAGGAGGTTTGGTAAGTATAAGGTCAGTAGTTTTGATTTGGACATGTTAAATTTGAGATGTCTTTAGGAAATTCATGCAGTGATGTCAAATGGAGTTGGATATGCAAGTGTGAGATTTAGAGAAGTAGCCATATTGACATTAGAGTACAGACTAGCAAATAATGACACCTGGCAAGGGATCAAGATGGTAGGCTGAGCTCATGATACTCTTTTAACTGCACCACTGTCACCATTGCCATATTTACAGTTCCAAATTCCATAAGAAAAGATATGCATATGTATCTATATAAACACAAACTTACATGAATAAATTGATGATAGCCCGGGAAAACAAGAAAGGGTCCCACCAATGGATGAAAGTTTTAGGAATTCCTGAAAGTTATTAAGCACAAAGGAATCACTTCCATGGAAAAAATAAAACCTGGTGGACCACTCCTCAAAATATATAGATCATTAGTGTTCTCAAACCAGAATCACATTTTGGGGAGGGGGTCTGTAATGTTAGGTAAGGAGGTACATATAGAGTGGGTAGGCCCATTATAACCCCTCGCTCAGTTTATTGTAAATCTAAGCTACTGCACTGAGTATAACACAGGGGCCAGAGAGTGTGGGGATCCTCAAGTAGCCTTTGATTGTCAGGAAGCCTCATCCTGGCAAGACAAACTTTGACCTATACTGACACCTGGCATCATATCTTGCATTTCTCACATTATCACTTGTGGCAGATGATGGTAAACAGAAACAACTTGTAAAGACAGCCACATAGGAACTCTGAAATGATGTAGCTACCAAGAATCACTAAACATTTGAGGAAAACTTACAATAGAAAAAATGCACCAAACTTAATAAGGAAAAATAGCACCCAATGAAACAATGAACAAGCAACAGACTTTGAAATAAATAAAATTAATGTTCACAGTGAGATAAGAGGGGTTATTGCATTTATAAAGCAAACATGGGATAGAATGAAATGAACCAATCTTAGAATTTAAAAATATGATTGTCAAGATTTAAAAAAGCTCAATAAATAGGATAAATAGGGTGGACACAACTAAAAGTAAATTAATGAATGGGAAGACTGAGCAAAAATTCTTTAGAATGTAGTCTTACACTGAAAAAGGTAGAAAGCATGAACAAAAAAGTCTTATGATTTAGAGGACGTTCTAAAGCTTTAACATTCATCTAATAGAAGATTAAATAAAAAATGAGAATTAAGGGGATTACAGTCACAGAAATAATTAAGAGAAAATCTCTCCAAACCGAAGATGGAGAAGCCTTTTGAAAAGGCCTAATGAGTACTGAATAAAAGAATAACAAAAGATCTACACTCAGCTTGACTGGCTTGGCTCAGTAATTGAGCATTTACCTATGAACCAGGAGGTCATAATTTGATTCCTGGTTAAAGCATATGCACAGGTTGTGGGCTCAGTCTCGTGTGTGGCAAGCAGAAGGCAGCTGATTAATGATTCTCTCTCATCATTGATGTTTCTATCTCGCTCTCCCTCTCCCTTCTCTGAAATCAGTAAAATGCTCTACATTCAAATGTCAATAACCTATGAAGTTTTAGAATGCTAGTAATAAAGATGAACAGACTAAAAAGCTCCCAGACAGCAGACATAGTTTATTTACAAAGGAAAGAATCAGGTTGGTACCATTCCTATTATGGGTAAAAACCGGAGAAAGAAGATAGACATGCAGTGGTTTGAAGTTGTGGGGAAAATTTATTTTGAACCCATAATTCTATATTCAGGCAAAACAGCAATTCAGTGTGAGAGGAAAATAAAAGCATTTTTGGACTTGCCATGATTCACCTTCTCTGATTGTTACAGTCCTCTTTTGAAAGTATTATTTATGGAAGTACTCCTGACCACAGATGGGGAGGCGGGGTTCCAAAGAAGGGAAAGGCATGTTGTGAAGAAACAGTAATGAGGGAGGCAAGGAGACAGTGGAGAGCTTCACAGTACCACATACTCACAGTAAAATGTACATGGAGTCTCATGATTTTTAAATATGTTAACCTTTAAATATCAATCTAGATAAGCTCAGCTCAACATGGGAGGGTAGAAGAAAAACAAGTTATAGAATATTAGGGTTTTTCTTTTCAGGGAAAAGATTTAGATATAATTTGTTAGAAAAACATAATCTGAAATATATGAATCATAATCACAAATATAAATCATAAGAGTAAGAAATAAAATGTTTATCATTTTAACCAAAAGCAGAGAAAACAAAGTATAGTAAATAAAATATATGATGACAGGAATAAGTTTAAGTAATAGGTAAAGGTAAATGGTTTAAATTGCCCTAGTAATAAAATCTCAGATTTTTAAAAATAAAATGTAACACTAAGCTACATATGTGCAGGAAAAAAGCCACCTTGATATTAGAAATTTGAAGAAAAATATTCTGCATGAGAATATTTTTTAAAGAAAGCCATAGCAATTTAATATCTGATGAAATAGAATTCAAGGCAAAGTGTATTAAACAGGTTAAAGAAGAATATTTCAGATGAATGAGATACAGTTTTCCAAGAAGTTACAATTACCCTGATCATTCTTTTATCTAATAACATAGCTTTAAAAAATATGCAGCATTAAAAACCTAAAATTTAGAGCCAGAGTCGTGCTTTTTTTGTAGGTGTCTTAATAGATCATCCTATATTAACACATGCATTTAAAAAACATTTTATTGAGATATAATCACATTCCTACATGTATAAACATACATAAATTCACCCACTTAAACTGTACAAGTCAGTGATTTTTAGTATATTCATAGAGTTATGAAACTATTACCACTAATTTTGAACATTTTTATCACCTCCAAAAGAAACCATTAGCAGTCACATTCCATCACTCCTCCTTCCCCACCCCCTTCCCTATCCCCAAGCACTATTAATCTACATTCTATGTCTATAGATTTGTCTATTCTGAATATTTTCTATAAGTGGAATTATATAGTATGTTACCTGTTGTGACTAGCTTTTTTTTGTTTAGCATAATGTTTTTAAGGCTTATGGATGCTGTAGTGTGTATCAAAACTTCATTTTTATGGGCAAGTAGTATTCCACTATACATATAGACTACATTTTGTTTATCCATTCATCAGGTGTTATTTTTCACCTTTTGGCTATTATAAATAATGCTACTATGAATGTTTCTGTGATGTATGTTTTCTTTTCTCTTGGATATATGCCTAAGAGTAGATTTGCTAGGTCATTTAGCATAAATGATGAAAAAAACTATTTGCTACAAGTACATATATGTGCATATGATAACTACATATTTTATTAATAAGGTTTTGGTGTTTCCTTATTGATTTGTACACAATTTATATGTAGGTTTACAATGTTTCGTATGGAAAACTGTAGTAATCGTAACCTGTATGTCTTTTTCCATATGAACAACTATAAATCTATTTTTCCCACCCCTGTTTTTAAACAGCCTCTACATATCATTTACCGTAGATGAAATATGAATATTTTTTATGAAAGAAACCTGAATTAAACAATTGAGTAAATCCTCCTATATAATAAAAGGCTAATATGCAAATTGACCAAATGGCAGAATGACTGGTCGCTATGATGCACATTGACCACCAGGGGGCAGATGCTCAATATAGGAGCTGCTCTCTACTGGTCAGTGAGAAGCCAGGCTCATGGCTGGCGAGTGCAATGGCAGTGGTGGAAGCCTTTCCCGCATCTGCAGCAGTGCTAAGGACCCCTTGGGGGATGTCCAGCTTAGGCCCGCTCCCGGGCCTATGCCAGCAGTCGGACATCTCCTGAGGAGTCCTGGACTGGGAGAGGGCGCAAGCCAGCTAAGGGACTCCCTCCCCCTTCAGTGCACAAATGTCATGCACCAGGCCTCTAGTTTGTAATAAAATGATAAACATCTCTGCAGGTGAGAAGGATACAGTGAATTGAGCATTCACATGCACTGTTAATGAAAGTGCAAATGGTTATTTTTAGCAAATATTCAATACCTACTAAGATGCACTTTTAAAAAAAATGGATCCCTTGGACCTGGTAGCTCTTCCTTTAAGAAGCTCTTAAGGCAGTAATAAGAACTACTGATAGGACTTACAAGTTTGCTGTTGTAGCAAAATATTTAAGCAGCTACAATAGAAGAATAGTTAAATGAGTTATGGATTATTCATCAGTTGAAATATTATACAACCATTAAAAAGTCAGACTTAGAGATGATTTAATGACCCAAAAAATCACTCTTGATGTAATATTTTTTAATTGCAATAAAGTTATTGATACAGAGTTAAAGATATTTATATCTTTGGTGTGAGGAGGGATTTTTTTTTCTTTTTCAAACTTTCTACAGTAAATATGTATGAATAAACTTTGTGGTAAAATACACATCTATTTCTCTATCCCAGCCAGTGGGCCACTTAATATTTTAATCTTAATAGAATAAACATCCAATACAACCAGAGTGGGACTGAATTTCTCTTCATTCGAGACCTCTAAATGCTTTTAGTATAAACTTAATACTTACATGTATTTTGAAGCTGGACAAACATTGCTAATTTAAAAAAATGAAAACTGTTCAAAGAAAGAATGTAAATGGTTAAATGAAATAATAGAAGCTATAATATTATTTCAGAAGAAACTAACATACTTTTGGTTTAATAACAGCTCAAATGCTAAAGACAGCACTCCAGTCCTTGTCTTAGAAATGGAGAGAACTGATTTTAAAAACACATGCCTGTCATTATTTCTGGAGAGAGAGGCAGCCAGTGCGGTCAAATGACAACATATCCCTAACTGACCCCTATAGACTTTGCTGGAAAGTGGCTTGGTGTTACTCCCAAGAAAACACTCCAGGGTGAGAGCAGGATGATGCAGGGTTGGCTCTGTTGAGTTCTCTGGGACATGGGGAATGGTGGTTTAGCTTGGCCTTGTCATATCCTGAAAGCACAGCTTAAGCAGCTTGGATTTACTTGCTGCTTATTCCTTCCTTGGGCCATTTTTAGATACTTTCATGCTCATTAACACCTCTTTGTTAATGAGCACACACACAGGAAAGTAGGAAAGACAGAACAGTTCTCTTTCTTCCTTTTGTGCCTCTCTGTTAAATCATTTGACTATGTTAGAGAATAAAATGGTTTTCCAAAATGCGGTTTTGGAACCCATAGTGGATTTTCTCTATTCAGGCCATCTTTGTTCCTCATTATTTTGGATAATGAGGAGTCACTATAAAAGAAAAGTCATCTTCCCAACTGAAACTTTTTTATGGTAAAACCTTAAAGGTGGGAATTTGTATTTTATTTCTCTATCTCCTGTGTGGGATCAGTTTTGGGTAAAAACCAAAACAGCTCTTTGGTGGTGACAGTAACTATAGTTAACATGTTGAAATTAGGAAATGCAGTTTTAGTTTAGGGCTGTGAAAGGTTAGTAGGTTCCTCATCTGCCCTACATTGTTTGCCCAAATTCTTTCAAACATTTTAATTCTTTAATTTTATGTTATTGTACAGTGGGATATAGAAAAGAGTTTGTCCCATGGATATCCACTTAGATGACTTTTGACTAGATTTTTGCCTCTATACTAAAGCAATATTTTGAAATAAACACAAAGATGGAACACAGAATTGTTCTAAAAATCAGGCATTGTTTATAGAGGTGAGTTCCTTGACAAAAGTTTTTTTTTTCTTTCTTCCTTTTAATCCTTATCTGAGGAGTGAAGACATTTTTGTCATTGATTTTTAAAGCAAGTGGGAAGTGGAGAGACGGAGACAGAGATATGTGACAAAGACACATTGAATGGTTGCCTCCCATGCCGTGAATGGAAATGGACTTGCACCCCAAGACCATAATTGAACCAGAGACACTGGTGGATAGGCTGGTGCTCTACTCATTTAGCTACACCATCCTAGGCTCAAAATGTCTTTACAATATTGCCCCTTAACTGTCCCAGGAGAGAGCTGTGCATGAATCTCTCTCTACTTTACTTACCGGGTATTATGAATGAAGTTCACACTTAGCTTGTAATTAAGGTAATTCATTGATGACCATAATTGAACTCTTTCCATAACTGAAAACAAGTAGTTGACCTTTCATGGGAGCATGAACTAAATGTATGTATTAGAATTTGCTAATTATTCCTTAAACTTAAAGTTTTAAAATTTCTGTTCTGAATATTTTTTTCACTCCAGATGAATAATACTTCCTATATTTAAGTATTACATTTAGTTTTCTCAGGTTCTTAGAAATCACTGACAGTGTAATAAGCCATGTATATATATATACACACACTCTAGTATAACACCATTACTTACCTTTAAAAGAAATGTGAAATGTGAGTATGATTTGAAAGAACTTTTACCAATAATGCCCTAAATTACTAACACATATATAATTTTTTAATCTTTTGTTTGCTTACTCTTTTATGTCGTTGACCTTGGACAATGAAACTAGATCAATTTCAGTTTCTACTACAGGTCACCTAGTTTTCATATATCAGCACAAAAATCATACTTAGAATCTCTAAAACCTTAATGTATTTTCAATGTTTAAAATGTTATTATTATGGATTATTTTAAAAATTAAACATGACATTAAAGGGACTACCACAAAGGAAAAGCTTAATAAATTCTACTGGTTTAAAATCTAAAATGTCCCAGAATCAGAAAACAATAAATAGAAAATCCACAGGCAAAGAGAATGCATTTTCTACCAATGTAACCTATACAGGACACAGAATATTTAAAGGTTTTTGACAAAACAAGAGAAAAATAGACAATTTAATACAAAAACAAGCAGGAGATATGAACAGGCAGTTAACAGAAAATGAGACACAAAAAAGTGTAGACATGAAAAAAATTATCACTCTCACTTTTAATTGTGGAAATGCAAACTAAAGCATAATGAGAAATCTTTCAGGTTGTTCATATTTGAAAGAATTGTTGAAAACTCAAACATAAGATTGTACTAGACAATTTTAGTAATAGGGAAGATAAATAAAATGTGTAAACATTTGAAGGGTACTTCAGAGAATTTAAAAACATATTCTGAATATCTGATATCTAAATTGTTTAGAAATGTTGATTGTCTCATCCCTTCATGTACATGAATTGAGGGTTGGGTGTTGATCATGGTGTTTAAGGATAGTACAGTTAAATTTAATTACTTGTGAGATTATATTATATTTTAACTAGAGGCCTGATGCACGAAATTCATGCACGAGTAGGCCTTCCTTCCCCTGGCTGCTGGCACTGGCTTCCCACTGAAACCTGGGATCCGCACTTCCCTTGCAGCCCTGGCTTTGTCCAGAAGGTGTTCCGGAAGGATGTCCGGTCTAATTAGCATATTATGCTTTTATTATTATAGATACATACCTTTTTGAACTTTAGGAGGTATCTTTGGTTCGGGGTGAGATAGTAAGCTAGTTGGCTGTCTTCTTAGTGCATTGTTAACTCTGGTGATACATTTCCTTTAATAATCCAGATCAGGCTACCCATGCTGTTTATTGTAAAATATTATTTAAAAAGATGTATTTTCTTTTCAAAATATAATTGAAGGAGAATTTTCTCCTGACATAGACAAGGCTTTTGTTTCATTATTTATTTGGAATAGATGGGGCCAGAGGGTATGCGTGCAGTTAGGTTTTGTTGGAGGGGCTTGCAAAGACTTTTTGAGGCATGATGTGCAAGTGAGTGTTTTTAAATCTCAGAGGTGTGATTATGTCATAACAGCCATAACCTCTGGGCTTGCTTTATTACTTTTATTAAAACAAATCTGTGTAGGGGTGCTATGTATATTTTGGTGATGAAGGAAATGAGGTGGTTAATTTATTATGTGAACAGCACTTTCAACTAACCACAGCGTGATTCACTGAGAGAGCAGTGGAAAAGCCTAGCTCTGTAGAAATGACTGCTTTTTGATTTGTGGACCCTAACTTTCAACACCAGAACATGAAGTTTATCTACAAATTGATTCCTTTTTCCCCCTGTACTAATGTTTTTGTCCAATTTTAAACTTGAAATTTTTTCCCTCCATTTTATTATGGGCATTCACTGACTATGAGTGATCTAAACAGTCCTTACCAGCAAGTTAAAGAAGAAAAAAAAAGGGGTTGGGCATTGGGATCCATGTTTTAGGGCATTAGGAAAGTGG
The DNA here is from genome assembly GCA_011751065.1 of Lasiurus cinereus. Classification (NCBI taxonomy): domain Eukaryota; kingdom Metazoa; phylum Chordata; class Mammalia; order Chiroptera; family Vespertilionidae; genus Lasiurus; species Lasiurus cinereus. The sequence goes on from JAAGEH010000041.1 coordinate 46,915,027, forward strand.
GTAACATCATTCTGGTTTCCAAACAGCCCACACATACCTCAGAGGAGGACTCCATAAAATGAATCAATATACAAACCCTTAACCAATGATAATACCTACCTACTGTCAGGTATCTGTTTCGGAAAAGTGTGACACCTGTTGTTCCTCCCTTTTGTAGCATGCATTTATAAACAGATGCTATATTGGAAAAGAAAATCAATCTCATGCTAAATAGCCTCTGGTAACTGTTTGCTTGGAAGTGGGAGTTGATTATGAGGAGAGGTGACGATGTAATGCCACATAGAAGTCCTCACACCATAGAATGGAATCAAAAGAAGACCCGTCCGTCTAATGAGTTCTCAAGGCACAAAGCACTTGTTGTGTACTCATAAACTGCCATTGAAAGACCCCAAAAAGGTTGTTTTCTCTGGAGTTGCGCCATACCCAGCATCATGGTGATGTGAACCTGCCTAGAGAGAGTGGAAAATAGGTCATCTTCCTGGCAGTAGTTCTGAAAGACCCCTTCATTTTCCAGATGTCCCAAATACCAACCATTTATAAACAAAAAGACTCAGAAACAAGGCAGGCATTTAATTGATAAGAATTCCTTAAAGTATTTTGGAATAAGGCTCCATGAAAATAAGGATGACAAATCAGTTTTATGTTTTATCTCTACTTTGGAGTAGCATAACTCATTTCTCTTTGGAGCTCTAAGTTTGCTCTAAAAATTATGTCATTCTCTCATAGCACTTCCCCAGAGAGTTGGCAAAGGCCAGTAGAAACATTATTTGTGTAGTTTAAAGACAGGGTAGAGGAGGGAGGTCTAGGCCTGTGGTTTATGTAAATAGAGTGGCTGGGGAGGGGGCTATGGCACCCCTAGTGAAGTTGTTGCTCAGTCATCATGAGCAGTCAGTCCTGGTAAGAATGTGTCCACTTTGAGACGGTGATTAGCAGTGATCATCCACAGTCCCAGATTGTCGAAAAAAATTAATTTCAAAAGGAATTGGATTGTAGGAAAAACTTCATTTTAATGACTTGGTTGAGTCTTTCAAACTTTCAGGTATCCTCACTAGTAGGATGAAACTATGATTTGGCCATTTCCAAGGGACATTATGTTCGACACCACGTAAGCTAGCATTTAATTCGTTGAAAGTGTATTGGTCTTCATGATGGTTTGGTTGCTTTTTAAAAGAATGAGATTTAAAAATTATTATTGGGAATTGGCTTTAAAAAGTCTTATATGCTTTTCCCCTCCTCAGTGCCCATCTCAAATCAATGCAGAACATAAACAGTAATTTTAAAAGCCCAGATAATGGAGAAACCCTAATTCTTAATGTGCCCTGCATTCTTCTCTACCTTGCTTGGCATTTTCTCCTACTATGCCCTCTTTGCTCTGCCACTTTCCTCATCTCTCTTCCAGCCTCCTATTAGCTGCTTTTTGAAGAGGTAGTTTGTTCTCTACTCCCTTACTCAGGGCCTCTCCCTTCATATGGTGTGAAGTACAACCGGGCTTTTAAAAAATTGATTCTACTCTTGTTTACGATTTGAAACCTACTCAGATATGTTGTTAACAAATTTAGGAACTGGTATGAATTTTTTAAAAAGCACATTTATTCATAGGCATGCTACCAGAGTAACATTAACCGAACACAGACCCAGTGATGGCAGCAGAATGCCGAAGACATCCATCTCCCTCTGCCAGATGGGAAATGCATGGCTATAAATAAAATGTGCCTTGGCTGGGTGGCTCAGTTGTGTGGAGCATCGTCCTGTACACCAAAAGGTTGTGGGTTTGATTTCCAGTTCGATACCTAGGTTGTGAGTTGGATTCCCGAGTATGGGAGGCAACTGATCCATGTTTCTCTCTCACATTGATGTTTCTCTCTGTCTCTCTTTTCTCCTCTCTCTCTAAATTCAATAAACATAGCCTCGGGTTAGGATAAATAAATAAATAAATAAATAAATAAATAAAATGGAGCACTATAGTTGAGAGTGAGACAAGAGATATGTTCTTTTAAGAAATCCTAATTTATCATGGTGTTTACAAAGGAAAGTTGGATTCTAGACTAAAATACTTGGTTAGTCATATCTGGGCACATAACTGTGCTTACTGACATATGCCCCTCCTTGCAGTTGGGTAGTTATAATTAAGGGAGTGTTTAATCAAAATTTTCCTGAGAGGTGAAGCTCCTGTGTGGAGAGGGGACTGTCTTAAACTGAAACTGTATAGTCATTTTCACTGGTCCCTTCCTCGTTTCAGTGCAGTTCAGTCAGAAGGAACACAGAGCCTCAGCACCAGAAGGAACTATGTTCTTACCTTAGTTGAGCTGCATTTGTTGTGTGACCTTGGGAAAGTAATTTTACTTCTTTATGGTTTGTTGGAAAATAAAATATTACCTATGTGCTTTCTGAAAGAGTATTAAACGGAAATTTATATATTATAACGTATATGTTTTTAAAGACATGAAAATGCCTGAAGATCTACATGGGAAAGTGATTTTATTTCCTATGATGGCACTGTCAAGTACACAGAGTCCATTTACTTTGGTGGGGTTTTATTTATTCCTAGTATCTATTCATATGCTGAAGCTTATTGAGTATTCCTGAAATCACTTAATTTTAAGTTGCAAGGGACCTTAGAAGTCAGTCAGTTCCCACTGGCAGGTAGGAGCATGTCCATTGCTTCTAAACGAGAGGAGGGAAGAAGCTGTGGGAGAGCTTTCAGAACAAAGGATCTGCATGGTGGCATTGCTGTGGTCATGGTCCAGGAATGAGGAAACAGGCTGTTGCCGAGCTGCCTCGGATACTACAGTAATGACAGGACGTGTTACACAGGGGGAGATAGGCATTTGAACTTGCACTGGGAAGTACACTTTGAACTTATGTTAGTTATTATCCACAGGATTTTTTGTAAGTCGATAGTGCTTTACTTGCTCTCCTTGTATACCTGATTCTTCTGTTGTGGTTCACATCTAATGTTTAAGTTAACTCAGTATTTTGGAGATGGGGAGGGGAAGAGGGTAGAATAGTTAAAAACAAACAACAGCAACATCAGAAACAAACTCCTCAGTTTGCTGGGATGCAGGATTGAGTTATGGGTTGTCAATATGAAACAGCTGTTTGTTTGTTGACAGCTGCCTTGCCTCTACCGTAATCAAGCTGTTTCTCATCATATATTACCAACTCTTTAGTATTTGAGGCTTGCTGTAGATTTATAGTTGGTTATGGATAACGTTTGTCAAAACGTCATGGTGTAGATAAAAAATTAGTGATTCCCCTGTAGTCATTCTACCAAAATATGAATGTGAATTGTATTTAAAAAATATACCTAAAGAGACTTCGGCACTTCATTTAAAAATTAAGAGAATGTAGAGTCTGTTTTGTATGTGTTTTCTAAGGGAGAATATAAGTACAAGTCTTCACTGTCTTCTAGACTGTATTGCCAGTCAGAACCGCGTTCTGTGTTCTCTTTCTTTCATTTTCCTCCCCGTGTCTCTTTTCATCAGTATAGTTAGGCAGCACTGATATGGGCAGCAGGATAGAGCTGAGCCAGAAGGACGTGATTTTGTTCTTTCATTTTTTTGTTCTCCCCTCTGCCCCCCTTCCTAAAAACCTGTTCTGTGGCCGAAGCCAAGAATGAAAGGAAATAAAGTCAAGTTTAAGTTCTCTGAGAGTGGAAGGTGATGTTTTAGTCTCCTGGGTATCTTTACCAGTTGAAAAAAAAGCCAGATGGGCCTCCTCCTCTAACGTGAACCTATCTAGGACATTTCTGAACAGACCCCTTTTCAATCTGGGTTATTCTGAGTGAGGTCTATTTCAAAATAAAGAGTAACCCTGTGTTTTAGAAAAACAAGTCAGAGAGGGGAGGTTTCTTATTGCTTCATTTAGTTTTTTACTCTTTAAAATAGAGCAAAAACGTTTTCTTATTATGCTTAAGTCCCAGCTTCTCTAGGAGGGAAAAGTTTCTCTCCTTAGGAAATCTTTTCACAGTGCAGTTACTTCAAAAACTCCTCTGGAAGACTACAAAGTAATGTCACAGTTTCTTCTTCCTTTAATAGGGTTAATATTATAATGGAATTTAGAATATTTTTAGTAACTTTTAAAATTTTATCTCAAGTGCATTACATAAATTAATAATTTTTCTCTCTATAAATATATGTCTATGGGGACCGTAAACGCTTTTCTTTGTAATAGAGGGTATGATTAGGAAAGGGAATACTTTAGTTTAAAATTTGTAAAAATAAAATTTTGAGGGGAAAATATATTTTGTATGATTATAGTTTTCCTATTACTTGTTCATACTATATCTTTCATCAGAAGCGTATATCAACTTATTTCTAAAAGCAGAAGTCATAGAAATATTTTACTTTACTTTAAAAGAACGTGTCAAAATGCTTGCTTGCTTTCTCATTGCCAAATGATTCCAAATGTCAGTGGGAATTTTACTAACAATGATTTCATCAGGTGGCTAGTGACAGTTTATGTAGGATTATTACCATAATGTGAAGTGTTTTGATTTTGTGTATTTTTTAATATGCCAGGACAATGACATTTCACATAGCTACTTTAAGCTATTTAATTATAATTAGCATTAGGGCAAGATTTAGTTCTTTATCCTAACATGTGAGTTATACCATGAAGTTGAAATCCAAAATTGAAAGATTATGTCTGGCTTAATTGGAACAGGTAGGAAGTGATGGAGTATAAAGATGAATATTTTCATATATGCAGCTGTGTATATATTCTTAGGGCTTTATTAATTAGCCAAAATCTGTTGTCTTAGTAGTACCCAGGTGCCCAAAAATGAATCGCAGATGATCCATTTTAGAAGCCCTGTACTATTTGGATGTCAGGGGAAGAGAATTTAGTTGTAATTTTAAGAACATCATCCCAAATTATTTAATTGTATAGTTAATTTTAGCTGCCCCATTTCTCTTTGGGCAAGAATTATTATTATAAATAAAAGATGTGCAAATCCTTACTCCAGCACTTTTTGGGAGGCCAGGGGATGGGGAGATTTAGGAGATATTACAGGATATTGTTACAGTTTTCTGTTTTGTTTCTCTGTGTTAGACTTTTCTATTTGGTGAAGTTTTCTCAAAAACTATGCTGAAAATTCATTATTGCAGAACCATTAAAAATATTGGTTTATTACCCAGTAATTAATATCCATGACCTTTATTTTTGGATCAGCTTCATAAATATGTACATTTTTCTGTGTCAGTCATTGTCTAGAATTTCATTTTTGTTCTGCTTTCCATTACATACCATGAATTATATGAAATTAATTTAATCGCTACTACAAACAAATTAAATGTGCCCTAATCCTGAGTTACGTTGTTTGCTTTTACAACTGTAAGTCATAAGTAATTAATTTTCCAAGGAAAATTAATTCGCTTACCATTCCCAGTAGCATCATATGTTGACACAGGATTATAGATAGTTTAATATTTTTCTTCAGCATTCTGGCCTCAACTTTAGAAGACCTTAAATGAAAACAAATTAAATTTACTCAACTGTATATAATTTGGAGTTATTTAAAATAAGTGTTGTTGTTATTGCTATTATCCAGGTGATGACTCGAAAATTATATTCAAACTCTACAAAATCTCCATTCGTATATTAACAAGTCTGAAACAATATATTTTTAAAAGTTGTTCATGTGACAGCCATTAAAATTTTTATTCTTTAGTTCTAAATAAAACAGTTTACATGACAACCATCTGACAGCAGTAGCATGAAGTTTTACCAGCACTGAATTAATAGGAAAGCAAAAGGAGTAACTTACGTGCTGGACATTTTGACCACCTTGGATAGCAGGTCATCATGTTGAATTCTTATGGCGCTAATTTTCAACATCTAACCTCAGTCAATAGGAAGATTTCTAGCAAAGTCATCGTAAAAACATAGAATATGAAAGATAATTTGTTTAAAACCCCAAAATATTTTTATTATATTGATTGCCCTTCTCTAATTCTTCCATCCTTTTCTGTTTAATACTTTCCCCCCTTGTTTTACAGACAGGCTAATGTGGAAAATGAAATAAGCAAAAGTCTTTCAGTTAAATAAGCTAGGTTTCCCCTAGCTGCTGCTTATATTCTGGGAACTCAGAAAATATGGGCAAAGCAAAGTTAGCTTTTCTTTTGCATTTGCCAGGAGGTTATTTTGTAAGGTGATTTTCCCCTCTGGTTCATAGAACTCTATAAAACATATAGTGTTTATTACTTTATTTATATTTATTTAAGTCACTAAGGTGAAACTCTAGTGATGGTGGCAATGTTACAGTTTTAACAAGTGGGGGCTTATTTTATAAATGTGCCTTTGTGGCCATAGCTTTCAAAAACGCAGGGGGTTAGCGATGAAATGCTCTTTATGCCTTTTGGAAAGAAAATTTGCCATTTAATTCCAGTGTAAAAGTACTATTAGAATACAAAATCACTACTGTTATTTTTTGTTAGTGTTCATTGTTACGCTCAGTTTTCTCTATCTGTATGCACAAGATTGAAATACATGTGTTCTAAAGTTGCATCAGGAAGAACGTGTTTTATTTGCTGCTGCTTTCATAAGGAGGATGACAGAGCAGTCCCCTTCCCTTTGCTTCAGACAGTTTCTCTGAGTGTCCTTCAGAATTATGTAATGACTTTCTTTTTAATCAGACAAAATGCAGAAACTACAGGTATCAAGTCTTGTACATTTATGTTTATGCTCTGATTTAAATATAGATTGTTATACAGTTAGGTTTAAGGGAATGCAGTATTCCAAAAATAATTTATGTAGGCATTCCAGGCAATGATTATTCTAAAATCTTTATTCCTAAATCTATCATCATATAGCTATAGTACGGTTATATATAAATATGCATGATAACTCCACATGTGTCCCTTACACAGTTTTAAAACTGCCTCTGCCTTCTTTCTGAAATGAACATACAGGTTTGGTTTATCTTCGTTTTGAGATAGAAAAGAAAATGTATGCCTATAGAAATTTAATAGCATCTGTCTGTATTTTATTTCACAATATATTCTCATAAAATTACAATGAAGTGAGAATTTGGTCTCATCTTTTATTAACTTATTTTGTGTTAAAATTAATATATTTTAGAGAAACATTTAATTTTGTATTGACTATGTATAGAGGGGTTGTGTGCATCGTGTGTGTACAAAAGAAGGTTGTAAGAACGTGGAGAAAAGAAGTGCTGAATTTAAGCTCCAAAGGACTTTATGAAAAGCTGGCAAATGAACATTTTATATTAGAATATATAAAAATTATGGATTCAAGAAACATTTTCCACAATTATTTTGTTGAGTCTGATTAGCATAGAAATGACAAAACTTTGTAGTAGAAATATGTATGTTACTTTTAAAATTTGTATAAAGTAGAAATATATATGTTACTTTTAATAATGTGGAGATAGTGTAAAGTGTATAACTTACCGAATAAGAGCAGCAGCATGCATTAAAAACGGCGTGCTGCAAGTTCATGTGTGTCTTGAGGACGCCGAGGAACTTCAGACTCTGGCTTGAGTTTGGTCAATAAGAGTTTACTTTTCATCTATCTATAAGCAGAGTATAAATAATTGTAGTTATTCCTGAATAGCTCCCCAAAGTATGGTAAAGCGGAGGTTGCAAACCTCTGATACCTGTAGGAGGACAATATTGATGTTTTATAACATGTTAGCATTCAGTGGAGTTGTTAGCAATGCCACTGGGGTAGAGAAGTTAATTCGTACCTAAAGAAATATACAATTATTAATTTGCATTCTATTCCACACTGTTCCTTCACAAGACTAAATTTAAATTAGTTTGCACTTCTATTCACAAAGGTAATAAATTAAATTCAGGTGATATATAGAAAGGTAAAAATGGCAGTTTACCATCACCTGAGATTGACAAAACTCTCCCACGTCCTTCAAAGTGAATCATGCTCCCAGTTATTATCCCAATCTTACACATTGACACTGGGATAAATTAGGTTATATTTCTGCTTTTACTAGAAACTCAAATCAATTCACAGTCAAGATAGGGAATATTATATTGGACTATCTTGCTTTTATGCTCTGGTAAGCCCTCACATTAATCTTTGTTATAAAAACAACTCGCCTAGATATTGTCCTTTTCCTTTAGCACTGTTCAAAGTTTCAGGCCATCTTTGGTCTGATATATAGAACCCTACTTTAGGACTGTGTTTACAGGGGTGGGCCAAAATAGGTGTATAGTTGGGAGAATGTGGAAGTTTCAGTCTTGTATTATTATTTATTGTATTACAACTTTTGCCCAACCCGTATATAAGAAAGTGAAATAATTAGATGGTTCTCTTTTGATGAGTTTAAATAACTAGAGATTTAACTCAACTGCAGTGGATGGATTTCCACATTTGCCCTGCTAAACCTGCTCATCAGAAGATGAAAACGGGCAGGGAACCTTTAATAATGTCCTACCTCCAAATTGTTTTTTCATGTCTGCATGTTAATCCAGAGCATCTTTCCTCTATTATATATATTAGAGGAGTCATTTTTGAATTGTGATTTTTATCAAATTTGCAAAAAACTAAAAAGAATCTCTTCCCATTAAACATTGCTACTACATATAAATCTATCATTTTTAGAAAAAAGGAACAGAATCTATATGATTTTTTTTTTTAGTTTTAACATCTACCAAATGTGTAAGAACTATCAAAATATAATTGTCTTATTTTTTTTTGTCCTCCATATATAAACAGAATGAAGATAAAATTAATGGGTGATTCCTTCCCTGGAAAGATTAAAAGAAAAATAATGTACTGTTGTGTTTGCTGATAACAAACTTGAACTAATGTTGAAGTCATTGTACATTTTATATGCTATAATGTGGAAAAAAGTACTCAAGGAATATGGAAAAAAAGGCTGTTCTAGTTAATAAGAGAGCTTAATTCTAGAGAGGCCACCAAGGAGTCTATCATGATTGACAGGCATTCTAGTGGAGTCTTTCTTTTTTTTATCTCTTTTTTTCCCCTATAGCAGTGTTGAAGTCAGTCAAAGTATATATACAAAGCTGAGTGAATACCAGTTTCCCCAGTACAGCGGCTATTTTTTCAGGAAGTCTAACTCAAACCAGATGTTTTGCCTAGACCCAGAGTTTGTTGCTGCCAAGCATCTCATCAGAGGTCAGAGTTCTGGGCTCCGGGCCCTGCTAGAATTCTTTCACAAATTGCTATTCGGTGAGGTTTTAATCCTAATGGAAAGAATAATGTGCTTGTAAAATCTGCAGTTATTACAAACACAGTATACATATTGTGGACTTCAAATGACTACATATTTCATTCCCATAAACAGGGAATGCAGATGAATGCTTTGTATGATAGCTTTAGACATTCTAACTAAAATCTAGTATACAGTTTATACCACATTCACCATTTGCATTTGTAATATCCCAATAAAAGTAACTGTTATCTTTGGGTGACAACTGGTAACCAACTCATGCCCACCCTCCCCACCACCAAATTCTTTTTCACAAGCTCTGCAACCTCATACAGCTGTTTGAACACAAGAATTATAAGCATTTGGAACTAAATATTGGATATTCTCTTAGGATATTCTCTGTGTGCATGCTACAGTACTAACTGAAAAGTTCTAAAAATAAAGTAAAAGACACCCTTGTGCCAAGGCTTAACCATTTCATATTTGGAAGTAGATACATTAAAACTGAATTTATTTACTCAAATTAGGATGAAGAGTATTTTTCTCTATAATGGAGAATGTGATTGGTATATGTAGCTAAACATGAGTTGTGGCTCTTTCGGAAACATTAAGGGAGATTAGTGAGCTTTATTATATCTGCTTCCTTTATATACATATAAGCACCTAATAATATTTGTATATAACCCAAGAGAAATTCCCAGGTAGATAAAGGTATGTGAAACCAGAGAACCACAATTTGGGCGCGAGATAAGCTCGTTAATTAGATCATAACTACTAAAATTAATTAAGCCTGCATTTGGGATAGATGTTTGATAATTTTGTGTCATTAAACCAGAGAAAGTCCAAATTCTGAAAATGCGAGAAATTAAACTTTTTTTTGAAAAATAAAAGAAGGCAGACTTTGGTGTCCTTGAATTGTCCCATACCATATTACAGCACTTTCTGGATTGAACTGTTTGTAGCATTCATTTGGGTTAGGAGTCTTAAGTTCTAACTACCTTTTTGTTTTCATGTTCGAGTGACAACAATTTAGAATATACTAAATATATAAACAAGGTTCAAAAACTTCTCTTCATCTTCCAAATAAATAAAAATAGGTAAACTGTGGGAAACAAAAAATTTCTAATAGAACATTATGATTTAGATAGTGCCTTTTAAAGTACAGCTTTCATTTTCCCTTTTACTTCTACAAAAGCAAGTCAACATTGATATCTTCTCTACTGCACAGGCCATTCCATTGGTGTTGAGAGGAGTCATCATGTCAATGAACATACTTAATTCTCCTATCAGCCAACAAATGAACAAAAGATTTGTTGAAATGTGTGGTGTATGAAGAAAATATTTTGAGGGTGTTTGTGTTGTATCACTCTTCAAGTTGTGAACCATTTGAAAAAGCTATGTTCTGGTTACTCTTTTTGCTATTGTATACGTCTGGATATAAAGCATGGTGGTAGGCCTTCTTCAGTCTTGTTTTCTCATGTACGTCTCCATAAATCCTCTCTATTTTCCACATAAACTCTTATAGTATATCATATTTACTGCTCTATTATTTAGTTTCACTTTATTATAGTATTGCTTACAAGGGACTTTTTCTTGGAAGAAAGAAGCAATATTGATGTGTAGTATTTTTATTATCTTTGACATTCTGAAAAGTGAAATAATGTTTCTTTTTTATTTGTTCATAAACTTAGTTGGTGAATCACCTCCCCTCCTTTTAAAATGAAGTGATACCATCATCAGTTTCTTTAGAGAGGTGGAAAATAAATGTCAAAACTTGAAGCTACATTTCATTCTGTATGGCATCATCATTCAAGTGCAATTAAAAGAATAGTCTAAGACTGTGATCAGTTAATGAGAAACAAACAATTTCATATTAATGAGTTCCCATTTGCCAGTAATTCTGTCATTTGTAACTTGAATCAGTCATCATCCCTGCAAATAGCCCTTTCAAGACATTATTTGCAATTTTGTCCTCTGTTTTCTGTCCTTGATGTTGTGAAAATGGCCGTCTACTGTTACAGGAATGAAAAGAGATCCCGTTCAAACATCTTTTGTGTTTCCACTTTCAGTGAAAAATGTTTTTCAAACCTGCAGCTGGTTATTTCTGCAGGAGTTCCCACTTATGCTCAGATTTGATTGACATTTTGAAATGGCAGCTTTTCATGAAAAGCTGTTAACTTGTAGAATTCAGTTATGGTACTAAGACAGACTGACTTTGTTCTGTGGCTGGGACCTGTCCAAACTAAATAGAACCCTGCATCTGAATTTAATAGTGCTACTCAGCCAAGATAGGGCACTTTTGCTCCCCCCACCCCCCCTTAAAACTCTGATGCTTCTTATGTGTTCTAAAACTAACTTGATGGATATTCATCCTAACATCTTTCTGTTCTATAATTGCTTTAATTGACATATATAGTCATTTTCTTGTCTCCTCCCTTGAATATCTAATGGACTAAGACAGTGCTTCATTTTAAGATAAGATGCTGATTGAGAATTTATTTTGTAATATGTTACAGAGCACAAAAATTAGGAATAATGTAATTGTTTTTAGTATAGAGAATATAAAATTTTTAGAAACATGTTGCTACTAACACTTGTAGATTCATTTGCTATGTGAAAATATTTTGAAAAACATTTTACACATAATACAGTTAAAATATAGCTTATTAATTCTGTTTATTTACTCAACAAATAATTATATCTCCAATTAAAGGGCAGTGTGCTAGAAAACATGGGAATCACAACATACATGATCCTGCCTTAAGGAACTTTGAATTAAGGAGCTTCTTTTTAAATTTAACTGATTATTAGTGCTTCAAAAAAACACCAGTTTATAACATTAATGGTAATGATTTTTAGATTTCAAATGCCTACCTATTCTTATATTTGATTTTTATACAATAGTTTCATGAGATAAATAAGAAAATATAGTATCCTAGTTCTGTGGATTGTTTGTTTTTTTTTGTCTCATACTATCAGTTGGGAAATGTAAAACTCTGTTTATTAACCCTCTGAACATCTTATGTGATGCCTGCTTTCACCTGTCTTAAAACAGAAGGCTGGGGCAGAGAATCACCATAGAGTCTGATCACCTTTATAAAGCCCTGATCTTCACATCAGCTCACACCCTGCAAGTTTAATTGAAATAGCTGACTCAGGATGATTATAGAGTTTATATTAAGTGTTGCTGACATACTGGTGCTGCTTTACTCTTCGGTAGGTAGACTTTACATTCTGTAGTGTACCCACAAGAGAAAGTTGCTGTAAGATACACTGTTTTAATTGTTATTCTTATAATTAGCTCTTATGATTTTTATTCTTGTAATTATTATTCTTATAATAAGCTCTGAAGAAGAGGAATTTAGGATTGACATTGCTTGAAAAAATTGGCTGGAGTGACCATTTTATTTATTTATTTATTATATATATATATTTTATTGATTTTTTTTTTACAGAGAGGAAGGGAGAGGGATAGAGAATTAGAAATATCAATGAGAGAGAAACATCAATCAGCTGCCTCCTGTACACCCCCTACTGGGAATGTGCCCACAACCAAGGTACATGCCCTTGACTGGAATTGAACCCGGAACCCTTCAGCCTGCAGGCCGACACGCTATCCACTGAGCCAAACCGGTGAGGGCTGGAATGACGATTTTAATATTATTCTTGGATTTAATATCTCACCCTGGTTTTGCTCCCCAATAACTTAAATAATTGACATCAAATCATATAGATTCATTTGTATTAATTTAGAGGATTTCAGAGGATCAATACATTACAACCCACTATTAGTAAAAATAATATAACTTTGAAGTTATATTGGCATTAATTTCAGAATCAAAATTACTTCTTGTGTAAGACTTTAAAATCACTTCCTTGTTTTAATGATGTGTGAAGAGCAATTTTGGAATTTTAATTTGAAATATGTGTTAAAAATACCCACAGACTCATAGTTGCTGAACAAGTAGCCAAAATGGCATTCTTTCCTCTATCCTTCTGGGAGAATGCCAATTCATAGAACTGTTTCAGTGTGCAAATCAATATGTATCATTGTTCTTTTTTATTTTGATCAATTCATTCTTTTTGGTGGATTGTATCCTAGGGAAGCAAGTTAATCTTTAAATCTTATGCATAAACTTATTCTTACAGTGTTAACTATAAAATTAAAAAACTGAGAAAGCAAAAGAACATGTTCAATAAAAAAATACTGGATTAACTAATGTGTGTTTATATACTTGAGTAATTTACAATCCTATCTAATAAAAGAGCAGTGTGCAAATTGACCGTATCTCCGCTACATCCACCAGCCACGCCCACCAGCCAATCAGAGTGAGTATACAAATTAACCCAACCAAGATGGCTACAGCCACAGAGAGAGCAGGAGAGAGGCTTGGGTTACCCCTGGTGATGGAGGAAGCCAACCTTTCCACAAAGCCTGGTTGGTGGAGGCTTCCGCTTAAGGCAACAAAGTTTGAGTGGTTGTGGCCACTGAGCGAGGCTTGGGTTGCCCCTGGTGATGGAGGAAGCCTAGCTTTCTTCACACCCTGTAGAGCTCAGGCCTCTGCTTAAGGCAACAAAGTTTCAATGAAGGCTTGGCTCCGCTCCATGTAGAAGATAAATATAAATCCCAGATACCAGGCCTCTGCTTGGGTCGCCGGCTGGCCTGCAAACCACCACAGACCCCTCGCCCAGGCCACCCCATGCCCCAAGGGAACACCCACCCTGATCCAGAACACCCTTCAGGGCAAACCAGCTGGCTCCCACCTGTGCAGCAGGCCTCTATCCTATCTAATAAAAGGGTAATATGCAGATTGACCCCCTGTGGTCAGAAGATCCTGCTCCCATGTCGACACAAGATGGTTACCACAAGATGGCCAGCAGGGGAGGGCAGTTGGCAGGGACCAGGCCTGCAAGGGAGGACAATTGTGGGTGATCAGATCAGCAGGGGAAGGCAATTGGGAGGGATCAGGCCTGCAAGGGAGAGCAGTTGGGGGTGATCAAGCCTGTAGGGGAGGACAAATAGGGGTGAACAGGCTGGAAGAAGAGGGAAGTTGGGAGTGACCAGGCCTGCAGGGGAGGGCAGTTAGGGGCAAACAGCTGGTAGGGGAGCAGTTAGGCATCCATCAGACTGGCAGGGGAGTGGTTAGGGGGTGATCAGGCTGGCAGGCAGGTGAGCAGTTAGTTGCCAGAAGTCCTGGATTGTGAGAGGGATGTCTGACTGCCTGTTTAGGCCCTACCTTACCTGGATCCGGGTAGGAGCGGGCCTAAATGGTCAGTCAGACATCCCTAAAGGGGTCCCAGATTGGAGAAGCAGGCTGGGCTGAAGGACACTCCCATCCCCTGTGCATGAATTTCGTGCACCAGGCCTCTAGTCATTTAATATTATGTTTCCAAAGAATCCTAATTAAATTTTTCAAATATTTAGCCAATAGTTAGATTCATATTTGTATTGCAGAAGAAAAATATGCCTAGGAAAAGTTATAGGAAAAATTCTTAAAAGTTAAGAGGAGATGCTCCTAAGTGATAAAATTGTGTGTATTATGTATTTTCTTCTTTACACACCTGTGCACTTTCCTAATTTGCTATAATAAAATGTGTAACTTTTATTTTTTGAAAGGAAAACAAATTTATTAAATGAGAAACCTAGAAAAATAGCAGTGATACATTGGAATCTAGGAATCATGTTTTCTAATTTCTTTCAGGGAAGCTTGAGGGCTTGAATAATAGTCTCAGTTCACGAGGTGAAAAACGGTTACCTACAGGCCATATTACACAGGATTTTGTCTGGCTAGCACAGGCATTTTAAAAATAATTGAAATTTGAATGCCCTTAGGGAAGGGTACAAGCCTCTTCAGTATACCTCCAGCCCCTACCTTTCTCTTTCTTATTATAACTGGGCTTGATTCATACATTTGTGTAAACTCCCAGGCCTCTGAGATGCAAATGTTTGTATTTGTACAGTGCTGTGCCTCATGCTGAATACTCTGTCTTTATTAGAAGGGTTCACTCTAGTTTTTGTTTTGTGTGTGTTTTTTTTTAATATATTTTTATTGATTTCTCACAGAGAGGAAGGGAAAGGGTTAGAAAGCCAGAAACATCGATGAGAGAAAGACATCGATCAGCTGCCTCCTGCACGCCTCCTACTGGGGATGTGCCCGCAACCAATGTACATGCCCTTGACCGGAATCGAACCTGGGACCTTTCAGTCTCCAGGCCTATGCTCTATTTGTTTTGCTCACCCAGCAGATAATAATGGTGTAGTGGTGATGCTGATAATAACTGTTAGCATTTGTTTGAGCCCTTATGTGCCAGGCTTTTGGTTAAATTTAATCATATAATCTCATATTCACCATTCTCTAAAGCTAGTTACTATTTCTCCCCATTTGATCATTAAAACAACTGAAGATCAAATAAGTTGGGAATTTGTGAATATTAGAGACAAGATTTAAAACTAAGCCTACTTGGATTCAAAGTCTTTGCTCTTAATAGGTAAGCTGTCTGCATAATGTTTATGCTTAGCATCACTCGAAATCTTTAACCATGAGCTTATGTTATTGAAGAAAACTCAGTGACAGTTGCCATTCTTGTTTTTGCATGTCATAAATGAAAGGGGATACAGTTCTTAGTATTCTTTATACTTTTATTAAACATAAACTTATTTCATTTTTAGTTTTCGATTGTACTTTGTGTATTAAGATAGAGGAAATACTGGTGTTTACCATGGAAACTTGACATAAATATTAGTCTCTGTATTAAGGAATAGTATATCTATTTCTTATATAAAATTATGTTGACTTCAAATATATAATTCTGATATTCCAAGTTCCTTTTACATACCATATTCAGGAACGTAATTAACTCCTGCATTATCTAGGTGAATAAAAACAAATCTCTCTGGTAAATACTTCGATATACAATTTTCATAGCTCTATATACCTAATGCCTGCTACCTCAAATACAGTTTTGTTTTACTTTTGTTTTTTTGGAGTGTTCTGATTAGAGAGAAAATTGGTTTGTATATGGGGAAAAATTTTAGTCACCTCATGAGGTTTAAGTCACTTAAACTCATATCTGAATTTCATTTGGGAAATGTGAAATGCTATTTTTAAATTAGTTACAAGTGATGGGAAAAGGGATAAAAATCAAAGAAGTAATCTTCACTTTAAACTCTTTAGGGAAAGAGAGTTCATTAAGCAAATTCAAACCATTTATTACACTAGTACATGGAAAGTCAGAAAAGAAGAAAAAACATTAAATAAAATTCTATTACTAAGGATAACTGTTTGAAGGTATGTGAGAGAGAAATGTTCTGAGTTTATATGTGTTGTAAAGGTATTTTTCTCTCCCACATCTATATATATAAAAGCCTAAGTGACTGGCCAACCTGCTGATAGCTATATCATGCACTGATCACCAGGGGGCAGATGCTCAGTGCAGGAGCAGAAACCTCAGGCATTGATACATGGAACAAACTGATGAATCTCAGGGGTAAGGGGTTGGGAAGAGATTAACCAAAGTTCTTATATGCATACTAGAGGCCAGGTGCATAGATTTGTGCACCAGTGGGGTCCCTTGGCCTGGCCTGCACCCTCTTGCAAAATGGGACTTCTTGGGGGATGTCGGAAAGCCGGTTTTGGCCGAATCCCCACAGGCCAGGCTGAGGGACCCCACTGGTGCATGAATTTGTGCACTGGGCCTCTAGTGAATAATTTTTCCAGGTGTGAAATTTTAGGTGGAAAATTATTTTATTGCATCTATTCTGTTGTCTTCTATCATCCAGTCCTATTGGTAATGATCTGACTTGCCCTCCTCAGTGTGCTGCTAGCCGTTGATTGTTCTAGTAGCAGGTACAGTGTAGAGAGGATCAGGCAAGGGAAAAAGCTATGACCTTTTTTCTTTTAAAGCTATCTTTCCATTTTGGTTACACTTTCTGGAGAAAAGTTATAGAACTCAAGTCTTTAAATTTAATGCTTGTTAGATGGAAAATTTTTTTAGTGAAGTTATCAATAGTTAAAAAGTACGCCTAACATTTAGTAATAGCCATTATTAAAACACGTATGGACCCTGGCATGGATTTATGTCACTGACAGCATTGTTTCCCATGTTGTCTGTATGCTGGTTTCTGTAATGTGTTTCTAACTTCATTCTATGGCTTGACTAACACTAATTCCTTTTCTGCTTTTTCTTTACTTCTGGGAAGGTATTGCTTCTGTAGATTTCACATTATAGAGAGAAATTCACCTCCTTGTGACCCCTAACCTATGTAGTAAATCCTCTGAAATTAATTTTGGTTCTTTCTGATCTGTGCCCCCACATGACTCTCCCCAAGATTTCATTATTAGATTTTGACAGCCTTTTAAATTTGTAAGTGCCACAAATTTGTCACTAGAGATGAATGGGTAAAAAGAAAATTCCTTGCAGTGGAGGATATGGGTAAAATATTTCAAGCGACAGATCTGCATCAATAATGTTAATGTTTATAGGGTGATGAAAACCATATAAGTCGTAAGCCAGAATCTTGTTTCAGCTGAGTCCCAGAAATTTTGACCACAGAAGCCAAGGCACATTCCATTTATTCCAACAAATGTTTTTCTCAAGTCCTTTCCAACTGTCTGAAAGACGATTGTCATCTTAAATGCCTGAAACTTAAATGCTTTTTCTCTATATTAATGAAATGCAATGCAAACTGCCTACTATTCCCATGATGACTTTTGTCTTGCTTGTAATTCCTAAAATGGAGAGTAGAGTTGCCAATGTTACTTTGCCCTCTATTCTTCATGTTCATGCTCTGGCAAGGTTTTAAAAAAGTTTTGCATCATACTTTTATAAATTTAATATTATTCTCATTAAAGTATAGTTTATATACAACAGTATATTAATTTCAGGTGTACAACATAGTGATCTGATATTTATATACTTGCAAAGTGGTCACCATGATATCTAATACCCATTTGTCACCAAAGATATTGTGATATTATTGACTATATTCCCTGTACTGCACATTACACCCCTGTGATTATTTTATAACTGGAAGTATGTGCCTCTTTAATCTCCTTCACCTTTTTTTTGTCCTTCCCCCCACATAGCTTCCCTCTGGCAGCCATCAGTTTGTTCTCTATATGTGTCTGTTTCTCTTTTGTTTTGCTTTTTAGATCCCACATCTGAGTTAAATCATATGGTATTTGTCATTCTCTGTCTGACTTATTTCACTTAGCATAATGCCCTCTACGTCCATCCATGGTGCCACAAATGGCAAGATTTCATTCCTTTAGGGCTGAGTAATATTCCAGAGAGAGAGAGAGAGAGAGAGAGAGAGAGAGAGAGAGAGAGAGAGAGGGAGAGACATTTTCTTTATTCATTTATTGATGAAGACCTAGGTTGCTTTCATTTCCTAGCTATTGCAAATAATAATGCTGTGATTAGGATAGGGGTACATATCTTTTCAAAGTAGTGTTTTTGTTTTCTTCAGACAAATACTCAGAAATAGAATTACTGGGTCATATGCTAGTTCTGTCTTTAATTTTTTGAGGAACCTCCATAATGTTTTCCCATAGTGGCTCCACCAATTTACAATCCCACTAACAGTGCAGGAGGGTTTTCTTCTCTCCAAATCCTCAGCAAAGCTTATTGTTCGTTGTCTTTTTTATTTTTTAATTTTTTAAAAATTTTTACAATAGCTATTCTGACAGGTGTGAGGTGTGATATCTCATTGTGGTTTTTTTATTTGCATTCCCTTGATGAGTAGTATGTTGCACATCTTTTCATTTGTCTGTTGGCCATCTGCATGTCTTTGCAGAAACATTTACTCAGTTCCTCTGCTCTTCTCTTAATCAGTTTTTTTTTTTAAATGTTAAGTTATCTGAGATCTTATATTTGGATATTGACCCCTTATCAGATATATCATTTGAAAATAAATTCTCCCATTCAGTAAATTGGCCTTTTCTTTTTTTATCATTTCCTTCACTCTGCAAAACTTTTTAGTTTGATGTAGTCCCATTTGTTTATTTTTGCTTTGGTTGCCTAAGGAGACTCCAAAAAATATATATATATTGCTAAGACCTATGTCAAAAAGTTTACTACCCATGTAATAAAGGAATTTTATGGTTTCAGGACTTGTATTTGTCTTTAATTCATTTTGAACTTATTTTTGTATATGGTATAAAAAGTGGTCCAATATTTTTTTTTTTGGTGTATGTGTTTTTTTAAAAATATCTACCCAGTTTCCTATCACCAGTTATTGAAGAGACTATCTTTTCCCATTGTATATTCTTACCTCCTTTGTTGTAGATTAGTTGATTATATAACTCTGAGTTTATTTCTAGATCTATGAATTTGTTTTTGTGCTAGTACCATATTGTTTTGAATACTATAACTTTGTAGTATGGTTTAAAATAAGGGAGCGTAATACCTTCAACTTTGTTCTTCTTTCTCAAGATTTCTTTGTCTATGCAGGGTATTTGTGGTTTCATGTAAACTTTAGGATTATTTGATCTAATTTTGTAAAAAATGTCATTGGTATTTTGATAATTGCATTGAAATCTGTTGTTTTCTTTAGGTAGTATGGACATTTTACTAATATTATTTTAATCCATGGACACGGTATATTCTTTCATTTATGTATTGTTTTGAATTTCTTTCATCAGTGTATTACAGTTTTCAGAACACATTGGCAGTGAAAGATGTTTAAAAGACTAACAATGATCTTTTATGTCCTTTCTACCACAACAGATTCTAGACTTTTTGATGTAAAAATATTTCTCTCTTTTCTGTGTCCAGCGCAGCGAGAGCGTGGGTCCAGTTCCTGTATAGAGGAGCTGGGAATTGAGAAATAAAAGAAAGAGTTGCAAAATGGAAGGAAAAAGCTGGGAACTGAGTGGGACTGCTGCCTCTTCTGCTGGAGAGACAGTGACCCATAGTGGATGCAGCATATTTGTTTTATACCCAACATACCAGGAAGTTTCACCAAAAGGACAAAGGAGACTATTTGCATTCTTGAATAGGCTCAAGCCCTATTCATTCCTGGTGCTTGACTTGATTTACATATCAAAATCCACTATATGACACCTGGGCTGAAATGAAGGTCAAGCTGATAACACCCTTGCCTTTTTGGCAAAGCCTGATCCCAGGGCATGGCTTTGCCTGTCACCTTGGGTTCGGCTGACAATTTAAAGAAATGCCCATATGCCTTCCCAGGAGCTCTCTGAATCAAACCCTTTTTTGTTTTTAAGCTATTATAATAAAAGTAAAATTTAAACATCAACAACAAAGCTCTTAATATTAAAACAATTGCAAACAATGCCAATGCAAGATAGCAATAAAAGAGAAATCAAAACTACAGACATGTTAACGTTTTTAGCTACTAAATGAAAGAAAGTTTCTTTTGCTGCTGGTGTATATTTACTCAGAGTCCTTGGACTTGACTGTGCAAGACTTTACAGAAGACTGGAAGCTAATAGGAACATGGGTGAAGAAGTAGCTTCAACTTATTGCTTTTCTACTTATCTGCTGGCTTTCAGTCGTTAACTTCTTGAGAGGATCCCATAATGGTACCTCAGTCCCTTGCATAGCTTTCAGTTTTCTTCTTCTTCTTCCACTTTGCTGTTATTGGGGCAACTGTCCTTTTGAGTGAAGGGACAAGGAACTTCTCTGGGTCCATTGTGCTGATGGATGTAACGCTCTTGTCACCCAGATTGGCTGCACTGCTCCTTCAGGAAAGATACAAAACACAACCTCTTCCCCACATTATTACTGAATCTGATAAAACTCTTGTCTGGTTTGTGCTTCCTTCTACCTAGCTAACTTGGTGGAGACAATTGTACAGGAAGCCTGATGGTTTTTGGCTGCTGTACTACCCTGTGCATCGCAATTCAAAAAATTTAAAGTATAAGAGCATAACTGAGTTTTGTTTTTTTTTAAATATATTTTATTGATCTTTCACAGAGAGGAAGGGAGAGGGATAGAGAGTTAGAAACATCGATGAGAGAGAGACATCGATCAGCTGCCTCCTGCCTCCTGCACGCCCCCAACTGGGGATATGCCCGCAACCAAGGTACATGCCCTTGACTGGAATCGAACCTGGGACCCTTCAGTCCACAGGCCAACGCTTTATCCACTGAGCCAAACCGGTTTCAGCCTGAGTTTGTTTTGAGGTGACACATAGCATTCCGTCTCCTCCTTTTTCATGTTTTGTTATTTTATTTATTTATTTATTTTGGAGTTTATTTTTTGATTTAATAAAGCTTTATTGTTCACATTATTACTATTTTTCCTCTTTTTTTCCCTCCATAGCTCCCCTCCACCTGACTCCCACTCCTCCCTCTGCCCTTACCTCCTCCCCCATTGTCCTCATCCATAGATGAACCATTTTTGTAGTCTCTCCCTGTACCCTCTTTACCCCTTCCCCCCTGAGAATTGTTAGCCCACTCCCTTTCTATGCCCCTGATTCTATTATATTAACCAGTTTATTCTGTTCATTAGATTTTTAATTCACTTGATTTTTAGATTCACTTGTTGATAGTTATGTATTTGTTGTTCCTAATTTTTGCCTTTACCTTTTTCTTCTTCCTCCTCTTCTTTTTTTTTTTTTATATTTTATTGATTTTTTACAGAGAGGAAGGGAGAGGGATAGAGAGCTAGAAACATCGATGAGAGAGAGACATCGATTAGCTGCCCCCTCCACACCCCCCACGGGGGATGTGCCCGCAACCAAGGCACGTGCCCCCAACCGGAATCGAACCTGGGACCCACCAGTCCGCAGGCTGACGCTCCATCCACTGAGCCAAACCGGTTTCAGCTTCTTCCTCTTCTTAAAGAGTACCTTTCAGCATTTCATATAATCCTGGTTTGGTGGTAATGAACTCCTTTAGTTTTTTCTTATCTGTGAAGCTCTTTATCTGCCCTTCCATTCTGAATGATAGCTATGCTGGGTAGAGTAATCTTGGTTGTGGGTTCTTGCTTTTCATCACTTTGAATATTTCTTGCCACTCCCATCTGGCCTGCATCGTTTCTGTTGAGAAATCAGCTGACAATCGTATGGGTGCTCCCTTTTAGCTAATTAACTGTCTTTCTCTTGCTGCTTTTAATATTCTCTCTTTGTCTTTTGCTCTTGGTATTTTAGTTATGATGTGTCTTGGTGTGGTCTTCTTTGAATTCCTTCTGTTTGGGGTTCTGTGCGCTTCCTGGCCTTCTATTTCTTTCACTACGTGGGTGAAGTTTTCAGTCATTATTTCTTTAAATAGGTTTTCAGTATCTTGTTCTCTTTCTTCTTCTGGCAACCCCATAATTTCTGATGTCGGTACACTTGAAGTTGTCCCAGAGGCTTCTTACACTATCTTCACATTTTTGGATTCTTTTTTCTTTTTTGCTTTTTCAGTTGAGTGTTTTCTGCTTCTTTGTATTTAAGATCTTTGACTTGATTCTTGCATCCCTCTAGTCTGTTGATAGGTCTCTGTATAATATTTTTTATTTCAGTCAGTGTATGCTTAATTTCTAGTTGTTCCTTTTTCATCTCTAATTGGTCCTTTTTCATCTCCTCTTGGGTTTTGCTAAATTTATCCATCTTAGGAAATTCTTAAAAAACCTTATAACCGTGGTTTTGAACTCTATATCCAGTCATTTGTTTTCTTCCATTTCTTTTGTTTGTGATCTGTTCCTTTGTCTCTGCATTTTCACTGTTTCCCTGAGTTGGTAGAGTAGCTTTGTGTGCTAGGTGTCCTATATGACCCAGTAGCTCCGCCTCCCTAGTTACGTGAAGTGGACTCTGTTGGTGCACCCCTTTGTGGACTGTGTGTACAGCCTTGTTGTAATTAAGTCTTGATTGTTATTGGTATCACTGTGGTGAATTGACCTCCAAACCAATTGATTGTGAGAATCAGCTGTGTCTATGCAGGGAGAATTTCTGTGCTGGACTCCACTTTAAGACTTGCAAGATTGCAAAAGTCTCTGTGCTAGGCTTGGATGGGGCAGAGTCTCAGGGCTGAGCAGACAGTCTTGGCTTCCTGTCAGCCCCTGGGTCTTAGTGTCTCTCGGTAATTGCTGCAGCCCTCTCTGTGCACAGGCTTACGTGCCTCCAGATCTCTGCCTTTCCAGCTCCTCTGAGTTTCTGTGTGCTCCAGGGACTCATATGAGTCTGGGTCCCCAGGGTCTCGCCCAAAACTAGTCCAACCTGGATTTTAGTGCAGTTGGGAGATTCTGTCTTCCTCCAGCTAGAGAAAGCCAGCAGCACAATCAGCAGTCAGCCATCTGTGTGCGCACTTTCACGTGCACCTCCAGACCTCTGTCTTTCATAGCTTCCCTAAGTTTCCCTGCACTCCTCCCTTTTCACAACAGTCCAGAGTCTCCTGGATAAGTCTTGCTCGGAAGTGGGGTTCAGTGAGGTCGGGAGTTTCCGTCTCCCTCCCACTAAAAGAAGCCAGCCAGGCACTCCACCCTGTCCTCTCCACACATGCGTCTCTGTACCTCAGCTTTTTGCAGCTCCTCTGAGTCTCCACGAGCCCCTCTCTTTCCTTCTAGTTGTAGAATTTCCACTCAGCTGGCTTTCCTGTGGTTCTGGATGATGTCCGTTCTGTCTTTTAGTTGCAGTTTTGAAATTGTGCAAGGTAGCAGTTTAGGTGTTCACCAATACCGCCATCTTGGTTTCTCTATAATTATATTCTTAAAAAGTATCCCCTTTGGCCTGTTTGTATACACACAAGGATTATGGGAAGCCTTCAGTAACTTTCTTAGAAGACTTACATAAATTGCCTAAAAAGACATTGGCTTATTAAATGGAAGGCAGTTGGCCCCTGCTGCTTCAAGATGGTGGTCCCCATGGGAGCAGCAAGTCATGAGGCCAACATGGTGGCTGCCAAAGTCAGGCAGTCCAAGATGGTGGCTTTATTGCAATTTAATTATTTATAAAAATATTATCTTTCCATATAACTTTTAATTTATATGAGACCTTGACTATATTTTATAAAGCTAATTTATAAAGTAATTTAAGTAGGTATTTTTATTAAAAAAGCAAAGCAAGCAAATTCAGTAAACTTACAGGTCTGATTCACAAAGCACAAATGCTGCTCCACAACCAATCCGTTTAAAATGCAGGTAGCTATGGGCTTTTTGTTACTTTAAATTCCATCTTAAAATTTTGTTATTGGACTTTAAGAAATATTTTGCCCTCCTTAGAGGCCAAAACCTTCATAACATTTAATATATGTATATAAGTAAAATATATTGATTAATTTTTATTTGATAAAACTTTCCATGTGATTTCAAGTACCAATCGGTTCAATCAAAAAATATTTAAGAGAGAACAGACTTTTGAAAAACATTTTAGGGCCTATGAAATATCTGAAAGTTATCCTCAAAGTATTGAAATAACTTGGAAAGATAATATATATATATATGTATATATATGTCATATATATATATCTATATATATGTCATATATATATCTATATATATGTAAGATCATATACTTAAATTATCTTAAAGAATATTAATTACATTTAAACTGGTTCACACAATTAATTCCCTTTTTTAATCAGACCAATAAGTAACATACTTTGAATTCTTAATTATCAGAGAAAACACAAAAATTATTTTCTCAAGAATAAATTTTCATACTTTTGGCCTCCATTTATCACAGCCACATAATTTCTCCCAATTCAATATGAACCTCAAACCTTCAGAGCTTCAAATTTTAGGTAGCAAATTAAATACTTAGCATTTCTCAAATCAATAATACTTTTACATTTTTTAAGGATACATTTCAAATAAAATACAAGGCATATTCAATTAATAAATTAAATTTTATCCTCTAGACTTCATATGAGGCATACTCAGATCAACATTTCAGTATTATATCATTTCAGTATATTTAGATATAAGTTTTTATCATACGATGTGGTAAACTTTAAAGTTTTTAAATTTCCGGTGGACAGGCTCTGCTCAGAAGTTTAACTTAAAGTGGTGGATTTGAGACCTTTTAAAATGGCTTTCTTAAAGAGTGTGTGTCCATATTGGATCCTCATGTGTCTCCCTTCCCTCACCTCCTTCTTGCTTTGGGAGAAAATTCAGTGATGGTCTGGCATCTACTGTTTTTATTTTCATTATTATTTCAATTTTTATTTATTATTTTATATTTTAAGGAAAGAAAAGATTTTTTAAGATAAAGAATCATTGGCAATTGCTGAGAAAGTCCTTTAATCCTTTCTACTTGGTTCAGCCTAATGCAAGTAGTTTGAGCCTCCAACAAAATGAAATATTAAGTCACTTTAGGCCAAGCTCCAGCATCCAGCCATAAAGGTTGGGCCGCTGTGTGGAAAACCTTTCTTATCCCTCTCACTGCGATGCTTGTCCTGCTCTGCCTCAAACTCTAGCTCCTGCTCATAATTACCAGATACATCTTTATCAGGGGGGCTTTGGACTGCGGTCGCAGGAGCGACACACGGAGGTGTCGGAGGCACAGAGGAGGGTGGTGGTATTCTTAGAGATTCGCACCCCTCCACTGTAGGCTATAAGGCTTTGGCCCAATCCCTCTTAGACATTCTTAAACTCCTGTGTTGGATCAAGGCTATCAGGAATTAAAATAGGAATAGGATTCTTCTCTGGACCTTCTGCTGTGTATTGGTTATGCAACTGCTTTCTGACCTTTTCCCACATTTCAGCAACAAAATTTAAGAAATCAAGAATCTGACTATGCTTAACAGAGCATCCTTGAGCTTTGAGCATATTTTTAAGCATTTGAGAATTACCCATATTTTACACCCAGCTAATACAACTTACAACAATCTGCTCCTTACCTTATTTCTTTAATCTGTGGTGCGCACACTTCTTGGAGCGACCCCCTTGCTTCTTGCCTCTGTACTCAGTGGGACCATGTTAGACACCAAATGATGTAAATATTTCTCTCTGTTCCGTGTCCAGCGTGGCTAGAAAGCGGGTCCAATTCCTGAGTAGAGGAGCAGTGTATTTATTTTATATCTCCACATACCAGGAAGTTTCACCAAAAAGTCAAGACAAAGGAGACTATTTGCATTCTTGAGTAAGCCTGAGCCCTATTCATTCCTGAAGCTTGACTGGATTCACATATCAAAACCCACTACCCAACACCTGGGCTGAAATGAAAGTCAAGCTAATAACACCTTTGCCTTTTTGGCAAAGCCTGTTCCCAGGGCGTGGCTTTGCCTGTCACCTTGGGTTCAGCTGACAATTTAAAGAAATGCCCATGTGCCTTTCCAGGAGCTCTCTACACTTTTGATGTCATGGACTAGTAAAATAATTTTTTTTAAATTTGGGTTCCTGGTAGCCATTCTCCATAGATGGTCCTCAATAATGCTGCGTAGTGGTATTAACACTTTCCAAGTTGTATTCGTCTTTGTAACTAGCAGAGTATGGCAGAAGTAATTCTGTACCACTTCTGAGATTAAATTATAAAGTACATTGTGGTTCTATCTTGGATGCTTTTGTTCTCCTGGTTCACTCACCTTGAAAGTCATCTTTCATGTCATGAGCATCCCTGGGAGAGACGCATATGGAGAGGACCTGAGGCCTCTGGCCAACAGTGACATGAGGGAGCTATCTTGGAGACAGTCCTTCAACCCACTCAGGTGTTTGGATGATTTCAGCCCCAGCTGATATCTTTTGTGTATGTGTGTGTGTGTGTGTGTGTGTGTGTGTGTGTATGTTTTAAAATTTTATCTTTATTGTTGAAAAGTATTATAGATGTCTCCCTTTCTTCCCCCAATGACTCCTGACATCTTGAATGTGGTCTCATGAGAGCCACACATGATGGCCAAAGCCATCCAGCTAAGCTCCTACTGGATTTCTGGGCTTCAGAAGCTATGTGAGATAATAAAGGTTTATTGTTTTAAGCTGCTAGCTTTGGGAGTAATTTGTTGCAATGCAGCAGATAACTAATGTAGTAGGGTTATGGAGAACTGACACATTTCCAATTTTTTTTCTTCTTATACGAAGAAAAAGGAAAGGACCATTTAACATCAAAATAAGAATGTCATAATTATATAGTAAAGCACAGTTGCTTAAATCATATACATTTATCTTGTTAGAAAACTTTCACATTGTTCTTTTTCTCATTTTGCTATTGACCACCGAGAACTTTGCCATGAAATGACATTTGGGAAGCATTGTACTTCATCATACTATATTTCAGTGACTAATGTTCAACTTTGCCTCTTTCTGTGTCCTCGGTGTTTGGAGAGAAAGGAAATGTGTTTTCTTTTGAAATGTGGCTGTAAAGAAACCGAACTGGGAAATTCAGGTTGTAGTTCCTATTCATGGTAGAAGATACAATAACACAAAAAGACTATCCTAACTGTAATTACTCTGTGTTTCTGTATTTAGCTTTTTTCTTCTATGAATTGAATGTGTATACCATAGCTGATCTCTTGAAGGCCTTTTCAGTTCTAAAATTTTGAGATTTCAGTAGAAAACCTTTTGACAATTTTTTTTTCTCCTATATTTGCTGCCAACAAAGGGAGGTACTGATCATAAAATGTTTGCTTTTTACGTTATTACAATGCAGTTGATTAAAATCAAAATTAGAATGTCATCAGGACAAGTATAGTTGCCCAGGAGGAAGAGGGAGAATTGCCCGTAGAAGGGCCTTGCTCATTTTCCTCTGGTTCAGACATGTGCACACATAGGTCCTGTCCTTTGTACTTACTGTTCTGTTTATTTTTGTTTGTTTGTTTTTTAATCTTCACTGGAGGATATTTTTCCCATTGATTTTTTTAGAGAGACTGTAAGAAAGGGAGGAGTGAGAGGGGTAGAGGGAGAGAGAAGGATTGACTACCTTCCACTTGTGCACCCCCTCCTGGGGATTGAACCTGCTACTGAAGTAGGTGCCCTTGACCAGGAATCAAACCTGTGACCCTTTGGTCTGCACACTGAGGCTCTAACCACTGAGCAAAACCGGCCAGGGCCATATTACTGTTCTACCATTCGTAGGAACCTTCAGGAAGGAAATGTTCCCAAGCAGTCATTTTTCCTTTGAGAAAGAAATGCATTTATTATTTGTGGCAGAGTTGGATAGGTGACAAAATAGATTATTTTCAGAATATCAAATAAAATTCTATAATTGATTCTTAGTGATAGGTTAGGAAATTTAGAGGGGAAGGGATCAGAAGTAGACACTTATTATTTATGTAAGATTTGTAATGAAAACAATGTGATTAAGAATTTAGAATCATGTCTATTTTTTTTTCAGAACTTTTTTAGTTATGGTAAGCCTTATGAATGAATAGACAATATTATCTTGTAAACAAAAATGTTTTCCTGATTGTTACAGAACTTTTCTGTTTTGAAAAGAAAATAGGTAAAGTAAATGGTTTTCTTTGCAACCCAAACAAAAGGGATAGAATTTGCATTGCTAGATCAAGTGATACTACTTAACTTATATGAAACAAGAGGAAGGGGACATAGTGTTTAAAAGATTGGGCTCAAAAGATTGATCCTTTAAATTCAGCTATACCCCAATAGTATATGACCTTGGACAACTTACTTAACCTCTCTGTGTCTCAATTTCCTCTTCCGTAAAATGGATAGAAGAATAGCAACCTTGGAGACATGAGGATGAATTAAGTTAGCATTATAAAATTCCAGACGCCTATTACTCCCAATATAATTATTTTCTGGTGTTATTACTGTAAAGTGGATTTTCTTGTATAGGGACTTTGAAGAACTTTGGTAGCTTAGTATAGCTTCTCAGTAACACATTATATTTTGCCCCTTTATGGTAGTAACAACTGCACCAAATTATGAATTCTCTCTTGAAAGTTCAGCTCTGTCACAGACATTTTAATTACCAATACCTATCATTAATGATTAATACCTCATCCAATTAAAATGGCTAGATGCATATTAAAAGGATTCTGGAGGCAACACTTCTTATAAAACAAGTCGGTAGTTACCACTTCTCTTTTTAAGATGAATTTCAGAATTAATTGCATATAGCAACTACAAAAGAATTATACTAAGCTTTTCATTTATATAATTGCTTTTGAGATGCACATTTCCGCTTCTGCGCCTTGATGCTGCTGAATCCTTCCCCTACACTCTCCCTCCCTCCTGAGGTTTTAGATGTTTATTATTTTCCTCCTGTTTGCACGCCAGGCTGTTCATACTGAGAATGCTTCATACAGATCTCTTCCTCAAACTCCAAAGGCCATATATCCACTTGCCAGCCTAACTTTTGAATTATACACAGAACAAACACACCTGTGTGCAGCAGATGATAGCAAGTATTGTTGATAAAAATAAATTAGAAAATGGGGCTAAGAGTGGTTTGGGGGCAGTGTTTCAGAGCCCGGTCTTCACCACTGCGGGAGGCTAAGTGTGGGACTCCTAGGCGCTCTGTTGCCATGGGCATGTGGAGCAGGACATGCAAACAAAAGGGAGCCTTCCCTTTCCCTATGAAAGCTTCAATTCTGTGGAAACACTGTATGTGAATCCTGTGCTGGTAGTGTCTAATTGGGAAAAATTTACTGTCTATATAAATGGACTGGAATTCAATTCATATGTGGCTGCGTATGTGGCCACATATGAGTATAGGTATGTGAACTGGGGGAGAGAAGATGGATCTTTAGAGCTTAACTCCTGGATATATCAACAAGGAACCTAGTTCTTATAATTGGGGAGGAAAAAAAGCCGTTTTTCTTTTTTTTTGCATTACTGTGTCTTTCTATTCCTAACTCCCGCCCCCTCCACCTAAATCATCTAACACAAAACAGTCAGAGTTTCTCTGCAGAAGAATCAATCTCTCTCATACATACACAGAAGAGTTTCAGATCTTATTATCTACATACTTTTAATTTATTAGAAGGGAAATTTCTCTCTTTTGGCCAAATCTTTGTACTCTTTGTTTTTCTAAAGTCCACTTTTATGACTAAGCTATAAATCTCTAAAGATAGAGACTTACAATGGAAATGTCAACATCTTTGTATTACATTGGGTCAAAATACCTAGCCAATTAGTATGCATTTGTTCATGTATATGTCATAGGTTAGGAATTGTATTTTAGCCTAGGCTCTTATACATGACCAGACACGGGACTGATTGGTGTGGTCCAGTTCAGATGTGTTACTGTTTTTCTTTACATATGGTAAATTAGGTATTAGTTTGGAAAAGTATATGAGCAAGACAGGCATTTAAGACTTAGGGACCTTTACTTAGGCAGAATTGTCTTTCCTCCACCATATCGACCTGTATCCACTAGGGGACATGAGAGCACCTACTAGAAGACAGAATGAAAACCAGACTAGATTAAAATATAAACACTGTTCTCTTAAGATAGCATAGTGAAAGACTCATTTTGTAGCTTCATGATTCACCCAAAAAGTTATATACTTTAAGTTTTAATCATCATGGGAGATCTTTAAAGACAGGATCAGTATCTTATGTTCATAATTCTGGAATGAGAAGCAAACAAGCAGCTAACTAGCAAGCATGTGCCGTCTAAACTGCACACTCTTTTTCATTAACTAAGTTCCCCTGTAATCTACTGAAGCTATGCTGAGAATGACTCTGGCTTTGAAAATTACTGTCTAGACTGAAGAGAAAAGAATTACCTTTTAGGTTCAGGAAGTGAGACATCTGGGGAGGACATTTTCTATCAGATTCCATAGAACAAAAACCACGAGTGGTCTCTATGTTGTACCCCAGCTGCCTGCTATAGAGCAATGAAGAGAGGAGGGGGAGGGAGAGGTAATTAGGGACATCACTGTTCCCTCCTAAAATGCTTATCTGCCTAACAGTTCATAAACTAAAACTAACTGGATTTTTGTTTATTTACAATTTTTTAGGTATAATCGACATGCAGAAAAAGGTGGTGATACAGTGCAATGAGTTTTGACAAATGCATACCCCTCATCTATTAAGATGTAGAACAGTTCTACTCCAGGAAATTCACCTCTGCCCCTTCTTACACACCGGGGAGCACTGTTCTGATTTTTTTACCACACATTAGTTTTGTCCTAAAAATTCACATAAATTAAATACAGTACTTCTATGGTGCTGTATTTAGAGACATTGTCTTAGTCTCTAAAGGGAATATTCTAAAGACCTCTTGTATACTGGATTTGAAGAATTGGCAGAGGAGCTACACTTAAGCCACATGTTCTATTTTCTCAAATGTTTTCCATTCTTCTGTCAGTTCTGTTTTTATAGGTCATTCAACACTCACTCTGCTGGATGACTTTTAAACTGTCACATGTCAGTCAAAGCAAGTAGATACAAGATGAGGAAATGAATTGCTTTATCTGAAATTATTGCCCTGTAAAGCTTTTTTGCATCTTTAGTTTCTAACTGCATTTTGTATCTGGGCAATGTAAGAGACACCCGTGAGCGATAATTGCTAAAGAAAATAGTCAAGGCTATTTCAGCAGAAAAACACTTGAGAATAAACTTAAAGTTTAATATGGAATATGCACCGTGAAATTTTATTGCTGTAGCTGTAGTCTGTAGCTATAGTCCATAGACAATGTTTCATCTGAAAGGACATTTAAAAAAAAAATTGTGAGATAATGTTAGT
The DNA here is from genome assembly GCA_011751065.1 of Lasiurus cinereus. Lineage (NCBI taxonomy): Eukaryota > Metazoa > Chordata > Mammalia > Chiroptera > Vespertilionidae > Lasiurus > Lasiurus cinereus. The sequence continues at coordinate 46,946,712 of JAAGEH010000041.1, forward strand.
GCTTCAGGAAAAAAAAAAAAGAGCAGTTGGGATTCACAGTTCTTCACAAATTTGTGGCAGAGTAACAACTAAAATGTATTTTCTGACCTCAAAAAGGCTGACTAGCATAAATGACTATTTATATTTCTTTTTAAAAATTTCATAAATTTTAGGTAAAAATATAATGGCCCAAATAGTATTTCTTTGAATTCAAAATAGACTGTTTATACAATTCAAATAACTTGCCCAAAAATTCAGAGTTAGGTAACTTTTACAAAATGGAACAATTCATTTTTCCTGGCATCAGGCCTTGACAATTAGCATAGTCAGTCTTGGGGTCCTCTTGTCTCTTACACTCTGACTGCCAGGTGGGTGATGTGTAACATCTCAGCTTTCAGCAGGTGTAAACTGAGCTTCTTGAAGACATGTAGTTCACTTGCTTTTTCCTGTACTTTCAACACCTACCACAACTAGCACCGTGTCTGGCATATAATAGTTGCTTCAAAAATGTTTTTAGAAGGACCTAATCAATGTGTCTGCTTTACTGCCAAAGACATTATTATGGGGGACAATATTGAACTTTGTTCAATATTTCTTCCTCTAAACATATATGATTTTTATAAAATAGTGTTAACTCTTTAGTACTCTACTAAGCAAAAGTTGGGGAAGAATGTAGGCAACATCCAGGATTACTTATGACAGCAATCCTTGCAAAAATTTTTCTCACATGAGTGTAGCTGTTAGAGGTATTAAAAAATATTTCAACTCAGTATATTATGTTGGACCTTTTTTTCTTGCAAGGTATTTTGGTAAAAATATTTGTTCTATCTTACCTTATACTTTTTAATGACTTCATAATAGTTCATTTTTGTCTGTTTTATAATTTATTTGTATCATTCCCCTCAATTTTTAGATTGAATACAAACACACACACACACACACACACACACACACACACACACACCTTTTCACATGTCTTACTATATTTCCTTACAATAAATTCTTATATATGAAGATGCTATATGAAATCCTATACATATTTTATACAATTGTGAGGATTAAATTAGATATGATAAAGCCTTATAATATTGCCTGGCAATAAAGTCTCAAGGGTTTTTGATAGTACAGTTATTGTATTGTTTTTATTGTCATCTTTCTCCTAGACTTTGTGCCCTAGTTAAAATAATTGCTTCAGTTAGATAAAACACCAGAGATCCCAACTCAAAGCAGCTTCAACAATAGGAAACGTATTACTCCTTGTTAAATAATAAAAGAGTACAAGGTCAGAGGATGGGTGAATCCAGATCTGGTTAATCCAGGATCTCAAGACTTTCATGAAGAGCTAGAATCTCTGCATGTATTCCATCTGCCATCTTCAGAGACTCAGCTGCAAGTTAGTCCCAATCGCATGAGTAGAGTGCTTATCCTGGTTCCAGGAGTCATTCTTGAATGAAAAGAAGAAAAGAACAATTCTTCATAGAGGTTTGTATTTACAAGCAGTTAAGTCTTTCTGAAGCTCCCAGCAGATTTACATCATTCATTTGCCATAAGTGAATAAATGGAATGGACCACCATGGTTGGCTAAGATTATTATTTTCATAACTTGTGATCATGACACACAGTAGGAAGAAAATATATTTCATTGAATCTATAGATTGCTTTGGGTAGTATGGACATTTTAATGATGTTGATTCTACCAATCCATGGACATGGTATGTTTTCCCATCTATTTATGTCTTCCTCTATCTCTTTATTCAGTGTCCTGTCATTTTTCAAGTAGGTCTTTTACCTCCTTAGTTAAATTTATTCCTAGGTATCTTCATTTTTTTGGTGCAGTGGTTAATGGAGTTGTTTTTTTAATCTCTCTGTCTCTAAGTTCACTATTGCTGTATAAAAATGCCAGAGATTTCTTGCTATTAATTTTATATCCTGCTACATTGCCAGATGCATTTATTAAGTCTAATAATTTTTTTATGGAGTCTTTAGGGTTTTCTATGTACAGTCATGTCATTTGCAAATAATGACAGTTTTATCTCTTCTTTTCCAATTTGGATACCTTTTATTCTTGTCTAATTGCTATGGCTAGTACTTCAGAACTATGTTGAACAGGAGTGGTGAAAGTGGGCATCCCTGTCTCGTTCCTGTGCTTAGGTGAAATGGTTTTAGTTTTTCCCATTGAGTATGATGCTGGCTGTAGGTTTGTCATATAAGGTTTTTATTAGGTTGAGGTAAAGATCCCTCTATGCCCATTTTGCTGAGGGTTTTTATCAAGAAAGGGTCTTGGATTTTGTCAGTGCTTTTTTCTGCATCAGTTGATATGACTGTGTGATTTTTATCTCTTAATTTGTTTATGTGATGTATCATGTTTATTGATTTGCGAATATTGTACCATCCTTGCTTTCCTAGGATAAATCCTACTTGGTCATGGTGTATGATCTTTCTGATGGAATGCTGTATCTGATTTGCTAGAATTTTGTTGAGGATTTTGGCATCTATATTCATGAGGGATATTGGCCTGTAATTCTTTCATTATATTTTCTTGATCTGGTTTTGGTATAAGATAATGTTGGCTTAAAGCAATCTATAGATTCAATGCACTCCCCTTTAAAATACCTATGGCATATTTCACAGACCTAGAATGAACTCTCCAAAAATTCATCTGGAATAAAGAAAAAAAAAGACCCCAAATAGCTGCAGCAATCCTGAGAAAGAAAAAAGTAGGAAGGATCTCAATACCAGATATCAAGCTCTATTACAAAGACACTGTTCTCAAAACAGCTGGTACTAACACAAGAACAGACATATAGACCAATGGAATAGAATAGAGAACCCAGAAATCCACCCAAACCATTGTGCTCAGTTAGTATTTGACAAAGGAGGTAAGAACAAAGGAGGCAAGACAGTCTCTTCAATAAATGGTGTTGGGAAAATTGGAGAAACACATTGCAAAAAAATGAAACTAGATCACCAACTTAACTTACATCATACACAAAAATAAACTAAAAATGAATTAAGGACTTAAATATGAGATAGGAAACCATAAAAATATTAGAGGAATCCATATCTTCACTGATACAGTTCCTAGGTCAATGGAAACTAAAGAGAAAATAAACGAATGGGACTACATCAAAATAAAACATTCTGTACAGCCAAAGAAACCTTCAACAAAACAATAAGAAAGCCCATTGCATGGGAGGACATATTTGACAATGTTATCACCGATAAGGGCTTAATCTCCAACATTTACAGGGAACTCATACAACTTAACAAAAGGAAAACAAACAACCCAATAAAAAAATGGGCAACATCTAAATAGATACTTTTTAAAAGAAGACAGAAGGAAGACCAAGAGACATATGAAAACATGCTCAAAGTCACTAATCATCTGAGAGATGCAAATCAAAACGACAATGAGGTACCCAGTGATACCAATTCTAGGAATATATTCCAAGAAACTAGAAACACCAATCAGAAAGGATATATGTACCCCTATGTTTATAGCAGCACACTTTACAATAGCTAAGATTTGGAAACAGCCTAGGTGCCCATCAGCAGATGACTGGATCAGAAAACTATGGTACATTTACACAATGGAATATTACACTACAGTAAAAAAGAAGGAATTCTTATCATTTGTGACAGAATAGATGGAACTGGAGAATATTATTCTAAGCAAAATAAACCAGTTTATAGAAAAATAAATATCACATGATCTCACTCATATATGGAATATAATGAACAATATAAACTGATGAACAAAAACAGATCCAGAGACAGAAAAGCATCCATCAGACCATCAGAACTCAGGGGGAAGGTAGGGAAGGTTGGGGGTAAGAGGAAGAGATCAACCAAAGGACTTGTAAGCATGCATATAAACCTAACCAATGGACACAGACACCAGGGGAATGAGGGCATGAAGTGGGGGTGGGGGAGGTATGGAGGGACAGTGGAGGGAATAAGGACAGATATGTAATATTTAATCAATAAAGAAAATAAAAATTTTAAAAATACACATTTCATGCCATTTCATACCTGTCACAAATATTTCTGTTTAAGTGTATATCTCTTTATACTACAATTAAACATGATTCAAACAAAACTTTTGCAAATACTTATTCTTTATCTGTGATAAAAACTAAATACTATTTTATTTATATTTAAATACAAGGTTTTTACAAGAATTTAAGATTTAATTGAAAGTAATAGGTATAAACTGCTCACGAGTGTCCCAGTCTAGAACACGTGAGGACGCTGACCACATACAATACACTATTAAGCTCATTTTTTAAAATATTTTGATTAAATCAAGATTGAAACTCCTTTTTCACCCAACTTGACATTTAAATGTAAAATAACCTTAGTGATAATTGATAGAGGCAAGAATTGTCAGTGAATTGTAGGTTCAAGGAGACAGGAGAATTACACAAGTAAGGAGTGCCAGGAGTTGGGAATCACTGTGAAACCTCTTGAAAGCTGCCTAGCACAGAGTATAGTAGGACAAGATAAGTAAATGTGATGTGTGATCATGAATGAATTCTAGACTGGAAAGGAAGTGCTATATAGTAGAATTGGGACAATTGATGGAACTTGAGTAAAGTATGTGCATTAGGTAATATATCAATGATAAGTTATCTGATTTTAATTATTATACAGTGTTATATAAGACAGTGTCTTTGGTATTTGGAAATACACATTGAAGTATTTATTTGAATGAGGCTATAAAGACATACTTTTACTATTCTTAAAAGTTTTTTCCCCCTAAATTTGAGGTTATTGCAAAATTAAAAGTTTAAAAATTCCAAGAGAGATTATTTTTCAATGGAAAAAAGGGTGTATCTGGTTCTTGAGTTCACATATACCGAATGCATCATATGTATGTCATTATGTTTATTCCTTTTAATATGCTGTTGGATTTGATTTACTAGTGTTTTGTTGAAGAATTTTGCACCAATATTCATAAGGAATATTAATCTATAGTGTGTGTGTGTTTCTGGAATCTTTGTTTGGCTTTGATATCGGGGTTATGCTGGCCTCATAGAGTGAGTTAGCAAGTGTTGTCTGCCCTTTTATTTCCTGGCAGAGTTTGAGAAGAATTAGTTTTAGTTCTTCTTTAAATGTTAGATAGAATTTATCAATGAAGGTCTCTCATCCTATACTTTTCTTTGTTGGGAGATTTTTGATTACTGATGAACCTCTTGTTATAGATCTGTTCAGATTTTCTTTTTTCTTCTTGAGATGGTTTTGACAGTCTGGGGATTTGTTCATTTATTTCTTTACAGTTTATCTAATTTAATTTATATTGAATAATGGTGCATTTTAATTATATCAAATTTGATTTTATGTTAAGTTGTATTTTACCATACAAGATAAATCCTCCATCTACCTGCCTTGCAAATCTGACTAAAATTCATTTATTATGTTGATATTTTGAACATTCCAGTTTTTTCACATTCTAACCAATATTTGATATCTTCATCTTTTTCATTTTAGTCATTCTGGTATGGATGTTCCAAGTGTTTTTAATTTTGAAGATTTTAGATTGACATCTAGGCGGACATTATGATCAGTAATATGTCTGAGACCTGTCATTTTTATTGCTTTGTATATTTGTAAAATTTTTAATGTCATGCTATTTTAAAGACTTACAGATATATGTTAAATGGGCTCACGTCAAGTGAAAGATTGCTGATTGGAGTCAACATTTTCCCCTTAATTTTTTGTCTGTCATTATTGACACTTCCAAATCTGGTAGTTTAGCTCACTTCATTTTATTTCCTTCAAAGTTTAAATTGATTTACTTTAAAAATAACTTGTATTAACTCCGGTATAATATTACAATTTCTAATAATTTGAAACATGTTGTGCTCAATACATTCTTTCTGAAAAAGATACTGAAAGTTTGTAACTAAACTTGATTAAAAGAATCAGCATTTTGTCAAAATATGGGAAATTTCTTACACTTAATTTTGTTAACTTGCTCATATATCTGAAATGTACCCTTTAACCTCTCCATCAATCAGTGGTCAAAATAACCATCATTTACCAGAAAATCAAATGAGATGTCAGTGAACAAAACGCATGTTCCTGGTTCATGTATGTATTCCTTTCAGATGATAGCCTCAATAGACTGCATTATTTATTGTGCTGTTCCTTCCATGTTAAGGATATATACAACATGCTCTATGTGGTCTATTCTATTTCTTTCTGATTTTTTTTTTTTTCTAATGCTGGTGGCAAGCCACCAAATTAACTTTATGACCCACTAATTGCTCACAACCCTCAATTTGAAAACCACTAGTTTTAACCAGTCATTATCATCTGCTGGAGATGGGGCCAGCTTTTCCAAAGCACATGGCCTCACAGAGGTAGGGTGGATGTGGGAAACACAATCAGGCTTCTGTATGGAAGGAGAAAGTGGTTAGAGGCTAGAGGTAAGATAGGCACCCAAGATTGTCTGCTACAGGGACTGCTCCTCATTTAGGAATCTCAAGCATCTGTGCTGGGAAGGAAGTATGTGGAATTGTTTGTCTTTATCCTATTGGCTTCCAACCATTACTCTTCGTTTTTCTTATTTGTTTAGTTTGTTTCTTTCCTTGGATAGTTTTTCTTGTTGCTGTTGTAGTCCTTGCCTTTACATTATCCCTTGCCCTCACTTTTGTTTAAATCCCCTTTTCATTTTGCTATTTCTTATCTATTTAGATAAAGAAAAGACTATCCAGCTTCTTAGAAGCTGTAGCTCAAGAATGAGCAGATTCTCAGTGAGGTCTTAGATTTTTCTTTATTACCTTTTTCATAATTATGTTTGCTTATTAGATTTTAAAAATAAAGTATTTTAGGTGTGACCTGGATAGTTACCAACTAGGTTATTCCTGCACCTTTCAGTCTTCAGAACAAAAAACGTCTGCGGTTACTAAGTGATGATGTCATCACAATTCCTGGGCACCCTGTTTGCTATATTGTCTTCCTAAGAGTTTGAGATTGTCAAGCCTGTCCTTGTTTCTTAGAGATAGACAAGGATGCTAACTCCCAGTTTCTTATCTGGGAACAACAATAGGAGGAGGATCTTCAATTTTAGAATGATGAATAACAGCAAGTATGTTATGAACTATTCATTGTAGTGATCTGGCTTCAATTAGTCAACAAATATGTACTTTCAAATACTGCACTTCATCACTTCTGAGATGCACATTTTCATACATGTTCACATCTTTGAAATCAGGATGCATCTTATGTTTAGTGGTGTCCGACAGTTGGTGTGGGCCTTACGGCAAATCGTGCTGTATTTTCTGTGTGAACTCGATTGGTAATCCTGGAGATGTGGCTTTTGAAATTCACTGCTTTAGTCAATAAGCCATCTAACGATAAAGTGTTTAAGAAACTTTAAGGTAAGAATAGGAATTTTGTTGCTGTCCAGATACCTCCTGTTGATACTTTCTGTTAAGATTAACATGGGACTACTATTGTCCTGGCCTGTGTGGGTCAGTGGTTTGGGTGTCATTCCATCTACTGACCGGTTGCTAGTTTGATTCCTGGTCAGGGCACACATCCCGATTGGGGGCTCCGTCCCTGATATGGGGTGTGCAGGAAGCACCTATCGATGTTTTTCTCTCCAAAAAAATAGTTTACATTTTTTTAAAAAGATGGGACTATCATCAAAGCTTACAGAATGAACAACTGAAGCTTGAAAGAAAAATGTAGATACTATAGAATATTTTTCTTCTAAGAAATGCTACATTATCAAGGCTCTTGACAACATAAAGGAAAATATTGTGTGAAAAACTTGGACATCTCTGAGTAAAGACGTGATTCAGAAGAGTTGAATGTTGAATGTGACTAATTACCTTATCCAGCTTAGATTATTTATATATTTTTATCTATGCATGATATATAGTTATAAAACTTTATAAATAAGTCTAAAAGAGCTCTTTTAATATTTAAAAAAATAAAAATTGGAATTAATAGGAAAGCATTGTATCTTTGTTAAATAGTATATATTTTCTTAGTGGTACATAAAATAATGGTGCTTCTTATAAGCAATACCAGAGGCCCAGCGCGCAATATCACGCGGGACCCAGTCTGACTCCTGCCGCGCTGGGTGGGATGTGGGACCCGGAGTCAAGTCCCTGCCCACCATCGCAGGTCTCAGCACGCATGCAGTCCCGCCCACCCACACGTGTCTCCCGAGCATGCAGCCCTGGTGACCAGTCTTTGGTCATTCCGCCCGTTATGACATCATGACCACAGGCCTTTTATGATATAGATTACCTTTTGACGAAACAGTTTGAATTATTGTCAAACTTAGTGAGTGTTAGAGTACTGCTTCCTATTATAATTATAAGAAGAACTAAGGGAATACACATGCAAGTGAAGATAACACTGCAAAGTAGAGAGTGAATGATAGAGTGTGTTGCAAAGTAAGCTCCTGGAACCAGCTTGTTGGAATGCAAATTCTCAGGCCACACCCTAGACCTACTAAGTCAGAAACTCTGGATTGGGGGCTCAGCAGCCTGTGTTGTAAAGCCCCCTGCAGGTGATTTTGATGGCATGCTAATGTTTGAGAACCACTGCTCTCAGCAGAATTTTGGGGAAGGGATAAATGCTGGTGCTGTTGTATTTGAGGGAAGTGTTTGAGTAATTTAGAGAGTAAGAAAACACAGATTCCTTAAGTTCAGCTTAATTACCTCTGCTAACAGTGTGTCTAAACGAAATGAAATTTACTATGCTGTTTCTTAGCCAGCTATACAGGCAAGGAATGGAACAGTCCAGGAATTTCCTGTATTTTATTTTCAACTGATACTTGATTTTTGTCTTTTAAGCATGATGTATCCCAGACTTTACTCAAGGCAACACTGGACAGTGTTGTAGAAGAATGTGTCAGCTTTGTGGGAGTCGATATTAACATCTGTTCAGAAGTTTTGTTAAGGTGAGACAAGAAATCTGTGGATGAAGATTACCGAATCTTGAGTTTAACTGGCTGTCCAGTTGGACCAAGGGGACATATGTGTAAAGTTGTCAAGTATAGAAAATCTGTGTGTTCATACATTGCTTTAGGTAATCAGTCAGAAGGGAAGACATCACTTAAGAACAGAATTGTGACAGTTCTCATTATCATTTTTAATACTGCGAATCTAAAGTGAAGAGCATATGGTTACCATTGAGTGCAATAGTTTTGCTAATAGAATTGAAATAAGGTTAACATGGAAAGGAGCTGTTTCTCACCACATGAGAGTAAATATTTTTCACTGGTTTCTTGCATACATCTGTCAAAGTTGGCAGGAACCAAAGGATAAATTCTGAAGATTCAAGCTATGGTTACCATATTTTTACCTTCATTCCGCAAGTAACATATCAAAATCTTCATGGCACCATAATCATATCTTATATACTTGCTCTTTTTTTTCTGGGGTTATGGGAGAGCTGCCTTTTTTTTCATAATTTGCATTTGTTACACAAGTCTTCTGATGCAGCACAAAATGCTGGACTCTGGAAAAGATCTGGACCGTTTTCCTTTGAAACGGATAGAGCAGAAGATATCCCTTCCATTTTGAGGTGTTGCTTTTCTGCCATAACTATAAGCATTTATAATTCCACATATGGAATTTTATAATAGAATTAAGATTCTCTTGACTAGTAATCTTTTAATTAACATGAAGCAAACTACCTAATTATATAGTTTTCATAATAACCATGACATTCATGGAGAAGCACCTTTCTATAGTTCAATTCTTTTACATAGTGGGAATAAGCTGGAAAAAAAATAGGGTAGTAAATGCAAAGTGTAGCTATTGTAGAGGTAACTTCTGCTGTTACCTCATCTTGTAGGCTAAACAGGAAGAGGCAAAATTGCAACTTGACTCAGAAATAAAAGGAATATGAATAATGTAGAAATACTGCGGGGAACAGTCCTCTTCCTTGAACAGATGTTAACCAGTGTACCAGCATCTTTATGTTTCTACTAGTTTTGTCATTGTTTTGCATTCTTTTCTTCCCTTCTCTTGGACAATTTTTTTTTCCTCTTTCAATTTAATTCCCTTTTTATTAAAGTTAGAGATACATGACAATATGTAATCACAATTTTTTAATGATACAAATGTTTTTATATCATTGTATTTCCAGATGAAAGCTTTTCCTTCAGTGCTCTTGGAACTATTATTTCTCATTTTGTTTATTTTTTTAGGCATATTGCAGGACTTAATGCCAACCGAGCCAAAAATATTATCGAATGGCGAGAGAAAAATGGGCCCTTCATCAACCGAGAACAGCTGAAGAAAGTGAAAGGACTGGGGCCAAAATCTTTTCAGCAGTGTGCTGGCTTCATCAGAATTAACCAGGATTATATTCGAAAATTGTGCAGGTGATTATTAATGTGTACACTTTAAAAATATATATATATATATGTACTTTATTGATATCAGAGAGGTAAGGAGAGAGAAATATCAATGATGAGAAAGAATCATTGATTGGCTGCCTCTTGCACGCCTCACACGGGATCAAGCCCACAACCCAGACATGTGCCCTGACTAGGAATTGAACCTGTGACCTCCTGGTCTATAGGTTAACACTCAACCACTGAGACACTCAGGCTGGGTTAACGTGTACACTTTTGATTTTGTTATCAACCACCTTTCTTACTGTTACCCTCCTACTCACTGGCATAAATCCTAGGTGTGTTGATTGTCTAATATTTGCTAGGCATTGGGATTACAGCAGTGGACAAATCAACAAATTCTCAGTTTTTATGGAGTTAAATTTTAATATGTGATATAGACAATAAATAAACTAGAAAAATAAATAATATCAGCTATAGTATTATAAAAATTAGAGAGGTACAACATTATCTTGGGGAGCAGTACAACTGCTTTATATGAGTTATTCATTGAAAAGTTAAGTTAGTCAAATTTTGAATAAAATTAAGGAGCCTTGTCCTGGCTGGTGTGTTCAGTGGTTAGAGCATTGTCCTGCACATGAAAGGGTCTCAGTTTGATTCCTGGTCAAGGGCACATACCTCGGTTGCAGGTTGGCTCTCTGCTCCCAGTTGGGGGTGCATGCAGGAGGCAACCAGTTTCTGTGTCTCTCTCACACCAATGCGTTCCATCTCTTTCTCTCTCTCTCTTTCTTCCTTTCCCTCTCTCTTCTCCTTCCACTCTCTCTGAAAATCAATGGAAAAATATCCTCATTTCAGGACTAAAAACAAAAAAGTTTAAAAAGCAAGAAATTAAGGAGCCAGGAGCCAGCCAGACAAGGAGAAGTAAAAAGTACGTGCACAGTGTTGGTGTATTCAGGAAACTCAGGCCAGTGTGATTGGAGCATCCTAAGTGGGAAGGACCTGGTACAAGGTGAAGTGACAAAGAGGGCTTCACATTGGCCAGTTTATATTGGCAGCTGTTGTCCGGAGCTTGGTTGGGCTTCCCCAGTCCCTCTATCTCTGAAAACTGACCAAAGCATTAATTATCAGTTCTGTTGGTAAAGCTAATTTTTGCTTTCTAATTTTGTTAGCATAAAAGCAAAGAAATTGGTAAACTTCTTAGCATCATTTATGAAATAATATCTTTTATGTATTTCCTTGGGACTGCCTGGTTCATTTTTTTTTTCCCTTTGGCAAAATTATAACAAAAGTAATATGGAAAAATAATTTTGATTTTGGAAAAAACTAAGAGAAAACCAGCCCCAGTGGATTGTACAATACAGTGTAAATCTATACTAACTAAACAATTTGTTTTTGTTGTAGAAATACATAGAACAGAATAGAGTCTGAAATCCACAATACATACATGGAATTTAGTTTATAATAAAGGTGATGTTTCAAATAGTGGGTAAAATGATTAATTATCAAATAAATGGTTTTATGACAACTGGCAGGAATTTGGTATGTGTGGAGGAAACTATCGTTCCACCTCATACCCTATATCCACATAAATTCCAGATGGATCATAGACTTAAATGGAAAAAATGAAACTGTAAACGTACCAGAAGAAAACATACGTAAATTATGCAGAACATTGGAGTGGTGGAAGTTCTTTCTAAGTAGACCACAAAACCTAGAAGCCAGAATTGGGGGTGGTGGGGACGGGGTGGAGGGAGGAAGGGAAAGAGGATAAAATACATATTTTTTTAGTTAATGCTTTTTGAACACTTGGTTAGAAAATTCATAGAGTAAAAATAGAAGAAAATGTAAAGAGCATCTCAATCTCTTATTTTAAAATAGTTTCTTATAATGCTTTCTAAAAATAAAATTTTATTTATATCAGCTTATATAAGTGTGTTATTTTGAAATGCATATAGAAGAGATCATTATATACAACTACTTGAAACTGGCTTTGTTTCAATAATATATCTTGGATCTCTTTCCAAATATTACTTACAGATTTCTATCATTTAAAATAATGTCTGCATAGTATTTAACTTAGGGATGGGCTGTAGTTTAATCATGTCCGGTTGGTGAACATTTGTTTTAAAACTTTTCATTTTTTTCAACTAATTATGAATTACTCGAAGATTCATGACTGTTGTATCTTTTTTTTTTTTAATTTGTTTTTATTGATTTCAGAGAGGATGGGAGAGGGAGAGATAGAGACATCAAAGATGAGAGAGAATCATTGATTGGCTGCCTCCTGGCACCCCACACTAGGGATTGAGCCCACAACCCACACATGAGCCCTGACAGGGAATCAAACTGTGAACCCTGGTTCATAGGTCAACGCTCAATTATTGAGCTACGCTGATTGGGCTGTTGTATCTTCCTGATAGGCCATACTTTTATTCAGAATGGACTTTTCTATCTCATTGAATATTTTTTTGCTTGGAAATCTATTTTGTTTGCTGTCTATGTTGCTATATTTACCTTTTAGAACATGCTTGATATACTTTCAAATTTTCAATGGCAATTAATTTCTGTAACTCTTGTAAGCAAATATTTTTTTTTTGCCATTTCTCATGGTTTTGCCAATCATTTATTAATATAATCAAATGTATTGTACTTGTTGCTTTGTTTGGACTTAATTTTCCATCCTCTATATTTTCTCTTCGTCATGCTTTCTTATTCTTTTCTTTTCATGCTTTTATCAGATTTCCCAGTTAACAAGTTTTCTCCTTGTTTTCCACCTCATTTTTTAATCTCCCCTTAGTGATTTCATGTTGTGTATATTTTATTCTTCTGGTGATAGTGTTTGAAGTTAATTAGGACTAACCTCTGGTGTCTCTGTCCTTTTCCTGAAGAAAACCAGAACCTGAGGGTCCTTCCCAACCTTCTACTTTTCTTTTATATCCCGTGGTGAGATGACCTGGGATTTTAGTTTCAGACTGTCTTTTTGTATGTCATTCATGAGAAATTATCTAACTTAGTAAGTTTTTATGGTTTTTGTTCTTATTCTTGTTGCCCACGTTAAAATTTTTTTTAACTCTTTTTTTTTTACTGGAATTTTTTTCAGAGAGGATATATTATGTGGGTTACACTTTATTTCTTACATGTGTGAAAATGATTTTAAATAAATGGTAATTTGGCTATGATTCTAGATTCTAGGTTCAAAATTATTTTCTCTTAGAACTTAAGATATTGCACCATTGTGTTCTGTCTTCGTGCTGTTTGTCAATGAGAAAATTTATACTGGTTAGATTCTGGTTCCTTTTGAAGAAATCTGTTTTATTTTTCTCTCTTGATTTATAAAATCATCTAAAGTTTCTTTATACTGTGTCAAATATGAGTCTTTTTTTCAAAAGAACGTACTTTGTACTTAGTAGGTTCTTTTAATTTGAGAATTTGTATTTTTCCTCTGCTCTCGGGAATCATCTTTTCCTTCTTCTTTCATTCCTTCTTATTTATTTCTCTCCATTTTTCTCTTCTCTCTTCTGGAGTGCCAATTATACAGACTGTATAATTGAATGTTTTTGGCTTTAAGTAACAGAAAATACTATTGACAGCTTTTAAACAAATGAGTGGTAATTTCTGTGTAATGAAGGGTCAGAATCTGGTTATTGTTTGTGTATGACAGAGAAATAAGCACATTTTTAATGAAAATTGTTTTCTTTTATACCCAATCCTTACCATGTTCCCCACTCTTTGTTTCACATGTTTACAGTGGTCAGCATACTGAATCTGCAGGATCAAGTCAGAGAGTTGCCGTGACATCTCCAGCAGGTGTTGAGGTCACAAGTGAGAAGCTGGGCAAGAAGAAGAGCAAAACCGCAGCGAATGTTGTACTGAAGCCAGATCCTTTGGACCAAACTTGTATTCATCCGGAGTCATATAACATAGCCATGAGGTAAGTCTGAGGCCCATGTGAGAATTCTCCATGCCCAGTGTAAGTTCTCTGCAGCAAATGGCCTTTGTTTTGGTATAATGGAGACTTTAAATATATGACCATGTTTAACATGACAACATTTTTCAGAAGTTCCGCATTGCTGAGTTATGTGGCACATTATTTTATTTCAGTGAGGAATGAAACCATTATTCCTGGAGCAGTGTCAAGCCAATAAACCCTGGTACTAATGGGGAAGTGTGTGTAATGGAAATTGCATGGCACTCTCCTCTGTTTGTTTTGGAAATTAACAAGACACAAATGACTAGCACCTGGCTTAAAGCTCATGCTTATCTAAAGATAAAGCCCTCTTGAAAGTAAACGGCCAACACTCAGATTTCTTAATAAATACTGCCCAGCTTGGATATTACAGACCATAAGAAATGATGTACTTTTGAAGAGTATACATTAACACAGAATGATATGGGGGTAGGGAGCGGCATAAGGCATTAAAAGGAAAAAACTTTTAATATCACATTGGATAAGTACAACAAATTTTAGTTCAAAAACAGTGACTTGCTACATAACAATAGTTTATAAAGTTTTTAGTGAGTTAAGTGACCGTGGGCTTAAAAATAGTGAATATTTTAACTTTCGTTGACTCTAAAGTGAGATATTTAAACTTGTTTTGACATAACTGATATTTGATAAATGGTAATTGGTTTGCTTTCTTTAAAAAAATGTTTTAAATTATAGGCTATATAACACATTATAGAGAACTTAGAAAATAGAACAAAAGAAGTAAAATATAATATTTTAGCAAACATCAAAACAGTGGTACTTGTTTTTCTCCCATTATTTTATTATGAATTTTAAACATACACAAAAGTTAGACATTTTTTTTACAAAGAATTCCTATATATCTACACTTAGATTTTATAATTTACCATGCCTGTTTTTCTATTTATCCATCTACTTGTCCATTAGTCCATCTTATTATTTTATTTTAAGAGAAAGTTTCAGGTATCAATACACTTTTAACTAATGCTTCAGTATACATGTTATTAACTAGATTTCTATCATTTTTAGCAATGTGTGTGTGTGTGTGTTTTGAGGTAAAATTCAGACAGTTTAATTGCAAGTGGATGTTAGCTGAGTTTTAACAAATAGTTGTATCTGTATAACCCAAACCACTATCAAGATAAAAAAAATTGCCATTATCCTAAAAGGTTCCCTTATACCTCTTCCCAGACAATCTCTGCCCCAGCCTGCAGGAGCTAACCACATGTTTTGACTTTTCTCTGCCAGAGATTAGTTTGCCTCTTCTAGAACTTCTTATAAACAATACCATGAATCTGCCACAGTTTATTCCCCTTATTAAAAGAAATTTGCCCACTTCCGCTGTTGTTATTGACATTTGTTTCCATTTATCTTGGAAAAATACTTAGGGCAGGATTTGCAGGGTCATAGGATAGATGAATATTTCATTCTCTTTGAAACTTCCAGACTTCACAGCAATGTAGTTACACCATTTCACACTTCCACCAATAATTCTTAAAGAGTTCTGGTTACTTGGTAGTTTGGCCATCACTTGATGTTGGTCTTTTTAATTGTAGCCATCATAGTGTATATAGTAGTAGTATTTCTTTGTGTGTTTGATTTGCAATTCCCTGAGCACTTTCTCATGTACTTGTTAGCCATTTGTATATCTTCTTTTGTGAACTGTCTGTTCATATCATTTAGCCATTTTCTAATTGAGTTGTTTTTATTATTGAGTTGTGGGAATTTCAAAAATGTATGTTGGGCTTACCTCTTTATTTTCTTGTTGGTATCTTTTTATGAGCAGAAGTCTTTTTAAAATTTTGATGATGTCTTATTTAGCAATTTTTAAATAGTTATTGCTTTCTAAGTCCAATGTAAGAAACCTTTGCCTATGTCAGGTCATGAATGTATTTAGTATTTTCCTCTAAAAGCTTGATGGTTTTAACTTTTGCACTTAGATAATCTGAAATTACATTTTGGGTATTCTTGAAGTAGGCGTCAAGGCGCATTTCTTCATTATGAACATTGTTATTCCAGCACCATGGTTGAAAAACAACAACAACAAAACTTTCCTTACCCATAGCTGTGCTAACTTTGTTAAAACTCAAATGACTGTCTTAAGAGTGGGTGGGCCTGTTTCTGGCTCTCTGTTCTGTTTCATTGATCTGTTTCTCAGTACCACACTATCTTGATATCTGTAGCTTTAAGATAAGTTTTGAAGTTAAATATTATAAGTCATTTAATTTTGTTTTTATTAAATATTATTCTGAATATTCTAGGTCAGTGGTTCTCAACCTTCCTAATGCCACAACCCTTTAAGACAGCTCCTCATGTGGTGGTGACCCCCAACCATAAAATTATTTCCGTTGCTACTTCATGACTGTAATTTTGCTACTGTTATGAACTGTAATGTAAATATCTGATATGCAGGATGTATTTTCGTTGTTACAAATTGAACATAATTAAAGCATAGTGATTAATCACAAAAACAATATGTAATTATATATTGTGAAATATTTATTTCTAATTACAAATAAAAGAAATTTTTTGTCTAGAATCATGGTGTAGCATGGGTAACAGTCTTCATATAACAACAGTAAACTACATTGCTACACTTTGCTATACCAAGGAGCGGTCTATTGGTTCCTAAGACCATGGAAAATAATGTGTTTTCTGATGGTCTTAGGCGACCCCTGTGAAAGGGTCATTCGACCCCAAAGGAGTCGCGACCCACAGGTTGAGAACCGCTGTTCTAGGTTATTTGTGTGTTACTATAAATTTTAGAATGAGATTGTCAATGTTCATTAAAAAACAAAACAAAAAAAATCTGGTGGGATTATGATTAGAATTCATTGAATCTGTAGGTGAATTTAGGGATAGTTGATGTCATCCTAATAAGTTTTTTTATGCCAAGTTTATTATGTCTTTCTATTTATTTAGGTCTTTCATTTCTCTCCACAATGTTTTTTTAGTTTCCAGTTGTAGGTCTCGCATATAATTTATTAAATGTATTTATGTTTTTCAACACTATTGCAAATGGAACTTTTAAATTTTGCTGCTAATAGTAAAAAGAAAATTAATCTTTACTAGAGGCCCAGTGCACGAAATTCATGTACGGGGTGGAGGGGTGACCCTCAGCCCAGCCTGCAACCTCTCCAATCTGGGATCCCTCTCACAATCCAGGACTGCTGGCTCCCAACTGCTTGCCTGCCTGCCTTCCTGATTGCCCCTAACCATGTTTGCCTGCCAGCCTAATTACCCCTTAACCACTCCCTTGCCAGCCGGATTGATGCCTAACTGCTCCCCTGCCAGCCTGTTTGACACTAACTGCCCTCCCCTACAGGCCTGGTCCCCCCCAACTGCTCTCCGTGCAGGCTTGGGCCCCTGCCAGCTGCCCTTCCCTGCAGGCCTGGTCACCCCTAACTTTCCTCCTCTGCTGGCCTGGACACACCTAACTGCCCTCCAATGCAGGCTTGATTGCCCCCATCTTCCTTCCCTTTCAGACCTGGTCCCTCCCAAATGCCCTCTCCTGCTGGCCTGATCTCCCCCAGCTGCCCTCTCCTGCTGGCCATCTTGTGGTGGCCATCTTGTGTCCACATGAGGGCAACCATCTTTGACCACATGGGGCAGCCATCTTGTGTGTTGGAGTGATGGTCAATTTTTATATTACTTTTTTGTTAGATAGGATAGTAATTTTGTATCCTGCATCATTACTTAATTAATTTACTAATTCTAGTAGATGTTTGTAGATTAAGCAATTATGTTCTCAACAAGTAGATACAATCTTTACTTCTTTTTATTTATTTCTTTATTTATTATTTAATAAATCTTTATTGTTCAAATTATTACAATTGTTCCTCTTTTCCCCAACCCATAGGTCCCCTCCACTCGGCTCCCACCCCAACCTCTGCCTTTATCTCCCCCCCATTGTCCTCATCCATAGGTGTTTTTTGTATGGTTTCTCCCTGCACTCCCCTCACCTCTTTCCCCCTGAGAATTGTCAGTCCACTCTCTTTCTATGCCCCTGATTCTATTACATTCACCAGTTTATTCTGTTCATCAGATTTTCAATTCACTTGATTTTTAGATTCACTTGTTGATAGTTATGTATTTGTTGTTCATAATTTTCAACTTTACCTTTTTTTTCTTTCTCTTCTTAAAGAATACCTTTCATAATTTCATATAATACTGGTCTGGTGTTGATGAACTCTTTTAGTTTTTTCTTATCTGTGAAGCTCCTTATCTACCCATCAATTCTGAATGATAGCTTTGCTGGGTAGAGTAATCTTGGTTGTAAGTTCTTGTTATTCATCACGTTGAATATTTCTTGCCACTCCCGTCTGGCCTGCATAGTTTCTGTTGAGAAATCAGCTGACAATCCTATGGGTGCTCCCTTGTAGGTAATTAACTGTTTTTCTCTTGCTGCTTTTAATATTCTCTCTTAGTGTTTTGCTCTTGGTATTTTAATTATGATGTGTCTTGGTGTGGTCCTCTTTGGATTCCTTTTGTTTGGGATTCTGTGTGCTTCCTGGCCTTATCAGTCTATTTGTTTTTACCAGGTGGAGGAAGTGTTCAGTAATTATTTCTTCAAATAGGTTTTCAATATCTTGTTCTCTCTCTCTTTCTAGCACCCTCATAATTCTGATGTTGGTACACTTGAAGTTGTCCCAGAGGCTTCTTACACTATCTTCACATTTTTGGATTCTTTTTTCTTTTTTCTTTTCCAGTTGTTTTCTGCTTCTTTGTATTTCAGATCTTTGACTTGATCCTTGCATTTCTCTAGTCTGCTATTAGGTCTCTATAATATTTTTTATTTCAGTCAGTGTATGTTTAATTTCTAATTGTTTCTTTTTCATCTCCTCTTGGGTCTCGCTAAATTTATCCATCTTTTCTAGGAAATTCTTGAAAAACCTTATAACCGTGGTTTTGACCTCTATATCCAGTTGTTTGTTTTCCTCCATTTATTTCCTTTGTGATCTGTTTCTTTGTTTCTGCATTTTCGCTGCTTCCCTGAGTTGGTAGAGTAGCTTGTGTGCTAGGTGTCCTATATGGTTCAGTAGCTCCGCCTCCCCAGTTATGTGAATTGGACTCTGTTGGTGCTTCCCTTTGTGGACTGTGTGTACATCCTTGTTGTAGTTAAGTCTTGATTGTTATTGGTATCACTGGGGGGAATTGACATCCAAGCCAATTGCTTGTGAGGATCAGCTGTGTCAATGCTGGGAGAACTTCTTTGCTGGACTCTGCCTTAAGACTTGCAAGATTGCAAAAGCCTCTGTGCTGGGCTTGGGTGGGGCGGAGTCTCAGGGCTGAGCAGACAGCCTTGGCTTCCCATCACCCCCTGGGTCTCGGTGTCCCTCGGTAATCACTGCAGCCCTCTCTGCACATAGTCACGCTTGTGCGCCTCCAGATCTCTTCCTTTCTGGCTCCCCTGAGTTTCCGTGTGTTCCGGGGATCCATATGAGTCTGAATCCCCAGGGTCTTGCCTAAAACTGGGGTTCAGTGCAGTCCAACCTGGATTTCAGTGCCGTTGGTAGGTTTTGTCTTCCTCCCGCTAGAGAAAACCAGCGGCACAACCAGCAGTCAGTTCTCCCTGCACGCACCTCTAGACCTCTGTCTTTCATGGCTCCCCTAAGTTTCCCTGCACTTTTCCCTCTTTTCAACATTCCAAACTCTCCCGTATGAGTCTTACCTGGAACTGGGGTTCAGTGCAGTCGAAGTGGGGTTCAGTGCAATCAGGAATTTTGTCTCCCTCCCGCTAGAGGAAGCCAGCCAAGCCCTCTGCCGCCCGTCCTCTCCACGCATGTGTCTACATACCTCAGCTCTTTGCAGTCCCTCTGAGTCTCTGTGAGCCCCTCTCTTCTTTCCTTTTAGTTGTAGAATTTCCACTCAGCCAGCTTTCCTGTGGTTCTGGATGATGTCCGTTCTGTCTTTTAGTTGTAGTTTTGAAATTGCTGTGTGAGGTAGCAGTTTAGGTGTTCACTTATGTCGCCATCTTGGTTTCTCTCCACTTCTTTTTATTTTTAATCATGCTTTTTATGTCTTTGTTCCTGCCTATTGCAGTGGTAAGTACATTCAGGACTGTGTTGAATAGGAGTGGTGAGAGTGGGCATCCTTGTTATGCTGTCAATCTTTAGCACATGTTCTCATTTTATTAATGTAAAAAAATTGTGGTCTCACATTATAGTAATTGTATTTTTAGGGTTTGTTGTTTCAGAAGATGTTTTTTTCTATTTTATTTCTGACATACGCACAGTTTTTTTGTTTCTGAATATTTTTTTAAAGACTAAATCGTGTGATTAAACTGTAATTTAGTAATAGTAGTACTACTAGTAGTGATCTTTATGGTGGATTCTTAGAAGTGAAATAACTCTGCCAAAGGGTTTGAAAGTTTATGTGACTCTTGCTATACATTGCCAAGTAACATACTGATTTATAATGCCACCAGCCATGTTCAAGCATGAGAAATCTTTAATTTCTCCAGTCAGACAGGACTTTTCTGCCAATTATTACATGAGCCAGTTTCTGCACATGGAGCATAAAAGCCCTACCAGTGACTTCATCCCTTTCTATGCTTCCTTTGGGAGTAGCCTTGTCTCTCAGAAGCAGGGTACTTGTACCCTGTTTCATGAGAAATGTCTTCTACATGGAGACAGAACTGGTTATCTAATTAAGCTTACCATCCTCATTATCCACTTTTGATCTATGATAGTTATTTCTGGCTTTCAGAGATACTTAGTGTAGACATCTCTCAATACAGGTAATTCATACTTCCTGTAGTGTTGCATAAGTATCTTCCTAGAGAACAAAAGGCCACTAGGGATATTAGATCATTGGTTTGCCTTCAGTGTTGTGAAAGTCAGTTCTGTTGCAGAGGTTTCAATTTTAGTTATAACAGGAAGCCAATAGGAACATAAATGACTTTAATGCCATTCTACCTATAATGTCACTCTCAGAAACACTCTAACATCTGAAACCATTAAGTCTTTTTATTGTTTTATAAATGGTCTTCTCTTTTACATTCATATTATAGAAAACTGAGATGATATTCTGTAACTTAAGTTAGTCATTTAAAAAACGTCTCTCATTTGACTATTTTTGTTGTTTATAAAGAATTACATGTAGGAATTATCTATTAAGTGTTAAAGTGGTTTGTTATATGGGCTGAATTTTTTTCTAGTTTGTCCTTTATTTCTATTTGTAATATCATGTTTTTGAAATATGGATGTTTAATTTTTAAGAAATAGACTTTTTACTCTTTTTCTTGGTTTTATTCAAATTGGTATTCTCTTAAGATCAATTCGTTGATTCTTCCTTCTTTTCCCAGATATTTTATAGTTTTATTTTTTACTCTATGAATTTTATTTTTTTAATATGTTTTTATTGATTTTTGAAAGACAGGAAGGAAGAGGGAGAGAGATAGAACCATCGATGAGAGATCTATTGGCTGCCTCCTACCCGTCCCCTACTGGGGATCAAGCATGCAACATGGGCATGTGCCCTGACTGGGAATTGATCTGATGATCTCTTGATTCATGGGTCGATACTCAACCATTGAACCACACCAGCTGGGCTATTAGTTTTATTGTTTATGATGTTATTCATCACTTAGAATGTACAAAGCACTGTAGTAAGACCTGAAGAATATAACAATGAATAGAGGTGATTTATGTTCTTAAGGGGCCTTCCAAAATAGGGTAAAACTTGCCAATAATCTTAATAGAGGTCAGTGATTAGTAAGTGCTCTTTAAGTGAGCACACAGATTGTTCAGAGGAAAAAGAGATTATTTATAGACAAGGGCATGTTATAAGGTTTCATGCAGGAGGGGATAATTTTGGTTGATCTTTTAAATATTTCAACCAGTAGAAATTGGAAAACAGATGTTTAAAGGGTTAAGGAAAGGAAAATATAGCTCTGGTCAGGTTTGGGGAATAGTTAATAGTCAAATGAAAACAAAAATCATTGAATACTTCCTCATTACTAGGTACTTTAGAAGCATAATCTTGTTTAAACCTCACCAGCAGTTTTGTAAGGTTTGTACTATTTTTATTCCCACTTCTTTAGATATACTACAGAATCTCAGCTGGTTAGAGTAAGTTGTCTATAAGATAACTCAGCTGATGGAAACACTCTTTGAACCACATCTATGACACTCCAAAGCCTGAGTTTTTAACTAGGTCACAATTAAAAGCTGTTTTGGAGCCAGATTTGGATGTATTCATATTGGTCCTTCAGATTAAGGGTATCACACCCTTAAAGAGACAGTATGTGTTCAGCACAGAAAAAATGAGAGCATTGTGACTTGTCTTGTGTGTGTCTCTTGAGGCAAAAAAAGAGAGGAAGAAAGGACCAAATATCTGGAATATATTGGCTTTGAGTGTTATTCTCTCTCATCACATGGCTGAAATTAGACTCTACCTTTCCTCTGGAGAAAACATTACCTCCTCCAATAAAGGAAGCTTTGACTATTTATTTTATTAAAGGATCTATAGGAAGTGGATGCTTCACTTAGAGTATGCAGAATCTTATGCTGTTTTGCTGCAGATGTGATGTTTTCTGAATTTTGCACTAAAAAGAATTCCCTTTGTTACGTGTTTTAAAATGAGGTGTGTGCATTTCAAAATAAGCAGCTTGATGGTGATCATATTTGGTATCTACTCGTTTTAGGAGAGGAACTAGTAGAGAGCAGGAATAGCATATTCGTCCTAGTGATGTGCTCATCTCTGCCAGAAGATGTTTTTAAGTAAGAGAGAGAGTTGAGGAATAGTGCAAGGTCCTTAGGAAATGTCAACTTAAAAACATAATCAAAGAATCCATATTATAGAAGGTATAAGGGGAACATGGGATTAAGAAACCTACTTTTACTACACTCAGATGTTCTTTCAATATTCCTCTGAAGCTATTTTGCTCTAAATCTCTTTTACTTGTTTCACATTTACCTGAGTACTTTACTAAGGAAATTTAAAACTACCTTATAATCCCCTTCCTTAGATTATCTCCATATCTTTACTCATTCTGTCCCATACTTCCTAAGCTTCCCTTCCATCTTGTGATTCTGTTCCCCCCGCAACCCCCCCACCTCCCCATCTTCACTCCTCACAGGTTGCTGCTGAGGACTCAACCTTGACTTTGTCTTGGTCTCTCTGTGTTGGTCTCACCTCGAAATATTTTGGGAGGGCGTAGGAGATGGTGACAGCTAAGGTGTTTTAGCTTTGTAAAGTTTTATGACTCTTGTATTTTTAATGTCTCCACCACTTCTTTCATTTTGTCCCACAGACATATTATTGGGGTGGTCTCCCTTTTCTCCACTCCCTAAGAGCTAAAAGCAGCACCGCCTTTTATCTTATTTACCCAGAACTTCTATCTCATTGCTCCTTCTTTTCATTGCCAAACTTCTCAGAAGACTAAAAGGCCTCTAATTCTTACTGCTTGCTTCCTCCCAGTCCCTTACAGATTGGCTTCTCTCTGAATCGCACTTCTGAAAGTACTCTTTCAACTAGTCATCTCCTGTTGTCAAAAGCAGAGAGTTAAGGAATAGCCTTTCTGTCCTTAAACCACTTACTCATTCTGCCACATTTGACACCATCAGCTTACTGACCTTTCATGACTTTGGTTTTCATTTTCTGCCTTCTTCCCTGGCCCTTTACACACACACACACACACACATATATATATATTCTTGGAGTTATTTACCTTTGCTACCTTGTCCTCTTGTCCTGTAGGCTCTCTGGGATGATTTTATCCACTCACAGGACATCTTTTTTTTTTTTTAATATATTTTATTGATATTTTTACAGAGAGGAAGGGAGAGGGACAGAGAGCTAGAAACATCGATGAGAGACATTGATCAGCTACCTCCTGCACTGGAGATGCCCGCAACCAAGGTACATGCCCTTGACCGGAATCGAACCTGGGACCTTTCAGTCCGCAGGCCGATGCTCTATCCACTGAGCCAAACCGGTTCCGGCTCATAGGACATCTTTATCTCGCACCTCTCCTTTGATAATTCCAACCTTACATTTCAACATCTCTAGTCCAAATCTATTTGCCTGCAAGAGATTTTTTCATGATTATCTTAGCAACTCAAACTCAATATATCTAAAAGTAAAACTTGTTTCTTACTTTTATTCCTTCCTTTGTAACTCCCTCTTCTTCTCCCATCAAGTGAAAGATGATGATGACTGAGAGTAAGATGATAGTGGAAGAGTTGGTGAGAAGTGGTCAGATTCACCAGCCCCACACAAAAACAAGGAAGACAAATAAATAAAAGAACTAAGTCTTTCTCTCTCGTCCCATAATGAATGGTTAATAGCACAACTGTCTTTCCATTAACTGGGCTAGAGTGGACAGGATCACTCATTTATTCATTAAGCATATACCTTCTGGGTGCCTGCTGTATTCAAATACTGTTCTGCAACCTTGGAATACATTCAAAGAGCCCTGCTCTCAAGGACAGAGACAGTATACAGTCAGCATAATAAATCAGCTGTGTAGAATAATAAAGGTGATAAGTGATGTGGGAAGAAGAGAAAGAGCAGATGAATGGAGATCAGGATTTATCAGAATTATGGGTAAGGACTTGCAAACTTAAATAGAACAATCAGGGTAGATCTCATTGACAAGGTGACATTTGAGCAAAGTCTTGGTGTAGGTAAAGGAGTTAGCCATGCAGACATCCAGGAAAGAGTGTTCCAGGAAGATGAATCAGACAGTGTAACGGCTGTAATGTGGAAGCAGGACTGGTGTGTTCAGGGAATAGCAAGGAGGCCAGTGTGGCTGGAAGCCAGTGTGGCTAGAGCCGAGTGATCAAGGAAGTGAAAAATAAAAAAGTAGGCCAAAAAGGCATTGGGAGGTGACGTTAGGGACTTGACCTTAATTCTGAGTGATTTGGGAACGATAGCAGGATTTTATGCTGAAGAGTGACATGCTGTGATGTACATGTCAAAAGGATTCTTGTTGTCTGTGTGTTGAGACTAGATGATAAGATGCAATAGTAGAAGCAGGGAGACCAGTTAGACTAATTGAGAAAGCAAGTGAAAGATGATGATGACTAAGACTAAGATGATAACAGAAGAGTTGGTGAGATGTGGTCAAATTCTGGCTATATTTTAAAAGTAGAGACAATGTGATTTACTGACAGATTGGATGAAAAATATGAAAGACAGTTACTATGGGTATAAATAGCAAAAGTAATATGAATACCAGAAACACTGGAAGAGGAAGTGAAACTCATTGTAATTGAGGGAAATGGGTTTGAAAGGAGTTAGGGAACTAAACTTTGATCACTCTCCTG
Source organism: Lasiurus cinereus (assembly GCA_011751065.1). Taxonomy (NCBI): domain Eukaryota; kingdom Metazoa; phylum Chordata; class Mammalia; order Chiroptera; family Vespertilionidae; genus Lasiurus; species Lasiurus cinereus. The sequence goes on from JAAGEH010000041.1 coordinate 46,972,258, forward strand.
GTGATCTCTTTTAGTCTTGTGGCTTTAAAGACTTTCATAAGCACTTGACTCTTAAATTCATGTCCTCTGCCCCATACACTCTTCCACACTCCAGACTGGTACATCCAGCTGCCTATTTGACATCTCAGACCTAACATGCCTTAAACTGAACTCCAGGATTTCTTCAACATTTTGTTCCAATTATGGCTTTTTTTTTTTTTATCTCAGATGATAACGATTCATTCTTTCTGTGTTTCAATCCAAAAGCCTTGAAGTCATTCTTGACCTTATGGTATTCCTCTGTCTAGAAATGACCCCTTTCTCCTGTGAACAAACTGTTTCACAGAGGCACTTGAACTTCTTATGATTATTGGTAAGTTTTATTCTCCCTATTTTGGAAGGCTCCTTGAGGACATAAATCACCTCTATTCATTTTTATATTCTTCAGGCCCTATTGCACTGCTTTGATAATTCTAAGTGATGAATAACATTGCCAACAACAAAATACATTGACTAAAAAAATGAAACCATAAAGAATATAAGAAAATATGGAGAACATTGAATTGACCTTAGAAATTAAGGATCTTAAGGGACAACTAATCTGTATATATATATATGTAAAAGCGTAACCAACTGAATGGCCAATCGACTGGTCGAATAATCGCTATGATGCACACTGACCACCAGGGGACAGATGCTCAGTGCACAGTATCGGGCTTGCCTCTATTTGGATTGGAGGATTGGGCTGAAACCAGCTATCCAACATCCACCAAGAGGTCTGGATTGTTAGAGGGTACAATCCAGGCCAAGGGACCTCACCAGTGCACGGATACGTGCACCGAGCCTCTAGTCTTATATGAAAATGAGAAAAAGAATAATAGATTTAAAAATTTGAAATTAAGAAGTTTCCTTTTGTGTGGGCCTCAGCCCTCTACTTTACCCCACTTATTCATAATAGAGTTGGATTATCAAAAGGAATATTGTGGTTAAAGTAAAGCTGTGAACCTCTCTAACTATCCTTGCCCCTGTAAAATAAATAATGCACGTGAAATTTTCATACCAGATTTGCTAGGCTAGTTAGTTATAATTGTAGGCTGAAAGCTACAGGAAGGCAGGGACCTTATGAATCTGATTTATTCTATCCCCATCACTGAATACAGACTGATATGGCAATATTTGTTTAATGAAAGAATAAACAACAGCAATAGAAAATATAAAGATTGCTATGTAGAAGAACACCGAGGAAAGGGATTACTCAGGAATTGGCAATTTTAAGTGTCAAAGAACAGAATGAAATGTCTAGCTTTACTTCAACCTAAATATTTTTTTTATAGTCTAATATGGCTGAGGTCATTGCAGTTGTATAAGCAGAACTGTTGATAGAACATCTAGATCATTATTTCTGCTGGTGCCTGTCCCACCTGTTGAGTGAGTAATTCTTTCAGAATCCCTTGTGGATTGAAGGGATTTGAGGACCTCCCCACATTGAATCTCATGCTCCACAGAGTATTGTGTTCAGAACCCGGCCTTCCTAGTTTTTATAGACTAGAAAACAGAGACAGACCATGAAAGAGGATCATTTACCATTTGTTGTCATCAACCAGAAATTGTCATGATGTCCCCATGTGGGAGTGATTTCATTGCGTTGGGTAACATAGGCGAGGAGTAAAAGTGCTGCTACATTATGAGTAAAATGAAGCCCAGAAACTGTTTAGCAGTTGCTACTCCCCCATGCCTCTTCTGTTTTTGTCCTCCCATCTTGGTTGATCAAGAGATCCAAAAGCAAGTATCCGATTTCCCCTTTTTCCTTGAATAAGGTGCCAGGAGGTAATGCTTTGTGCTGCAGATTATGCTGATTTGTACATGTCATAGTGAGACCTGGCAGTCTCCCAAAGAATCTGCTGCATTGAGAATTTGATTCACTCCAGATAGTTAAGCTTGAAAGTTATGTTCCTGATTCAACTTGAAAAATTCCAGGAAATTTAATGTCAAGACTGTCATTCGGCACTCATTTTGATAAAGCATTAGCTAGTATTTAATTGTTATTTCCATTTCAGCCATTAGGGAGAAATTTTAAGAAACCAGTTTCTAGAATTGGTTAGCAGCCTGTGTAGTAGGAATGTGACATGCAATACCCTTCCAGTGGACTAGGAAAATTTATACCAAGGAGTGAGTTTGTATCAATATCTGTACTATAATAGTAATACTAAGATATTCCCTTTATTACTGATGATGTACATGTTTTCCTGACCCTTATATTCAATGTTGAAAAGTATGTTTTCAGAGAGTAAACAACCATTCATGCAAAATACAGGTCTGGGATAGAAGAATCACATAACCCAACCAAATATTTACTTGGAAAGGTAAAGATCTTCTGTACAAAAACCAAGCAATGTTTATTCTTAATTTATAAAAATTTTGTGTTAGGTTTTTAAGAGCAGAAGTTAGTCAGAGGGTACAACTTGCAGTTGTAAGGTGAGTGAGTTCTGAGCATATTATGTACAGCATGGTGATTATAGCTAATAATACTGTATTATATACTTTAAAGTTAGTAGATCTTAAATGTTCTTACCACAAAAATAGTAATTATGAGGCCTGATGAAAGTGTTTGCTAATGCTGTGGTGGTAATCATTTTGCAGTTACATAAGTGTATTATCTTGAAATTACACTGTCAGTTATATCTCAGTAAGGCTCAGAAAGGAAGGAAACCCCCCACACACAAAAAGTAGGATTAGCACAACATACACAAGGGCTCTGTGATGAGATATAAGGACTTATCTGATGTTCATGGATTAAAAGCAGTTGGAGCAATATGGTAGGAGGCCCTTTAGAGGTATTCCCTTACCCTCTGCCATGTACCTGCATAAAATCCAGCCAGATAGGGCTGTTGGGCCCTGCTGAAGTCTTTATTTCCTGTTCAAGAGTTTAGCGTCTCCAAACTCTTCTTTTTGAATCGCTTGCAGCTGTAATGCAAGAAGTTTAGATTGTTTTTATTTTAAAACAAAACAGCAGCAGTAGAGCAGTGACATTCACAGATTTAATATTAATAATTTCGACTGTCACCGGGAAGGCCAATGACTTGTAATTTTTTGAATCATTTAGCCTACTGAGTGTGTCTAGCTCACCTCCTCCCACATCTAAAATTTACTGCAGTTTTACTCTACATTCTCACGCCAAATAACTTCTGCAATGGTAAAAACATGCTTCTTTGTGGGAGCCTTGCCTGAAAAGAAACCCAACTACAAATGCTGTAAAAGAAATGAAGATTTACAGACCTAAGAAATTATTTGCAAATTTGAAAGATCTTAAATTTTTCTGGTCTTGCCTCACAAAAGTTGGCAGCATTCAGATATGAAAATTACGGCAGAGTGATTGCTGGCTTTTGATAAGTGATATCTTAGGATGTGTATCAATAGTTACCTACATTAACTTCTATGGAGCTATGATTAGACAATATTATATTGCCTTTTCAAAAGAAACATAACATCATAAAAGAGGTCAAACCTAAAATCTAAACATGATAAATAGACGAATTATTGAAAGGGATTTTTTTTTCTTGTTAGTAGTTAAAACTCAAACATCTTACTGTAATTCCCAGGAAGTTAACATTTCATCATATTTTCCAAGGTGCCTTCACAAAGAGAAAAATGATGAAAGAGAATCTACCCACTGGAGAATCAGATGATCAGACTGTGGGTTTCTTAGGAATTGATTGTTATATCAAATGTCTCACACGTCATTCCCAACACACCCCACACGAAGTTTGGGGTAGAGCTGATAGACGGTATCAGGAAGAGTCTTTACTGTGGATAGATAGAACCTATAGTAAAGGGCTGTTTCACAAGGGAGAGAGCCATGTATTAGTAGAGTGACTGGGTTCAGATCATTGCCTATTTGATCTGGGAGAGCTGTTTTACCTTCCTGTACCTCAGTTTCCTTGTCTATTAAGTGAGGATAGTACATATCTCATGGGATTACATAAGTTAATATCTATAGAATTCTTAGCACCTGGGACAATAAGCTTATTGGTGTTGCTATAATTATTATTGCTGTTATTTTTGTTGTGGTTGAGAAGGGGCTGTCAAGCTGAGCCATAAAAGTAAAAGAGGGTGATGGGTGGCTTATGATGGTAGTCTCCCGGGAGTGGGGGTGGGGTTTATCATGAGAGCTGGATATCTTTGAGGTCATTTAACGTTAATGAACATGAACACTGGGTCTTGGACCTGTCTTTCCTACATGTCTAGAGCAGCCTGTCAGTCAGTTACCGGGACAGGAGGAGTGAGGAGTTGCTGGCCAGCCATAAGGTTGTGCTTGCCTCAAGCCCTTCCATTTCCAAAGTATCTGCCCTTCCCTTCTCTTCTCTTCCCCGGGTTTAAATCATTCAGTCTGGAGCCTGAAATGCAGTAGAATATCGACTTTGTCTGCATTATCTCCCTCCTCTGCCTGTCTTCTGACTTTCTATGTGACCATAAGCAACTTACTTTGACCTTAATTGCCTACTCTTTAAATGGAATAAAAATGGTTCTGCCTATTCAGAGGACAACTAGGGCATTTATGGAAATGACAGATGTTAAGCATTTTCCAATTTCATGAAAGGAGGATTCCTTGGCCAGATAGATAAAATCCATAGGAAAAGGGCTGTTTTTTCCAAGGGAGAACATCTTTACCCTAAAACATGGGCTTTATCCCCTAGTACCGTTGGAGCTGTTTAATTTTTGCTCTACCATCTCTAGCCTGTATGTTTTTTAATACTACTTTTTAATTTGCCCTTCTCTTTCAAATATTCACAGGCACTAATACATGTTATGGCTTTACAGCCAGTAAATTAAATTATATGAATTCTAAACAGTGTTTTTGAAATGTTAGAGAGTCTGCAGCCTTTGAAACCACTAACTTAATTTTTTCCAACTCTTATTCAGTAACTCAAACAGAGCCAAACCTTTTCCTTTTGAATTTGGTTTTAAAAATAATAAATTGCTCCCAGGCAGTGGTCCTGGGTGCCAAATTTTTATCTGGGATCTAAATCTTCCGTCTGCATAGAAAATCCCCCACAGTAAAGGGGTAAGGAGTGCTAATGATGATGTGATGTATGACAACTTTTACCTTAGTTATAACCCATGGTCTCAGGGGTGTAACTTTGGGCAGGTCACTTAATCTAAATTTTGATTCTCTTACCTGAAAAACTACAGCCACAATAATTTTTTGAGAGAATGAAATCATCTTTATGAACACTTTCAAAGTATCTATTTACCTGCATGTACAACCCTACCTCTAAGAGCAGGTGTAAGTGGGAGATTATTTATTCCAGCATAGTGTCATTGTTAAAGTAAACTGCAAGCTCATTCAGGGCAAAGACTCTGTTACCAAATTTTCAGTCTTCTCCACACTAAATGATACTTAATGAGGAAGCTGGAATTGTGATTTTATTTTTGCCTTTTATTATATAGAATTTTATTGGGGGGACATTAGTCTACATGAACATATAGGTTACATGTGTGCTTTACTAATTTATAAAATTTGTATTTAGGACCATATGCCCACCACCCAAAGTCAAATCTTCGGTCACCTCATATTAGGACCCCTTCCTTCCCCCACCCCACTCCCTCTGGCAACCACCACATTGCTGTTTGTGTACATAAGTTTCAATGTTATATTCTACATATGAGTTAAATCATATAGTTCTTAGTTTTCTCTGTTTGACTTACTTCATTTCGCATAATGTTATCAAGGTCCATCCACATTGTTGTAAATGAAGCTATTTCATTGTTTCTTATAGCCGTGTATATATACCACATGTTCTTTGTGTGATTCTAAATTATCCTCCAAGGCTTCAGTTTTTGTCACATTCTGTTGAAGAGCCTGAATTTTAGCAAATCCTTTATCATTTGAGGTTGTGTGGTGTGTGTTTAAAATGGCTGGACTCATTGGGAAGAGGATGATCAAACAAGTGAAGTTGAGTTGTTGGGATACTTTTAGTTCTCTTCATGGGGTCAGGGGGTGTTTTTAAAAATGTGAAAAACTGATTTTCTTTTATTACTTATAAGTTAATTTCTAAGGCAATTCCTGGAACAGGATTTTAGAAATCTTTAGAGCAACCATTTCAGCAATGATGCCTTCTCATTTTTATATACTTGACTCATTTGAATGTATATGTGTATACATTTGGGATTTTTAAATGATAATTTTAATCTACACTAATAAAAGAGAAAGCTGTAAATTGACTGTACTTTCACAATGCCCACTAGCCAATCAGGAGAGAGTATGCAAATTAATTCAAGATAGCAGGTTAATTTGCATACATAGGCACCAAGTAACCAGGGCAGGATGGGGTGGGGCGCAGGTGTTCCACACTGCCCCAACTGCTCAGGGCCACTGGGCAGCGTGGGAAGGCAGGGCTGGAGTGGAAAGGGGTGGCTCCTGGCAGGAGCAGAAAGGCTGTGCCGGCAGCCAGGGAAAGGAAGACCCATTCTGCACAAATCTTTGTGCATCGGGCTTCTAGTTAAGTTATAATCACACAGAATTTCATACTTGGTTCTGACATAGGAAAAGCTACATCAAAACCAATGCTATTTATTCTCTGTGATATCAGATATTTCATTCGTCTTAGATATTTTCTTTGATGTAACTATACAAGCAATGTCTTCAACTATATTTCTAAAGAGAGCATACTAAATCCTTTAACTTTTTTTTTACTAATTTAATTTTCTGTTCTAAATTGCAAAAATAAAATAGCTTTCTAAGGATATGTTCTCCTACATACAACTAATGTAACATGCATCAAGTCTCAAGTATCCAGTTTCTGTACATGCATACCAGAGCTTTCAAAAAGAAGGAATAGTAAGTTCTTCCAAAGTTATAAGCAGGTAACAGTCTGATACTTACAAACTGACAGCATTCCTTAGGCTTATCCTTTCAGCTCCTCCTGTTTTGTTTTTATTCTCAGATGCAGGAGGTGCCCCCAAAGTCTCCAAATGTTGCCAAGCCAATAGTGCTGAAAATGCCCAGGTAGCTGCATACTGTTTGAAACTATACTCTCAGGTCAGAAATTTGGAAGGACTTGTGGAACAGCCTCATTGCCCTTTCTGAAAGGGTTACTTTTTTTTTTTTTTAAGTTCATCTGCAGTAAGTTTTCAAAAGCCAGTCAGCTGTAAGTTCTTGTGGAAAATGACTTGCTATAACTTTCTGTGGTTGATTAAGTGCTAAGAAAAGCAATTTAAATATTATCCTCACTTACCTACCAGCTTCTACAGCACAGTAGGTGTTCTGGGGCCTCGCCATGAATGCACTGTACTTGAATTTACCATTACTCATGGATTTTTTACCAGCAAAGGTTTTTAAGGATTCTGGCTCAGCCCAGGGTCTCAGTTTAACAAAGAGGTTAGAAACGATTCATTGATGATGATTATTGTGCAATTCATATAGCTGCCCCTTCGATCTGACTGCTGAAAGGAGGGTAAAGCCAGGACTGCTTTTTATCTGATTGTGTGCTGCTACCTGCTAACCTGTATCAATTCTCCTGTGGATGCTATACAAGTAAAAGTAGGTTTTTCTCCTTTGCCATGTAAGGATTTATTGTCAGTCTTTAATATTAAGTGCAGCAGATTTAAAAATGTATCTGTGGTTTTTAGTATAACAAATTATCACTAAATTTTCATTTGTGTCCCAACGCTTACTCTACAATCACAGTTATTCTCCTCAAATAAACTTACTTTTTATATTGTGGAATGTCTACCTATATTACATATTATGACCTGTTTTATCTGTACCTTTTTATTTCTAAAATGACTGTGCTCTTGAAATTTAACATTTTGTTTATTGATGTAATGACTTTAAAGCTGAGTAAAACTAATGGATAAAAATAAACAAGTACAAAAAGCTCTCTCAAAAACTATTAAGAGTGGCTAGACAGCTAGAAGATCTTTGCCCTTGCAGCATGTTCTTTGTGGAGTTATAAATCCTGTGAGTTTGGCCTACACATATGGGCTAATATTAGGCCGGTTTTAAAGGGATGGTGTTGCATCACCGCGGTTCTTCTGTGCTCTGTGGGATATCACGTTGCTTTAATGTAATGAGCCAAGCCCTGGGCTCCGAAGTTTTTTTTCTCCATGCTGGAAATGATTAAATAAAACTAGATGCCTATATCGGAACTCCTGAGTCTTGAGAATTTCATATTCTTCAGGAAAAAAACCTTACAAAGATCTTTATTCTTTGAGTGCATTTGTAACAAGTTTCTGTTGAAAATGTCAGTGATTTTAGGTTCTATGGCATTCTGTTTGAAAAACAAGCATGCTCTCTGCGGCAAGCTCTGTATTAACTTTGTGCAGATGTACGTGAAAAGAACATGATGTGCTCATTTGTTGCACTTATGCTACTTTCTTACTTTAAGTAAGATGGGTGAAATTACATATTAAATAAAAACAGCAGCTCAGACAGCACTCCTTAGCAAACTGAAATGCCTTCCAGAGACAGTGGAGAAAGGAGACTCACTGAATTGTGAGAGATTGTCTACTGAAATTAATTTACATAACAATTTCTTTGTGGGATTTATCAATATTAACTGTCAAATATTTAAAAGTAATCTGCGATTAAGTTGTGCCGGTGAAATGTCACCAAAAGTATTGTATTTTATAGCTTAACGAAATATTGCCATTTAATTTTTGACATAACTGCAGTTACAAACAGACTCACATGGATGTGTATGGTATGGAACTCCGTTTAGTGAAAATAGCTGTGTGTCCCTGGGAAAATGATTTAACCTCCCTGAACCTCAGTTATCCTTTTCTGAATGACATAACTGTCTTTTAGGGTTATTGTCAGGGCTAAATAAGAACATCTGTCAAGCACTAACATAATGTTTCACGCATAATTATCAGTACATGTCCATTTATATTCTGTGTTCAAGCATCATAGAGCACATTATATTTTTATATGGTACTTCAGAGCCAGAAAGGACTTTGTACTGAGTATTTACATACTCAGTTCTAAATGAAACTTTCTGTTGGATAGTCCTTATCACGCTCAGTTCTAGGGTGAAAATTCAGAATATGTAAATTAAATTTTTTTAGGATATTTAAAGAACACATGTTTGAGTGATTACTGAGCATAAAACATTGTTTTCTGTCATTCACGGTCAAACATATTTGAAATCCAATAAGGTAGAGGTCATTCTGAATGCTATTCCCAGCTCATTCTGTAGTTCTTCTCTCTTGTGTTTGCTATGTTCCTTTCTCTGCAATCCTGTTGTAACTTTTTTTTCTTATATTTTATTGATTTTTTTTTTTACAGAGAGGAAGAGAGAGGGATAGAGAGTTAGAAACATCGATGAGAGAGAAATATTGATCAGCTGCCTCCTACACACCCCCTACTAGGGATGTGCCCACAACCAAGGTACATGCCCTTAACCGGAACCGAACCTGGGACCTTTCAGTCCGCAGGCCGACACTCTATCCACTGAGCCAAACCGGTTTCGGCAATCCTGTTGTAACTTTTAAAAAGTTTTCACATTTAAAAAGCATTTGACTTTGTTCCATAGTCGTTTAAAAATAGGTCTGATCAATATGAAGCATTATCTAGGGACACAATTTGGTGGGGTTTTTTTTATTGATTTCACTTACTAATGCCCCCAGGCTTAGTGTGTGAGAATGAAAATGATATATGAAATATGCATTCAAAATTAAACAGACCAACCTTCTTTTTACATCTGCAACCACTATAAACAGAATTCTTGCCGTGGAAGTGACTTTGGTAGATGTTAGTTACGCACAACAACCTTAAGCCTCCTGAACCAGTATATCTGTTTTGGTAAGTTTCTGCCATTTAGTTACTTGTACCAGCTATTCAAGGTTATAGATTTACAGCTCATGGATATACTTTTTTGGCACTTTAACAGTTGATTGTAGGCCAGAGTCTTGGGGATTTGAAAGATGTTCTGGTAAATACCAGGGAAGCCTGCTCAGCAGGGCATGGATTATTTAGAAAGTTGAGCAAGGAAGTTGGCTGTGGGCAGAGGTTGTCATGTATCATCTGCCCCATCAGTCAAAGCTCCAGCAGCTGTTCCCTGTCACCAGGACCCATATGTGCTACTGCCCATCCATCAGCACTAACAGACACTGACTGGCCTCTCTGGTGGGCTGGGGAAGCCATGGACACAAATAGTGAGTAGCTCACTGGCCGCCAGTTTGGATGGAAGCTCATTTCTGAAAAAGGAGACCAGGCCCCGACTCCTTGGTCTTTCATTAGATCATTAACCAAAATACATTGTCAAGAGAATTAATTTTATATTAGAGAATCTGTTTTTGACCAAAAACATGGCTTTTGAAATGTATGGAGGTTGCACGTTTGAACCCAAAGGGAGACATTAGTGAAATGAGAGATGAGAGAGTTTACTCCAGCAGATATCAGATTACCAGTACCAAATTATCACCAAAGAGGCCTTTCTGATTGAATACAACAATGCAAAAAAGACTTGAAATCACAAGTATTCCTTTTGCAACAACCTGCAGAATGGCATAAATCCCAATTCTGTTCATAGACAAGCCTCCAACATTTCCTTTTTCCCATCTTGTATTCCAGAGACATCCTAAGAGGAAAGGATTTGACGGCATTAGTATCACTGTCTGATTACCGTGTTGACATTTTTAAAGTGCCATTAATCATAGGAAATGAAACTTAATGATGTAGAACAGCGATTTTCAACCGGTGTGCCGCAAGAGGCACACTGGTGTGCCACAAGAATTTTTAAGACATGCAATACCTGACTATTTAGTCAGCAGCACTGACCTCTTTTCCATTACATTGTCAAATAAAAATAAAAAAAATGACAACAGTCAACATAGTAGCTGGCTGGTGTGAATGAATCAAACTTACACCTATTTTTTTTATTGTCAGATCAGCAAAAAATAGAATATATTTTTTGGTGTGCCTGCCACACAATTTTAGTAATTTTTTTAGGGTGTTCTTTGAGATGAAAAGATTGAAAATCACTGATGTAAAAAAAAAAAAATGCCCAGCCAAGGAATATCAAGAAAGTGAGCTACAGCCCAATATTCAAATGAAATTTAAGTGAAACCCAGCTGAACCCTTTATTTTTTTTCTTAATTAACTCTTTATTGCACTCCAAAAGCTAAGTAATTGATAGGTCACTATTCAAGCAAAAGAAAGGTAAAACATAGCAAAGGGAAATTGAGAAAGGCCGATACTTTTATTTATTTTATTTTATTTGTTTTTTTTCATATTTTTTATTAATGCATTACATGTGTACATATCTTCCCATTGTCCCCCTCCCATTCCCATGCATGCCCTAACCTCCCCTCCCCCATGTCTTCTGTTCATTGGTTATGCTTATATGCATGCATACAAGTGCTTCAGTTGATTTATTATCTACCCCAACTTTCCCTAACCTTCCTGCTATAATTTGACAGTCTGTTTGATGCTTTACTGCCTCTGTATCTATCTTTTTGTTCATCAGTTTATAATGTTCTTTATTATTCATAAATGAGTGAGATCATGTGGTATTTTTCTTTCATTGACTGGCTTATTTCACTTAGCATAATGTTCTCCAGTTCCATCCAGGTTGCTACAAATGGTAAGAATTCCTTCTTTTTATGGCAGCATAGTATTCCATTATATAGATGTACCATAGTTTTCTAATCCAGTAATCTGCTGATGGGCACCTAGGCTGTTTCCAGATCTTAGCTATTGTAAATTGTGCTGCTATGAACATAGGGGTGTATATATCCTTTCTGATTGGTGTTTCTAGTTTCTTAGGCTATATTCCTAGGAGTGGGATTACTGGGTCAAATGGGAGTTCCATTTTAAGTTTTTTGAGGAAACTCCATACTGTTCTCCACAGTGGCTGCACAGTCTGCATTTCCACCAGCAGTGCACGAGGGTTCCTTTTTCTCCATATCCTCACCAACACTTGTCGTTTGTTGATTTGTTGATGACTCCTTTTCTGACAGGTGTGAGATGGTATCGCATTGTTTTTTCGATTTGCATCTCTCGGATAATTAGTGACTTGGAGCATGTTTTCATGTGTCTTTTGGCCTTCCTTCTGTCTTCTTTCAAAAAGATTCTATTTAGGTCCCTTTTCCACTTTTTTATTGGATCATTTATCTTCCTTTTATTAAATTGTGTAAGTTGGCTGTAGATGTTGCAGATTAAACTTTATCAGTGATAACATTTGCAAATATGTTCTCCCATATAGTGGTCTTTCTTGTTGTTTTGTTGATGGTTTCTTTTGCTGTGCAAAGCTTTTTATTTTGATGTAGTCCCATTTGTTTATTTTCTCTTTAGATTCCATTGGCCTAGTAGCAGTATCAGTGAAGAATTTCCTTCGGCATATGCCTGAGATTGTGCTGCCTGTGGATTCCTCTAGTATTTTTATGGTTTCCCATCTTACGTTTAAGTCCTGCAAACATTTTGAGTTTATTTTTGTGTGTGTGGTGTAAGTTGGTGGTCTAGTTTCATTTTTTTTGCAATTTTCCCAACACCATTTATTGAAGAGACTGTCTTGACTCCATTGTATGTTCATGCCTCCATTGTCAAATATTAATTGACTATAGTGGTTTGGGTGGATATCTGGATTCTCTATTCTATTCCATTGGTCTATATGTCTGTCTTGTGCCAGTACCAGTGGCTTTCTAATATAGCTTGAAATCTGGTATTGAGATCCCACCTATTTTGTTCTTTCTCAGGATTACTATGGCTATTCGGGGTCTTTTTTTTGTTCCAGATGAATCTTTGGAAAGTTCTTTCTAGGTCTGTGAAATATGTCGTTGGTATTTTAATCTAATCTATAGATTCCTTTGGGTAGTATGGACATTTTAATGATGTTGATTCTCCCAATCCATGAGCATGGTATGCTCTTCCATCTGTTTACGTCTTCCTCTCTCTCTTTTCAGTGTCCTGTAGTTTTCCGCATATAGGTCTTTTACCTCCTTAGTTACATTTATTCCTAGGTATCTTAATTTTTTTGGTGTGATGGTAAATGGGATTGCTTTTTTAGTCTCTCTTTCTGTAAGTTGACTATTAGTGTATAGAAATGCCATAGATTTCTTGGCATTAATTTTGTATCCTACTACATTGCTGAATTCATTCATTAAGTCCATTAGTTTTTTTATGGAGTCTTTTGGTTTTTTTTTTATGTACAGTATCATGCCATCTGCAAATAAGGACAGCTTTACTTTTTCTTTTCCAATTTGGATGCCTCTTATTTCTTCTTTTTGTCTAATTGCAATAGCTAATACTTCCAATACTTTGTCGAACAGGAGTGATAAGAGTGGGCATCCCTGTCTTGTTCCTATTCATAGGGGAAATGGTTTTAGTTTTTGCCCATTGAGTATGATGTTAGCTGTGGGTTTATCATATATGGCTTTTATGATGTTGAGGTATGATCCTTCTATTCCCACCTTGTTGA